>OY282558.1:439209177-439915081 GCA_958295665.1 Tipula vernalis | reverse complement strand
GTGGAACATTTAAAAGAGGGTGCATATCACTATAGTTTAACAAAGGGATCAATTCAAACTCCACAACAGCTTGCGAATGGAGTAGATCATGGAAATCAACAATGCATTTTGAATATGCAACGAAAGCAGAGTATGATGAAGTCAAATTACACTTGAAAGGTCGTTATCAAAGCGCAATTACAATAAAGGGAACTCACGATTATCATTGTTTTATACCTAGGACAAAAAATAAATTTGTAATTTTCGCCAATTTTGCTTTGTTTTTGTTCGACATGTTCGCAAATTGCGAAGAAGTGAAATCAAAAACTTTCTTGAAACGAGATTCATTCATATTTTACTTACGTTGAGTATTTATTATAAGAATGCTTTACGTTTGAATTAGTGTAGTTTAAAAACAAAAAATAACACAATGCCATACTTGAGTATGTAAAAGCTAATTAGTTAAGCTTTATTTTTAACAACAAAAAATTTAAAAAAATTATGGTATATTTAGTTTAATATCTCATTTAATATTTTACCGTTATATATCGGATCAAAAAAATGTAATTTTGATTATAATTTTATAAGAATTTATAATTTCGATATTCACTCTAATAAACGCAAAAAAAATTTTTAAAATCGATTAATTTCTTAATTCATAAATTTGCCTTTGAAATTTACTCCAAATGGCATTTTTCACTATTTTTTCTAAACTTTGGGACCATCCTGTGCGCAATACACACCCTATATCAAAAAAATAAAAAATATGTGTTTTTTATTCTTTTAACTACCACACGTACACCAAAAACTAAACAAATCAAAAATCATGAAGTTCAAATTTCCATAATTTTTGCTGTTTTAAAATGAAAATACTCATATATATATATATATATATATATATATATATATATATATATATATATATATATATATATATATATATATATATATATATATATATATATATATATATATATATATATTATATATATATATATATATATATATATATATATATATAATATATATATATATATATATATATATATATATATATATATATATATATATATATATATATATATATATATATATATATATATATATATATATATATATATATATATATATATATGTACATATGATTCGTTTAACTCACAAAACGTGAAGTACCGCATATAAATCGTTTCATTTAGAACTGGCAATAAGATCATTTTATGCACTAAAAATCATAAGGCCACTGTTTCCGCATAGTGGTACTGTACAAACAACTTTTGCTTCAATTGTTTTAAATTTCAGGGATAAAGATGAATACGAATTTGAATTTGATAGTCACATCGATTTAACTTGTTTGAGTTGTCTTACATATTCCAATCCTATTAGAAATTGTACATAGCGATAATTATTCCAATAATATAGAACAAAGATGAGGCATTTACATTAAAAAAAAATTTACTATTCTAAATTAAATTGAAGAATAATTTAAATTAGGTTAGACAAATTTTTAAATGTTATATGAAATTAAAATTTGGCAACTGGACTGAAAATACCACAATTTAATTTTTATACTAGCGAATTATACTCATAGAACTAAATTCCGTAAGTGAATTTAACAATTACGAACCAAATTTTTCACCAAAGTGGTAAAAACTTTTTAAAAAGTTTCCTGGTTTACGGATTAGTCTTTTGTGCCAGCTCTTATAACCTAATTTTTATAATTTTAGTATCAAAATAACCGAAATCTAACCTAAAATTAATTTCAACATTATTACAGTAATTTTGTCACAAAACCGGTATAAAACAGTAAGCTGATTCTTTGCCTAATCACTTCCACGTGCTGTAATTTGCTGCACGACGGTAAAATAACTTCCGTTTGCAAGTATACTAAAACTGACTCATCAAAATCGACTGATACTTTAAAAAAATTTGTACATATGTCTATAATTCTTAAAAACATTAATTACCTTATATTTATTTTTGTAAAACAAATTTTTTAATCAAATAACTCTTTAAAAAAAATTAAAAAAAAAAAAAATAAAAACAGTTCAGATAACATCCGACATATAAAAATTAATAATTAATTTGAAAATTTTCAAATCAACAACAAAAAATGTTGATCGATAACCCCGATATAGTATGGTGCGCTCTCGCTGATAACGACCAACCAACAAAAAAAAAAACCCATGTAATTTTAATTTTGGTTTTTTGCCTGCTGGATTTAAATTAATATGATAAACAAGAATTAAAAAATTTTATCGATAAGATTATTAAATTTTTTGGTGAACTATTAATAAAATTATAATTATAGCATACTCATTGTAATTTGTACACACACACACACACACACACATTTTGAGTTGATTTAAACACGCAAATCTAATGTGTAATTCCACGATTCTTATTTGCCCATTTTTTTTATTGTTATGTTTTCATTTTCTTTATAATTAATGTCACGCCTTATTTCTGTCTTATCACAAAACCATTTTTTATTTTTTTTTTTTTTTGTTTTATACTCATATGTGTTGTATACACAGAGTGTATACATTTAATTTCAAATAAAACATAAAAATTGTTTAAGCTAAATATACACTTTGTACTAAATACATACTCGTTTATATATAGGAAAGCAAGCAATGGTGTGGATTTTAAAACAAACGTATGTAATATTTGTAAACATATATAATTACTGAGCAAAGTAGAATTTTTTTTGTTTTGTATTTAATAATAATGGCTGACTTATGTACATATATTTAAAACAATATAATATACATAAATGATTACACGCATATATAGTTTAACCAACCAAACCAATCATGAATATATATAAAATAAAAATTGACCAAAACATAATTTGCAAATAATGTTTTTTTGTTTTTGTATATTGCATGCATAAAAAAAAAACGTTTTTGTGGGGTGCCTGGAAGCATAATTTATGCACAAAATTCTCATCATCATCACTAAATCTTATATAGTGTATATTACCCCAGATGTTCTAATAAATCTAATTCTAATTTAATTTATTTTTTTTTATTTGTAAAACCACAACCAAAACAAAAAAATTAAATATTTATTTCAAACCATTATTATAATAATAATTATTATTATTTTTAATTTAATTAAAATGTGGTTTTTAAATAAAAGTATTTTAGTATTTTTTGGAAAACTTTATGTTACATACATATATCCATACATAAATAAATGACAGAAACGAGTATACGAGAGTAATAAATAAATTAGATAAATTTTTATTGTTAAAACCGAACAACAATTTTTACTATAATTTAACTAACTATTCTATCATAACTTGTTTTTCCTGATTTTAAGTGACATAAATTTTCTCTTCATCCAATTAGAAAAATACAAAAAAGTCTAACAAAAATAAAGCATTCAGCACAAAAATTTTCTAAAACAAAACGATATAGAAAATGACACATTTCAAAATGAATTTAAAACAAAAAAAAAATATTTTAGACAAACATGTCCAAAAACTTTTCCTCACATGAATGAACATAATGCTTAAAATAATAATAACAACAATAATAATAACAATAATAATTTTTCGCGTATTGTTATGTTGTATGATCGTCGGCGAAAAAATACATAACTTCCTCTGCATCTCTCGACAAAAGTATAACAACGTCTAAATATTTTTTGACATGTGCCCAAAAATTTATTATTTCGCAACTTTGTACGAGATGCGTTAGTTATGTAATATATAAATAATAGTCAGTTCCATCCGTTGCGATTATACATACATAAAATACCAAGGCATATTTCTTCATGCGCCTACCAAACATAATAAACATAAAAATTATGTAATCTAAAAATCTAAATTGTCTATGTAATAAAAAAAAATTGTAAAAATCGAAAACCGCAACAATTCAACAATAAAAATTTTTGGTTTATAAAATTTGATACGTCTAAGTATACATACAGATTATTTAGATGGTCTGGTGGTTTATTATACATAAATACACCAAAAATTGGATGGGTCGATGTCTTATTTTTATTTTTATTATAGAATTATAGATTTATTATAGTTGATTGTATTTTATTTCTTTATTTAGTGTGACATATTTGCGGTTAATCAGATATGAGCGCGAACGACGATGTTGTTGCTCGGATTCCGTTTTATTGGCCAACTGAATTATAGGATTTTTAGGTAATTTGCGGCGGATGTCTGTTGGTTTTATTAAGGTGCTTAGAAAAATATTATGAACAAATTAATTTACACATTTGATTGACTCTGGTTATGGAAAAAATAGAACATAGGTGCCGATAAGCTAATGGCAATCTTAAGAATTAGTAAGCTGAATGTATTTAATGTTTTTGTCGTAGTAATTCATTTTTATTAATTATGTATAGCTCAAGTAAACATTTCAGTTTTTTGTTTTAATTAAATAAATAATTGTAAATTTCCCTTAAGGTATCGGGCACCATAAACCATTTCAACCTATTGAACTTGTTTATCGATCGATTGACTGTCTTATCCATTACTGCACCAGAGAATGGCTCGAGTTTCTCTTGAAATTTAAAAAAGGGAGCTAAAAATGATTCTGAAGACGTTAAGCGCTAAACCATTTGCTTTATTTTCTAGATCTTTATCAATTGGGGCATACAATACCATTTGTCGCTTAAAATATTCGAATTCACGTTTTCCAAGCAATTGGGTAATTTTTTGAAGTTCTCAAATTAGAGGGAGAAAGAGAGGGGGGGATATATATATATATATATATATATATATATATATATATATATATATATTTAGAGATAGAGAGAGAGAGGGAGAGAGAGAGAGAGAGAAAGATTGGTGCTAAAATGAAACAGAAATTTGGGAATTATTGCAAAAAAACCAAATGCGATTTATATTTCGTTTTCGTGTGGATTTAACAATATGTATTTCTTCTTGAGTCAATTGTACTGAAAAACTTGTAGGTGAAACTGATACGATTAGGTGAAAATGATTCCTATTTGCAAAGCCTATTATATCGATTATAAAAACATTTCTTTAGAATATAACTCAAATTTTTATAATTGATTTAGCAAATTTTTTCCAAATAACCACGCAATCGGCAATTTTGCATAGTAATGTAAACCTTGTAAGAAAAACACTTGTAATAAAATCATTTGTTTTAATTAATGAAATCCGCTCGATTTAATGATTTAATGAGATTTAAATCAATTTAAATTTAAATCTCATTAAATCATTAGATTTAAATTAACTGATTTAAATCAGACAAACCCTGATTGTAGAGTTCGGATTTTTATGCAAAGACATATTTTTGTATACATCTTTGCTCTTTAAATCCATAGATTTGTATATACATATGTACATTCTAGTGTTTATGATTTGTGTGAACATTTTGCCTTTTTTGATGTTATTTAGGCCAAACACTACATGGTTAGTTTGACATTAATTCTAAATATTTTTACTCCATTTTTATTCGCTTTTTACCGAAAAGTATTAATCTAAACATTTAAAAATTAATGAAAATTTATTTAATGGGGTTAAACATCTGTGAAAGTGGAATTTTTAATATAAAGCATTTGTTAAGGGAATCGCTTACATTCAAAAGTTGGAATTTTTTTTTTTTAAATTATTTGATTGTTCACTGCAATATGTACATGCACTTAAATCGGTTTTTTCTGATTAAGACAAATTTAATTCTATTTGTCAGCATTTATGGAAATTAAAGAATTTTTAAAATTTTAGAATTAAGAGAAATGTTAAAGTTGAAACAATTTAAAATTAACAATTTTTATAAAACTCATAATTAACGGAATTTTGAGATTTCACAGAACCTATAGAGTTTATAGTGTTTACAGCACTTATGGAAATTAAAGAATTTATAAAATTTTTAAAATTTGTACAACTCAAACAATTTATAAAATGTTTAGAATTCATAGAAATTGTGGAGCAAAATTTATAGAACTGGTAGAGTTGAAACAATTTAAAGAATTAATAGAATTTATAAAATTTATATAATTGTAATTTACAGCATTTATAGAATTTATCGAATTTACTGCAGTATCTATTGAAGTATTCAAAGAACTTACAAAATTAAAACAATTTATTTTCTACAAAATTTAAACGATTTATAAAATTCATAACTTAATGAATTTTGAGATTTCACACAATCTATAGAATTGTATGATTCATAGCATTTATTGAAAATAAAGAATTTGTAGAATTTATAAAAATTGTCGAGTAGAAATTATAGAACTGATAGAGTTGAAACAATTCAAAGACTAAATAGAATCTTCAAAATATAAAGAATTTATAAAATTCATAAAATTTACTGAAATTGTAGGAATTGTAGAATTTAAGGAACTCTCTGAATTTTTAGACTTAATAGAATTTATAGAGAACTCGTGGAATTTACAGAATTTTAAGAATTTTTAGAAATATAAAATTTATAAAAATTACGGATAATTTAAAGAAATCATGGAATTTAATAAAAAAATCGAATTTAAGTTCTTAGAATTTAATAAACTTACAGAGTTAAAACAATTTATAGGAACTCGTAGAATCTGCAAAATTTTCAGAATTTATAATCTTAATAACTGGCAGAATTTTGAGATTTTACAGAATCTATAGAGTTTTAGGTATTTACAGCGTTTATGGAATTTAATGAATTTATAAACATTTTATAATTTGTAGAACATAAAGAATTTGTAAAATGTTTAGAATTTATAGAAATTGTGGAGCAGAATTTATAAAACTGACCGAATTACTAAAAATTTACCGAATTTATTGGATTTAAAGGAATTACTAAATTTTTAAACTTTGTGGAATTTGTGGGATTTTACAAATTTTAAGAATTGAAGAAATATGGAGAATTTAACGAAATCAATTTTAGAATAAATAAAATTTGAATATGTAGAATTTGAAGAACTTACAGAGTTAAGCCTGAGGAACATAGGCTTCGTTTTCAATAGGGTTTTTATTTTTCGTACATTTTGAAATATTTAACATAAATGCCGGAACGAAACGAATCCGATGTGCCTCGGCCTTTAGACTAAATAATGCGAATTTTTCAGAATCTACAAAATTTAAAAAATTTATAAAATTAATAACTTACTGAATTTTGTTTTTCATGGAATATATAGAATTTATAGGACTTATAGAATTTAGTAGATTTAAAGAATTTGTAGAATCTATAATATTTGTTACACTCAAAAAATTCTTAAATATTTTTAAAATTTATAGAATATGTGGAGCAGAATTTAAAGAATTTATAAAATTGATTTAAAGAATTTATGGAATTTATAGAAAATATAAAATTTAGAGAAATATGCAAAATTTAAATAGACCAAGGAATTTTTAAAATAAATCAAATTCGAGTTTGTATAATTTACAGAATATGGTAATTAAAGCAATTCATAGGAACTAATAGAATCTTTTTATATGAAAATGTTTATAATTATTAGAATAAATAGAATTTAAAAATTGGAAGAACTAATAAAATTTATAGAGTTTGTAGAAATTATAAAATTCATAGAATTGATGGATTTTATTCGATCATGTTTACATACTCACTTGCAGAAATAATGGTCGATAAATAAGGTTTTCAATTTTGTACAAATTATTTATAAAAATATTGCATAAGCTAAGCAAATTCTCTCAATCTTTAAAATTTCTAGAAAAAACGAATCGGGTTTCCCAAAAAAAAATTATTTAACTTCCAACTCAAATCTAAAACCATATAGATAACTCTACGCCATTCTTCTTTCAGAACAGTTTAAAGATGGATTACATAGTTAGTTCTATTTTATATGGTCTATTCAAATGGAAAGTTTTCCAAAATTTATCTCTAAAGTAAGGTAAATTTACTCAGCTACTAAAGTAACTTCCACTGAGAGTTTTCTTTCAATATGTCAAAATTGTAAAATATTTTTAAGATGTTCAGGAACTAGCCAAAAATAAGTGAGAGTGAACAGATAATGAGGGGAAACGTTCGAGTGGTTTTGGATAGTTTTTAAAGTTAGACATGGGATATCGAATAATGACAAACTAACCAAATTCCAAATTAAAAAAATTACTTAAGTTTTATTACCGTGTAATGACAGTACTTGAGTTTTTATTTTGAAGGTCGCTTCTCTAGAAATGATCCCTTTAGTTTATACTCAAGTGGTACGGAAAACAAAAATTTGAAATCCGAAAATCATAACTAAATTATTCTCCTATACGCTCTTGCGTGACATCTGTTACTTTAGGGCACTAATTTAGTTCAAAATATTTAACGCGAAAACGAATTTTGTGCGTTTGGTTTGAAAGTCCAAGGGCCACTTCCTATGAACCAGTTCGTTATGAAAATGTTGGATGGGCCATAAGCAAATCGTCTCAATCTTTAAATTTCTAGACCAAACGAATCGGATTTATTTATTTTCAACTCACAAACTCAAAATCTTCTCTTTCTTTCCAGAGCCCCTGTTAAACGGATGAATGGGTTCAACGTTTTCTGTCAATCAACAAACCAAAAAAAAAAAAATGAAAGTGAACTGAGTGAAATGTTTATACAACCAGAAAATCCTGATAATTAAGTATTTTGAGTGGTTTTTTGCTAGTTTTAATTTAGATCGTCAAAGTTAGATATGGGTTATAAAAAATCACGGTTTGTTTTCAACTCTATGTTGCGTTTCACTCAATGTGTTATGGAAAAACCTTTCTCCTTTAAAAAGGCTGGAATAATGACAAACTAACCAAATTCTAAATTATCAAAATAGCTTAAATATTTGAAATTAAATTTGAAGGTCGCCCCTCTAAAGACGGTCAGCTTTAATTTATATTCACTAATAATTAATTTAATAATTTTCAGATTTATTTTGGGTGTACACCAACAAAAAGAACATTTCTAATACGACGCTGACGATAAATTAATTTAAGTGCACAATATTTACCCTGCAGTGAAGAAAATTGCGAATCTGTATAGAATTTACTGAAGCCAAGGTGCAACAACAAACGGCATACTGTATCAAATCAACCAAAAACCATTTTGACGGAGATTAGGGATCGACACGGACAATTGTACCCCACTTATAGTGTACACGAGTTAAATAAACTGGACAACGATACACTGCGACTTTATGAGACATCGGTTATTAGTAGTTCAGGCTTTCAAGGGATTATTAACGTTCCCGGAAGGAAGGGTAAGTGCTTTGGAAGCAAATCAGAACCAAAAAACGAATTGCACCAACAAATCGGGAAATTTGGTTGCAAGCCAGACTTAAGAAAGCTACTTGTAACCAATGGAATAAGATGTGGCATATGTGGGAGCCAACATTTCAACTCAAACTATAAAGATTTAAGAAGATGTCGACAACAATGAGATGGGCTGGATAAATTCCATAATACATTACAATGTATGATATATAAAGGAAAACACCATGCAACCAATCAACAACAAACGGAAGAACAAAAAAGCAATTGGACGCACTGCTACAGTTATAATATACAATACAGCATGTCAGTCAAAATTCCGAAACCAATACTGAAAACAGTATTAGTAAAGGCTGATGCAGTCAATGGAAGAGAAGAAATGCTTCGAGTTTTAATTGATGCCGAATCTCAAGCAACATTTACTACTCAAAAAGCACATACACATACACAGAGGCAGTAGGAATGGGTGGAATAAAGTCTCAAATAGCCCACAGTAAAGTAAAAATAACAATTCAACCTAATTCATCAACATTTTCTATGGAAATAGAAGCATTGGCGTTCGAACATTTAAAGACGAACTTAACAGATATCGATCATTAAAAATCTACTTTGGGCAGATCACAATTATAGTGAAAATGACCCTATAGATATGCTATTAGGAACCGTTTGCTATAGTGATGTCTAGGGCTACGATTTTCGGGTTAAAACCTTTCCGCGATCGAACAAGTTTGGTGAATTTGGATAACATAGCAACTTGTTTCATAAAATATCCTTTCATTTGGCATCGGTTTGTTGGCACCTTTTTTTACCTTTTTCGTGGTTTAAAACCTTTTATAGGTTTCCAAACTTTTCCACCTTATTTCAACCATTTTTCCAGTTTTAAGATTTAACTTAGCATTTTAGCGAATATTTTGCCTACATTTTGGGTTTTGAACGGCAAACAGAAAGTTACGAACGAAAATTTTACATTAAATTTTTAGCACATAAATTTGTACAAGTGTAAACGCATTTTAAAATAATTCCCTTCAAAATGAATATAAAAACTGAAAAGGAAATTTTCACATTAGTGGCAATACTATTTCAATTTTTGTTTTGTTTTTTTGGTTAGCCGCCATGACAGTAAATTTGACATTATGTGTTTTTTCTTCATTTCGTTTCCGATGTGGTGTTATTGTTTAAAAGAAATTTATTTTCTGGTTTATTTTACGAACTCAACTATTTAAATACTTCTCATGTGTATTAATAAAAGCAAATAAATTTAAATTATACTTCACCGATAAATTATTCGTGTAAGTATGTGTTTTATTTTGGTATGCATCTAAAAACCCTTGTGTGCTACGATTAATTATAATTTCAAATGAAATTATGCCGAAAGTCAAAATTTCATATAAAAGTCAAACTGACGGACAAGTATTATATTGCAAATTTTGTAATGTAACAATAGTTGCAGATAAAAAATCTCAATTGGTGCAACATCTAAGTTCCACTAAACACAAGGAAAATGCCAGAAAAAGTGATGGGAGTTCAAATCAAACATTTATATCAGATGCGATTAATCCAAATCTAACGTACAAAAATTTTTGCATAAACCTATGCAAAATGCTAGTTTCTTCCGATATACCACTTAATAAATTAGCAAATCCCCATTTTGCTGAATTTATTCACAAATATACAAACTTCAAAGTTCCAGATCAAACTACATTAAGAAAAAATTACATAAAACTTCTATACGGCGAAACCATGTTGAACAATAAAGAGTAATAATTTGAATAAAAAGTATAATACGAAACGAATATGTGTGGCTGTCAAGAGACGAAACCACCGATGTTACAGGAAGATACGTGGCTAATGTTGTAGTAGGCATATTAAATTCGGATGAGCTGAGAAGTATAAAATGGTATCTGTTAAACGTTGCAGTGTTAGATAAAGCCAACGGTTCAACTTTAGCTAGGCTATTCGACGATTCGGTAAATTTTTTGGGCGATGAGTTCAACCGTAACCACATTTTACTATTTTTATCTGATGCGGCTCCTTATATGGTCAAAGCGGCTTCTGCAATTAAAATTTTCTACCCAAAAATTTTGCATGTTACATGCTTGCCACATGGAATTCCATGCTGAAAAAATAAGATTGGTTGACACGATGATTGTCTCGGTGAAAAAAATATTTCTAAAGCTCCATCGAGAGTCCAAATTTTTAAAGAAATTGATCCGGGGTTGGCACTTCCGCCGAAGCCAGTAATCACAAGATGGGGTACTTGGATTGAAGCTGTGGAATACTATGGCACAAATTTTGAAAAAATAGAAAATGTTTTATCGAAACTAAAAGACGACGACTCTGCAGCTCTTGAAACTATTAAGGATTTGTTTGCTAGGTCAAGAACGACACTAATAAATGATTTAATTTTTATCTCATCTAATTACGGCTTTTTGAGTTCTTCAATTGCTAAACTAGAGACGGCAGGATTACACCTAATTTCTCAAATTAGCATTGTGGAACAAGCCTTAAGAAAAATCGAAACGGTAAAAGGTTCGACTGGTAGTCAAATAAAATCGAAAATAGCCGATGTAATGCAAAAAAACAATAACTTTAAAATCCTTCAATTGATTACAAATATTTTAAGCGGTAATGCGGATTCAACTCATCACCACAACTATACAAATGTAGAAGTATTGGCATTTAAGTATGCCCCAATTACATCTGTGGACGCGCCTAAATTCCGATTTTTAAGGCCTAAAAATCACAGCCCTAGACTGATGTCATACTTGGCGAAGTGGCCATAAAGAAGAAAGAGGGGAAATAGTCGCATAAACACAGAACTAGGCTGAGAAATACAACCCAAGCAGGAATTATCAGAATAGAAGAACAAGAATGTGAGGAATTATATATGAAAAAGCACAAAAGGAATCCAGATGAAAAAATTTGATTTAAAACTGATACAAAGCAACAAATCTTCGGTGAATCTAAACGAAAAGCGGCGACTGTAAACAGTATCATGAATTTATGAAAGAGTATTCAAGATCACATGCCGGAAATCTCCTCAGCTGGGTATAGTCCAAACCACCTTCCTCACTATGCTATTTTGAAAGAAACCAGCACGACAACCAAATTACGAATAGTCTTCGATGCAACATCTAAAACTAGAACAAGAATGAATTTAAATGACTAAATTGTCGCGGGTCCTAGACTCCATGAAAATCTGGATAACATTTTACTTAAATGGGGAAAGCATCAATTCGTATTCACCGCCATAGAAGGCAAAAAATAACAAGTGTGAACATTACAACAACGGACCAGATTCCTTTGCCTGACACATTCGAGTTCAAAGTAAGCCTTCCCGCATCAACAGCAGTTCCACTGATTAAAAGAAAACGACTATCAGAATCACCTACCATTAATTCAGGCAAAAACCGACAATGCGGACTACTAACAAATGGAGGATGTTTTCAGAATTCAGCATTACCATACCAGAATGACAATAGGAGAAGCACATTTAAGAACACAACATGGAGGACTGCCCCCCCCCCCCTCTAACGCTTGCATATATACGGAAACAATTTTGGATAACTAATGGATGAAACGGTGTTTGGTTCATCATTCAAAAATGTGGTAAGAGTCATTTTTTAAAAGTAAAACCTCACACCAGTTAATGGGAAGTGATCCTGGAGAAGTCAAGGCGTTCGTTCTCCAAAAGCGGAGAGATATAATAGAAATACAATAGAAATTGTAAGTGATCAAACAACGTAAGCTTTCTTCTTCTTGATTCTGGGCTCAGATGGAAGGGTCTGAGTGGTGTCAAGTCGCTACCCCGAAAATAAACTAATGGAGCGCCGTATAACAAAACCTATAACAAGTACAAAAAATTGAAGAAGAAGATAATTCTCAACAAAAAAATTAAAGATGGCGCCACCAGGCACACAAACTCTAGATTTAAACGATTTATAAATAGTTCACCAACCTATTCTGCACCTAATAATTATTCACAGATCGTGTTTAACTAATGCCTAGTCTGTCAGCGGTAAAAAATACAATAAAAGCATATAAATATTTTGGATTAGGATGAGACGCCTCCTTCTCACCTTTATACTCGTCCATATAAAAGTTACTTAAATCTAATTCCGATAAAAATAAATTTTATATAATTTAATAAATAAAACCAAAAAAAACTAAATTAAATTAAACCAAAATAAAAATAAAAATTAATATTTAAGGCGCCCAAAAAATTTGTGATTGTCTTTTGGTTTTATTTAAATAAAGATGCCACCGTATAAATCCCTTCTTACATATACAAATACACATCTATAAATATAATTGAACCAATTAAATTTCCATAAATTAAAAAAGCAATCTTGTTTTTTTCTCCATGGCATACAGAGAGAGCACACCATCAGCAGCAACAACAACAGCATCCAAAAATAAGCTTTTTATATGTACATAGAAAGCATAAAAATTTATGCTGATTTTTCACATTAAAATTTATTCAAATTCAATTTTTTGTATTTTTTTTTTTTTTTTTGGTTGTTAGCAATTTAAAAATCACCCTTTAATTTTCCCTCCGCATTCTATACACACACAGACAGATAGATAGATATACGTACATAGTCGGTTTGTGCGACTTAAACAAAAAATATTATAATTTATATTAACTCTGAGATTTTTTGACAATGATAATGAAAACCAAAAAAAAAAAAAAAATAAAATTATTTTTATTTATTTATTCATTCAAAACAACATAAAATTTCCCAATTTTCCATACACACATACATATATACATACGCAAGGAGACACAAAAATTAAAAGCAAAGCAAAAAAATGCTAAAGCGACACACACAAAGGATTTTATGGAGCGTTTAATTAAAGATTTCCTGATTTAGATAAAAGACAACAACAAAACAAAATACTTTTTAAATAAATATTTTCCACAATTGAAAAATAATTAAAACTGGAAATTATGTAAATAAATATATGTACGCAACCACAACAACAACAACAAACAAATGTAACAGATAAGATAATTGTTACTATTGGTTGTTGTACAATAAAAACATTTTTTTGTTTTAAACATTAATCTGGGTATGAAAAATTTTCCAAATTTTCCCTTACCAAATAAAGCATGTATACAAACAAAACTGTTTGGTAAAAATGAAACCAAAAAAAAAAAAAAAAAAATCGCTATCACCTAATATCTATGCGTTCGCACGACATCGAGGGTTTACAATTCGTCTGTTTTACGGCTGATAACAAATTTGAAATATTAACATATATTTGTGATATATGGCTTTACATTTATAATTTTTATTATTATTTTTTATGTGTGCGTGTGTATGTGTATGTGTATATATGGGGTAATTTTACGGTTAAAATACTGTACAAGTATTTAAGAAGAAAATTATTTCTATAATCATACTCGTATGTATGTACACGATCAATCTTCATTAAAAAAATATTTATAATAATTATCAAATAATATTCAAATTCCACAATAATCTCCAATTTTTTTTTTTTTTGTTAACCATATACAATTCGATAACAAATAAATCCCCTTGGTAATGTTTGCGCGCGAGCTTATCATCGTCTTCAAATTTGTCACAATTAAACTGTCGAACTGAATTTTTTTTGTTCTCTTTTTCATAAAACCAAAATCCTTTACTGGATTACGTGTGGTTATGAATGACACCAACAAAAAAAAACCAAAATACTATATTATTGCAACAGACTAACTGGCTACATTTAAATTTGGTGTATATTGGCTGGTTATTTAAAATCGTATCAGTTTATAGATTTGGTTGTTATCAAAAAAAAAAAAAATTGTTATCACACGAACATATAAATTAAATACAGTGGCAATTTCTGTTTTATTACACACAGAAACAAGATTTGTGCGCGGATAAGATGGTATTTATTGTAATGACGGAAATATCCAAATTGGAAAGTAATATTTCCCATTCTTGTATAATGTTTTGTTTTGTTATATAACAGAAACCACAAAAATAATATTTGATTTGGATATAATCGTATATATACAAGAACAAAAAAAACATAAAAAAAATTAAATTCTACCTTTGGGGGCAGTTTAAAACACAACAAGGATATATACTCTCCTTTATCAAAAAAAAATAATACCCCGTTTTGTGCCGAATAAGGGATTTTCCTTTTTATATCAAAACCAAACCAAAACCGCAAACAAAAAAAAAAAAAAAGAAAAGATTGAATTTTCAATTACAGTCTACATATATACAAGAGGAGTAAGTATATATGTGTCATAAGGGCCTTTTACATAACAAACCGATTTTTTTTGTACGCTATTTGATTTGTCAACGAAATATTTTCCGTTTACAGTTTTTTTATGTACGAATATATTCAAATTGATTTCTTTTATTTACAATATATACATAAGTATGTTGTATATAACGAACATAAAATTTAATGTGACACAGAAAATTGAATTTTTTTTTTTTTCGATCAAACAAAAAACTATCGCGGAAAATACCAAGTTTTTCATTTTCAATTTATATTATATTTAGAGTTGTTGTTATTGTTATTTAGAATGACAAAACTAAAATGAACAAAAATAAGATATATAATCCAATTTTCAATAAATTTTCCTGTTTTTCTCGAGCACACACAAACCTACTATATATGTATATACAACAACGGAAAAACTAGAACTTTTGAAATGGTGAACAACAAAAAAAAAAAAATCGTAAAGAAAAGTTTTGTTTTTCTTCTACACAATACTTTAAAAATATATTGTCCGTTGGGGTCTTATGTACCTGTCGTGCAACGTTAAATTATAGCCCGAATAAGTCGTTTTCCTCGTCGTTATTTTCCAATTTCATATTAGTACAGGTCGACCACGAGTGGTGCTACCCGGTAGCTAAACCCTTTCGGCGGCATATTTAAAGCAGAAAATTAGAAAAAACATAAAATTTAAAAAATTGTAAAAAACTTACGGTTTGCATGAGATCATGTCGTGTGTTACACTGAAAAAATGAGACAGCGAGTCTTTATGAATAGTCTAAAATCTATACCTTCATACATCAAAATTTCAATTACTCGAGCGTTTATGAATGATTTTAAAAACATTGATAATCTTTTCAGTTACAGGAAAGTTTACAAAATTCTAAATTTGGTATAGACATATATAAGATTTGTTTTGCGAACAAGTATTGCGGAGTCACTCAAAATTTTGAAGTTTCCAAATTGATAACGAAATTTTAAAATCCATTGGAAAAGTTTAGATTACAAAACTTAAATTTTATTGGACTTATAATTCAAATTTTAAATTCAGGATTGGAAAATTCTAAAAATTTAGATATTTTAAAAAACCTACAGCACAATAAATTTTAAAATTAAATTAATAAAATTGAAAAGAGGAACTGGAACTTTAAAATTTTTCTTTCTCAATTCTTGTAAAAGTTCTACACATAATTTTACTTATCCAAATTAAAATTTTCAATCGAAAAACCTACAAACAGACCGACAGATATCCTAGACACAAAACTATACTCGTTTAATGTTTTGTTGGACGTACAAATTTGTCTTCTCGACAGTCAATTAGAATTTTGTTATAAGCCTACGTTAGAAAGAAATCTGGCTGAACTACAAAATCATCTTTTTTGACAAGCAGATTTTTTTTTCTGGCATTTATCTGACATATATTTGTTTTATTTATTTATTTCTAATAACCTTAAAAATTCAAATTTATGAAATAAGTAAAATAATATTACAAAAACAGAAGGTTAAGAAGATAGGTTATTCTTTGCTAAAAGGCAGTGTCGAATAAACTTAAACACAAAAATTTTATAAAATATAATAAACATAAAGCCAATATCTTTATTTTCAAACAACCAATCCTTACTCAAATTCATAATTTTTCTAAAATTTAACTGAGCAGGTAATAGTTGAGGCAAGCGATTAAAACATGTGGGGGCCGAAATTGAGAGATACCTGCGATAAGCTTCACTAATAAATTCAGGAAGAGAATAAAAGCTTCTGTAATTATTAAGAATGCCGTAAACAGTACTTAACCTCAGAATTCGGTGCCCACTTCTAGAGAAAAGTAATTTTAAAACTTTAAATACGTGTAGGTGTTGCAGTGGTAGCATTTTAGAAGCCACAAAAATTGGCAAAGAACGATGACAACGAATTTAAAAAAGCATAACACGAACAATGTATTTTTAAAAAATGTCTAAAGGTTCCAATCTGTTCATATAAACTCCACCCCAACAAGGTAATTCATAGAAGAGCCTATAGATTCAACATGCATAGTACAAATTTAATAAAACATAACTGAGGCAGCAAATGTACATATGGCACCTAAAGAAAAATTTAATTGCTCTTTGATCTTCTGAAAATAAATTTTCCAATTTAAATTAGGATCCAGATGCAAACCTAGATACTTAAAATTATAAACAGGTTCAATGCAAATGTTACTACAATTTACTAAATAACAATTTTGCATATGGCAAACAATCTCTGGAACATAACTCGAATTTCGATTACCGCAGCTAATCAAAAAAAAAACAGAATTTTATTATTTTTACTTAAAATCAGGAATGATAATCAAACTAAGATCGCAATGTATTCATATCATAATTAATATGGTTGGATATTTCCGAAGCATTTGAACCATACTATCTCAATGCCATATCATCAGCAAAAGCAATAATTCTGCCCTTCAAATTAAATGTTGAATTTATATAAATTAAAAATAATACAAGACCGAGGACCGAATCGTGTGGAACTCCAAAGTGTGCCATTTAAACAGTACACCTGTAAAACCACACTCGTACAAGTCGAATGACATCTTAATATCAATAAAAACAGCACCAACACACTTTTCCACATTTAAATTAATATGAAGCACATTCAAAAAATCAATTAGAACTGACTCAGTATTTTCCTCAGCCCTAAAGCCATTGTGACAATTATTTAAAACATTATATTTAGAAAAGGCCTGAACCCGTAACTACAAAGGCTTTAACTTTCCAACATTTTCATAATTGTGGTCTATAAAGATTTAGGACGATAATTATCCTTAAGCAATTTATCACTTCTTTTGAACACATGAAGTACAACTGCGATTTTGATTGATAAAATGTACCAAAATTGGCGATATAATTTCTTTGGTAACCTTTGGCAAATCTTAGCTAAATATACAAGGCGTCAGGTTAAAATTTGAACTTAATTTCAACAAAAAAATTAATTTTTCATACAAATCATGTGAAAAGTTATGTTTTTTAATACCGTTTTCCTTAAATGAAAAATTTTGAATATATTTTTTCAGCTGAAAGAGGCTCATGCTGTGCCTTTGTTATATCAACATAAAATATTAGTGAATGCTATCGATCGGTTAGATGATAAAAGTAGCTTGATACGCAAGAATGCCATTATCTTGATTAAAACATTCTTGGAGCGAAACCCATTTTCGGTTATGCTGACGGAAAATAAGTGAGTTGAATAAATGAGTTGAAAGATAAATTTCAGAACGAAATTTCTGCTGTGCCTGATCCTCTTTTCTCGACAAAATGCGGGATAATGAATATCAAGTAGATGAATTGTTTCAAATTTTGGGCGGTTCAAAAGATAATCCGTTAAAAATTAAGGAATTTATGATAGCTGGAAATTATATGAATGCGATCAAATTGTGTGTGCCAATTTATTTGTTATTTTTCATTTATTTATTTTATCCAACAAATCGAAGGTGACTAAAGTGACAAAGATGCCATGCTACTAAATGATGAATTTGAAAAGCAAGAGAAAAACACCCAATTCCTACATGATTCGCTGAATTTTTCAAAAAGCCTAAATTAGTACATTAACAAAATTAGAGCAATTTTTATGGTCGAAAACGAATAGTAATGTGGTTGAAGTTATTTCATTTTGCACAACCGGATATTGGTTTGGCATCGAGGACAAGTGGTCGAGTGATAAACGAAAACGCGATTCTGTCACAAATGCCTACTTTCGAATATTTTTCTTGACCGAGAAGGATGGCAGATCTCATGCTCTTGAGGTAGCTGACAACTTGACAAATTTATTTAATTTTTTAACAAAAGGTTTTTACAAGGCTTTTGGAATTTTAATAAGGCATTGGATTGAAAGTGGGGTAATTGAAAAAAGCGATACAAAATACCGGCATGAGTTGCATAGGGGTCGCGAAAAACAAATGTTAGACAGGCATCGAAAGGCAAAGAACGCATCAGCGAGCATAACGCATTAAAGCGATTATCGAATCATGGACTGAAAACCAAATGAGGTATAGTAATTTCTTGGCTGAAACTAAATTTTAGGAGGAAGTAAGTCAGGGTGCCGAAGCTGATGACCGGATTGCCGAAGCAATAAATTATGTATTCGACAAAGTTCTTCTGTATTCGGACGATATTATATTCCAAAAATTGGTGACGCCTATTTTTGAAATCTTTAAATATCCAGGACGGAATCAAGACAGTTGTTTCTTGGCTGCGGTTACTGTAATTCTTCGTTTTATGTTCGTGTCAACATTATTTAATTATTGTATTTAAATTTGAGCTGGAGTAAAAGAAATGCGACTAACGAGATTAATGAATTTATTTTATCATAGCAATTGCTTAATTGCTTCTTTTTTCTTTTGTTTGTTGTACCAAAGCCATACATCATAGATAATTTCTTTATTATGTAAATAAGGGGATTATTTGTGATTATGTGGAACACTATTAAATAAATCCGGGAATGCCACTAAAAATCCGAGTATAATTCCATAAATTACATGATGACCAAAGGGGAAATTTAAGAGCTCGCGCTTTATATGAGGCTCAATTACCGGACGGATTTTGTCGGTTTTTGTAGAAAGCTCGATTTCAGCAAAATACGAACTTTAAAATAAATGTAAAAAGTTTTATTAATGATTTTATTTTTTCCGCGTCCCCGCGGATTCTATAATCGACCTATATATTTGAAAAGCATAAAAAATGCATTAAATGTATCCCCCTTAAATCAAGCTTCTTTTAAAATTAGTCTGAACCTGACGGCTTGTTTATTTAGGTAAGCTTTGCATTTAGCATGTTAGGGCTTATATAAAGGATATACGTAATATTACTGGATTTTAAACCATTAATTATACCAACAATTTAAGTAACATCCACAGGATTAAGAAAAAAAAAATTTTGAGCGGATGACTTCGCTATGATTTTGACATGACATATTATTAAACAAACATTCGGTTGTTCTTAAATGGGGTACTACGAAATCCCTGTTTTCCAAATCCCGAATTCAAAAAATATTCCCCTGGTTTTGAAAGAAATCTTTTTTTTTTAAATTCTGGATTTCAAGCTTTTTATTTGTAGGATGCTTCTGACACTTTCTACTAATTAAACTTTCTCTTAACCATTAAATTTAACAAATGAAACGAGATCTAGGATTTAATTTTAGAATTTTGTTGAATGACAAAATGACAACCGGATCACTTTCTACAGGTAAACTACAAAAATCAAACAGATACAAAATTGTCAAACAACAACTTGCAGAATTCTGCACATCTGTTTCCAGCAAATTTAAAAAAATTATATTAGTCAACTTAAATAAATTTTCTACAAATTTTAAGGATTATTAAGTTTAATATGTTTGACTACACTATTGATTGTTGCTAAATTGAATACGCTCGTAAAATTCGGAAAAATTGTTTACGACACTTAAACGACTTTTCTTCGCACCCACAAGGAAAAGCTATGTTATAGCGGAAAATAATTTGGTGCTTTGTAAGTTTCACAGTTGTTAATGTATTCAATTTCAAAATGTTGGCCTGACTCAACTTAAGATTCATAGATCAACGTGAAGTTTACCAATCTCGAATTGGTATTTCTTTTTGAGAATCGAAAAATAATTTTCAATTTTGAACTGGGATGTTACTTTAAAATATGTTTGTCTAATTTCCTTATACGATGTATTATCATCAGTTACTTTAGTATTAAAGAGTTTAAACGAAAAAGTCTAAATTTTTTTTTTGGAATTATTGGAAGTTTTGAAAAAGTCCAGTTGAACATCAATAAAAATAAAATATAACCGAAGGGAATTGAACTAGCCGATACCTATTTTTGAAGCCTGACAATGTTGATCTCTAAATCGGACCTAACGGGCCTAAGAAATAATGAAATCAAAGACGGAAATTTAAATACAAGTAATTCGTCGGATTTATAACCCCGAACTTCGTCTACAAGGTAGTCTCCGTCTACACGGATCCCCGTCTCTCGGTTTTAAGTAACCATCCCAACAATATTAATTAAAAGTGTTGTTTTTATTGCATTGCCGATAACTTCATTAGTACATTTGCGCAACGATGATCTAGTGGTAGGCCCAAAAAAACCATATAAATTCCGATTTAATAGAATATAATGGCCTGAGTCCCCGGACCCATCTATGTTATAAACTTCGCACAGTGACATATGGCAGTGCCCTGTTTGCAGCAATAAGAACGCGTTGTTCCAACGGGCCAAAGATATACAAAATTCGAGTTTCCCACACATACCAAGATCGCAATGTAATCATGTAAGAATTAATAAGGCTGGATATTTCCGAAGAATTTGAACCATACTATATTAGTGCCATATCATCAGCAAAAGCAATAATTCTGCCCTTCAAATTAAATGTAGAATTTATATAAATTAAAAATAACACAGGACCGAGGACCAAATCGTATGGAACTCAAAAATCTGCCATTGAAACAATACACCTGTAAAACCACACTCGTACAGTTTTAGTAAAAAATAAAACCAGCACTAACACATTTTTTCCCGTTTAAATTAATTAAACCCCATTCAAAAACTCAATTAGAGCTAACTCAGTATTTTTCGCAGACCTAAGGCCATTTTGACAATGATTTAAAACATTATATTTAGAAAAGGCCTGAACCTGTAATTACAAAGGCTTTAACTTTCCAACATTTTCAAAATTGTCGGCTGAAAAGACATAGGACGATAATTGTGGAGGTTGCCACCAAAACGCTACATTTCATATATTGCTTAGAAAATAAGTTTGCGTATGCAAACCGTTATGATATCGACGAATTGCACCAAAATGTAACAATTTTACTAGATAAAGTTGGTGCTATTCTCGTCACAACAAATCGTAACATTTTCACCAATTTATACGTACTTTGCCATTACTGGTCCCAACAAAACATAACATTTTCCTTTACAAAAAAAAAAAAAAAAAAAACTAGAGGCCTTCGCCACCTGCCTTCATTCTATGCGAAAATTCTATGAAAATTATTTTGTGACATGCAGATACCTATTTAACACATTGAGTGTCACCATAAAAAAGTCTTTTCACATTATAATCCAATCCAGATACTCACGTTTGCGATTTTAGAACGTAGTCGTATCAAAATATTGCAGGCAAAGTGAGGATAATCCAACTTTATGCTAAGCATGTTTAAATAAAAATCAGAAAAATCAAATTGCAAATTTCTGATCGTCACGAAAATATGTTTGTCACATACAAATTTGTCGATAACTTTCTTTTATTTGCAATTTCATACTGTAACGGTGACACCTAGTATGAAATAGAATAAGTTAAATTAATAGCTCAATGTTTAATTGTACTAAAACGGAATTTTCCATGATAAAATTGTTCTAAATGTGTCTACACTATTCTAACTAGAAAAGTCACGAGCTTTCTAGAAGTTTGATGTGTGTATATAAAAAGGCGAACGAAGTCGAATTGGATTATTAGTATTTGGTAAGCGATAGTGTAAAGATTAAAAAGGAATTAAAAAATGATTTTTCGTAACATTTTTTTAAAATATATAATTTTAAAGGCTGCTTTAGACATTAATGACGTAATCAAATTTTCTCAAATTGTTTAAAATCATTTATGATTGAAATGTAGCATTTTAGTGTGGACCTCCACAATTATCCTTAAGCAATTTATCACTCCTTTTGAACACGTGAAGTACAACTGCGATTTTCATTGATAAAATGTACCAAAATAGGCGATATAATTTCTTTGGTAGCTTTTAGCATGTTGGAGCTTATACCAAGGATATCTATACTCTTACTGGATTTTAAATCATTAATTCTACCAACAATTTCAGTAACATCCAAAGGATTAGTAAAAAAAATTCTGAGATATAACATGAGATATAATTAAACAAACAATTGGTTGTTCTTAAATGAGACACAATAAGATTCACTGAATTACTTGGCATAATTTGGGGTGTACTACGAAATCACGGTTCTCAATATTCCGCATTCAAAAAAATTTTCTCCTGATTTTGAAAAACATTTTTTTTTTAAAATTGGTGAAGGAGCACCCGTAAAATAAAAATAAAAATCGTGATTTTGAAAACTTGCATTTCGTTACACACCCCATAATTTTATCAATAAATTTACCAATACTAGCACTCAAATTTGATTAACAACCAGCTCCTTACTATCTTTAACACAATGTGGAAATTTATTGTGGTAGTATGTGAAGTTGTCAGAAAATATTTTATCATCATCTTTTTGGTTTAGTTAAAGAAAATATTTTTGAAGCCTTTTATTTGTAGGATGCTTCTTCCACTTTTAACTAATTTTCTTTTTCTTAGCCATTAAATTTGTCAAATGGACTGAGATCGAGGGTTTCAGTTTAATTTTAGAATTTTGTTGAACTACAAAATGACAACCGGATTACTTTTATGGGGTAATTAATTTTTAATTTTATTGGGGTGTCTTTAATTTTTAATTTAATTGTAAAATTTTTTTAAATCAATCATGCCTTATTTTGTTACGAATTAATCAATTTTGATCCTCCGTTTTGGCACTTGTCATACTTAATTTCTGTCAACAAATTACAAAATTGATTGAAAAAAATAAAAAGCATACAAATTGTACTAGATTCGTTCTCTTTTGCGTAATGAAGCCTACAGATTCGCAGCAGAATTCAAAATACAGACAACTTGCAGAATTCTGCACACCTGTTTCCAAATTTAAAAAAAAAAATATTCGTAAACTTAATTTTCTACAAATTTTAAGGATTATTAAGTTTAATGTGATTGTTGCTAAATTTAAGGTTAGTAAAATTAAAAATTCTAATTTTATTAATTTAATTTTGTAGCTTCAAAAAAATTCATATTTTCACGAGCCGCTAGTAAAATTCGTAATAATTGTGTGAAGAGATACCCAAAAATCCCATGGTATTTGTTTGATGCACGACACTTTAACAACTTTTCTTTGCGCTCACAAGGAAAGACTATGTTAAAGGGGAACATTTATAATTTTGGAAGCCTGACAATTCGATCTCTAAATGGGACCTAAATAATACTAAATATTACAGAAATTTAAATACAAGAAATTCGGCTGATTTGTAACTCTGAACCTCGTCTACAACGCAGTCTTCGTCTATGCTATTACCAAAGCTTTTTATTTTCCACGTCTCTTAGTTTTAAAGGAATCCATTGCAAGAACGTTAATTTAAAGCATTGTTTTTAGTACATCGCTGAGAACTTTGTTACGACATTCGGTCAACTGTTATCTGGTGGTAGGCCCAACAAAACCTTATAAATTCCGATCACCAGGATTTTAAAAGAATATGATGGCCTGAGTCCCTGGATACATCTATATTATAAATTTCGCACAGTGACTTACGGCACTGCTAGTGCCGTTTTTTCAGCAATAAGGACGCATTGATCCAAATTCGAGTTTCCCACCATGGCAAAACTCCTTAAGGAATAGGTATTATCCCGCGGAGCTTTCGAGTTACGAAAAATTTAATGCAACCAATCTAATATTTCGTCCTTGCAGGATTTTTCGCACTCTAAATCCACTCTCGTCCTTATTTGTCAATAATTTGTTAAACCAGTCGCGTCGAGAAGGGGGATTGCGCTATGAAACAAAATTATTCGGTGAATTGGCCTAAGTGTCACACACTGAATTGGGTTATAAAACATTCTGAATTTAAAACGAATTTCTCACAAAATTATTCTCAATTTTCCTAAATTACCCGTCACTGTCGACTCAGTTGTGAATGTAATGTCTCTTGTTGATTTTATTTTTGAATCTTTTGAATCTCATGAAACTTATGAATCTTACAATTTTTTTGAATTCCATAAATTTAAACGAATCTTATGAATTTTATCAATTTCATCGATCTTATGAATCCTATTTATCTTCAAATCTTATCAATTTTGTGAGTCTAACAAATTTTATAAATGCTATGTATTTTTGCTAATCTTATGAATCTTATTCGTCTTGTGAATTTTATGAATCTTACGAACCTCACGAATCGCATGAGTCGTATAAATCTTATGAATTCTACGAATCTCTTGAATATTATCAATCTTATAGGGAGTTGTGGGGGTTAACATTATTTATGAATCCTTATGAATCTCATCAATCATACGAAACATATAAGTCCCAAGAATCTTACTAATCTTACGTTGTTTTGACTTCCATGAATTTAAACGAATCTTATGAATATCGAGTCTATAACGAATCTCATGAATCTTTCCAATCTTATCAATCTTACAAACCTTATAAATCTTATATGAGTCGTATAAATCTTGTAAATTCTATGAATCTCTTGAAAGTTATGAATCTGATGGATGGATCTAACGAATCTTATGAATCTTGTGCGTCTTACGAATTTAGTGAATCTTAAGAATCTATATGAATCTTATCAATCTCATAATTCATATATATCTCACTAATCTAATGAATCTTGTATGTCTTACGAATGTTATGAATCTAAAAAATTTTATGAATCCTATGAACCTTGTGGATCAACTCAAGAATATTTTGAATGCTATGAATTTTTGAATTGTTGTGTACTTAAACGAATCTTATGAATTACAGGAATCTTATGAATTTTATTAATTTCATCAACCTTATAAATCTGATGAATATCGTGAGTCATACGAATCTTATGAATCCTATTTATCTTTAAATTTTATCAATTTTGTGAGTCTAACGAATCTTATAAATGCTATATTTCTTAATAATCTTATGAATCGTGTCGTTTGAATCTAGTGAATTCACTAATTTTATTGGTTTCATCAATTTTGTGAATTTTATAAACCTTATGAATCTCACGAATCGTATGAGTCGTATAACTCCTATGAATCCCTATAATATTATGAATCTTATGGGGAGAAGATATTAGGTTAAAAATTTTTATAAATCCTTATGAATCTCATAAATCTTACGAATCCTGTGAATCCCAAGAATCTTACTAATCTTACGTTTTTTTGATTTCCACAAATTTAAACGAATCCTATGAATCATAGGAATCTTATGAATCTTATGAATATTGTGAGTCTAACGAATCTCATGAATCATTCCAATCTTATCAATCTTACAAACCATATGAATCTTATGAGTCGTATAAATCTTATGAATTCTATGAATCTCATGCATCTTATGAATCTTATCAATCTTATGATTCTCATGGATCTCACTAATCTAATGAATCTTGTCTGTCTTACAAATGTTATGAATCTTAAGAATCTAATGAATCCTGTTAATTTTATAAATCCTATCAACCTTGAGGGTCAACTCAACAATATTTTGAATGTTAGGAATTTTTGAATTGTATGAACTTATGAATCTAATGTACCAAGTGAATGTTTTCAAATTATTTTTTTTCTCATCCAGAATGCTTTTTTCAAACTGTTTGCAGAGTTTTCATTAAAAAAATCGGTTCTCTATTCTTTTTATTTTTTCATTTAACTGTCCACGTCTAAAAAAATTCGTTTCACTCTCAAAAATTGAAACGTACAAAGCTAGGAAATTCGACAACTTAAGCGAAGTTAATTAAAATGTTTAAAAGACGGTCAGGTAAATATTGAGCGCTTCTACTTATAATAACAAAATTAGCACGAAATATTTGTTAGACTTTTAAAAAAACTTTTAATCTGGATCATCTCTCCATTTGGTGTTCCAGAGCGCTGAAACTTTCGGCCTTAGTTGGCCTGAATCAACTGGAGTACCGCTTTTAACGGCAAATATCAAATTGAAAATGCTTTTTGAACTTTGCACTGTCGAACTACTCAGTTGCGATCGTTGACCCCACCCTTAGATGAGGGTGAATTAATTCACGTCGGTGGATCATTAAATAACGCTAACATGCCATAGCTAACATCATAACGTCGCATAGTTATTTATACGTAACGATCATAATCGTATACTGCTCACCGATCCTGTGCTCTATTCCTATTGTACAGTCTTCGATCAATTGTTGCTATTTAGGCAACCGAAAGAGCAACATCCATTTTAATTTATCCAATGAATAAGATTATTTCGGCTTTGTATAAACAAAATGTATTAAAAATAATGGCATTCACAACTTTTTCGACTTGTACTGATTTCGTACTGACAAGTTCTTACTTGGTTTCGTACTGACAAGCTCGTACAAACAAAAAGTTCGGTCTACTGATCAGGTAGCTACGACCAAACTACAAAAATACAATTCCAACTTAATACATTACGTATGAGGCAAGAACGCATTGACTTAGCGAATTATATAATTCACAAAATCAAAAAATCATCATTCATCAAGAAAAACTCTATTTTAAATGTATTTTGTCTATAAAAAGCCAAAAGAATCTTATTGATTAAATACAGACAAACTTTCTCTTTCTATTATTTGTGTCAGCATAAAACACACAGAAATGAGAGTTTTCCTTGAGTTTTTTGATTTGGTGAATTATATAATTCGCTAAGTCAATGCGTTCTTGCCTCATACGTAATGTATGAAGTTGGAATTATATTTTTGTATAGTTTGGTCATAGCTACCTCATGAGTAGACCGAACTTTTTTGTTTGTACGAGCTTGTCAGTACGAAACCAAACTACCATAGAGAAAGCTCAAGGAACGTTTTCATTTTTGCAGTCGATACACTTTGTATTGACTTCGGGTTGAAGTACGGGGGGATTTTGATATTTTTTTTTTTTTTTTGGTAGATATATTTATAAATGATTGGCCTCTTCATTTTTCTGATCAACAAGTCCAAAATGTTGTGAATGGCATTATTTTTAAAATATTTTATCTATAAAAAGCCGAAAGAATCTTATTAATTTAATACAGACAAACTTTCTCTTTGTCCGATTTATCCAAGTGGTTGACTTTTTAAATATTTAGACTATAATGTAATTTTCGAAACTAAGTTTTGATGAAAAAATATTTTGATGTAACGAATTTTCATGAAAAATGAGGTTATGAACTGCTTAAATAAATTAAATTAAGAGACAAGAAAAACCAAGATAATCATTTGAGAACAAGTTTGACAAGTGATTTAATTAGTTGTTTAAAAATACTTCGGCAAATAAATTGCGATCCACTTGGTTTTATGGGAAGGGAAGAAAAAGCGAGATTTCCAGGTAAAATTCCATTTCAACACTATTAAATGTTCGGGAACATTAAAATTTTCACATACTACATTCTATAATAGCCGGAAATCAACTTGCACTAAACAACTTGCTGCAACTTCGTTCCTTATACAAGGTTACAAAATAATATCTTTTGCTTCAGCAATTTTGAGATTGGTGGCACTTCTAGGGAAATGCAAATTTTTCTTTGACAACTCTAAAATTTAAACACAAGTTGTATAAGGGAACGATTAGTTAAGTCCGTGCAAAATTAAAGAGAAGATGCCTGTTTTGTAAAATGTAGCCATTTTTAGCTTCTGACAACTTTTATGAATCTTCACAATCAAACACGCTTTCAAATAATAATACTAAGCTGACGGAGCAAGTGAATCATTCTCATGAATCAATTCTGAATACAAAGCTTTAAAATTTAACCAAAGAATTTGCGAAGATTTTAAGATCCGGAAATTGTATCCTAAACCCAGTTTTATTACCTTCCTCATCTCGACGAACTAAATTCAGTTTTTGATTGGTGATCTATTCGTCTTCAAATCTGAACCTATTTTTCATAATATTCGTTAAACTATCATCCTCTGACAACGATTTTATCTCACACTGTGCTTCAGAATACTTTTTGTAAATTGCGTTAATTCGTGCAAGCACCAATTGCAAATCGCTTACTGACTCAACACTACAATCAACTTTTAAAATTAAATTCTATACTTATGTTTCCAAAAATTGGTTCAATTATCAATAATCTTACAATTATATGTTGAGATCTACTTCCATTCACCTTCATACACGATCTAATGCTGCCGAATTATAACGAACGTTATAAGTTAGTGTTTGACACTCAAAATGAAAAATACTATTCCGTATATAATTAGGGTTGCCCACTTGATAGATAGCCCTATAAGCCAATTATTTGGAATATTTATGTTTCTAGCGTTAACAACTGTAAAGGTCAAATTTTAAATTATGGTATTCGTAAACTTCGGGACACGCAGCTAAGTTCCTGCGATTACTTGCAAATGCCGACTGCCATGAACTTGGTACTGTTGTAAATATCGTCGGATTTTGGATTACCCCATTCATATTTTAAGGTGATTTTTAACTAAGTTTCCTAAACACTAAAAAGTTGAATTTTGAATAACAAAATTGGTAGTTTCATTCAACTTCTTTAAAATTAAAGTTAAAATTCGGCACACAACTTTATCACCTGAGACATTTTTAACTATAGAAATTTGGCTAATTCCGGATTACCCTCTCCCATTCAATTTTATTTGAGCGATATCTCTCGTTGGTTGAATTATTTCAAGGTAAATTGCCTCCGGTTGGAACAAAATTAGTATTCGTCGGTTACACATCAGTGGAAGCAATTTTTGAGAATCGTTAATCATCCCCTCAGGAGACTAATACCCTAACTTCAACAGAACGTTCACCATTTGTGATCCAAAATCAGTGTTGGAATAGATGTTGTTGTTGGGTCACATATAAATTTTGATATGATCCGGATCCCTAAGCGTCAAGACACGCAGTTATTATTGAAATTGAATCGGTAAAAATCCCCTTTAATTTAAAACTGGAAGGCGGACAAATACGATCATAAAATATGAAATTTAAAGTGTCAAAACCAGTTCCAATATTCCAGTAATAAACACAAATTTATTATTTAACCTGATAAGATCGTTTACAGATTTTAAACTTAGGAATTTCAATAAGAGGTCAAACAGCAAGGTAAATTAAAAGCAATCAAATGTTCGGTTAGCTATTTTTATTCTTCAGTAATTAGATTTACCAATTGTACTTGTTAGCCTTCAATCGAGACCACGACAAGTTTGTTAATACAAAATTCCACTAACAAATGGATAGAATTAGATGTTGATAGTGAGTTACTCCCTATTCTCCTCTTTATGTAAAATGCTCCTAGCAAATACTTAACCAGATTTTTTATCGTCGGCATAGTCAAAAGTCTCGAGGTGATATGCAATATCCAAGGAATCATTTCCTTGCCAAATTCGTTCGGTTAGCGATCCGGAACATACCGTCCTCATATATTACCAAACAATTGAATTCCTTTCGAACTGCTTCAAGTTTTTCTGGATCCAATCATCGCGGTCGACTGTAGAGGGGTTGAGTGGAAATACTTTATTTATGCTCTTCGAGAAGACCGCGCATAAACCGATTTAAACTGGTGTGCAAACAATTTCAATTTAGGCCGTTAGTTTCGATTTTAGTGCCGTTTGCTGTGAACTATTTAATTTAAAGGTTAGGAAAATGTTATCTAATGAAAAGCGTATTATTTGCGAGCAGGGGCCATCTCTTTTCAGTCAGGCCAGAGAGTGTTGTTGAATGTTTCTTTTCCGTACGTCGCATTTTTATTTCTTTGAACACCTTACCTCTCCTGGCGATTCATTAAACATTTTTTTAATTACCACAGTACTTTAGTTTATGGTCATGTGACAGAAAGGGCTTTTAACTATTATTTGTTGTGAGCCATTTAAAAAGCTTTCAATTTAGTTTTATTCGTACATTGCAGTTTTGGCGGTTTAATGTCAAGCCAATTGGTATTTAATCTAAAAGCTCACTGTATTTATACAAAAAAGCAAGATTTTCTGAAAAATCAAGTTTCAAAGCTTTTAAAAAAGTTTTAAATATTAGGCTAACAATTGCGGCATTTAATCTAATTTTATTGGATTTAAAAGCTTCATCTTATGAAAATCATAAAAAATCTAAAGCTTTTTTATTAATAACAGACGTTGAAAAATTCATTGAATATGAAACGTTTCAGAACAAATTTATTTAAAATTTGATAAGCTTCCACACAATGTCGTTTAATGAATTAATTAGATTTTCGAAGTTTTTCATTTAAATTGTTAGGTTATACCTTATAAAAATGCAAAAGCTCTACTGATACGTAACATGAAATTTGGTGAAAAATTAAAAAAGGTTTTAAGTGATTTCAGATAAAAGCTTTGCGCAAATTTAAAATATTTCATTTAAAAGCTCTGGCTAACATTATATTCTAAATTTAAAAACGTAAATATAAATTCTCATATCGTTGAAATAAAATTGCTTAAAGCTCCAGTTTGATCATCAAAATGGTCAAACTGAAATTAATTAAGCTTAAAATAGCTAAATTTAACTAACTAAAGCTCAATTTTGTATATAATTTAAAAACATCATCTAACTAACCAGAAAAAGTTTTTCAAAATTTCACACAAATATGAAAGCTTTGATTTGTTATGTTGCTTACTTTAATGGAGCGAGAATTTTTTGCTATATTTGTCAATTTTTATTTTGAACCTAAAACTTTATAGAAAACTACTTTTTTAAAACACAAATACAAAAAAGCTCTAAATGTTTTATCGATACTAAAACATCAATACCATAAAAGTTCAAGTTAAAAGACCTTTATTTATCAATACCACTATGTCGCCGTGATCAAATCCATACAACGGACAAACGGTATTGCTCATTTTCGCCATTCTGATATGTTCGGGATTTGTTTGGAAGTTCCTTTTTCCTTTTTTGTTTCTCTTTTTAAAGCAAATCTTGTTTGATGAGGGCAGAAGTACTAAAAATTTAAGTTTGCCGTCTAATCGCGAATTAACAATTTTAACTCTTAGTTAAATGCTTAGATTTTGTGAATTTTATGCACATCTTCTAGAGTAGTGCTTTTAGCTTACTGTGCTATGTTTGGGGGAGGCTGCTTTTAACGTTAGTATATTTTTGCGATTATTATGCAGAAACTATATTCCAGATGGCATACAAAATTAAATTCCATTTCGAGGGTCGTATAATAAGTACCTGCTCTCGGCGAGAGGCTTACTAATATTAAATCAATGCTATTTTACAATGCTGCGCCATTCAGTTGGTGTTTGACAGCCTTTGAAAGCAAACAACTTTTGTTGTTTTTTGTACATAAAAGAACCAGATTGGGTATCGAGAGCAATGGTAAAATCATTATTCTTGAAAAAGAAAACGAATTCTCAAATAAAAGTGGAATTAAACAAAATTTACGAGGGCTCTGTAGTATTAAAATATTTGTTTGCAATAATAAAATATTGGACAGCTGAATTTAAATGAGGCCGTACAAGCAGTTTAGATGAAAAACGTTTGACTCAGCAAAACTATAATATTAGATTAGAAATGTATTCTCTACGATGGGCGGTACAAAATTGTTTAAATCATTCAAAGTTACAAAATTTTTAAATTCTGTGAATTTTGTAATAAAGTTCATCTTAATTGGCAAAGCTATTGGGAAAAACGTATTGCCAATTTTCCTAGCAAAGATCTCCTAGATATATTTGATAGAAATCGACCGACCATCAGGATTTACAAAACAATTATTAAGACGAAAATATTCTAAATTAAATTTGAAATAAACTTGGGTTACAATTTCCTCATAATTTCAACCGGAAATGTCGAACTTAAATCAATTTGTTTGCAAATGGCTAATAAACAAATTCTATTGGATTTTATGAATCCTAGACAAATACTTTGCATTTTCTAGTCATCATAAGTGAGATTATTGTGATACATTAAAATCAGCATCTTAAAAAAAAGAAAAAAAGAAAAAATCTCGTCGCAAATAAATTTATAATTTTTATGCGCGCGCTCTTAACATTTGCAAAATCCTTTCTTTTATAACATGTTTATAACATACATTATGTGCATTTACATATATACATATATACAGACGACAGAGAAACTTGATTATGCATTTATTTATTTTATATTTACAATAATAATAAACTAAACCTATAAATAGAATTGAATCATGCGTATAATTTGTAATTGAAAACGACTTGAAATAGAAAAAAGCAAAAAAAAATCTTTTATACAAGATGACAACAAGATATTCAACTTAAAGAAAAATTTACAAAAAAAAAAATTAACAACATTTTCTTCTTATTTTACTTATTTATAATTTATAGCAAGACCTACCATAAACTTCGATTTAAGTGAATAAAAAAAATTTGTGACATTTGAGATTACGCGCGCACATACCACAAACCAACCGTATATGATACAAAATTGATTTTAAATATTAAATAATAATAATTTAATTTTTATTATTGCTTGCCTGTGTTAGAGGTGATAATTTCGAATATATTCCCTATATGTCACATTGGAATGTCTTTGGTATACGAAATGGAATTTTTTTTTTGTTTTGACCTAAGGCGCGCATAATGAGAAACCATCTGTTGAAATTTACATGCTCATCATTTATGTTTATAGAGTATGATATTTTATTTTGTTTTTAACAAAACGTTTTCCATTTTGTACAACAACGTATGTTGTATATATAAAGGGATTTATTTTACATACATCTACTATTCGTTTAGGGTATAAAGGGTGGAATATTTTAATATTTGTTATATTCTGTTTTTAATAATAACAAGAAAAATTTGTGTGTAAAAAAAAAGCTTCGCGTTTTTCATTTAAACACATACAACATACATAGTATAGAAAAATAAAAAATTTCCGCCAATCCAATATACCGCACCTGCTTACATCTCATTCCTCATACTCTCACCCGCCCCGACAAATTTATTATTACTTTTATGGGTTTTTCTCGTCTTCATTATATTCCGCATATTGCTTTTTTTGTGTTTTATTTTTCGTATTCACCCGAAAAACAACACAAAAGCTCATACATACTATACGGTATTACTATTTTAGTATATATACTACAAACGAGTATATAGTATACAAAACACCAGATTGATTTCTTGCAAAAACCGATGAGACAACAATGAATGACGTGAACTTACCACATAAATTTTTTAATCTCTATAATAGCGTTAAATGAATAATAAAATTACATTTTGCAATCAAAACTCAGAATGGAGTATCTGTGCACGCGGGGGCGAGGGTTTATTTTGTAGGTGGTGGCCGTATTTTTTTATTATTTGTTTCTTTTTACTAAAATATACAAAAAAAAAAAAATGTTTTCAAGCTGTGAGATAACGTCACCCATGACGAAGTAGTATATTCTTATCGTGTGTAAAGAATAATCCTGCATGCAACCACCCGCTGAATTCTATAATAAAATAGATGTACACGTATTAGAATATAAATACTAAACACACCGAAATCACCTTTATTGAATAAAAATACATTTTTTAACCACAATTAACAAACAAACCAAAAAAAAAATAAAAAATCGCAACGTTTTTCCTTCCTTTCATGATTTGGTTAAAAAACAAAAAAAAAAAAAAAAATCTTTTCCATTTTATCCTGGTACGTATTTTTCACTTGTCCAGAGTTGTCGGTAAAGTCATAAATTTTAGTTCGGGTTAACAAATAAAAATACAAAAAAAAGAATTCACCATACAGTAGTTTTGCTATATAATATGGTAGATGTATATCTCGTTGCTGCCTTGTAAATATATTTACATATTAATTTTGATTTTTGTGCCATCGTGGGGTTCAAAATTAGTGGTTTGGTTTATAAATACGCCGAGCGTGTATCTCGGCCACAGGTGCCTACTCAACGCTCAAAGCTTATATAATAATTCCTCGAATGATGACGGAGGAGGGGTGTGCGTATTATAAACGAAATATACAATTTTTAAATATTATTCCATATAAGCAGTCAAATTTAGGGAATGAGGGGTGGTAGTATGTCTGTTTTCATTTTAAATTAAAAAATAAAAAAATAAAAAATTAGGTCTCATGTGCTCATACATTTATATGGTTTTAAAAGTTTAAATCAGTTTTTTTTTGTGTTGTGTGTGACATTATTGTAAAAAAAGATTTTGTTTTTGTATTTTTATAAAATGGCAGTAATTAGACAAGGTATTTTGTCTGCAATATATCATATTATGAAATATATTCAAGAGGGTTCTGATTTTTTATCGTCAATTCATTTTTTTTTTTTGGATTTTAATGGAGTCGAAGCTTTTGAGCTTAGTCATATATTTAATTAATTTTATATTTTTTATTGGGGCTCGTTGGAATTTTTCCCAAATACAATTTAGTTACATAACATTAGGTTGAACAATTATTATTTCCGCACCAACGCTTTGAGCGAACCATAAGCAATTGGTAGTATGTCCTTCAACTCTTTCTCTTGATTTTACTTACAATAACAAAAATTATGAACAACGCTTATAGGCAACATTTTCATTCATCACATAAAAGAGAAAAAAGCAATTTCAATTGTGCATGCACGTGAGAATATTATACGAGAGAAAATGACGTTATTTGTATTTCTTCTACCAACACTTCGTTTAAGCAATATTTAAAGTATTAGTGATCCATTTTATGACTTTGGTTTAATATTCAATAAGCAAAAGATCAATATTTAATCTGGATATCTAGGTTAATCCAAAAAACTCAAAAATCAAAGATTGGATCAATAATCTCGCGTCGAAGCTAAACTGGAACACTATCGAAAATCTGTAACAAATCGCATCTACCATTCTTTACAAATTTTAGAGTAATATCGAAAAACTCGAATGGTCTCGAATTAATTCAAAAAGCTCCAATAATCTCGAATTATCTTATAATTCTACCATAATCTCGATATTCTCAAAAATTTCAAATATTCCAGAAAATTTTGAATAAACAACGAATAATAATCAATTCTTCAAAAATCTCACATCATGGACATTTCACAAAAACCTCAGATTTCAAGAGTTTCAGCTACTAATTGCTGCGCTTAATGCAATCCCCACAAACTAGAAAGATATCGAAAATCTTGAATAATATTGCAAAATTTATACTTATAAAATATTATTCAAGCCCATGCAAACTTGAAAGCGCATAAAAACCTCGAAAAATCAAATAAAATATCGAAAATCGCAGTGTACCTGTAATTCGTATCATTTAGCGCAACTCAATGTCAAAATTAAGGAAAATAATTTGAAATGATTCCTTTTAAGAAATTTCCAGGGTAAAGTTAGCAAAGCAAAAACACGATAATGCAGATTACGTTTTAACATACCACCCGAAAAAATAAAATTTAGTGGTTATCAGCCGAAAGCAAGAAGGATACAAGGATTGCAATAAAAACTTTTGTAAATAATCTTACGTGGAAAACTTTGTTCCACCTACTCGTGGATATATCAGAAAATCAGAAGAACCTCTAGAGTGTAAACTATAGATTGCCATTCTAATTTTAAAATATTCTTAACGGAGGATTTAATTTTATAATTAGTATGGAGACGTCTATTCCAAATTTTCTTAAAAATTGAGATTTAATTTTAAAATTAGAATGGAAAATTTCATTCAGAATTTCTGGAAGGTAGAATTGTTTTCAAAATATTAGATTCAGATTTATAAAATTAAAAAAATTTTAAATTCTGTGTATTTTAGTAAAGTTCGTCACAACTGGATCGGATTGACCATGTAGGTTAACATTTGACCAAGCTATCGGAAAAAGGAAGGCTATCGATAAAATCTGTGCAACAAAAATTATTCAAAAATGGTAAGACTTCCAAATTACTAAACATTTTAAAGTATATTGGAATTAATTTCTATTTGTCGAAAAGATTGTGAATCCTGTGGATATCTCAATAGATTCGTCTTTATACCTTTGTTTTAAATTCATCACAGTTAAATCAGCTTGGCGATAAGGTCTAGCTATCAGAAATATCTGGCGGGATTTTTTTAATATCTTTAGGATCGGCGCTAAAAGTTATTAAAATCATCAAAAATCAGTTAACTTTTAAGTTTGGTGAAACACATTAAGCTACAACATAATTGAATATCCTTGGTGAATGGGACAAACGTGATCAGCTATCCAAAACTGATTGTAATAACTTGTTATCTAATTAAGGTTCCGTGGTACCATCAGACTCAAAATTGCCAAAAATTCAAGTTTTCATATAATGTAAATTTCAATTAGAAAACACTAATTTAACAGTGTAATTTATTGTTTTGATTTTTTATCATTAACTTCATTTTCATAAATAATCATATTGAAAGGGGTAGGTGTAGATTAGCAAATTCAAAAGCACAGGTAACTGTTGATTGGCAAATATTCATCAGTATTTTACATGGGCCACCACAAATGATCTGAATTAGTCTCCGACTACTTTTGTTATACAGATCTAAGAATAAACATCGTACATCAACCGATAACTAGGAAACTTCATACAACAAATACTCAGTGAAATTCGGCGATATTTTAATAAAACGCTAAACTCCATCTAAAGAGAACTAATCCAGATTTTTTTGAGGCATTTACAGAATTTGGGGGGCGAAGTCCTAGATTCATACCTCCTTGCGGTGCTCCCTGCGTCACGCTAAATGAATCAGGCGGTGTAGTGGAGACGAGCAGTGAAAATCCTGTTTATAGTCATGGACACTACATGTCAGGGCGAGCCACTGGCGCCTCAAAACCAATATCAAATCAGCGTCTGTTCTCCAGGTTAGGTGCGGCTGAAGCGGGCGTTTGTCTTGTATCAAGCGGCTGGCTATATAAATGTGTTCAAGGTAGGACTGGATGCCTTAATATTCTCACCAGTACGTGGCCCACACACACGTAACAAGCGGGTTGAGCAGCAGGCCAACAACTTGCTCTCATAAAAACAATTAAAGTTATGAACCCTAATCAAATGCCTCGGATTGCCATATCGGATTCATCACAAAATCGACCTCGGAAATTGTACACGGACAACGCTTTAAAAATGGGAACATGGAACGTGCCTAGCCTCTTGAGACCTGGAGATCTCCATATCCTTTCGAATCAAGCAAAGAGTTATACATTAGACGTGCTTGCACTACAAAAGCTTAGATAGTCTGGGAGTGGGATCCATGACACCACCAATGGTTACACTCTTCAATACAGCCGCCATCAGAATGGAGGAGAATTTGGAGTTGGCTTCCTTATCCATCAGCGCGAGAAGCATCATATCATCGACTTTCGCCCTATCAACATGCGGGTATGCACAGTCAGGCTCCGCACCATGAAATTTAACATCACGATAGTTAATGTACATGCACTTACCGAAGATAAATCTGATGACATCAAAGATCTCTTCTTTGTCGAGCTGGAGGAAGTCATCAATAACATACCGCACCACGGCATTAAAATCATCGTGGGCGACTTTAACGCAAAAATCGGTAGGAGTGCAGAAAATACATAGTACATCGGTCCTGACAGCCTGCACCTTACAAGTAACAACAACGGCCAACGCGTCACCGACCTGGCAATAACGTACAACTTAGTTGTATCAAGTACGTTTTGCCCACACAAGAGAATCCACAAAGTAACGTGGAGATCGAACGATGGAAGAACGGAAAACCAAATCGATCACGTCATGGTGTCTAAGAGACACTCCACCAGCATATCCGACGTCAGCTTGTCATATTAAAGTATAAGTGCAAACTATCATCTACGTTCAACAGACAAGCACAAAAGACCGTTCGGTGGAATATTGATGCTTTAAAAGACCAAGCGTCACTGCAGAGTTACCAATCAGATGTCACTAATTATTTAGACCGGCCCAATAACAACGAAGAAGGAGAAACTCGTTTCTCTGTGTAAATTAACAACCTCTGTGAGCTGTGTCAGACTCCTTTGAAATAACATCTGGTGTTCGACAGGGAGATGCACTCGCGACTGTGCTGTTCAATTTGGCGCTTGAATACGTAGTGGGAAAAAGCAACATTGAAACTTCGCGCAAATTCTTGGATATGCAGATGATATCGTGCTTCTTGGCCGAAGACCTAGCGATATCAAGGACAGTTTCATACAGCCCGATCGCTGTGCAAGAAAACTTGGTTTGGAGGTGAACATCAGCAAAACAAAATTGTTATCAACACCCAGGAACATCTCCATGGTAAATCTCGGAATTGGCGACCATAACTTTGATAGCATCGAAAACTTTAAATACATCGGTTCAGTTATAACATCGTCGAATGACATGCAGGCAGATATAAAAGCCCAAATCGCTGCCGGACAACGAATTTTCTACGCCCAATCGAAATTATTGCGATCTAAACATCTGTCGCAGTCGTGCAAGCTCGCACTTTATAAAGCACTCATAAGACCTGTGCTGGCTTTCGGAAGCGAGAGCTGGACCATGACCTCTAATGATTGTAGATTGTTATCTACCTTCGAAAGGAAGGCCATTTGCTCAATCTTTGGTCCAATTAAAGTCGCGGAACACGAATATCGGATTCCTATGAACCACGAGATAAGGCAACTTCTTGGAGGCTGCGATATTATCGGATTCATCAAATCCAATCGAGTTAGATGGCTCGGCCAGGTTACACGGTCTCCACAACAACGAATGACCAATAAAGTGTTCCATCAACAACCAGCCGGTGTTCGTCGTAGAGGAGGACCACGACTGCGCTGGCGTGACGACGTCGAACAAGATCTACATGTATTAGGATGTCGAAACTGGAGGACGAGAGCGATGGATCGAGACGGATGGAGGACCTTAGTGCGGGTGGCAAAATCCCTCCATGGGATGTGAAAGCCAGAAAGAGAAGGAGAGAGAGAGATTTACAGAATTTTCAGTTTCAGATTAACGTTTTTTCTTGTGGCGCAATTTCCGAAACAGAGAAATAGTGAAAGAAGCAGAAAAGTCAAAACTGAAAATATTCAGAAGTCGTTTTGTGGAAATATTGCCCACCACATTAAGGAAATATGACCACCGGCGCCTATTGACTTACATTTTCACGCTCTTGTGTTAATTCTGGAAAGGAAAATAGAGACCATGGACATTTGGTTTTAACCCTTGTGTTTACAACCGAATTTTTATCTTTGTCTTTACAACCAACATACCCGGGTAAGAATGTACGATTTCTATTAATTTTGCATAAAATTTTTTTTTAAAATTGAATTTTACGTTAGTATAAATTCCATTCAGAACACGTAATTGTTAAGCTACTGAAGGATTCATGTCGATTAGGTAACTAACCCAATAAAATGTTGGTCATTAAAATTGAAAAACATACCCGGGTATGCGGTTGTAAACATAAAGGTTAATACAAACAAAATATAGTCTGACCTGTTTTTCTTTTCTTGGAAACGTGGAAATGTCACTAGAAAAATTATGGAAAAATGGCAGAAAATAGGCCGCAAAATGTCAGTTCCGATCTTTTTACCAAGAGATGTATAATTGTTAAAATTGGACGGAAAATTTCTGGCGTAAATTTCGGTCACCATAACTGCGCTAATTCAAATTTTCCCTTTGAATCGTTGCAGTATATTCATATCGATGACATCAAACTTCAAAATACAGGATTTCAATACTTAATTTAAAATTTAAACGGGCTTTAAACTGAATTTACCAGTGAACGGACTCGTAAACGGTGTATTCAATTTAGGAACACTTGAATCAAATGAATCATTCTGAATAACTAAACGAAAGATGGAGTAGTGGAATAAAAAGCTAATTACAAGCGAGTGGTGGCATTACAATCTGAAAGTCATCTGTAGATAACGGATCAGATAACTTTAATACATGTGACCAGGAACGGGAAAAGCCCCGTTAAAACAATGAGTTTAGACACTCTTACACGAATAAACTGCTTACCATACCAAACAAATTGCAGTGGAATGAAAATTACCAAACTAAAGTTGGGTAGCGAACGAAGTCGCTATAAATTGACCGGTAAAAAAGCGAAAATCCGCGACAAATGGAACAAATAAAAAATTCTATGGTTTTAACATTCTCTTTCTATTCAATTGCTTAACATCTAAGGAAACCTAATCTAAAATAGGTTTGGAAAAGTCTCAATTCTGAGTTCTTCTACACTGTAGAAGAAGTGTAGACCGCGAGTAGATTACTGGCATCTTGAATTTTTTAACTCGATAAATGTTTAAAGGTTTTATTCAGGTAGATAGATACGGTTACATCAACAAATTATGTGGTGATGTCAGTGGAATCAACACATGCTATCCAAATGCTAGTAAATCCAGAATTCAGCAAGGGTTCTGTCCTAACATTTCCTGGTCTGGGCTGTGTTGATTGTGTGCCCTTCTTTTGGGTAAATCTGGACGTTTTATTTATTTCTTTAATTAAAGTTGAGGTTATACCATGGTATGTGCCATTGTCTTTAGGGGCAGGAAAGCTGAAATAATATTTAACAAATTTTCACGGAGAAATCTGTTTTTCTCCACCCCAATTGACAGTTATATGAGACAAAATTCTAAGAATTTTCAAAGAATTTTGAACGACAGTCCGGTACAAAATTGTTACCACTAATAATGATGTTGTGACTTTAGTTAGGTTTTAAAATTGTGTTTTGGTAAACCCGATTTTTATGTGAATGTCTCTAAGTAAAGCCGTGTACACGAGTGTATTTTGTGTCACTCGTTTTTGTTTTGAACCAATAAACAGAAAAAAGGTTAAAAAATATTTTTTTCTTTTTGTTGGAATTGTGAAAGCCTCAGTCATGAATTCGCCAATTTTCCATTAGAGAAAACCCACAAATTTTGCGAAGGATATAGACTAGCTGGATTTGTTACGTTATATTGGCTTCGTGTCAGAAAAGAGAAAGAGAAATGCATATCGGAGCGCTGTCAATTCTGCGGCATATCGTTCAGAAATGATCCTTGTCCATATGCACAAATAAACATTTTGTGAAAATCGGTACGAGGTTCGTTAGACAGAAAAAAAAAAGCAAGTGAAACATTTTTAAGAACGCTGACTTTATATTTTTAAGCCCTTACATTCAAACAACCTATGGATAAGTTAATGGGATTTTGGGTCACTTTACGTTACTTATTTTGGTTTAAAGTAACAAAATTGTGTGTAGTTCCTTTCCATGGGAAAAAATTTAATATTGTACCAACATGTAAGTGAAATAGCCGAGCAAACTTAGGCATCAACAGCTAAAACAAGTCAACATAATCTCATCAGAAAGCTAATTGGTAAAAAAGTTGGTACTACATCTGTTATCAAACAGTTTACGTCCACTATACGTCATCATATTAATTGTTCTAGTTAATCTCACTGACTTTTCCGTTATACTCAATTATTACAGCAATAAGAGCTTCAGTAAAAGATAATCACACCACATGGGACGAGGTGGTTTCTGTACATTTTCCTCATTTTATGATGTTCGGTTTTCACAAGACGAATCACGCTATAAACTAGACGGAGTACCGAATTGAATGTCTTTTGTCCCAAATATGCTAACTGTTTCGATTTAAGTACTCGACAAAGAAATAATGACATCGATTAGCAAGTGTTTAAAAAACAGCACCTATTTAGTGACGCTGCCAATAAGTACTTGGTACTTACCACCGTACCGAACGATTGTATTTTTTAAACTTATTGTCAACAAAATAACATCTGAACGAGGAAAAGAGAATTTGGGTTAATGTTAGGACCTATTCAGAAACAAGATAAGAGGGCAAAACTGGAAGAAACGGAGGAATAAAAACCAAAGACTACCAGCAAATGAGAATCTTATTGAAGGTTCAGTGTTTGTCCCATACATAAATTTAGCGACGAAAATATTTAGCATTATCGTTTAGTGGTTAGTGAAGCAATGGAAAAAATAAACATCGAAGAACGGCTTATGGAACCAACACGCAAGTTGACTTAGTCTTTCTTTATTGCATTGAGTAGGTATGGGGTTACTTTACAACGTAGTCTTTGACATAGTATTTTAGGTTTGTATCTAGGATAAATCGACAATTGGTTTGTGTCATTACTAACAGTATTCCAATATTGTCAGCGAATTAGCTATTTGTCAGTGAGTTTAATCTGCCATTTTTTACTATTCGCTGCTAGTTGACGTTACGCACGACAATATCCGTAATTTTTTTTGTTTTGTCAGCGAATTATTGGTTTTTGTCAGTGATTTAAACCGCCATTTTACTATTCCCCGTGCTAGATGGTGCTAAGCACGACAATGCTAGTCATTTTGTTTTATGCGTTCATCATTTTAAAAATTGTTTTGTGTAAACTAATAAATGTGTATGTTTTTTTTTATAAAAGTGTAGTGGTTAAGACCGTTTACTATCATGCAGCGATCCCAGGTTCAATCCCTGGCAAAGACCACAATTTTTAGCATTAAAGTGAATTGAATGCATAGTATTAACTTGCTGGGTATACTGCGCGATCACATTTTATCAAAAGACTATTTATTAATGATTGACAAATAAATTAGCGTTGAATAACGAAAACAAAAATGATGAACATTGTGGTGCGTAGCGCTAACTATAACTCCAGTGGTGAATAGCATAGAATAAAATGACTAGCATTGTCGTGCGTAGCACCATCTAGCGCGGGGAATAGAAAAATGGCGGATTAAATTCACTGACACAGACAGCTAATTCGCTGACAATATTGGAATACTGCTAGTAATGACACAAACCAATTGTCGATTTATCATAGGTACAAACCTAAAATACTATGTCAAAGACTACGTTGTCAGGAGGTGTATGACGTCATTGTTAGCAGACTGTCTGGCTCAAGTAACCCCATACCTACTGTGTCGCGTTTCTATTTCAGAAACTTGTTTAAATTCGTTTCTGTGCTTGGTTTTTCTTTTATATTTTCGAATCAGGAGACTATTGTCAAAAAATATGGAAGCACGTTGTAAAGTGCTAAGAAGCTCTTGTGCTTTGCGGATACGCGTTGCGGTTTATATTTTTAATTCTTATTATTTAAATTTTAGGAATCGTATAATACGGATACAGGATTTTGTATGTACACAATTATTTAATTAATTTGATGTAGTAGTTTTAACATTAACGAAATAAAGCAACTAAAATATGTTCCACAACTGAGAGATTTGTATTGACAATTTTGATGTTTTTTGAGTCTTAGATAATATAAATCCGAGATTTTAATAAATTATTTGAAAGACATTCAAAATAGTTTTAAGTTATTTACTATTGTGGTTAGGTATGGGCGACAATTATAAAAATTACCAAATAGGTTCCACAAATTTTGGAGTTTTTCGAACAAACTACATTACACTTGATTGTACCGAGAGAGCAACAATGATCTGTATTTCTCTATTTTATATATTTAAATACATTAATTTCTATGTATAGAAAAGTAATGTAAAATGTAATTAGCATTTTCAGTCGCTATAGTCTGATGAGATTGACTGGTAAAAAATTAAATATTTCCTTATTCTCACTCAGATCGAAACTGAAACTTGCAAAATTTCTCGATAATTTCTCCCTTGGTAAAAAATAATTATTTGGTCAAGTACCGATAAAACGTAATATTTTAAATACTTTATATTTAGAGATCGTTATAAAATTTTGAAGCTCGGATTTGGTGATACTATCAATTTTTAAATGGTTTTGAAACTTAATTAGGAGAAAAACAATTTTGTGAAAACCCGAAAGTGTTTTCATTAAATATTAAATAATAAATAATTTTGAGCGTGTGTCTAGTTTTCAGAATATCATTAAATTTGAATAGGTTGGAAGGTCCTATAGGTTAAGATTTTGGGAATAATAAGCAATATTACTACTGTTTTAATTTTAACAAAATAAATTCTTCATGACATCAAAATTCTTCAGGAACAAAGACATGATGATAACTCACATCTGATAGTCGGTTGATATTTCTTCTTTCTAAAATCAGGCATATTATGAATATTTTAATTTGTTGGCTTGCAAAACTGATATTAACTTGCAAGCCGTTTTGCAGCAGCCTCAGAATCAATACCTAAGCAAATATTCGCTTCGATTATTTAGATAATGTTTCATTAAGCGCTCGATAACATTGGTTGCTAAACTGTAGAGAGTAAATATAGCAAATCGCAAGACTACAAATATGACAACTTGACCAATATTAAGAAGCAAATTTTAATTTCAATTTAGTTTTTGTCGCCAATATTTTGTTTCTTTCATATGCAACTTACTTGCTTGCTAGACGATTGAGTATTTGCCACAATCTCATTCAAAAACTATGAATCGCAAGATGTCAATATACGTTAAATATTTTGGAATTTCTACTAAGCCGATCAATTCAAGCTTTCTACTTCTTACTTTAATTTTTAGTCTTATGCCTATATCTTTGGGTAATATTAAACATGATATCATCTACTTGATCGTTTTCAATAACTCGTCTTTGTCAAATCGATGCGACCCGTACGAGCTAAGATAAATCATTTAAAAATAAATTTCAGTCAAACTTAGGCCAAATTAATTTTCTAATTAATTAACTTTCTTTCTGCTTAAATTTATTTCGTATATTGGAATTCTTTAGCGGCATGTAGATACACGATTACTTCTTAAAACTGACGCAGATAATGCAACTTGTGTTGCGCTTCGTTATTTTCAGCGCGGTTTTAACTAGTAAACAATTCGGATAATAATTAAGTAACAAGTTTATAAAAATCCCAGAATATTAAATCAAAATTTATAAAAATAAAATCTACAAAATTTTATCTAAAAATTTGGTCAAATTTTAAACTATGATGAAGTTAAAATTTACGGAATTTGCATAATTTCATTACGCTGCCGCATGGATGTTTCAATAAATTATTTAAAAAATTCAAAATACACCAAAATTTTGAAATTTGTTAAAATTTCATAAGAGAAATTCAGAATTATTTGTTATATTTTCAACAGTGGTAAGAAATTAGGCAAATTCGGTAAATTTCAATTTTCACAGTTTAAAATTTTACCAAATTTTTAAATCCAATTTTTAGATTTTATTTTTATAAAACTTGTTTTGATATTCTGGCGTTTTTAATAATTATTGAAAAAATTACTAATTCTTCTAAAATTTTGATAGTAATAAATATCGAGCTATTTACAAATTTTGAAAAAATTTTCTGGAAATATTTTATTTAATTTTTAAAAATTCAGATATGTTCATCCAATTCAAACTCTTTTTCTTAATGTTTATATTTGATACTTGTGGACTGCAATCAGAAATAATACTTTCTAAGGTTATGTTAAATCTATTTATTAAATTTTGAAATTTTGAAATTTTTACATTTATCCTAAGAAAGATTTGTTGGATTTTAAAAAAATAATTTTAATATTTGAACATTTCGAAGAATCTAATTTTTTTGTCAAATTGCAGTAAATCTAATTGCTCTGATTAATATTCAAAATTAACCCAACACAAAAACGGAACAAATTTTTTACGAATTCTGAGAATTTTAAAAATTTTACTATAGAATTGTATGAAAAACATGAGAGAATATTATTTTTGCTCTTTAAATGACCACAGACTATCGACTCTAAATTTAAGTATTTTGTTATTCGGTACATACACTCGTAAGACTCAAATCTTCATTAATCCTGCTCCAACGACTAAAGTAAAAAAAAAAAAAACAAAACCTCGATATCTTAAAATAAAATCTAAATCACTTGTCGTATAGGATCTATCGAATTGGATTTTTTTTTGTGGTGTATGTGCAAAAAAGGATATTTAAAAATATATTGATTTTATTTTTGTGCTATCAGGATAAATAATTTTGTCTTATAATGTGAAAAAAATAAAAAACTATTTCATCCAAAAATAAAAAGACATTATAATACACAACATATAAGCGTTTTGATATTTTTGTTGTTGTTGGTATTATTATTGTTATTTCTTGTATATGTTATACTCTTAAAACCGCAATTCATCAATGTCGAAACTAAACAATGAAAAGATTTCAAATCGATTGCATTGCACTATATATGATTATAGAGACGATATGTATATATCGTATATATTGTTAGAATAAATAGAAAAACTATATAACAGCTATATAGATATTTAATATGGAGGTGGATATTATAAAGATTTTCTTCTCTCCATCCATATCTCTAATATACGAGTAAATTTTCTATTCTTCATCCATGTCGGCGAATTTGCAGATAAACGAAAAAAAAAAATTTTTTTTTGTATTTTCTAAACCCAAAACCACATACTCTATAGACAAACACAGTGTATACACATAGAGCACAGAGACTCAAATTTTTTTATTTTTTTTGTATGCTTGGTAAAGTACATAGACAACATGTACACCATTCAATGGGAATTTTTTTTTGTAGTTTTTCATGTTTTTTGTCTATTTGTATATTATATGGATGGGTACAAAATATAACTTCGACTTTAAATTGGAGTTGAGGTTAAAAGGTTATTTCTAAAGATTATATATTTAGTTTTTCGTTGTAACATTTTTAATCTTGCTTCATAATATTAATACCGAGTAATAATTGCACGGAATGATTGAAGTACAAAAAGTAAAATGCATTGTAAAGTAAAATAATTGCTCTGTTGATGATGATGAAAAATTTCGGCGCACGGTTCAATATATATATATATAGAAATATATACATATATACAAAACAGTTCAAATGTTAAATATAATTTCATTCGAGTCATGATTTTTATTTTATTGATTGACAGTTTTAGATTGATTTTAAGTGGTGACTGCTTTTAAGAAATTTATACATTTTTTTTTATTGTATTTGATTATAAAAATCAATCAAATATCGCGCGCTCTGATGAAAGGTGTATTACATTGAATTTAATTACGTATAATATGTTATATATGCCGGATGATTAACCCGAGACCATAACATTGTTACCCCTCTATACACTATACGATTTTGGTTTCATTCGCAGCATGATTTTTTTTTATTTTTTATTATTTAGTAATAATAATTTTATCTTAATCAATCTTAAACACAGAACGTATAAAGAAAGTATAGAGAATTGATATTCACCTTTATCAAAACTAAATATACGTATCATTAACACGCGAAAAAATTGATTCGTTTTAATTTTAGTTTTGACTTAAATTGAATAAAAAAAATAAAAAAAACTTTAAAGGAAATCCACCCTGCTGGGGCGTACATATTTAAAACGCATCCATCTGTCTCTTTTGACACGAAATTCCGATTACACAAACCAAATAAACTTTTTGTATTATGATAAAAAATAAAAATTATATGGATATAAAAAATCGTGTACAAATTTAATTTTATATTTTTGCCTTTCGGTAAATAAAATAAAAAAAATCTGAAAGTTTTTTTATTTTTATTTTATATCAGACAGGCGGACATTTAAACGTGATGTAAATTGTGTGTTTTTCCTAGCAGGAGGTCATACTTTTGCTTCATATATTTTCTTTTTTTGTATGTACATACCTCGCGCTTTATACGAATTCATGTACGTACGTATGTAAACTTTTTTATTTTTTATTGTTATATGTAGCGCGTATACTATAAAACTATTCGCGATTTGACATCTCCATCGATCAATCTTTTGAATCTGTATATTATGTGTATCTATCTATATATGTACATTGTGTCTGTAATATAAATGCGGCAAACTCATAATCCTTTTATTTTTATTAACACACAAAGAATGTATGTATGTACTATATACCAATTTACATTCATCCCCCTATTTGGGGAACTTTTTTTATTGTATTGTTGTTGGGCCAAATCAATTGAAAAGCATAAGAAAAACATTTACATACATAAAACTTAATTTTATGTTTTAAGATAAGTGATTTAGATAGATTTAACTATGCTGTATATATACACCCGCACACCATGATAAAGAGAAGAAAGGACTAATTTTTGTATTATCAGTCACAATCTCTCGACATAGAATGCTGTTGTATGGTGAGATATTCCATTGTATCCATTACAGGGTAATTTTAGGTATTTTAAGGTTTTATTTTTATTACGTTTAAAGAAAGTTTTATAGTTTTGTAATTTCTTTATATATCTCTTTTATTGTTATTATTTCGTTCATCTTCTTGTGTGAAAATAATAAAAACAGAAAAAAAATAAAAGTGAGATGATAATCATTCAACAATGTATGTAAGTTTGGTTTTTCCTCGAGATGATACTGATGACTGAATATACACATAAACGAGTATATTTTGAGGTATAATTGATTCTTAGTTTTATGGGACAATTTAAAGGTTTTATTGTGTAGTCGGTCATGAATTTGTACTTTTAAAGAAGGGGTGATATAAAGCTTTAACCACGATAAATGTTTGATTTAACCTAATTCTAATTTTGAGGCGAGTTGACAAAAGTAACAAAGTTCTTTCAAAACTCGTAAAATTTTGGTCAACTTTCGAAAGTCCAGTTTATATTATTAAAATTCAAAGCTTTAAAGAAATTCCCAAAAACATATTTCGACACAGAATTTGATAAAGTCACTACTAAATACAGCACTCTTCGCCATCAAAGTAAATTTATTCAGGGAAATATAAAACTTAGATCAAAAAAAAAATTTCTCAAATTCTACAAAATTTCTCAAATTCTGTAATTTTTGTTGTTTTCAAAATTACTCTTAATGAATTTCTCAACATTTAAAATTATCTGCACATTCTAATTTTCTTAAATATTCTTTAAAATTTAAATCTTAAAAATTGTTTTGTTTTATTATCAGTTGTAATTTGAATAAAATTTTTTAAATTCTAAATTGTTTTTCTGAATTTGTTAAATTTTGGCTAGAAATTTTAAAATATTTGTAAAAATTCGATAATAGAATTCATTTTTTTAATTTTCCAAATTATTTTATATTACTTCAGAATTTTTCTGAATTTTCCAACGGTATATCCTGTATATCCGGTTTTCAATAAATCAAAAAAAGGTAGAAATTTTACCTGATTTACCTAATTTAAAGTCTGAATTTCAAAATATATAAGATATTATAAATTTTTTGAGCTGTAATTTTTCTAAACGAAATAAAATCTCTCAGAATTCTTCAAAATTTTCATAAACTTTTTAAATTATCTTTAGAAGGCTAGTTTAACTCTAAATTTTCCACATCACAATTCTATCAAAATAGTCTGATTGTTAAAAATTGAACTTAGTACAAAAATCTTGAATTATTTCTTAAATCTTTTAGCGCCTGAATTTCAGATTTCTATAAATGTAGTTCAGAAATTTTTGAATTGCATCTTTTCAAACTAAAATTCTGAAATTCTAGGTAAATTTCTAAATCGTCTACCTATGGCGTAACTTCGAACTTGTTTGTACCTTGCTAAGCAAAATCTTCAAATTAGGATTTATGGAATACATCTAAATTTTCTAATGTCTGATAAATTTTTTTGATTTATAATTTTCTAAATTAACTTAAATCTCACAAAAAATCCATATTTTCCTGAACTTTTCATATTATCTCTATTTGTTCCATTAATGAGTTTTAAAAAATAAACTTTGGAATAATTCCAAATTTTTCAATAATGCATTAGAATTCTGAAATTTTTTCTGAATTTGCTTTTTAAACACCGCTGTGTACTATATCCTAAACTTTTCCTAAAACAACAACACCAACAAAAAAACATTGCATATTGAAATTTGCATTTTTTTTTGCAAAAACTCCATATATTTTAGTGTCGAACTTGACGTATTACTAAACGCATTTATAGGTATTGCTCGTCGGATTCCTTTATTGGGGCCTAATTGAACTACTGACCAAGTTTTAGAATTTTGGATTGGATTTCAAATAACCAAATAGAGATCAATATATACGGAGCGGAACCACACACCATATTTCCCGTTGAGGAAATTTGACGTAATACTAAACGCATTTACATGTATTGCTCATCGGATTCCTTTATTGGGTGACAAGATGTGAGCCTAATTGATCTACTGATTAGGGAATCCTAACGATTATCCAGTTAATATCGGTAAAATAAAACTGAGCTTTTAGCAAGTTTCTTTATAATTCGAAATATCGGAAATGGAATACAAACATAGAAACAAGATTGACCAAGCTTACTGAAAATCTAACTCTCAGTCACTTGAACGAAAAAGAAAAATCTTCCATATTCAAAACTAGCCGTGATTTCAACGATATTTTCTACCTTAGAAAAATAGAGGTACCATATTCCTAAATCACTGTAAAACACTAAGAGTTCATCAGAATGAATCACCTATGTTGGAATTTTTGGATGTTATTCATACCGGTTTCAAGAATGTTGATATTTGTGCAGGTTTATTTATTGACGCTTTTAAGGCCTTCGATTGTGTTAATCATACACTTTTATTATCTATTCTGTTTCACATTGGTTTTAGGGTTATGTCAAACAAGTGGTTTGCTTCCTACCTAGATAATAAAAAAGTGAGAGTCAGAATTAATGATATTTTTAGTGATTTTAGAGTTGTCGATGTTGGAGTACCACAACGATCAGTGTTAGGTCCTGTGCTATTTCTAGTGTATACTAATCCTATTTTTAAACTTAAATTAAATGGTAACAGTACTGGGTTTGCTGATTATTTAGCCTTAGCTTATATTGATAAATGTCCCACGTATGTGATTTCTATGGTTAATTGTGACCTTAAAGTTTTACATGAATCGTTTGATAAGCATTACCTAATACTAAGTGTAATACCAAGTTAATGTGGTTTAGAATTTGTGGAAACACGGTTGCTTTAAATTACCCCTTAGTTATATATCATAGTGGGTTGGTGCAATCTAGGCCATATTTTAGGGTGTATAATTCATTAGAACTTTATGAAGTGGCATAATTATAAATTAAAATCGCCTAAATGTTTGCAATTCACCAATACATTCGCATTTTTTTGTATTTTGAAAGTTTTAGTATAAACTTCACTTCTCTATATAGACTTGTGAAGTTTTTCCTAAAATAATACTAAACGCCATTTTTTTTTATTTAGGAAAAATTTTGGATATACTTCACATGCATTTTTAAACATTAGATATTTAATAAGCTACTCCTAATTTTGTGAGCTATAATTTTCTAACCTATATAAAATCTCTCAGAATTTTGGAACTTTTGACTAAATGTCTAGATTAACGATAGTTTCGGTGTCTTGTCTATACAAATTCTGAATTATTTCTTGAATTTCTTGTTAAATATTAGATATTCAAAGCTTGAATTTACGGTTCTCACGTGTGTCCTTTTAAACTAAGTAAAATATCAATAGAATTTTTAGATAGAGTAACTTTAAACTTTCCAGTAATGATTCTGCAATAAATAAGTTATTTCGATTTTTTTGTATTGTATGCCGTGCTAATCTCATTAAAATTTATGTATTTCTGATTATTTAAACATTATAACTCCTCAATTTACGACTATCAGAATTTTATAGAATTTTTCCTTCAAACTTTTCGAGCTGTAATTTTCTACACAATTAAAATATCATCAGGAGTCCCGATATTTTTACAAAATTTCTCGATTTTCGATGGTTTAATTCCAAACTTCTCAGTATATCTTAATTTTCCATCATATAAATCAAATTTATCTAAAGTGGTTCAAGTACAGCTCATGTAAAAAAAATGCGAATAGAAAAAAATTTAGGATGACATACAAAAACTGAACTCGAAAAACTTAATAAATCCCATTTATAAAATCGCAGTGTAACAAAAGCATCACAATTGAATGATTATTAAAGATTAAAACTCGCTCTAACATCATTATTTCTATTCGTTTATCTATTGTAATTTAATTACGTAATGTCCTCCGAAAATCGAAATTTATCATCTACAAATATTTTAATATTGTTTAAAAGCATAAATCCTAAGATCAGAATTTTTTGAATTTTAATTTTATAAATTAACTTAAATCGTAAAAGAATACCAACAATTCCTTAACTTGCCAACATTTTACCTCGATTTCCTATTGTAATACTATCAATACTCTGATTAATAATAATAGAAAATTTTACAAACCAGAAGTTTCAGAATATCTCGGTATTGTTCAAGAAACTATCAAAATTCTGAAATTCTACCTGAATTTTTTATTAAACATTAGAAAATTAAAATCTTAATTCAATTTTCTAAACTTTATAAAATCTCTCAGAATTTTGGAAATTTTTAATAAATTTTTACATTAACGACAGAATAACTTCGAATTTTCTAGAATCTCCCAATTTTCCACCATAATTCTATAAAAAATAGTCTGACAATGAGAAATTTCAAGATCAACTTTTCTGCAGCAGTGTCTTTTTAAACTTAGTAAAATATCATTTGAATTTCTGAAAAATTGATTTCTAGATTATCTGTAGCATAACTGAAAACTTTTAAAACAAAGTTTTGATTTCATAAGCTGATCACTAATTTTCAATCGAGATCAACTTTTCAAATTAGGATTTTCGGAATATCTCGGAGTTTTCCTTTAAATTTAACTCCGAATTTTTTGAACAGTAATTTTCTAAGCAATTAAAATATTATCAGGATTTCTGATACCTAGGTAGCTAATTGTTCATATTTTTTGAGCTATAACTCCGAACTTTTCAGGAGTTCCGGATTCCAGGATAACTCCGAATTTTCCAATTCATAGTAAAAAAAACGAAAGTTGATTTATTATCAAATAGTAGATCTGACAGAATCTATTTTATAGCCTAAATCAATTATAAATTTTCTAATTTTCTAATGGTTAAATCTAATGTGGTAGAATCTTAAATTCTTGAACTTTTGTGAATTTTAAAACATTTGACCAGTATTTTTTTTTAAGCTAATAACATCTTTAATGATTTTTTCAGGTAAAACCAAATTTCAGAGTTATCGACGTAAATTGTTTTGATTTGATATTTTCTAGTACATATCTGAAAATTCTCAAAATTTAAATATTGAGTCATTCTTTATTTTCACACGTTTCTGACATTCTTGATTTTTTAATTATATTTTTAGATTTATAATGGTATAACTCCGAAATTTCTAGTTTCTCTCTTCCAGCGTCTATGTTCTAAACGAAGTCAATTCTGTTATGTATATCGAAAATCAGGGGAATATCTCCCAGTTGTTAATATTGTACAATACAACAATTCTGAAATTATTCGTTAATTTCTTACTAAACATGACCCATATTTGAAGACTAAATTTCGGTCGTCTGTATAAGTTATTTAGAATTTTTGAGTTGTAGCATTCTAAAATATTCTACAAGCTAAATCAATTGTATAAAGCTATTTGACTCCCTAATAACAAAAGTTTCGGAATACCTCCGAATTTTCCTGTGAATATTAATTCTCTGATTATTAGAAAAAATATGAAATTTTTCTTGAATTTCTTATTAATCATATTAACATCATTATTTCTATATTCTATAGTAAATTAATTATGTATCGTCTTCAGAAAATTTCGTAATATCAACAAATATTCAATATTGTTCAAAAGATTACATCCTAAGATCAGAATTTTTTGAATTTTAATTTACTAAATTAGCTTGCCAACAGTTTACCTCGATTTCCTATTATAATTCTATCAATACTCTGATTAATAATAATAGAAAATTTTACAAACCAGAAGTTAATATCTCCGTATTTTTCTAGAAACTATCAAAATTCTACCTGAATTTCTTATTATAACATAAGGAAATTAAAATCTAAATTTAAGTTTCTAAACTTTATAAAATCTCTCATAATTTTGGAAATTTTTAATACATTTTTACATTAACGACCCTATTACATCGAATTTTCCAAAATCTACCAATTGTCTACCATAATTCTATAAAAAATGGTCTGACTGTTAAAAATTTAAGCTCGCTCGATAATTTCCTGCAATGAGAAATTTCAAGATCAAAATTTCTGGATTGTTTCTTGAACTTTCTAATAAATATTAAAACTATAAAACGTGAATTTCAGAATTCTGTTAAAGATATTGAGAAATTTTGGAGCAGTGTCTTTTTAAACTTAGTAAAACATCATTAGAATTTCTGAAAAGTTGATTTCTAGATTATCTGTAGCATAATTGAAAACTTTTAAAACAAAGTTTTGATTTCATAAGCTGAGCATAATCTAATAAAAATCTCCGATTTTAAGCATTACACACAACTTCTAAACTTATGATTTTCGGAATATCTCTAAGTGTTCCTTTAAATTTCCCTCCGAATTTTTTGAACTGTAATTTTCTATACCATGTAAATAATATCAGGATTTCTGATATTAAGGGAACTAAATTTTTATATTTTTAGTGGTATAACTCCGAACTTTTCAGGAGTTCCGGATTCTGGAATAATTCCGAATTTTCCAATTCATAGTGAAAAAAAACAAACGTTGATTTATTATCAAATATTTAGTAGATCTGACAGAATCTATTACAGAATCTATTTTATAGACTAAATCAGTTTTAAATTTTCTAATTTTCTAAAGGTTAAATCTAATTTGGTAGAATCTCAAATTCTTTAACTTTTACAAAATGTCTGAACTTGTTCACAAAATTTTGGTAATTTTTGTGAATTTTAAAACATTTGACCAGTAATTTTTCTAAGATAATATCATCTTTAATGATTTCTTCAGGTAAAACCAATTTCGGAACTATCGACGTAAATTGTTTTGATTTGATATTTTCTAGTACATATTTAAAAATTCTCAAAATTGTATGTATTCCTCACTCTTTCAAGCACTCCTTATTTTGAGTCATTTTTTATTTTACTACCGATTTCTGACATTCTTGATATTTTAATTATATTTTTAGATTTATAATGGTATAACTCTTCAGCTATCTGTATATGTTATGAATATGCTATATATATGATTTGTAGCATTCTAAAATATACTACAAGCTGGAATGTTGACTAAATTTTTAGATTATCAATAGTAAACCTAACTCTGATCTTTTCAATATCGCACAATGTTTTACAACAATTCGATAAAGCTTTTTGACTCTTTTATATCAAAAGTTTCGGAATAACTCCAAAAATTTTCCTGTGGATTTTAATTCTCTGATTATTAAAAAAATTGTGAAATTTTTCTTAAATTTTTTATTAATCAAATCAGATCTCGCAGAATCCATTTTATGGCCTGAATCACCTAAGTTTCTGTAATTTTTGTAATTTTCTAAAATTAGTACAATTTAATTTGGCAAATTCATATTTGTTTACTAAGTGTCTGAATTACGCCTGTAACACTGAGTTTCTCGGTTTCTCTAAATTATTCATAAAAATTCTTTATGTTAACTGAATTTCAAAAAAGTTGACCAGGAAGTTCCAGATTTTTTTTTTTTTAGCTTAATACTTCTAATAAAACACGTTCGGTAAACTCTCAACAATTTAAACGTTCCTGATATTTCCGCACATTCCTGACATTCCAATTCTATAAAGCCTCTAATTTGATGAAACAACATCATTTCAAATTCGTCAATTAGTTCAATTCTGTAAAGGTGTTTTATTTTCTCAAATCAGGAGTTTCTTAATGAAAAGAAAAATGTTCTGCCAAAATTTTCTAAAATAAGCAAAATCTATAGTAGAAGCTAAAATTCTAAAATTTTTACAAATCTTTACAACAATTTTTTAACAAAAATTCTGAAATTTTTCTTAAATTTCTTACTGCATAAATTCTGCTTTTCAATTTTGCATAAATTTCAGAGAAACGTAGATAAGTTATTCAGAATTTTTTTAAGTTGTAACTTTCTGAAATGTTCCCTAAATTGTTCTCGAAAATCCTGTATATTTCCAAAAATTTCACCTGAAAGTTTCAGAATTTTTGTTTTTTTAGCCTAATAAAATCTGTAAACCAAATTTCAAAATTATTGCTTGTGAAACTCTAAATTGTCGAGCATATATCTACAAATTCGTAACATTTTTATATCATTTTTAAAGTATCAAATTTCTTAGAATAATACATCATTGACTAAGAATTCTTTAAGTTGCAATTTTATAAACTAACTACTGACGCTCACTGACTTCCGCAATTCTTATATCAAAAATTATAAGATCCATTATCGACATATTTGAATCGGTACATTACAAATTTTTAGAACAAAATCAAGAGTTCGGTAAGAGCACTGTTTAAAACGATTTAGATTTAATTGCAGTAACGAAAGTCGCAAATCATTTAAAAACATCATTCTAAAATCGGGTTTAATGTTTTATCATCATAACATCAAACTGAATCTAGATGCTCTTTTTAATTTCTAAACACTGAAAATTCTCTAGTTCTTCATGAATTCCGTATTTTTGTAGCATTTTGAAAAGGTTGTATTCCAAAATTTTCTATCTTCAAAAACATGAGGGCCGAACTTTCCCTCAATTTACTGAACTGAAACCAAAATTTTGAAATATTTGCGTATTTGTAAATATTTATGGTGTTTAAAATAATCTAGAAACTACTAACATGGTATATACATTAGGTTTTTCAAGCACTACAATTTTCCGCCATGTGAATACTTTAGACGTAAAATAAATATCTCTATTAATTAATAAATCAAAAAAAGATATCCAATCTCCTCGGAAGATTGTGGTTCCAGGCAAGTTTGGAACCTACTTTTTAATTGTTTAAAACACGTAATCTCATATCCATGTAATTAAAAATAAACGACTACTACACAACACACAAATCGCCGTCTCAATCTGAAGCCATTTATCTATAAACACAATAAATATTCACAAATACAAAACAATATCATTGCACATTTTTGTTAAAACTGTCATGTTTTCAAAAAAAAAAAAAAATATTTCCTATTTTACAAAACACAGATAAATGACATAAAATTTCAAAACATCGTCAAAAAAAAAAAGAAAAAATTAAATAGAAAATACAAGATTTTTCTAATTTTTCATCAAATCGTATATAAATTATGTGTATATGTCTATGTCTATATATCTGGTGTCGGAAATTAATCAGACATAAATATTTACATGATTTTTTTTTTGTATATTATTTATGTTATCCTATGCTATTATAAAAAAAATATTTTGTTCTGCATAACTTAGAAGCGCATATTTGTGTTTAGTATACGAGTACTCAACGGGTGGTGTGGTTATGTCGATATGAATTCCTATATATGTGTATTTACTTACACACAAAACATATATTTGTATGATGTTTGTTGATGAGAAAGATATCATTTATTTGGACATGGGATTTTCTACGATTTGTTTTGAGAAAATAGGAAAACATTTTTGGGATAAAAATATGAATATAATACGGAGATAGAGGCTTTAGAGTTAACATTTTTATCCTCTTCATCCGCATCCGTTCACCTCCCTATTTATATATTATATGATTTTAACATCATACATTATATACAATACAAAAAAAAAATTTATATAAATGGTAAAAGCTTACATAATCTCGAATAAAGTAAAATTATCCTTCATATCCTTTATATACAGCTACATACTTATATATTCGTAAACCTTACCCCTTATATACTCTCACTCCCGTCTCTAGTTTAATCCTGAAGCGAACATTTTTTTTTTTGTTAAATTCTATCTTTTCTCTAATTTCAATTTTTACCTTTATTATTATTAAAATGAATGTAAAAGACATTATCTTTCAAGACTATATACCAGGAGTTTATATATACGATACCAGTAAACGAGTCTTACGTTAAAAAAAAAATACAAAAAATTTAAATTAACTCTTTTTTCCACTCGCTTTTTTTTTTTTTAATTCGCGTGTTAAACAAAAGAAAATTTATATATTTTTATTTATGTATTTTTAAAAAAGGATTTTGTTGAATATTAATTAAAATAATGTTTTAAAGATTATGTGTTATATTATAAATATATTTTATTTACGACTGTCAATTTTGATTTTGTTCAAAATAACTTCCATTACATTATTATTTTTCGAGAACCAATTACCATTCTGAATCTATTTATATACGACGTATATGTACATGCATCTCTTATATATACATATGTATACCACCTATTCGTACATCTCTCTAAGTAGAAACAAATTTGGGAAACATTTCAAATTATATTTTCATTTTAATCTAACAACTTTTTTGTTTTTGTTTTTTTTACTTTCCTGGCATCGAATGTCACTTATCTCTAATAAATATAACAACAAAATGTATATACGTACATACATAGATATTCCCAATACACCAAAGCGTTAATATTTAATAAGGACAAAATAAAAATGTTAAGAAATGTTTGGTTATAAATAAATTTCATGCTTGCTTCTTACTTGCTGCTTACTGATGCTATGCTTCTGTTGCTTGTTCAATTTTCAAAATTATTTTATTATTAATGTTGTTTTTTTGTGTACATCTCCAGTATATTGTATTATGTACCGAGTTTATAGAGAAGAACATTTTATATTCTTTATTCTTGTTGTTGTTATAATTTATTAAATTAAATTGAAAATTAATTAAATTGATATATACAACTTCTACTTGTGTTTGGTATAAGGAAATAAAGTTTGAAATGTGACAATAATTTTGTTACAATTTTATACGGTAACTCGAATAAGGGTTTGTTTGTCTGTGTTAGATTAGTTAAAAAGTTGTTCATGCAACTGCCAACAGCATGCTCAAAACAAAAAAAAATATTTGTATTATTTAAAAGCTTCTGAATAAATTCTAATTTATTTTTATTTGTACGAAATTCTGAATTTTGATCAATTTAGAAAGATGTTAAAATTCAGAAATAATTTTAAAACATGATCAAATTATTTAATGTTTGCCCTGTTCTGAATGCAATTAAATTCTGTTCAAATTCATGCAGACAACAAAAAAATTAGTAGAAATATCATATTCTCGTTTCTATAACTATTCCTCGAATTCGGAAAATTTTATAAAATATTTTTCAAATTGGTAGTAAAGTTTATGGATCGAGCCAGCTCGAGTCAAAAAGCTCGAGCTCAAATTTAACTCGGGGCTTTTTCTTAAACAGCTCGAGCCTCGAGCATAATAATAATAATTAAAACGATTTTTGTTGTAATTTTTTTATTTTCTCGGCGATGTGATTCTAGTACGATAATAATTTACTTTATTCACTTCTCGAACGTACTCTTCCTTCAAACATTGAACGCACTCTTTTAATTCTAGTACTACAGTTTGTGTATGATTTGAAATGCGTAGTACCGTTATAAATTTTGACATAAACCACAACAATGAAGAAAATAGATTTTTAAATTCTCTTTTTATTTGTGTGAAATAAACTATCGGGTAAACGTTAAAATTTTTGGTTATTTATTTAAAATATTGATAATGTCCTACAATAATATGGAATCTGAAGTTTGGAAACATTTTCCAAGGTGTACGAAAGAGGTAACGGCTACATGCAAAATATGTAAGAAAAAGTTGTCATGCAAAGGATCAACAACTTCTAGTTTAATACAGCATTTAGAGCACCAATTGAACATAAAAAAAAACGTAAACAAGATTTTAACGACCCAACTAATGAGCAAGTGCAATTGCTCGGAACTTCTTCGCAGCAGAAAAAAACATTAACAATAGACAAATATTTGACAAACAATCTTTGGAATATATAGTAACAAAAATGGTTTTACTATTCATGCCATCACAAACAGCAGTTATATTCGTCATTTTTTAAACAGACGAAATCTATATTTACCCGTATATCCAGCGGAAGTAATGAAATTAGTTCACAAGTATTACGATGTCGCAAAAAACAGTTGATATCTAAAATTAAAATGCAGACCCAAGACAAAAAGAAATTTAGCCTTACTCTTGACGAGTGGACCAGTAAGCACAATCGACGTTACTTGAATGTTAACATTCATGATTATAATGGTGGGGTTTATAATTTAGGATTAACAAGAATCTTTGGTAGTTGTCCCGCGGAAACTGCGCTAGAACTTCTAACCAATAAACTTAAAAGTTTTGATTTAAGGTTCACGTAGTAATGGTAAAATTAGGTCTCATGCTGCCAACATCAACAACTCACCAACTGTGTTATAACCACGCTATTAACTGTATTATACCACGCTATACCACTAAAATTGTTAGGACTAAATATAATATAAGTTCGGAATCAGAGAGCGAATGTTCAAGTGAAAATATAATTACAAACGATGATGAGGAAAACGGAAGCAATGCAAGTTATAGTCAACTGCCACAACTGAGAAAAAACTTCAGCGATACACTGGCGCGAATTCGAAAAATTTTCAAATTGTTTAAGGGATCCCCTGTAAAGAATAATATACTACAGAACTACATTATAACTAATCATGGCAAAGAATTAAATCTTCTTTTAGATTGTCGAACGAGATGGAGTTCGCTAAAGGAACTTGTTGATTTAAGTCTCCAGCATTTATTCATTGGAGACGACCTGAAAATCATCGAACAGCTGGTAAATGACCTTAAACTAAATAAACTGGCTGTTGAAGCATTAAGCCGTCGAGAAGCGAAGGTGTTTTAATGTTTTTATTTAAAACTTTCGAGAAAGAAAACTCTCATATTGCTAAGGAAGTGTTAACCGCTCTTAAACACCGTACCAGTCAGCGTCGAAATAATGACATAATTTCTGTAATGAAGTTTCTGCAAAACCCACAATCAGTAAAAGAAAAATCTTGTGATTTTAAATGTAATCACAGCAAAAAATCTCAAAATTGATAAAATTGTATTAAACGTTGCTTTCAACAATGAATTCTTCGCCAATAGTTTCAGATCCTGAGTATGTTGTTGAATTGTTTACAGTGACTGATACAGATAAGGCAACGGCACCAGAAAAGTGGGATGATCTATCAGTAATTCTTAACTGAAGCATAGAAAAGTGTTTGAAACCAATGAAAATTCGGAAATCATTAGATGGATCATTGCTTGTAAAATAAATAAACGCATATAAAATGTCAGGAGTTATTTCTGAGAATTTGAAGAATGTATTGAATTGTTTAAAGACAATACAACCGACCTCAACCGCAAAAGTGAACGTATTTTCTCTTTGGCTGGTAACGTGATTTGTCTTAAAAGAAATAATTTGTCTGATAAAAGTATTGAGATTATCAGTGTTTTTAAAAGTTATTTCTTAAAACAATGAATTAATAAATTATTTTACTATATGGTAGCTTGAGCTACCCGAGCTTGCCTCATTAAAAAGCTCGCGGGCTCGAGCTTACGGCAAAAGGTCGAGTTTCATAAACACTAATTGGTAAACAATTTGAACTATTGATGTGGAAATGCTATCGTTTGACTATGAATATCCCAAAATGGTTAAATATTAAATTACTCAGTTGGTCGCAAAAGCTCTAACATTAGACTTGCTATTAAATTGCTTTAATTTTGTAAAATCAGAAATTGCACATACACCAAAATGTTAATCCGAGTTATTGAAATGTTGACGAGAAAGAACTTATTTAGGTGTTTCAAAATACTTAAAATTCAATAAGACTGGATATAATAGGATCTTTCAATATTATTGATATAAAAAATAAAATTTTCTCGAGGGTTCCCCATCGCGATAAATATTAACTGATTTACTGAAATTTTTTAACGGAATTTTATGAATCTAATTTTAAAAATCTATGGAGCTGAAGATAATATAATTTTCGAAACGTTTGAAAATTGGGAATGTTACAAAATTGGAGTTATGTAGAATTGACAACAATTTTTTTTTTACAAATTACAAGAATAACAATCCAAATTTAAAAGAAAACAATAAAATGTTAAAACTTTTAAAAAATTGAATTTTAAAGCATATAATTGAGCTATAAATTTTAAACCGCTAAAATTCGGTTCAATAAGAAATAACTGAATTATTGAGACGTTTCAAATTAACGCTCAGACTCCCATAGTTTACAGCTTATTGGTTTCAATTCCCTTTATTGCATAGTTGATCATGTAACATAGTTTATTTCATAAATTTGTATTTCGCAAACGATACACTTTTTTCATATTATACAAATACAAATATATTGGTTCATTGTCTTAGTTTATATAAATCGTGGTTTTCTGGGTAAATTAGACGTCAAAATATTGGCGGGAAACTTTTATTTCGACTAGTGCGCTACGGTAAGCAGTTTAGTGGAAAGTTCTCTAGGTTTTCTTTATGTTTCTTAAAGATTAACGGATTAATTGTGCAATGTAAGTATTAAAATAAATATTTTAAATGGTTTATTTACTTTAATTAGTTTCGTTTTCATATTATATCAAATTTATGTTATAAATTCAATGATTTTTAAAAACATATCATTTATAATATTTTATGCGGGTAACAAATAAATATAATGTCTATCATACATGAAATGGTATCAAATATGATTTATTATGCACTAAGTAAAGCATTTTGTTTTTAGGAAAAATCGCGACCACGGTATTCAACTATAGAGAGAAAGATAGCAATAACTGGTCAGATAGTAAAGATGAATTTGATGAGGAAGATCAAGTTCGTGAAGATGACGTTTACGAAGAAGTAGAAGTTAATAAAATCACCGAGGCATTCGATGAAAATGTGCAATCGGACGAATTATATTCCATTGTCTCCGAACCTAGATAGGAAAAATTTAACATTGAAGATATGGAAATCATTTATGCCGTTGATATACCTGAATTTAGCGATTCTATCACTGCTTTAAATGAATTAAAGCAAATTAAAGGAAAATATGTTAGAATCATTTGGAAAAATCAAGATTTCCAAATTTCTTTGGAACAACTCAAATTTCTCGGAAAATCCGAGCTAACCAAGGAGCAAATGGACTTGGGTACACCTTACGCATTTTTTAAATATTTTTTCAATGATGATATCATCGCCAAGATTGTAGAAGAAACCAATTTATATGGATTTCAAAAAAATCCTTACAATAATATTTCATTTACCGCTATGGACATAAACAATTTTATTGGAGTATGCATATTTACCTCGGTTGCCCAACTTCCAAACACACCGCGATATTGGCATCAAAAACTAGGCTATACTATGCGATGTGGTTAAAGAAACGATGCCTTTAAACAAATTTGAAAAAATAAGGCAACATCTTCATTCAAAGTGCTAATATTATAATTATTTATTAATTTGTGATAATGTCCGTGTGCTGCAAGTGTAGTGTAAATATAACTGATAACTTTTTTTCTTGTTCTGGTGAATGCAAGAAAGTAGTACATTATGGTTGTACGGGAATAAAAAAAACAGTGTTTGATGTAATATCTGCAATTCCTAATTTTTTATGGCGTTGTAATGAGTGTAGTGATCTTTTTAAAGTGTTGAAGGAAAATAATTATCATCTTACTAATGCTATGAACTCTATTTCAACAACTTTGCTTGCATTAAAACATAAAACGACATCTTTAAATGTTGACCTGGTAACCGCAATAAAACCAAAATATAATCCAGCTACATTGAAATCCAAAAAATTGCAAAATAACAATGTTGAGCCGTCGTCACGTACTACGAGATCAAGGGGTTCGTCAACAACAGCAAAGGCTGAGCCTATTGCTGCTACTCAATCATCAAGTGATAATAATAATAATAATTCCCCCCAAAATTATTATTGGGAGTGGTGTTCTTGATACTACTCTGCGCACTGTTGAACCTGTAAAATGGGTTTTTGTTTCACGTCTGTGCAAGGATGTTATTGACGATGATATGGTACTGTATCTAAAAAATAAATTTGCCATTGATACACCTATTCTGGTTCGGATGAGACGTAATGATGGCCGTGACTATATATCATTCAAAATTGGGGTTCCGGATAACAAATTCAACCTGCTGTTGGACTCATCATCTTGGCCTCCTGGTGTATTAATCAAAGAATTTGTAAATTATCGTCGGCAATCATCGAATAATTTTTTAGTACCTCGGTCGGCTTTAACGGTTTAAAGCCTACATTTAATTCAAAGTCAAGTTCAAAGTTAAGTTCAATCTCAATCTATTATCAGAATGTTGGTGGTATGCGCACAAAATCAACGCATTTTTCATTATTTCTATCGTCGTCTTGTTATCCGATATATGTTTTATCTGAGACATGGTTGAGACCAGGTGTTTTAAGTTCGGAATTCTTTGATGGTAATTATGTTACATACAGATGTGACCGTTCCAGCCTAACAAGTGATAAATCTGATGGTGGTGGAGTTCTTGTAGCTGTGCATAATTCAATTATAAATTATGATGTAGTATGTCCGAATAATACTGTGGAATATGTTGCTGTGAAATTATCTTGGACAGTAAAATCAATGTATTTATATGCTGCATACGTCCCACCTCTGAGCCCTGTTGAGGTTTATAGATTACACTGTGCAAATATTTATTATTTTGTATATGAGTGTAGCATACATGACATCATATGTGTATTGGGTGACTTCAATCTTCCGGGTTTATGTTGGTGTACTGATGATGATAATACTACTTCTGTTTTTCCATCCAATGTTACGAGTGATGTGGAACAAATTTTTATTGATACCATGTTGTCTTTAAATTTACATCAAATTTGCAAAGTTGCTAACTTGAATGGTAGAATTTTGGATCTAGTTTTACTGAATGATCCTAATTGTGGATTGGTTACTAAGTCGTTGGAGTCTTTTGTTCCTGATAGATCTCATCACAATGGATTGGATATCAATTTTGACTGCCAGGAGCTGTTTTGTAAATTCATCAACAATGCACAGCCAAAGTTAAATTACAATTTTAATAAGGCCAATATTGCCGGTCTGCAGGAGTTTTTTGAAATGGTGGACTGGGATGAAACTTTTAATTCTAAATGGAGTGATGTTAACGCTTTGGTCGACTCATTTTATTTGATTGTACTTGAGGCTTTCGACAAACATGTACCTAAATGCTATAAACGTAAGAATAACCATCCTCCATGGTTTGACAACAATTTGGTAAATTTAAGAAACAAAAAAAATAAGGCACATACATTAGCCAAAGGTTTGAGTGATAACTTGGATTGTCTTAATTCTTTCCGACAACTACGCCGGGAATTTGATAAGGAACAACACCGAGCGTATCGGAACAATATTTCACGGCTGGAAGATAATTTAATTTCAAACCCAAAACTATTTTGGCCTTTTGTTGATGTCAAAAGAAAATGTTCCGGTTATCCCCAAATGATGTCGTTAAATGATGTAACTGCCTGTAATGCTGAGGACATATGTGAATTATTTGCAGAATATTTCCAATCAGTCTATAAAAAATGCAATGATAATGCTATTGATGTTTCCTTAGGACCTCGTATTCCGCAGCATCAAAATTTAATTGGAATACCTTAAATTTCAGAAAAAGATGTCAGCCTTGGTATATCCAAGATGAAATCGGGATGTGGTTTTGATAATATACCTGCAACAATATTAAAAGACCTTAATAGCTCGCTATCATTACCATTATCTCTGATATTTAATGCGTCTCTGAAGAGTGGTGTATTTCCGTTGATATGGAAGAAGTCATTTATAATTCCCATTTTTAAATCCGGAAAACGGAGTAACATTACAAATTATCGAGGCATATCAATATTATCATCGATTCCAAAATTATTTGAGCTTATTGTTTCTGATTATTTGTATTTTAATGTCAAATCTTCATTAGCACTTCAACAACATGGATTCGTAAGACATCGGTCTACCACTACAAATCTCTTAAGTCTAACATCTAAAGTGTTTAGCGCTTTTGACTCCAAATGTCAGCTGGATGTGGTTTTCACAGATTTTGCGAAAGCATTCGACTCGCCTCAGTTTGAGCTACTTCTTGACAAACTGGATGGATTTGGAGTGAGTAAATTGTTTTTGGATTGGATTGGATCGTATCTGCGTGATCGGAAGCAGGTAGTGCAAATTAACGGGTTTACGTCTAAGATGATTGAAGTTCATTCTGGAGTACCTCAGGGCTCACACCTAGGACCAGTGTTGTTTAACGTTTTCATCAATGAAGTTGCTTCTTTGTTCCAGTACTGTGACTGTGAGTTATATGCTGATGATTTGAAAATATCAAAAACTGTATGTAGCCCGCAGCAATGTAATGAAATGCAGAGTGATCTTGATTTGCTGTATAATTGGTCAATTGTGAATAAATTGAACTTGAATTTGGAAAAGTGCAAGATTATGAGCTTCTCCAGGAAAAAAGCAGTTATTCATCATCAATATCTTATTGGTAATCACCAGCTTGAACGAGTTATGACATTTAAAGATTTGGGTGTTATCTTGGACCATCAATTGAATTTCCGAGACCATATCAATTTAATAGTGGCTAAGTCTAACTCTCTACTTTGCTTTATTCGTCGTATCACAAAAGATTTTCGTAATCCACAATCAATTAAAACTTTGTATTGTTCCATTGTTCGATCTAATTTGGAATATGCGTCGAGTATTTGGGATCCTGCTTACCATATTTATATCGATAGAATTGAACGGGTACAGAAGAAATTTAGTATTGACTATCTTCATAAATTGAATTGGCCGTTTGATCCGGACCTCCCAATGTGGCTGAATAAAAAGAATTTGCCATCCTATAACGACCGTTGTAAAATTGCTAATTTGGACTCATTGCTTGTAAGACGTAGATGTGCTGCTTCAACAGTCATCGCTGATTTGCTGAACAATTCTATTGACTGTCCGGAACTACTTGCAAAGATTGATATTCATGTGCCCTGTAAACCTACTCGGGTCAGGGATTTTATATATTTGCCGACTTTTAAATCGAACTATGCATATAATGCTCCGATCCCATCTATTTGTCGACCATTTAATCATAATTTTGATGTGTTTGATTTTAATATTTCTAAATGTACTTTTAAAAAGCAAATCAAAGCTAAACTATAAAACTATTTATAATTATAATTATTGTAATCAAAAAAGGATTTTTATCCCGTTGATTTTTAGAATAAATAAATAAATAATAATAACGAGACAATGCATCCAAAAACCCATCATGACCATGATCGCCTCTACAAACTAAGACAACTAAATTTTCTAAAAGTTCCACTGGAGGTATGTTTATCCATTGATGAACAAATGTGTTCCACCAAGATCTGATCATTTATGAAACAATATATGCCGGCTAAGCCCCACAAATGGGGATTTAAATTATTTGTGCTTTGTGAAACTTCGGGCTTTGCGTATAACATCGAAATATATACTGGCCAAAAAAATGACCACCATAAACGGCCACGGACTGAACTAAATTTAGGAGCAGCTTCCAATGTGGTTATACGTCTCTCAAGATCAGTATCATCACACATGAATTATAAACTATTTTTTGATAACTATTATACTTCGATTCCATTGATTATCGAATTGTCAAAAAAGGGAATCCATAGTTTAGGAACTGCCCGGAAAAACCGGCTACCAAATTCTAAATTGCCTGACGACGTTTACTGGAAAGAGTAGCAACGGAGATCGTCTTTCGAGATTGTGGCTAATATCGATGGAAATGATGTCACAGCAGTACAATGAAAGGACACAAAACTTGTAGCTCTAGTATCTACGTTCGTGGGTAAAAATTTGGTACATATATCATCACGAAGAGAAAAAAATTCAGGTAGTATCAACGTGGAATGTCCTTCAATTGTGGAGTTCGCAAAACCTTTACGAGTGGGGAGACCATCCCGAGATATCAATGATCGCAAAAATTTAAAAAGGAAAAAAGCAACAGCTGCACAGTTACCTCCAAAAGAGATCCGTTTGGATAATATAAGGCATATACCACATTGAACGGATAAAAGATTATCATGCAAGCTTCCGGGATGCAACAAGCTTGGTTTTATTAGCTGCTCGATATGCAATATCCAGTTGTGTTTAAACAAGGATAGAAATTGCTATGAAAACTTCCATTCAAAATAAGACAAAACCAAAACTATTTAAGGCTGCTTTTTATTTAATTGAATTAATTATTTTTTTATACTATATTGAAATTTTTTGTGATAATTTCTGAAATAAAGAAAATTTACTAAGGGATATATTATTTTTAATCATCTTGAATGCATGATGTATCATATATGATATACATGAAAAACTCAGATTTCCGTGGAAAATAAAAATTTTCCCAACTTTTCGTTTTCATTTTAGTAATCAGTGATTAAAAATACATCGAAAAATAATTTTTATTAAAAAAATTGAGGTTCGTTTCAAAATAGATAAAATTCAGTAAATTTCAGTGTCTTAAAACCAAATTTCAAAATTTGTCTGTTGTCATAACTTCTCTAAAAATTTCAAAAATTGGACACAAGTTCCAATTTTGAAATATAGAAGCTCTTAAATTTCGAAACTTAAAATCTAGAAGTTCTTCTGTAATATTGAATTAAAAAACTTCAAACTTTTGAACCTGAATTTATTCCTATTTTCCTGTTCTCATACGCAGCCCAATGATTTATATATGCATTAGCGCAGTTCAAATTGAAATTCCGAACTCGGTTTCTCCTCAAGGAATCTTCGTCTTTCGGGAGAAATTTGGATCGAGATTTTCGTGAAATCTTAACTTATTCCAATTTTATTTTAAGGATGCAAATCTACTGTAATTAAATATTTTGTCATTACATTTTACGGAAAATTACTGATGTTAAACGAAACAAAGGATTACAAAAAAAACATTAAGAAGGATTAAGAGGGACTTATGGAATCTAAAAAATTTCAAACATTTGGCGGGCTTTGCAATTAATGATAAATCAATAGAAAGCTCGACCAGTTAGGATGCTTTATTGTTAACAGCGAAAGGCATACTAAAAATTGTATTTAAACCTTTTCAAACCAATAGTCGCGTCTCAAATGTATCTTACAAATCAATGAAATAAAATTTCAATGTGTTAAAATCTCTCGTCGCAATCCTACGAATAACTCTACTAGAGCTGGAAATAGCCATACCCGAAATATGGAAGATTACAATTTTAACCAAAAATTGATGATATCCGATTATTCGCAAACGAATTTTACCAACTTTCATTTATTTTTGTATTTCTGTTTTTTTTAACAAGGTAACTGAAAATGGCACATTAACTTTTAGGAAAAAATTCAAAAAACAGCAACTTATTTTGGAATGTTCGGAAAATTGTCGAGTTATTTCCATTCATAACTTAAAATTCGTCAAAAAATGCGTCGTTACTTTCGTTAGGCATGAAACCCTCTTACATTTTTTCAAAAAATATCTACGTCACCGTTACAGATTCTATGTACTTTAAGCATCAGTTCATTCACAACAGAATGTACATCAAGAGGTGAAATAAAATTTAGGAGATTTTCTTAAGCAAACTACCAACACGCTAGCTCCTCGGCTTTAAACTGCAACTCTACATACTAGAAAAAATTTCACAGGTTAGAGATAACCTATTAATACTCGTCGTGCCTGTTAAGCAAACGAGTACCATTATATTATTGACTTTATAGAAAGATATCCTTCGAATAAAATTGTGGCTCCCCTTAAACGCACCGTAAAGTAGCTTGCCCCGAGAAATATTCTAATATTGCACAGAATAGGCCAATATGGTATCTATCCCTGCTTAGTCCTTGAGTATTACGTTACCGGAATATTCGATAAATTTTATTGCTTCGGTAGCTCTGATTTTGTAAAGAATTTTTGTTTTTTGAATCAAAACCAAACCTTGAGGAATCCGTTACATTTTTAAGCATCTTACATATCGAACAGCTTCAACCAATTCGAAATGACAACAGAGCAACATAAATTCTCGACGATAATATGTAAGGTCAAGGCGGTTCATCCACACCAAGACGGGCTAATCAAAATGATGACGAAAGACATTCTCCGTCAAGGAATGTTGCGAATTCGGTATTTCCGACACCAACACCAACTTTTATGATACCAAATGAACCTACCTACCACGATTTTCCGACTGGACCGACAGGTATTGATATTTCTACTAGAAATAAATATGGACAGGGTTTTGATCCTAGAATTCCTCCACTAAATATTCGGAATTTAGCGCCTGCCGATATTCCACCACAGGCTAACTTTAGCGAAAACGGGCCATCATTTAGACAATATTCTGCTAATAGCCCATACACCCCACCGTATAAGTGGAATATCAAATTTTTAGGCTCACCATCTGGCATTTCGGTGGAAAAATTTATCTTTCGAGTGGAACATCTCGCGAAGCAAAATCATATCTCTTCCAATCAGCTTGCCAATAATATAAACTTCCTTCTTGATGGTACAGCAAAAGAGCAATATTGGATGACTCTAGGCTGTAAACCTGATTGCTTTTGGGCTCATATTCGTAACTCTCTAATACATTGGTTCCAAGATAGGCGCACACATTATTATATTAAGCAGTTAATTGATGCCCGAACACAGGAAAATAAGGAACCATTTGCAGATTTTTATTATGAGCTTTCTCTTAAAAACGCAGTTTTCCTCTTAAAAATGCGTTTTGGTCTAAAAGTTCATTTGGCTGGAAGAAATTTTTCTACCATTTCGGACCTTGTCAATGTTTGCATCGCTACTGAAGAATCATGGAAAAACATGAATTTCATATCCAAATTAAGCATGAATGTTCGCCAAACTCAGATTCATGAAATTTCCATGGCTTCCCCGATTCATAGATTGCAGAACCCTAGTGGCGAACGAAATTTTGTTACTGAAATCGAGGCTATTAATATTAGGCAAAGCAACCAATTCGGCGACGCAAAAGTTAACACACATTTCGGTTCACTCAATTGTTGGAACTGTGGTCGGACTGGCCATATATTTAAAGACTGTGAAATTCATTGTACCAAAATATTCTGTTTAAATTGTTCTGAGAAACAGGGAGATGGGGACTCTTCGGAAATGAGAATTCAGGGGTCCTCTCATTTCCAAACAAATCAGTCGCGACCCAAACCCATTTCAACATTTTAATCCAATCATCTCGAGAGGGACCCGACAAAGCCAACATACATTTAAAATATTTCCATAATCTAAAAAATCGCGCAAAAGGCGAGCTATTCAATATTTTAAAAATAGGAAATCGATGTTTTCACAGATAGCCGAAACAGTAATTACCTCCGACTAATGTAATGATAATCGTCCCTATGTTGATGTGGTCATAGAAGGTAAATTTATGCGTTGACTACTCGACGGAAGAGGATCCGAAAATTTCATTAAAGAAAACCAGTTCTGGTTGCATCCTCTCCCAAGTTATATACAAACACCTAGTGGAGCTCGGCAACGCGTGTTGGGATATATTAATGTCCGAATATCCTATGACAACATTATTTGTCCGATCAAATTATATATTGTTCCATCACTGCAGCAAGGGGGTATATCTTGGGTGTGATTTTTGGCACACATTTAATATTAAGCCTGCTATTATCAGCGAAATGTCGATTGCAACAAGTCCGTATCTTGACATAATCGAATCCTTGCCTAGTTTTCAGAAATTGTGTTTAGGTCGAACTAACCTCGTGACACATACGATTGACGTGGGAAGTGCGGTTCCAATCAAGCAGCGGTACTATGCTGTTTCCCCTGCAGTTCAGCAAGAAATGTATAAGGAACTTGACCGGATGCTTGACTTAAACGTCATAGAAGAGAGCAGTAGTTCTCGGTGCTCACCAATGGCTATTGTTAGAAAGGGAAATGGGAAAGTAAGTCTTTGTTTGGATGCCAGAAAGCTAAACGAGCACGCAAAGAAAGATGCTTATCCGCTCCCCCCTAATAGACGTTCTGTTGAGCCGCCTAGATAGAACCAAATACATTTCCAGCTTGGATTTAAAGGACGCCTTTTGGCAAATTTCTTTGGATCCAAGCTCCAGGGAAAAAACAGCGTTTACGGTACCGGGACGCCCCTTATATCACTTGGGATATATGGTTGGTGAGGAAGGGCTGATGCCAAATCGGAATAGGGTTAAGGCCATTGCAGAGTTTCCGGTACCAAAGACAGTCCGGCAGGTTCGACGATTCTTGGGCATCTCGGGGTGGTACCGTCATTTTATTAAAAGCTACTCTGAACTGTCGGCTCCTCTGACAAACCTTTTGAAGAAGGGCAAGCGATTCCAGTGGAATGCTGAGGCGCAAAATTCATTTAATGAGTTTAGTTCAGCATTAACATCTGCTCCTCTTTTAGCAACACCTGATTTTAAGCGACGATTCTTTATACAATGCGATGCCAGCTCCACTGGAGTAGGGGCTGTTCTTTTTCAGAAGGATGAGGAGGGGGAAGACAGACCAATATTTTACACATCACAAAAACTTAACGCGGCGCAGAGAAATTACAGCGTGACTGAACTGGTGTGTCTAGCTGCAGTTCTAGCCATTCGTAAATTTCGAGTTTATTTGGAGGGGCAACCATTCACCGTAATCACAGATTATGCTAGTTTGACTTGGCTTATATCGCTCAAAGATTTGACGGGTCGACTAGCACGATGGAGCTTAAAGCTTCAGTCATGTATATGGATTCACTGGAGCTGCAACCCCATCCGTTGAATATAGACACTTGTTCTCCCTCCTTTAAATCTGCAGAGTATCTTGATCTTATTACAGACATTCAACGGAATCCTGGTCGTAGCAATTTCATCATTAGTGTTGGTCTGGCATATACATATTGATTTATTTCCAGCTAATTCTATTTTAGCAAACTCAGATTTACCTCGATTGAAACTTGTTATTCCGGAATCAATCAGGGGTTCGCTCATTGAATCCAATCACTGTCTACCTACAGCTGCACACTTAGGAATAGCTAAGACAGTAGAATTACTAAAAAGGTATTTCTATTGGCCTACTCTAAATTCTGATGTTAAAACTTTTATATCGAATTGCGAGAGTTGCAAATGCAATAAGCCTATTAATTATCAGAGCCATCCTGTTTTAAGGTCACTTTCGATTACATTCCGGCCGTGGCAGAGGATCTATTTGGACTTTCTGGGACCTTACCTTCGTACTCGCAGTGGAAACACGTCTATTATTATCGCCGTAGATCATTTCTCTAATTTTGTTTTGGCACAAGCCGTCCGACAAGCTACAGCCATCGAGGTAGTAAGGCTCTTAGAGAATCAGACATTTCTGATGTTTGGTGTGCCTGAAGTTGTTGTGTCAAAAATATAGAGTTAGGCATATGTTCATGGCGAAATACTCATCGCAAGCCAATGCATCGGAACGTGTAAACCATACTTTACTATTTGCCTTACGATCCTACATAAAAACTGACCAGAAAAGCTGGGATCTTCAACTAAACGCTGTGAAGAATGCAATACGAAATTGTACGCATGATTCGACGAAATATTCACCGAGCTTTATTGTATTTGGACAGCATGCAATTCTACATGGATCGGCTTACCAGCTAATAAACCGGACTATCCCTTTACGGTTTATGAGAAAGTTAAGAATAATCTTCGTGAAGCTTCTGACAAAAATAACCATCGTTACGATCTGCGCCCATGACAACCAAACTTACAAATAGGGCAACAAATTTATGTGAGGAATTTTTCCCACAGTATAGCAACAGATCCATATGCTGCTTAATTGGGGCCCAAATATGAAAAGGGCTTCATAACCAAATATGTCGGGAATGTAGCTTTTGAAATTTCCAATGATCAGGGGAAATCGTTGGGAGTATACCATCTAAAAGATGTAAAAACTTAACATCTTCAAGCTTGGCGGGTGTTTAGGAAATAAATGTCATTATTCATTATTGAGACTCATCTCCTGGGTGTGAGTCGCCCCACGAGTTGAAACGTTCGAAATTGCGTCGACCGTTACAAAATGATCATTACTTTGCCCAGCTTTGATTTTTCTTTGTAGTGTTACTATTTTCAGGATGAAATAGAAATCATAACGGAGGATGAGGTAAGTAGGTCATGGTCAGTAAGCGAGACAGGGTAAGTTGATCCCTATCTGGGAGTCCCTGAATGGATAATTTCTGTTAACAGGTTAGTTCTCGTGATCGATCGTTTTTTTTTTTTATTTGTAGTTATTCTTACGCTCGATCGGTTGAACTGATTTCGTTACAGCTTCTTTGAAATCAGTTGTTGAGATAAAGCGTGTTTGATACAATCGATACAGCAATCTATCGATAAGCGGTAAAGGATCAGCATCCTTTACGGTGGTTTTATTCAGCTCACAGGCATTCAAACACAGACGAACTTCAATATTTGCATACTGCACCAAAGTGACCAAGGAATATCAAGAACTCTGGCTTTCTTCTAAAACACTAAAGGAAAGGATTCGGTTTAATTCTTCATACATCCGTTTCTGTTTCACCCAGCCAACACAAAATACATGTGTCACACGATTAGTTTTGCCGAGCTCTAGTCGTGTATAGGGTGAAAACAATTCGATAATATTTTGTAATTTGCCTTGGTCTACAGTTGATAGAACATGATAATTAGAAGCATCACTGTTGAAATATGGAGTAATTCCGAATAAAGGGACTGGTCTAGTGATGGAGCTATATATAATTTCATTCTACGTTCCTGGCTAAATTCCTCGTTGAGGTTGATTACTGGATGTGTTTATATGATTATGTACCGGATCTCATATTTTTTCATTAAGACTTAAATAAGCTGTTAGTCGAAATATTGTGTACTTAACCGGTCGGTTACACTCCAATTTGTTGTTTCCGATTTTCAATTTTATTTTCGATATTCGAATCTGGACATCGATTTTTGAATCTTTCAATTATCCGAAATTCATGGAAGCAACTAAGGTCTCCACCGAACGACAGACCACTTCAGACCATTTAATTGGAGGCAATTTACTATGACCATTATAAGGAAAATATTGATGTTAATAGAAAATTGGGTGCTGAAAATGGATACTGTATATTAGAGGGTATACTAGAGGGTGGTAAAATGGTTTCCGACGGATTCACGGTGTAAAATTGATTTTGTGATAAACTCGAAAAGCTATAGGCAGCAGGTTGTTCCTCAATGTTATCTGATTTCGTGTTTAACTGCTTGTCATTAAATCGTCTAGTTAGTTCTAAAACTTAGACATAGCTGAGAACTGCTCGGTTGAGGTTCTTTAGGAAACATTAAATCTATCACTGCCTTGTAAATAAATTTGAAGGCAAAATGTATAAGACAAAACTCTAGTTGCTGTTCGGTTTCTTAGCTTTGGAGTAAACTAATTCAAAATTTTGGGAAATATCGCGCAATTCGTCTTGCTTTAAGCTAAAAACGTTCATTATCATAAATTTTAATTTTACAAGAAGAAAATGAAAATTGAATGAAAATAGTGAGAAGTATGAAGGAAATTTTTAATTAAGATAGCGTGCAAATGCCCAACATCTTATTTTCAATTAATGGGATTAAAATTTGTGAACTACATAATTAAACAAATTTTTTCCTTTTTTAAATTAATTTTATACTTCTATTATTGAAAACTGTATTTCAAATTTTCCTGCTAAGGAACTTGAAGCTAGAATTTTTGAAAATTTTAATTTCGGAGATTACAATTTTATAAATTTCTTTCTTTTATATTTTCATTATCTCTTTTTACACTTTTTCAATTCAATTTCAGAATTTCAAATTTTTAATTTTTTTTCAAATTTCGATAATTCTTCAAAAAGCTTCTCGAAGAAATTGATCGAAAATTTACAAATTCGAAAAGTTTCATTAAAACAAAACAATTGGTCAAACTGCCCATATGTGACCAATGACAAAAATTCAAAAATCGTAACTGGTAAAAATACAAATTAGAGTAAGTATTTAAATGCTGGCATACGTTTTGGTGGGTGAATATTTTTGTTTTGTTTTAGCAAATCAGTAAGATTCGTTAAAGAATATTTTCTAGTGTATAAACCACGCTGCACTAAATAAATGTTATCTAATATCTTTCTCGTCTTTTTTCCTGTCTGCTGTGAAATTAAATTCACCAAAAGCGAATCTTGTCTTGATTGCATCTGGCAACCCTAAATTAAATAAATATTTACGTACACAGGAGATATACGGAAAAAAATAGCTGTCCATCCAGCCAAAACACACACACACACACACACACACACACACACACAACACAATATAGGGATTGTCCTTTTTGTTGGTCAGAGAAAAATCAATTCCTACTATTATTCTATTTTATAAAAAATTTTTTTGTCGTCATGAAAATGAAATTGCATGTAAGAGTGATTTATTGTTATTGGTCAAAAAATATAATAAAAAAACTAAAAAAAAAGTTCTGATGATATTGATGATGATGATGTTGATTGTATTATACACATATATGGCATAAAAATATTTTGTATATCCAAACAAAAAAATAAAATTACTGCATTAGATAAAATTATTGAGATAAGCAAATTTCGTTTTTATTTAGAGATGAACAATATTTTCAAAACCATTAATTTTTTTTTTTTTTTTGTATTTTTTGAACTGGAATGTACAAAATAAACCAGGCGGCGCCTCTATATTCAATCACTTTATGTTATATTATGTCAAAAAAAAAAATAAAAAAATGTAGATCGACTTACCGTTAAATGTTGAAACAGCCATGCTCTTAGAATATTTGTTGCTGATTTAGGAAATATACCACGTTTCTTTTGATTTTTTTTACCATTCGCATCATCATCTTCTTCACCTGTACCCTCCCCACTACCTATACTTGCATTACTCGCGTCACCTGAAAAACCAAAAAGATTAAAAACCACAATAAAAAATTAATTCTCTCGGCATTATTTCAAAATATATAATTTTATACATTAAAGCATTTAAAACGATTAAGGAACCAAAAAAAAATGTTTGCATATCTAAAAACTAAAATATAACACCCTCATATGGCACCCTGCTAAATATATATACGCGAGATCTAATATATACAATTGTTAATGGATCTTAATATCATAAAACCCTTATTTTTAAACAAAAATTTAAATTATTTTTGAAAATAAGACGAATTATATACAGTAGCATATACAAAAGAGGGGTGGTGGTTAATGACTCACAAATATTTATACAAGAAAATCACATTTCTAATTTTAAAAATAGAATTTCAAAAACATTTTTTTTTTTTTAATTCTGTTGTGTATTAAACGTAACGGCAATAAGTCAATACGATAAAAGGATATTCAACACACAAAACACAACAAAAAATGTAATCCATCAAAGTGAGAAATGGTAAAATTGAATTAAATGCATAACAATGAATTTGTAATGTATTTTTGTTTAATTTAGAAAAGGATGCTGTATGTTTGTATAAATAAATAATACGGAGGATATGGATCCCTCTATTTTTATAGTATTACATAATTAAAGTTATTTTTTAAGCAGATTCAGCAGCCATTTAAAATTCTGGTCATTTCGCGAGCGCTTTTTTAAAATTAAATGGGCTGATGATTGATCTAAACCGAAATATGTAAAACGATTTGGTTGAATTTTATAAATTATTTGCGCGGCGCGCGGTAACCAAATTATTTGGTTACGATTGTGTTTTATTTTTGTATACGCTATATAAACATAGTTCGCATGTTATAAATAAATTTGGTAGGGTAAAAAAAAAATGTTGGTATATATATGTATATGCGGAGGTACCATTTGGTGATAGGAGATAATAGGATTTTACTTATAATAATAAATTGATACTTAAATATTTTCTAGATGTCTCTATTTATCTATGTATAATTAATATTGTATATTGTGCCCCCATATATACTTACAGTACACATATATACATAATGATTAATGTTATATTTTCAACATTAATATTTTAAGCATAAAGGATTTTAAAATTAGATTATAATTAAAAAAAAATAAAAATTTGAAATGTAAATTTTAATTTTTATTTTTATTTTATTTATAAATATGATTAAATTCTCTATATAAACACATTTTTGGATTTACGAATTTACGAATAACAATATGACTGGGATCACAGTATTTACGTAGGTTCGTACATACATGTGTAATACGTACAATATTACACAAACGCGTATTTATAAATTTTATTGGATGTTGTTTTTCCAAGAGACACATTTGTTTTGAATAACATTTTTTTTGCTGTAATTTAAAAAAGGATAAATCAGCAGATGGATAAAATTGGTTTTGGGACAAAATTTAAATTTTTGTTTATTCTAATTTTTTTTTTGTTTAAATTTGAACTGTTCTCAGCTCATTCCTGCATTTTGAAAGGTGCTATACAATTTCCCAAATTTTGAATCGAAATCCTTCCTTAAACTTTCAAATTTGCAAATTTTTTTTACTAAAAACGAGATCGGATTTTAGTACGAATTTTTTAGCGGGAGGGGAGGAGGAGGGGTTTATTATGTTTAAGGAACTTTTCTTGCAAAGTTCAAGGTTTTGGTGAAAATTACAAATTACAAATTTACATTCAATTAAAAGTTACAAAAAATTTAAAAGAAAATCGGACAGCAATTTCTTAAAAAAATCTCTCGATAAATTAAAGTTAAAAGCATGGTTACGAGCAGAAGGTCACGAACAAATGTTGCTGACATTGCGGTTCTACGAATGAAAATCGGAAAAGGATGTTTACTCACAAACATTAATGTCTTTGGGAACTCTCCGAAGGGCTTACATAAAAAAACACCTTTTGGATTCTTTCAATACGATCTGAATAATTAAATTAGAACGGGTCCAATATGATGGCACCGTATTCAAATTGAGGGATTATAGAAATCTTTAGCAAAAACGTTTTCATAAAACGCCAGCATTGAGTTAGCCTTTATAATAAATACACTCTCCATAACGTTGCCATCAAAACGATAAGCCATACTTGCCTTGCACTTATAAAAATTTAAAATTAATTTCTGATCAGAACACAAATGGGTGAAGTTAAATAGGTCAGACTGGAAATGGGTTTCATCTAATATATTGGAATGTTTCAAACAACTTACATTGATAAACAAAATAAAATGGGTTTTAGATTCAAGATAAGATTTAATCCACTTTATAGGTAGATCATTTCAATTTAAGTAAGCAAGTTTCTGTGAAAGTAAAACGTGATTAATTGTATCAAAAGCTTTGCTCAAATCGGTATACACAACATCTACCCTATTTCCATCTAAAATAGCAATAGTTAATCTTTCAGGGAAAAACCCATGGTATTTTAAGAAAATGGTAGTCTTAGTGTGATAAAATATATGATTCTTAACCATTTTCTCAAACAACTTTGGCAAAACGGATAACATACATATATACACCTATAATTCTCGATGTCACTACGAGATCCGGATTTGGATATAGGTTTAATCACTGAGGATTACCATAGACTTGAAAAATATCCCTAAGCGAGATTTTTGTTAAACAGCACAGTGATGGATGTACAATTACCCAAGCGTTCATTTTATGCAATATCGGAGGAATAGAATCAAAACCTGAATTATGACAAACCATTTTCGCTTCCAACTCGAACAATATGAATGGCGAATTATCAACAATATTTGAGTTCAAAATGTTTATGAATTAATGGTATAAACACTTTCAAAAATATTTGCAAACAGATTGCATTCATTTTGCAGATTATCACATACCAGACCAAGTAAGTTGTAGTAAGTGATAGTTTGTACAAAACTTCAAAAACTATCGGGATTAGATTTTAAGCATGACTCGATTTCATTAATGTAATTATTATAAAGAAACCGGTTTAAATATTTAAAGTTCGTCGGCAAAACGTCAAAGCTTACAAATAAAATTTTCACTGTTTGGAAATGTTTAAAATTTTTTATCAGCTTTGTACTTCCTATTTTTGGGTTTTGGGGATAATCAGTTGTCTATTATGCCAGGGTTCTTTCTTAGAGCAAGGTGTATCAAATTGCGAAATAAATTTCTGTTTACCAAGATTCAAAATTTTATAAACCTCATTCAGTATATCATCAACATTATCAGCAGCGTGGAATGAAGACCAACCGTATTTGTCGATAAAAGTATTAAATGAAATGTAGTTCCCTATATAAAAATTTTGTATTCTGAACAGTTTCGCAATATTCCAGAAGTAAAGTAATATTTAATGGTGAATGATAAATACTAGAAGATCCCGCTAAGTCCTCACCAGCCCGTATGGTAAATTTATGGTCCAGTGGTATGAACGCTAAACCCAAAATATTTCTACTATTGTTCTTAATGAAAACGCATTTCTTTAGCTTTAATGAAAGTATCTCAGCTACAAAATTATCCAACTTAATGTTTAAATTTAATATTCGCCAAATTAGAGTGGTCCAATATAATCGAGCGATCCTCTGTCTATCCCTGCGATATATAACATAAAAAGGAGTTAAATACTCCTCCGTCTCAAAATTACAAGTCAACTATGTCCCAACTATACATATGATATCGTAGTTGTCTTCAAAAATCGGTAAACAAAGCGTCTTTGATATGAAGCGGATACAGCGTAGTATGCGGCTGGATAATTCACAAGCAAATTGAGCTCGACTTAGATTCAGTCATATTTGCAAAGGTCGGCTGCGGATTACACACTGTAACGTTGGCAACTCTGTTTCATAACTCATTGATTAGTGTGGCGTTCTGTGCTAAATTGGATTCAATTTAAATTCGACGAAATTTACCAAATTTTTATTATTTGAAATCTTAAATTTTCCAATTTTTTAGTTATAAGTTCTGAAAACTATTATGATAATTAAACATCTTTTAAATTAAATTCTAACAACAATTTTTGGTCTTCTTAAAACTCAGCTCCTTTTGTTTGGAAAATTATGAGCTTCAGAAAAATTGGTTTTGGGCCACACACAATATTATTCTTCTACAATAAGCATTAACTTTTAATTTAAATGTATGATTGCATACGTCGGTGATTAGGTTTCATACCTCATGCATAATTTAATCGCACTCATGTCATCTGACTGCGGAAAAAGCCGTGCCTTGAGCTTTTCAGTCTAACGATTTACAATGCTTGAAACCAGAGTAGCGGGAAACCGCCTCATCTAATCGGAACAATTCTAATGTCTATTTTTGCGTAAAAAAACTGTGGCCGTTAATTAATTTCAAATTAAAATAATCAATATCTGGATAAATCTTAATTCAAATTAAAAGCTGCAAAAAAGCGATTAAGAATGCTTGAGCCCACTGGTACCGAAAGAACGTCTAATATGATCGTTAATTAATTAAAAATCAAAATAATTCATCTCCACATAAATTTTAATTAAATATAAAAATTTCAAATTACTAACTTGGCCGTTTCTCACATTCGTCAGGCACATTCGCCATTAACATCACCCAGTATTTAACCGTTTGCACACAGCTAATAATAAATAAATTGATTTTAGAAAACCTAAACAGTCTTTCATTTCTCTCTCCGCCTATAGACGTTGTTACGCAAAACACCTACGGTCGGGTTGACGACATAGCTCATACCGAATTTTTTTTCCAGCAGTTTTTTATTTGCAAAACAACAAAGTTTTTCGGATAAAACCACGATAGAAATTTTTACGTCTAAACCTGAAGTGTATGAAAATTTGGAAAAAAATGAATATCTTTGATTTAACACCAAGATTTAAAAGTTTGGAAGTTTCAAAATTACACGGGTTTTGTCAAAATAAAAGATTATTTTCGAATTTTTGTTGGAAATTTTAAAAGTTGTTATCCTAAAAGTTATATACTCGTATTTGTATAGTGAGCAGGAAATCGGAGTTTAAATTTTCGAATCACAGCTTTCAAATTTAGTTTGGAAATTTCCTTAGTGAAGTAAAGATCAAATTCTTATGTTCGTCGAAAATAAAATTGCAAATTTTTAAAACTGTATTTTACTTAAAATACTGCTCGTGTAACCGGCTCAAAATCAGTTCGGTATATAAGTATAATATAACTACAAATGGAATTCTGAACTTCCATAAAAAGTACGGGCTTGTGAAAAATCTCGAATCTTTGTGGAAAGGTATGAAAACGATGTCGCAAATAATTCAAAAAAATTTACCGATTTCGTTAAGTTGTAAATTTTTAAAGTTGTTGAAATTGGCTTTGAACTCAAACCAAATGGTGAGATTATGAAAAACTTGTACCGTTTTTGTGGACTTATCAAATCTTTTCGGAATTTAAAAACTAAGATTTGTGTTTCGTTCAGTGGAATTTACTAAAGTTTAATTTATTCAAATTCTATTTAGAATCTATTGAATATAAAATTAATTCTGGCAGAAATTTCTCTTTCTTTAGGCCCTTTTTTGGCCGTGTTCCAAGGCTCTTTAGGCTCTAACTAATGATCTAATTATATTAAGGCTAGAATTAAATATTAAGGCTAAAATTTAGACTCAAATTTAGGTTCTAATTTGGCTCTGATTAAGTTTCTAATTTAGACACTTGTTAGTAGAATTAGCCAGAAATTCTCTTCTCAGGTTCCGAATTTACTGAAGTTCCTCTTAAATTACAAATTTAAGTTTTCTAGGCTTTTCTTTAGGCTCTAATCTAAGCTCTAATGTAGGCTATAATTTAGGATAATTTAGGATCTAATTTAGGCTCTTATTAGGCACTAATTTAAGCTATAATTTCGGCTTATGTTAGAAGAATTTGAATTTAGGTTTAGACTTTAGGTCAAATTCTATTTAGAATATAAATAGAAAATTATTTCTGGCCGAAAATTCTCTTCTTAGGTCCGAATTTAGGCAGGTTCTTCTAAGGTTTGGAATTTAGGTTTGTTTATCTTTTTTTGGGCGTATCTTTAAGCTCTTTAGGATCCAATTAAAACCCTAATTATATTAAGGCTGAAATGTCTAGGCTCTCACTTATGCTCTAATTTACGCTCTGATTAAGTTTCTAATTCTAATTCAGGCTCTGATTCAGTTTCTAATTTAGGCTCTGATTCAGTTTCTAATTTAGGCTCTTAGTTAGGCACTTATTAGAAGAATTAGAATTTAGGTTTCGAATTAGGGCCAAATTCTATTTAGAATTTAAATAGAAAATTAAATCTGGCCGAAAATTCTCTTCTTAGGTTCCGAATTTAGGCAGGTTCTTCTAAGGTTTCGAATTCAGGTTTGTTTAGGCATTTTTTGGCCGTATCTTTAGGCTTTTTAGGATCCAATTAAAACCCTAATTATATTAAGGCTATTTCGGCTCAAATTTAGGCTCAACTTTAAGCTTTAATTAGGCTTTAACTTTTGCTCTAATTTAGGCTCTGTTTTAGGCACTTCTTAGAAGAATTAGAATTTAGGTTTTTAATTTACACAAGTTCCTCTTAAATTTCGAATTTAGGTTCCTTTAGACTCTTTTTAGGGCTTTTTTTAGGCTCTCATTTAAGCTCTAATTTAGGCTAAAATTTAGGATCCAATCTAGGCTCTAATTAGGTAATAATTTAGGCTACAATTTAGGCTCTTTTAAGAATAATTCAAATTTAGGTTTAGAATATAAGTCAAATTCTATTTAGAATGTAAATATAAAATTAATTCTGGCAGAAAATTCTCTTCTAAGGTTTTGAATTTAGGTTTCTTTAGGCCCTTTTTTGGATGTGTCTTATGGCTCTTAAGGCTCTAATTAAAGCTCTAATTATATTAAAGCTAAAATTAAATATTAAGGCTAAAATTTAGACTCAAATTTAGGCTCTAATTTAGGCTCTGATCAAGTTTCTAATTTAGGCACTTCTTAGAAGAATTAGACAGAAATTCTCTTTTTGGGTTCCGAATGTCCCTCTTAAATTTCAAATTTAGGTTTCTTTAGGCTCTTTTCTAGGCTTTTCTTTAGGCTCTAATTTAAGCTCTAATTTAGGCTATATTGTTAGGATAATTTAGGATCCAATTTAGGCTCTAATTAGGCATTAATTTAAGCTATTAAAGCAATTAAAGCTAAAATTGAATATTAAGGCTAACATTTAGACTCAAATTTAGGCTCTAATTTAAGCTCTGATTAAGTTTCTAATTTAGGCACTTCTTAGAAGAATTAGACAGAAATTATTTTCTTGGGTTCCGAATGTCCCTCTTAAATTTCAAAATTAGGTTTCTTTAGGCTCTTTTCTAGGTTTTTCTTTAGGCTCTTATTTAAGCTCTAATTTAGGCTATAATTTAGGATAATTTAGGATCCAATTTAGGCTCTAATTAGGCATTAATTTAAGCTATTAAAGCAATTAAAGCTAAAATTGAATATTAAGGCTAACATTTAGACTCAAATTTAGGCTCTAATTTAAGCTCTGATCAAGTTTCTAATTTAGGCACTTCTTAGAAGAATTAGACAGAAATTCTCTTTTTGGGTTCCGAATGTCCCTCTTAAATTTCAAATTTAGGTTTCTTTAGGCTCTTTTCTAGGCTTTTCTTTAGGCTCTAATTTAAGCTCTAATTTAGGCTATATATTTAGGATAATTTAGGATCCAATTTAGGCTCTAATTAGGCATTAATTTAAGCTATTAAAGCAATTAAAGCTAAAATTGAATATTAAGGCTAACATTTAGACTCAAATTTAGGCTCTAATTTAAGCTCTGATTAAGTTTCTAATTTAGGCACTTCTTAGAAGAATTAGACAGAAATTCTTTTCTTGGGTTCCGAATGTCCCTCTTAAATTTCAAAATTAGGTTTCTTTAGGCTCTTTTCTAGGCTTTTCTTTAGGCTCTTATTTAAGCTCTAATTTAGGCTATAATTTAGGATAATTTAGGATCCAATTTAGGCTCTAATTAATCTAAGCTATTAAAGCAATTAAAGCTAAAATTAAATATTAAGGCTAACATTTAGACTCAAATTCAGGCTCTAATTTAGGCTCTGATGAAGTTTCTAATTTAGGCACTTCTTAGAAGAATTAGACAGAAATTCTCTTCTTAGGTTCCGAATGCCTCTCTTAAATTTTAAATCTAGGTTTCTTTAGGCTCTTTTCTAGGCTTTTCTTTAGGCTATAATTTAAGTTATAATTTAGGCTCTTGCTAGAAGAAATTGAATTTCGGTTTAGAATTTAGGTCAAATCCTATTTAGAATGGAAATAGAATATTAAATCTGGCCGAAAATTCTCTTCTCAGGTTCCGAATTTAGGCAGGTTCTTCAAAGGTTTCGAATTAGGGTTTGTTTAGGATTTTTTTTGGTCGTATCTTTAGGCTTTTTAGGCACCAATTAAAGTTCTAATTATATTAAGGCTGAAATGTCGGCTCAAATTTCAGCTCAAATTTAGGGTTAACTTTAATTAGGCACTAATTTAGGCTCTAACTTATGCTCTAATTTAGGCTCCGATTCAGTTTCTAATTTAGGTTCTAATTAAGGCTCTGATTCAGTTTTTAATTTAGGCTCTAATTTAGGCTCCAATTTAGGCTCTAATTTAGGCACTTCTTAGAAGAATTAGAATTTAGGTTTCGAATTAAGGCCAAATTCTATTTAGAATGTAAATAGAAAAATAAATCTGGCCGAAAATTCTCTTCTTAGGTTCCGAATTTAGGCAGGTTCTTCTAAGGTTTCGAATTTAGGTTTATTTAGGTTTTTTTTGCCGTATCTTTAGGCTCTTTAGGATCAAATTAAAACCCTAATTATATTAAGGCTAAAATTTCGGCCCAAATTTAGGCTCAACTTTAGGCTTTAATTAGGCTCTAACATATGCTCTAATTTAGGCGCTAATTTAGTTTTATTATTATTTATTATTATTATTATTACAATACTTTTTTGATTTAGACTTTAATTTTGGCTCCATTTTAGGCACTTCTTAGAAGATTTACAATTTAGGTTTCGAATTTACGCAAGTTCCTCTTAAATTTCGAATTTAGGTTCCTGCAGACTCTTTTTAAGGCTTTTCTTTAAGGTTTAATCTAAGCTCTAATTTAGGCTAAAATTTAGAATCCAATCTAAACTCTAATTAGGCATTAATTTAGGCTGCAATTTAGGTTTTTTTCAGAAGAATTCAAGTTAAGGTTTAGAATTTAGGTCAAATTCTTCAGTAAATTCCCTTATTCTTACATTTCGAATTTAGAAAATGGTTCGTGTTGGAAAGTGAAATATTTTTTGAAACTAAAATTCTAAAATTTAATAAAAATTTTGAAAATCGTTTAAGATTAACGAAAGGACTTAGTTATGTATATAATAATCCTTAATTTAAAATACAAGGGTTTATTTAAAATTGGTTAAATTTAAATCTCTGAAAGTACCAGTTGAAAGTTGAAATTTACTTTTAGTACACCACTTGTCAAAAAGCTGGGCAATTCATTGCGTGCAGATGTAATTTAAGGGTATGATGAATAAACCTTGCTTACCTTTGACCGTTTTGTTAAAATTTTGAAAGCTTGTGTTTGATTATTAGGGGCTCTGAAGTAACAACATAACAAGGGATTCTTATTAGTGTTGGGTGTTCAGCCTTATCTTTACTGCAATGGTAATCAAATGATTGATTCGTGTACATATTTTGGTGACACCAAGCTTACGCCAAAAATGAGTATGAAAAAGTGTTTTTTGCATTTCAATATTGACCATTACCCAGGTACCACAGATAAAACGCAATTTAGAACTAATGCAGACCAATTATCGGTACAAATTACAAACATGTAGTTAGAATCCGTATTCTTGGTGATATCCACAAAACAGACATTTATCACCAACTCTTCACCTAGAAATCAAATTATAATTGGAATTGCAATAATTAAAGCGTATTCTAGTAACGTTGCTAATATCTTCGCGCAAGTCTTACTTGATAGTGGCTCGCACCTGAATTTTGTCACACATAAAACCGAGTGTCCAACATAATAACAAAGAATTTATATGTCGACGCACTTGCCTTAAAAAGGAATCTGATTGTTTTATTATAACGCAATGATTTGATCTCAGAAAATTTAGTTCGAATTTATGGCTTTCACGGAATACTAAAACAGATAATCTGGCGACGTTTTTTCGAAAGATTGAATTTTAATAAACCAAGTCATTAACTCCCAAAAACATTTCTTAAGAAATGGTGTGAATTTAAATGGAAATTTCTTCAAATTAAATAAATATCACATCAATATCTCACAATATCTGAACATAACAATTGAGTTACACAGATGCGTATTTTATGCTAGAACGATCTATAGTGCATTCCAAATCAAGAGTCGCCCCGCTGAAAAAACAAACGATTCGTCGTTTAGAGCTTCGCAGCTTTGCTTATAGCTCACGTTAGTCAAAAACGTTTAAGTAACGTTGTTTCAAATAAAATCCGAACCGAATTGGTAAGAATTAGCGTCAATTACCAGCTGGAATTATGTTTCCACTTCGATGAATCCTGCCGATTGTGTCAGGAGCATAAGATTAGGCCAGAATATTAAGGTAACGATAACGACCAATCAAAATGGGCACGGTGTCCAGTTTGTACAGTGATAAATCACTGAGCTTAGACCTTATGAATCTAGAGACCTTCGAAAGGTGAATCAGGCTTGTACTGAAATCCTGTCACCTGAATTTAATCTAATTCAAAAAATTTCTTCAGCTAAATAATTAATTATAAAATCAAATCGTTGAAACCGCCAGTGCTCTTAAAATCATTTTGAAAATCATACAGTATGAAAAATTTGCTGAAGATATTTTATCGTTACGAAACATAAATTGTATTAGTAACAAGAGTTTACTAAAGCCTCTTCCACCGTTTTTGGATTTTGATGGCTTATCAACAATGAAGGTCGCTTAAAGGTGCAAATATGGCACAAGACCAAAAACATTCGATTTTGCTTCCACCAAAACATTATTTTACCATTTTAATAGCGCGTGAAGCCCAAACTGTATGCCATCAACTTTATAAGAGCTCGGTAAGAGTTGAAGGAAATAAGAGACATATATTTGGCCACAAGCTTGTCAAAATGTAACAATGATGTTTTGTTCCAACCACAATATTGAATGGTTCACTATACCACCACGTTCTTCCCACTTCGGAGAATTATACGAAGCCGCAATTAAAAGTGCGAAATTTCACCTACGTCGACCCGCTGAAACGCATTGTTTGACTTTTATGGGAGGCATGTCAAGTAAGATTGGAGCTCCTTTAACTGCAACCTATCGTCACTTAAATACAAATGTTATCTATATATCAAATTTTCCAAAAAGTTTGGAATTACAAAACCATCATAAATGGAATAAACTTTCAATAAATATTAAAATTAATGATTTGGCCATGAGGATGAGAGTAATAGAACTACATTGTGGTTCTGATAATCTAATGCGTGTTGTTACTATAAAAGCTGTGCATGCCGTTTTTAAACGAGCTATACATAGAATAAGTTTATTACCGAGTGAAACTAATGAATTTAAATTACAATTAATTAAAAGCGCCAATAAATTTCAAAAGATGTCAGTTTTTAAAAATTCTCTGTTGTATGTTGAATTTTTAAATTACTTGCTAAACTCAGGTAATAGATACTTGAAGGTAATAGATTCCTAATTAAATTTAATTTTCTGTGTGTTAAATCGCGTTTTGTCGCAATTATGATTTTGTGAATTACGAGTTGTCGAAACTTGTAACTCGAAAAACGACAGCAGATACATAATCGACCTCCAGTTTAGCTTAGAAATAATTTTTTTTAGATTATTTCCGGATATGGCTCATTTCAGCAGGTTTTAATCGGGATATACTTCACAATAAGCTTAAATATATTTTTTTTTAAATCGGATAAAAGAATCCAAACCTATAATTAGACATTTTAAAAATTACGAAAATATTTCAGAGTTTGAAGTTGAGATATACATTCACATGTATACAACCTAAATTTTAAAACTCATACAGAGACCTTAAATGTTGACTAAATATTTAGGAATTTGATGATTAAGCAATATGAGCTATAAAAATTTTTGAATGTTGCCAGAAGAATTTGTGTAAAGCGTGCAATAAATTATTTATCGAATAAATGTTGATTAAAATATTTATTTTAATTAACCTGATTTCAATACAAATAAAAACCAAGTGGTAATGGATATTTAAAATTAATAAATCGATCGCTCATAAAACCGATTTTTGATTCCAAAAAAAAACCGTTAATAGCGATGATATCTGTTTATTTCTAATCAAATTAGATTGATATTGATATCTAGACTATAGTCGATCAATCTTAACATTATTCCTTATCTAGATTATATAAGATATAGTGAAAGTATACATAATTGAAGGGTTACATATACACAAAACAAATTCTGATTAACCTTAACGATATGACCGAGCGCTTATTACATAAGACATTCATTCAAGTATACACTTTACGATGCCATTTCATTCTTCCAAGCAAGCAGCCAAAAACCAAAATATTAAAATTGACTTTTATCGCATAAAACACAAAAAAAAAAAAATATTCACCAAACCAACCACAAATAATTTTAAAATTCTTTTTGAAATTTATCTCAATTTATGTTCGAATAATTTTTCCAACATTTTTTGACATTTTTTCTTTCCATATTCTGCTTTCTTTTTTATTTTTATTTTGTTGTTGTTATCAAATAAAAAAAGGAACTCGATTTAATTTATTTAAAAAAAAAAAATTCGGGGTTAAATATTATAAATTTAGATTTAAATTTTTTTTTTGGTTCAATCGTATTTTACATGATTACGTTCTCGTTATTAATCCGTATACTGTATATAGTATGTATTTGGTGGAATCCTTTAAGTATCATAAAATCGCTAAATTTATTGGTTTCTTATATGTATTATAAAAGTGAAATTTATACAAATTTTTTTTTGTATTGAAAAGATGACACACGAAATTGGATTTTTAATTAAAAATTAAGCACTAAAAATTCCACATTTCAAATAATTTTATCACGATTTTATTATGGGTAGACAGGCATAATTAGTGTTATGATTTTTAATTTTTTTGTCCAAAATGTTATTTTAATGTGTAATTTAAAATTTATCTTAATGTTATGTTAAATATATGTATATAATCTTATATGAGGTGTTAAATAGATTTTCCTGCAACAAACACAAAAAAAAAAAAAAAAATGCAAAACAACAAAAAGGAAAACATAAATCATATCACACAATATTTTTGACAATACAAAATATTTATTTATATTTTTGGGAAAATTATATTCAAGAGAATATGTCACCTGCATTATTATCATTTGTCTATCTAATATATAATAATGTATATACCTATGTACCTTTAGCATAACATAGTTTTTATGTTATGTTTTTGAACATGAATTATAAAATATCGATTTTATTTATTTTACATTTTTTTTTGTCTTATCTCTAATTATGAAATTAATACTTATATGATAGTTGTAATAAAACTACTGAATTTTTATTTCTAAGTAAATAGGCAACAACAAAAAATAATATTTATCAACAGATATATTTTTATGAGACGACATGACTACTTACTGATAAGGTAATGTGTAATAAAAATTATTTAAAACTTTGATATTTGTAACTACTGTACATTTAGATTTTATAATTTTATTCACCTGGTAGATACACAGAAAAAAAAAAAAATTATCGTTACTACCTGTCAAATATTTCAAAATTATTTATCGACCCTCTAATTAATTAAAACAAAACAAAACCAAAAATTTTTGTTACAATAGACTGCGTGCAGACGATTCAAATTTTATGAATTTGCAAACTAATGTCTAGTATTTCCAATAATAATTAATAATTACACGATATAATCGAATAATTTTTAATTATTATTTCCAAAAAAAAAAAACGAAAAAAAATGTTTTATTGAATTCTAGAATTTTCTTATCTATAACCTATAATCGTATTTTGTTTCGGGACATCTGTCATAAGTAATCAATCATATAGGTATAATATTTAAAAATTGATATCACCAAAAATATTAATAATAATACTTTTAATAATGAATTAAAAAAAAAAAAAAAAAATTATACAAAAATATTTTGTTCGTCTCTGGATTTTATCTGTCACAAATACGCGCTCGCTCGACGTAAACATTTTCTAAAAAAAAAAAAAATCTGTTCGTTTATTTAAAAAATAAAAATACAAAAATCATAAAACATTACAATGTTAGGTAAATATTAAATTTAGAATCTCTTATCTTTTATATATTATTATTATTTTTATATTTTTATTATTATTTTAGTGACGTATTTTGTTGATTTTGCACGGTAGCAGTTCGTTTGCTCTATTTGACAAATATTATTTACATAATGTTTATCTTTATGTATATATGTATGTACGAGAATATTATTTATTATTTAAATAGTTTTTTTTTTGTTTTGTATGCCGTGTACTTTTTCTATTTCACCGTTTGTTGAATTGAAGTGGATATTGTCAGTAGAGTGTTGTATGACAAACGTAATAATAATATATTTCTATTTATTTATTTATGTACATTGTGTTTTGTTTGTGCAGAAAAATTTTTCACATCGAAATGAAAAATGTGGAAAAATCTAACAACAACACCACCACACCACACCGTGTGTACACACAATAATAAAATATTTAAACAAAAAAAATACAAGAGAAAGAATAATATACTTGAATCAAGTCTTGAAGTTTGACTAAACAACAAATTTTTATATTTTTATTTTAGTGTCTACTATCTGTTCTAAATTAGCTTTAAATAAATAATAATAAAAAATAAAAAAAAATTAATTTCAAGTAGTAAAATACACACAAATTTAAATAATCAAATATTTATTTTTATCACTTTTGAATATGAATATTTAGTGGTTGGTAGGTATAGTATAATGAGCACACATTTAACTAAACTAACTAGCAATATTATACGCGTTATAAATCAAACATTTTTAACGTGCCATATTCCAATTAACATTTTTTTTTTTATTTTAAATTAACGCAATTTTGTATGCCTCTCTAGTAAAGTTTACCAACATATCGAAATACAATAAAATTGTATCTACATTACAAATTAAATCAAACGTTTATTGTCAAAGAACGCATATTTAGTTTAGTTTAGTTAAATTTTTTTTTTTTTTTTTTTTACAGTAGATATATTTTATTATGTTTATTTAGGTGATATCTCCGCGCGCGCGTTTTATTTTTATAACAACAACTAACTCTAAAAAGCAAAAAAAAAACTAAGTCACGATATATTTAAAATAAAAATCTAATAAATAGGAATTTATTATTGCTATTTATATTATTAATAATGTACTGAACGAACATGAAGGTTGAGGTGGAAACCTCGAAAATTATAAATGTTTGAAGGCACCTTAGAAAACCAATCCATACACAGTATATACACAGACACACACACAAACAATAATATAAATTAAGACGGATAAAAAAGAATTGTGGCAAAATTATAAAACAAAAAAAAAAGAGAGAAAAAAAAACATAAGAAAATCAAAATTAAGATACAAAAATAGTTTTTAATTGAATCTATAGAATGCCACTTACTACTGAAAGATCCCAGCGTTCCGCATCCGTGAATTTTCATGTCTAAAAAAAAATAAAAAAAAACGAAAATTCTTGTATCATTTCTATGTTTGTTTGATTTCGGTTCACTGCTGAATGAATTTATTTACAAAAAAAAAAAAAAATACTTTTCAACAAAAACTAATTTTTAATAACGTACAACAAAAAAAATTTATACATTATTAATTTATTAAGAAGTTGACATCCTGGGGAGTCTAAACTTTAAAGGATAATTTGGAATATTTGTGTGCGACTTCAAAATTTAATATTGAAAATTGCTCTCCTTTTTTTTGTTTTATTTTTTTAGACCAAAATTTTTTTTTTTTTTTTATTAATATAATTAGTAGTACTGCAGAGTGGTCAATGTACCAAGCAATTAATAAATAGCTGATTTCCAAAATATGTTTTGTTTTGTGTTTAGCTTAAATATCAAAGCTTAAACTATAGGGTTTGACTTATTCGTACTCTCCCATAACCTCGTGAAATTTTAATATAACAAACCTTTTTGTTAATATTTATTTAGGACATTGGTTACTTTACTTAGAATTTATATAAAATATGATGATATGAAGATAAACAAATACTTCTCCAAACACCATAAAACTGATTTTTGAAATATTTAAAACTCGTTAACCGATTAAAGCCCGCGTTTCCTCAAATTAGGAGTTTTGGAGTGGCAAAATGCAAATAAAAACATTCTGTGTATTTCGAATCGTTGTTTTTTTTCTGCGTGCGGTTGTTGAACCTATTTTGAAATGTAATTGTGAAGCACTTTATTTTTCAATACAATGCTGAAAATATGGGCGACCGTTAGTTACCACAGGTCTTGAATTACATACAGGACGAGAATTTAATAATCTAACTTTACTTTTAAACTTCTTGATCAACTTAATAATGCCATTACACACGAATCGCGGTAACGATAAATTCACAAAATATATGTAGGCATTTGAGATAATAAAAGCATGATGGTTATCTTCGATAAAGAATTATTTGTAGGAAGAGAATAGTCTAAAACTTCTTTAATGTTATCACATATAGTGAATTACATGCAGAAACAGAATATACATATTTAGCTACATTAAGCTTATAACGTCTTCAGCAACCGATTAATAAATATTGAAACATTCTATGAACACGACTCGAGATTTCGATAAAATTGTAAAATATTGTTATTTCAGCCTTGACAAATGATTGATGGTTTATTCACACAGGTATTGGATAATATTACATGCAGGAAGAGAATATACATATTATGAAAATGAGTGCAACATTTTAAAATTGAGGCGTTCGATGCTTAAAATTGGGACGAATTTCCAATGGTATTAAAAGTGCAAAATAAACGAAATAATTTGGTTCATTTCTTAGCTAAAGTGTAGCTATCCAAAAAAAGGAAAGATGTTGAAGAAAATGTAACTCTATCCCGAAAACAAAATTAAGTTGAAATGAAAATTAAACTTGATTATTAAATTTTAAATTACTAGAATATAAAATAATTAATTTTTGGCTTTTATCTTATTTTAGGTAGGCTTTATTTGCATAGTTGTGTAGGCTCTAAATTCTATAGCGCCATAGATAAGGCCCTATAATGACCAACCTTAAAATCCCTTGGATTAAGCTTACTCCTGACAAGAATTAGTCGAAATCGTTTTGTAGCAATCGAAAATCGAAAATGGGCTGGGAATACGCTAAGGTTATAACATTTTATTACACTCGTTCTGATTTATTGACCGAACTAAGAATCTTTTGGATTGATGCTATAGGCATACTAACAGCAATTAGTGGAAATCATTCTGTGGCAACCGAAAATCGAAAAAGGGCTTGTAATTCGCTAAGGTTTTAATATTTTATTTCACTCGTTCTGCTGTAACGTTCTTCGACATACTAACAACTTATTCCTTACAATAATTAATCAAATTTGTTCGGTGGCAACTTAAGGTTTTAATATTTTTATTCTGCTGTATTGACCGAAATAAAAATTTTCCGATTGAGGCTATATGAGTTTTGTGATTTGGATACTAACTACTTACTCCTGACAAGAATTGATCGAAATCGTTTCATGGCAATTTGCCGAAAATCGAAACGCTAAGGTTTTATCATTTTATTTCACTCGTTCTAAGTATTCATCAAACTAAAAATTTTTTGATTAAAGCTATAGGGTTTTGAGATGCCCATACTAACAGCTTCCTTCTGACAAGAATTAGTCGAACTGGTTCCGTGGAAACTTCTCGTAAATCGATCATGCTGCTGTATTGACTCCCAGACTAAATATGACCTCTATCCCCTATTTTCAGTTAATCCATGCTTCTTATTAAGCAGCGAGTCAAGCAAATCGAACTGGTTACTATGAAATAGTTTACCTGGTGACCTTTGAAAAAAAAATTTGGGATGAGATGAAGGAACACGTAAAATGGAAATTATTCAAATTTTTAAAACCAAATTCAATTTCAAAATTTTGGAAATTAGGAAATTTTAGCAAATTTGGTAGGATTCTAGAAATTCTTTGCATCAGAATTAGGTCGGGAATATCGAAAATAATTGTGTTTTTTCCAGAAAAACGTATAAAATTCTAACGTTCATGTATTCCTCAAGTATCTGTCAAAATCTGAAAAAATGTAACCTAAATTTTCCAAATTTCGAAAATCTTTCTTACCTTTCCACCATACCTTCCTAATTTTCTAACAATTAACAATTCTTTCCGGTCTTATTTCCGGTCTTTATTTTTTCTAGAATCCGAATTCCATTTATTGCTTTAAAATGTTAAAGGCCTTTTTGGCATTTGTTTACAAAAAGCATGAAGCGAGAATAGTTTTTTTCCGTGGCAGATGGGAAGCATAGTAAGAGACCTAATTAGGTAAGAATGAACCATCTTTTAGTTTTTATTGGGGTAAGATCAGCGAGGGCTGCTTTATGCACCATTGCTTTAAATTTAGCCTAAATGTCGACTGAATAACCCAATCTCTTACGTAAATACTAGGTTTGAAGGAGAATACATTTTTAATATATTCTTGTGAGAAATTTCAATTGTTAACCTTTCTGATGATAGATACATCAGGAGTAGGTATAATTAGTGATAGCACTTTCTTACATTGAGCATTTTCGGCTCAATTTGTTCCAGGGATTAAACGTCTATTCATCTCTCGGAGTAACAAGATACTAATACCCCTATATAAGATACTATTCTCTAATCAAGTTTCTGAAACACTGAACAAATTTGCCTCTAATCAACCACCTGGCAGCATGCCTAAGTAGTTCAGTATATGCGGAGTAACCATCATACTTTCTTCTAGCTTTGTTCTATAAATTGCCCCTGCAGACTTTTTGCTCGAACTGAGTTTGCAGTCTTAAAAATAAGAAGTTATATGGCGCACCATTTGATGTTATTGATCAAAGTATAAAAGCAATACAAAACAAAGAATCGGCTGCGTCCAAGAATATCAACAGGCTCGGCTCGTCTATTAATGCAAAACATGTATCGCACGCATAAAGAAATTCCGGTTTTTCGATACCAATAAACTTGGAAAAAACCATACGTCTTTTTGAGACATCCAACCCCCAACATTCAGGCTATCATACTCCCACTTGCAAAAACGTGTATCCAGAGTTTAAATGGAGAGAAAAAGCTATTTCTTTAATGCATGCAAGTGAGAATATAGTGGTGCAATGTTTAGAGGAAAGGGTATCACGCAATTTGGACATATTTTTGTTGTTCCACATCATTTGCGCACTACTTACGGAACAACAGTGGTTGCACAAATTTATATTCTAAATTATTATTGCACCAAGCACGACGAACGAAGAAGATACAGTATTGTTCAACACGATCAATCATACAAATTTCTCGAATACTGTCTGTTACATAATAATCAGCCACAAACCAATATCGATTAAGCTTCATAGCATCTTGAATTAAGACAAAAATTGACGTCTATATGGATAACAATAAATTGAACTATACAGATGTGCAATTGAAGTGATCTGAGGAGGACTTAGAATTTGCTTATTGATTTGTCATATATTTTACAAAATTTAATGGTTAATTCAGTTTATACTCGGTAAAGTTTAACACTGTAATTCCAATATTATTTTATCTAAACTCTCTGGTACTTGACCACTTGATACACTAATATTGTATTTCCAATTTAAAAAATTACAAAAAAATATTGACTGAGACAATGGAAATTAAAATTTTCCGAGTCAAAATAATTCTTTTCCGATAAAAATCATTAAAATTCGTCACATTCCACAAGTTAGGCCAAAAAAAGAATTAAAAAAGTTGAAAAGTTGTTTGTCAGAATGTAAACAACATTGTGCCACGCTAATTTCAGAATCTGAGCGGAAAACCATTTTCGACGATTTCTACAATTTAAACCAATCAGGCAAATATAACTTTATAACGATGACGACAGAACGGGCCGATACTAAGAGGAAATGCCGCTCTAATACGATTTCCGGACGCAAATTTTCATTTTTTTATTTTTTTTAATATTAACTGCAATCGGACCTGTGTGCAAACAATTTTATTTAGGCACGTTAGCGATTTCTCAAAAACCAGTATACACAGTATACCAGAAAATGAAAATGACTGGCACGGTTTCAGAGAGTAAGAAAGGCACGAATAATTCAAAAGCGATGAATCCTGCAAGAGTAGATCTTATAATTAATCATATTAAGAGCTTTCCATGCGTTGATTCCCATTACTGCAGAGAAAAAACCAGCAAAAAATATTTGGATGCAAATTTAAATATATGCAAAATGTTTGATTTATACAGCAAACAGTGCAAAGAATTCAACATTTTGCCGGTCAAAAGCAGTTATTACAGATATATTTTTAATACGAGATTAAATTTAGATTTTTTTAAGTTAAAATCCGACAGGTGTGGTGTTTGCGAACTATTCGAAATCGACAAGACACGCATACAAGATCAAAATTATACTGAGCATATAACTTGAAAACGTCTTTGCGGAAATTGAAGGATAGTGAACACAATCTTGTGTTTCGATATGGAGAAAGTAATCACATGTCCAAAATCCAACATCGACGAGTCATTCTATTTATCCAAGTTAGATATTTATAACCTCACAGCACATTTATCAACTACGAAAAAGGTTTATTGTGCCATATGGAATGAGGCCACCATGGGACATAGCATCGGCGTTATATAAAATTTTGGAACGTGTCTTCGATGAAAATGAAATAACAAATTTAATAACTTGGAGTGACTCCTGTGTACCACAAAATAAAAACTCGTTCATGGCGTTTGCCATTCAACATTTTATATTCAAATATTGAATCCATCGAAATGAGATATTCATTACCAGGTCATTCCTGTATTCAGGAAATAAATAACGCGAATAGCCAAATTGAGAAGGTGTTGTCGAAGAATGAGTTTTTGTCACCAATCGGGCTAATTCGTCTTCTGAAAACAATTAACAGAAATCGGCCGTACCAGATTTTGCAAATGAAACCAACCGATTTTTCAAACTTCGATATATGCTCAAAAAATCTCAACTATAAAATAGTGCCGTTTAGTACTTTAAAAATGTTACGTTTCAGTCGAAATATGTTAGAAGTCTCTTACAGCTTACTGTATTCTCCAGAAAACTACAAAGAAGTATCAATAAGGCCACCGACAAAAGCTACTAGGAATTTCAGTCGACCACAAAAAACAGCGGTATTGTAGTTTTATCAAATCCGACCATTAGCGTTAACAAAAAATCTATACCTAACAATAAGAAAATTTACAGAAGGTTCTAACTTAATATTGCATTTTTTGAAAATAGGTTTATAAAAATGCAATATTTAATGTCAGATACATAATTAATTCATAAATAAGCTACAAAAAATTATCCAATTCGAGGAAATTCAGCTTAGTGAAACTTTATTCGTCATTTTCTCGAAACTATAAGTACTGAACTTAGAAGCCTTTTATTCTAAGGTCGCGATAAGGGCGACAAAAAAATTTGGAATGGCCAAAAATGTCAACATTTTGTTTATCAGCGAGAGGTGGAACAGCTAATAAAAAAAAAAAATTTAAAAAATTTGTTAAAAATATTTAATTAGTCTCTAGGTGGCTGGGCTAAAATTTGGTTAAACAGAAAATTTTCGTAAAAAAAAAAAATGTAAAATACCCTTTTCCATTCAGTTACTGATCATATTCGCCTGCTGTATCGTAACCACCAGTTTATTTTGTTTTTTATATTTTTTAAATCGGCCCGATTCTGGAACGAAATTTTATGTTATTTTATTTGCCCGTTTCCTATTTGAATTTATATCGAAAAAAACAAAAATAACACAAAACAAATTTTAATAGTCAGAATCGGGCCAACATTAAAGAAAAGGAGGAACATAAACTATTTTTAGTGATATCGAAAGTGATAGCTAAAATATTGTACAATCATCAAAAAGTGTTCACCAAAAGTGATAATTGTGTTATTAATCACCATATGGAATATAATTTTTGAAAAGGTGATAATGTCCTAGCGCTGATAGGTTCTGAAATCTCACCCCAGAAGAAGTGAAAAATGGCGACAAAATACTCTTATACGAAAAAAATATTTCTCACGTGAGAATATAAATGAATATGGGAATACAATTTTGTAAGGCTTAAATTTGCAATTTTAATATTAAAGCAGCTTAGCATGGCACCTAATAATAGTATTACAAATCAAATTGTCATAGTTTAATTTTAATTGACCATCCTTTTTTTTTATTAGCAACTGGTCATTTGTATCGCCTATAACTTCAGAGTTATGCAAATTTTAAAATTATTGTTATACTATAATTTTCATGAAAACAAAGTTTCAATTTGTACTAAACTATGCCATATAAATTTGTCATAGTTTTCTATAACAACCATTTTTAAAAAATTGACTTATCATAGTTTTATGAAATTTTACAAACAAACTCAAAATATTGAGTATGATAAGTCAATTTGTCATACGTTTTCACATAATACAAAAATATTCGCCTCTATTACGATTGACCAGTCGATCGGCAAACGACACGACTCTGTGCCGCCTTTTCGTTTATCAAATGAATAAGAGAAATTTTAATACATATTATTTTACCATTTACGGCCTTAATACAAAAGAAGCATACTGCTACATCTGGAATGAATGCATTGCTATAAAAGAGGACCCAGTGAGGTAGACAGCTGTATTCAAAAATTTATTGAAATGTAAGTGAAAAACAATAATCACCCTGAAGAAATAAGGAATAAAATTCTAATATGTTTCTATTCATGGGCTGCGAACAAATTCAATATTAAAATCACCCAGAGATACTTAACAAAGGAGCACATTCAGAATGAGGGTGATTCAGTTTCACTCAACCATCGAGAAAAGGACACAATTGAGGATTATGAAAATGAAATGACGCAAGTTTCATTGAAATGACGGAAATTTCAACAAATGTAACTTACAAATTTCTAAGTTAAAGGAATTTAAAATCTCCAACACTAATCCACTTACTATATTTGCTTCAAAAAGAACTGGAATTTATCTCACGAGCTATTAGTACTAATTAACGAAGAGGCAAATAAAGGCAGAAAACTAGGATTATAATAGTAGGGAAGGATCTAAATTCATTATTTGAATTGAATCGAAACCATTTTAAACAACGATGATGAGGACGATGAATAATGTGGCACAATTGAATTTAAAGGTCAATTTTATGAAATGAAGTATTTTATAAAATTCTATTATTATTTATTACATTAACATTTTTTTATAGTTGTCGCGACACCTGAACATCTATTACTATTTTCAATTTCATTTTAAAGTATGATTTTATGAGATAACGTAATGATAATTTTCTTAACCATAAAAATTAAACTATGGATAAGTTCAATTGTAATATGTGATAATTTAAGAAAATCCTTGTAAACTATAATGTTTTCAAATTTTAATGTTAATAATTGAATTTTGTTTCATTTTGTAATACAATTTAGACGAAACAAAACATTGACGTTCCAGTTCCTAAAATGTACACCACTTCGAAACCCTAATTTTCGGGATCAGGGTCTCAAAACGAATAAACCCCAAGAAATTTAAAAGTCGAAAATTCTCATAATTACTAAACAACTAACGTAAAAGAAAGTAAAAATAGTTTCTTGCTATTTTTACAACATACATTTCATACATTTATGCCAATGTCGAAATGACCCAAATTTGTTGTTGTCCATTTAATAACTTTTAAATTCTAACAAAAATTGAAATTTTTTTTAATATCAAAAATTTTAAATTTTATACAAATTATAGATTTTCTAATATTCGAAATTCCGTGAATAGCTGCCAATTTCAAAATTGCTAAATATTCAAATTTCGATTGTACCAAAAATTTCAAATTTCTAAAAGGTGAAAAATATGCGGAAGACAAAATTTTAAAACCCCGAAAAAAATTCTAAAACACATAAATATTTCGCTGACCGTATACACACCATTATAAACACCATAAACATTTCAACAAAAATTATAAACGTTTTGTGTGTTAAGTCATATCAAAAACCAAACAACACAAATTATACAAACACTTTTTAACATTAAACATTTAATTTATGACTTAAATAAATTAAACAATAAAATACTAATTTTTAAATTAATTTTTAATTTTGATTACTCGTAATAATAATTATATTTATTTGTGTCTTGTGTGTTTTTGTTGGGAGTCCAATACAAGTGTAGACACAATTTTTTTTTATTTTTAATAATATAAATTAAAATTTTAAAATTCTATTAGCACGCGTGCCATTTACAAAAATAAAAGAAGAAGTGTATATATATATATATATATATATATATATACACAATTTCTGAACAATTAACAATTATAATAAAATTAATTTAAATGATACAGTTTTTTTTTTTGCTAGTTGTGTTTTTAGATTATGTTGCACGCAAGAATTCAATTTTAATTTATTTATGTGTTTAGCTGCTATACAAACAAAAAAATAAATTGTATCTGTTTTTTATACACACAAGAGGCCGTCGGTATATAAATGACCACCACTTCAACAAATCAAATCAAACATATATTATTGAGTGCTGCACACACAAGATGTAATTAATTTGATTGATTTGTTTAAAAATAACAAATTAAAGATTTATAATTTCCACTTAAATTAAATTTGTTTTTTGTGTGTTTTTTTTTTGTTAAATCCAGCCGCCGCAAACGAACGAATGGTGAAAATGATAAAATAGAAAATTGATAGAAAACAGATTTTCGTTTAACTAATTTTTTCGATTCGATTTTTAATTTTTTTTAATTTTTCGACTTACATGATTTGTGAATGATTTTGTTTATTTATTTAAATCTCATGCAGTTTTCTTGTGTTTAATCTTTTTGAAAAACAAAAAAATTAATTTGAAAATTCATCATTAGCAAGTACACATTCATTATGCTGGATGTGTTTTGTTTTATTTTGTGTGATGTGTTTTTTAACCAAATCTGTTAAAGATTTGTACGTGATAAACGATATTAGAGTTTTTAAGGTCGCGGAAAACATTTTTTGGACCACACTACAATACTGTCATTATAAATATTTTTTTTATTTTTTTTTAAATGTATACAAAAATTTTACAGTTCATAAATTGAACACATCATTAAAATAAAAAATAAATAAAAATTATTGTATGTTTATGATCATATAGCTTATAATATACAAAATTCTTTTGTCAAGTATATAGCACTCAAGATTATAAAAAAAAAAAAATAAAAAAATGAAATACTCTCGTACAAGAACAACATACATATATAACAACTTGTAGTATTCGAATTGAATTTGAATAGAGAAGAAATGAAAATGCATTTTAAAGTGGTATGATGATTAATATTGTTATAAATATTTTTAATGATCATGATGACCTCTTCTTATAAACAATATAAATATCTTTATTTAAAAAAAGTATTCAGATTCGGTTTAAAATCAAACGAGTATGAGCAATATGTGGTGGGACAAGTTGTGTGCACACAATGGGCAATAAAATTTTCTGGAATTATTTATGGAATGCGTGCATCAAATTTCCACACCTGCAAAAATTGTAATGGTCTACCTCAGAGCGAATGCATAACAATTATTTAAAACCCATTACTCATTCAATCGATATGGGCAACATCTAAATAATCCTGGCTGTTTGAAAATGTTTATTTCACTTGATGATAAATGGCTTTATTTCCTTAAGATTTTTAACTATGCCATACCATCTCCGTACAAACTTCACAAGAAGCTGAATTTTTGACAAAAAAAAAATTTTTGTAACAGCTCCGACAATTTTTTTGAAATTTATTTATCTGCTCTCATCCTTTTATCTACATTTCCAGAGATCTTTATTAAAAGAAAAAGTTGTCAACCATGCATTAACCTTGAAGTTAAAAATCCTTCTGTATTTTCAATGGAGATACAATCGAGAAGAAATGTCCATTATAATATAAAAAGATGTCACAGTTGGCGTAGTCAAATAATGATGTGCTGCAGCCGATATCTTACAAGCTAATCGTCGTCAAAACTAAACTTCTGAAGTTAAACAAGCTAGACAAAATCATGTTGTAGCTGAATCCTGATGAACGTCATGCATCATCGCATATCACATCTAAATCCTCGGGAAGATGGAGCAAAAAAGTTTGCTCGACTTTACACAAGCTATGGAAGCACGTTATAATAAGAGTGGACTGTTGTCCAATACCTCCAAGTTGCAGCCACCAATTGAAACTTTATCCATTATAAATATATAAAAATGAGCTTTATTTATCAAGGACTTACTGATCATGTAGCAAATGCTGCAAATGTCGCCAAGGAATACGGAGAAGAGGTTTCAAGAAGCAATGTCAATTTTTGACAAATTTGGACAATGAAATATATTCATTACGTTTACAGTCAATCCAAAATGTTCAGAAATCAGATCAAATTTAAAACCAGCTGAAACTGGATCTGTATCTGATCGAGTCCATTGTGGCCAATCTTCAGACCAGTTCCCTTGATTTGAAATAAGAGAATTATAGGATATTTATTGAGCAACTGATTACTTGATATTGGAATTGGAACCTTATAAAAGATTGTGAGGCAATAGGTACTCCCGAAATAAAACACTAAACGTTAGTTCTGAAGAAGAGATTTGCCCGTTAAATAATTTACTATTTGTGAAATCAACTCTGCAGGGGGTGACAAGAAATTATGAAACAGGTTTTATTTTTATATTGCAGTGAATAACAATTTTAAAAGGTCTTTCCTTTTAAAGGGAGCTTAACTTTGTATTTATTTATTTATTTTTTCTTTGGGGGAGTTCTATTTTTGGGAATATCGCCGGTTCCTTATTTGATTCAGTATATCAGATTCTTTAAATTTATTATTTGGATATTGATATGATGAGGCTAGTCTTTTTAACATAGTCTTGACTTTTTTTACTTGATCCGTCAACTTCGGGTTAGACCGATGTAAAGTTATGTGTACCACAACTCATAAATCGTTTTAAAGAATATCGTCCAAATCAAAAATAAATATTCGTTCAATAAGCCTTTTGAGATTCTTCATTTTTATTTCTTCATTTATTTAAGATATCATTGGCTGCAGGCAATAACTCCCCAATAAAATTGCCCCCGAAACCATAAATGAAATTAGTCTCTAATATTTTTATGGAAATTAAAATCTTACTAACGTGGAATAAATCTCCAGTATTTCCGGATTTATTTCTCTACATTTGGGGGGTTAGTTGATAGGTTTCATAAGTATTCTCCAAAATATCAGATATGAAATTACACTATAACAATTATTTTGGCGATTTATTTCACTTTTCAACTTTCTGGAAAGAAAGATTTAATTTCAAAATATTCTGGAAAACGGAGATTTCTTTCATTCTAATTTTAAAAATTAAATCTACCTGTTCCACAATTTCTGAGACTTTCCCCTGTAATTGCAAAATTATTTTTATTAATTAAGACGCGCGTCCAAAGCTATTTCATTGGGAAGTTATTTCATTATGCCACTATATGCTTAATAATCGGGTCCTGACGATGTTGTTATACTTATCTGTCTCAGCTTATTTTTTTCACATATTTGGGTAAACATCCATTTCAACAAAATGTTATCTAAATATTCTGCGTTTTTTTAAGGGGTTGTTGAAGTGAAATCTGGGTATCAGGATCAATTTTACTTGATTCAGTAGAAGTGAATTTGAGTCCAAGTTTATTTTGCATGATCGATAGACGTTTGTTTAAGCCCGATGAAGCTTGTTTGAGACATATTGTGTATCTTATATTACATGAATTATTCAACAAAAATTAATAAAGTAAAAATTAGCGTACACAGAAATAGAGCTGTGTGAATATTGTAAAGAAGAAAAATTTGTAAGAGAATTCATCTGTATTAGTTATGATTCGCTAATACTTAACGCACAGCACATTCTGTATATATAGAATGTAAATTGTGGTATAATCAGTCCAGTCGCCGCGGCCTGATGAGAAGATTGATTTTTTCATAATCATAAGCTCGTCAGTTCGAAACTGGATTGAATTCTCTTACAATTTTTGGAACATATTAAAATCATATAAATAAAGATTATTTAAGCTCAACAAAGAATTTAAGATTTTTTACAATTCACCACAACATTTTTAAAAGTATTTGTGGGCATAATTGGAATAATTTTTGTGAAATTGAACTTCAAATATTATGTTGAAATTCGGGGTTTGACGATGCTGAATACGACGTTAATCCATCATCAACTAGCTTGGATTGGCCATGCCGTTAGATAGTTTAAACTGGAATCCTCTTCTTCAAGCGGAAAGAGATTTTTATCAATTCAAGTGATTTAAAATAGGTAAAAGATGCACGGTAATTTTCACAATCATTATTGACACTTCAAGATGATTCTCGAAATCACATCAAAAGTAATGCAAAGAGAAAGAAGCTTTGAGAAGACCAAGAATAATATTATGGAACTAAAATTATGATAAGCAGAAAAATTAAAATGTAGATATTCCACCGATATCTAATGGACAGAGACGTTATTGATATGCTTGTTAATGCTGTAAAACATAACGAAATTTGTTTCTCACATTATGTAACTGGCGAAAATCGTCCAAATATTTTTATACCGGTTTGGCAATGAGCAAGCTTCATGATTCAGTTAAAAAATTCTGTAAATTCTTATTAATAAGGCATTCTTCCTAATTTGAAATAAACAAAAAAACTTGTTGTTTGTTTAAAGAGTAAGAGATGATATCATTCTCCGCGTTGATTTTGACGTCTCGTAATTTGGAACTTGTCAAGGTCGAGCGAGCTCAATTCATGTAATAAATAATGGTCCGAAAAGTATCTCAGCGATTAGAAATATTAAACAATTGGTTTAATGGTGGCATAGATCAGGGCTAGACCCCTGAGATTGGTTTAGGTTGAGGTGTTTATTTTTACTTATTGTAGTTAATTTTCACCTTTATGCCCTAATAAGACTTGGGTTTTAAATTGCCTGGGCGCAAGAAATTTCGAAAATCGTCGTGTTAAAGTTCTACCCTAGGCTCGAATTTTAAATTGCCCAAGGATTGAAAATTTGAGCCGTTTACGACATTTCATGGAGACATCACGGAGGTCGGCATAAGAAATTTCGGTAATTGTCACGGTTGATTTTCACACTTATGCCCTGTAATTTTTTAATGAGGCTCGGTTTCTTGTGATATTCGATGTTTTATGTGCTTTTCCGAGATTATTTAAGATTTTTGATATTATTCGAGTTTTAGTTTGAAATGAATTAAACGAAGCTTTGAGTTAGGTGAAAATCTCAAAATTACAGATTTTTGAACTAAACTTGATTTCTGGATTTGAATAGTGTGTAGTTGCTTGCCATTAAATTATCAAATGTTCTAGAGTATTCGACATCACCAAGCTATTTTTTATAATCAGCAATGTGAGCAAGATTATTCTAGATTTCAAATTTTATTTAGTTCAAGTTTTTTAGGAATGTTCCAAATTTTGTGTAATCGGATTACTCTAAAATTTTAAAATTATTCGAACTTCTCGAGCTTATTCGAGTTTTTTTGATATTTTCGAGTTTAGGTGGTGTTACTCGTCTGGCACAAGTTATTCCAAATTATTGAAGATCCCGCTCTCCTCTACAGAAATAAACCAGGAAAAAAAAATTGTATAGTTGGAACAAAAGTTCTAAGAGACATAAATTTATTATTGCTTTCCCTTACATGCACAATTGAAATTGATTTTTTCTCTATTTAAAGCGAATATAAGTTTTTGCATGTGGTAGTCTGATGAATGAAAATAAAGCGAAAAATATAAGTTGCCGAAAAGATGGTGGTGTAATAGAATGTGACACGCCAAGGGTAAAGAATGACATGAGTTTATTGAATTTTAGCTAATGAGTAATAATACAAAGCCCCTATAACCGGTTGGTTATGATTCGCTGGAAAAGTTGATAGTGAGATTAGCTAGAATTTCTTTACGCTTCATTGCCTCTGTAACAGGTCACGAAGAGAATTTCACGAATCTCCTTTACATTAACAAACAATTTGTTTCTGACTTAATTTACTAACCTAAATTAATCTATACTAAGCTTAAAATCACGCCAGCTCAAAAGGTTTGGTTCTTTTTAGTCATTTAAGATGGAAATATGAGAAAATCTAATTTCTACTAATTCTTCTAATTCAACCTTAATTTCAGCTAGCCAGTTTTTTTTTGCAAAGAATTCTTAAGCGAGTTTAGGTTATAAGACTTGACTCAGCAGTGAAATTTGCTTCTGATTAAGCAAACTGGAGTCCCGTACCGTAAAGCATAGACGCAAAGCATATATCCTGTCAAAAAAAAAAAAATAATAATAAATAACTCGTGGATGGTGCTGGCGAAAGTAGAGTACATTAATTTGAGAGTATAAAATGACCTTATTTAAATAACATACTTTTATGTATAAAAAACTGTGTAAATAGTGTAATTTACTCGCCCATCTGTGGACATCACTAAAATCGGCGAAGGACTTGATAAAGTTAAAAACTGTGTAAATAGTGTAATTTAATCGCCCAAATGTGGACATTACTGAAATCGACCAAAAAGACTTGTTAAAGTTATACCCCTTAAGCCTTGTGATTTCTTAATGTAGCTCGTTTAAATTGTCTGATGATTGCTAAGTCGGGTAATATACGACATTTAAGAACACCGTTTCTCAGATCCGATCAGGAAATTTCGAATGAGGTTCGGGTTTTAAATTGCATAAGGTTTAGAAAGTCGAGTATCATATTCCATTTCAGAAATACTTCGTTAGAGAGATGATTGCTAGTGATTTCTTTATGAGGTTCGTCTTTTAAATTGGCAATGGGTTTTTAAACTTAACTTTTTAAAGTAACATTCGCCAGCTTGCCATTTTCAGGAGGATATCTCTGTGACCGGATAAGGAATTTCGAAAATGGTCATGTTTGGTGTCTTGTTATTTATTAAAAAAATATATTTTGTCCAACGGAACTCTCAATAAATAATTATTAGTTTACTAAACTGCGGTCAAATCTCCATCATTTTCTGAATACGAGATATTTTGACAAAAAAAAAGCCTTTCTGGTTGAAGTCGTTTAGCAGTCATGTTTACAAAAAAATTAAACTGTGCCCATCAGCTATACTGTCGCCATTTTACGCTATCGTATTTAATTTTAAAATTTTACTTTCATTGATAATTATTTTATGGGCAAATAAAACAAAAAAAAAAAAATCATTAACATTGTTCCTCGAAATTAATTTAATCCATTGACAGAATAATAATAATAATTTATTATTAGTTATCCATTCACAAAAAAATTAAAATTCCATATAAAACAAGTATAAGAAATTTATTATAAACAATTACTACCCAATAAATTGTAATTCCTTTATTCATTCATATTTGAGATATATGAAGTACTTGAGTTACATATATACAATTCAAGAAGTATAATTTAATCTAAACAGCTGAATCTTAATTTAATTTTCCACATATATAGACGTAATTTAAACAAACCGAGTGTTTTATATATTAATAAGTACATGAGACGACGCCATAAGGACGACACATAAGATTTGTTATTAATTAAAATATTTTCCTTATTATTTTGATTTACTATACGTTTGTAAAATTTTTGTTACAATAATTTAAGATTTTTTTTATTTTATAATTCTGTTATTTATTAATAAAAGATTGACTGACAATTTGCAACGCGCATTTAATAAAGGAAAAACGAAGATATTTGTAATAATAATAAGGAATGTGGGAGTTTTAAATATTGTGTATTGTGCAACTACATTTTATTTTGCATAGTATAAATATTGCGTAGGCTATAAGCAGGTATTCTTCAATAAATTGGTTTAATTAGGTTTTACAAAAATTTCCGTCGATGCATGTCCTCTTATTGTATATTAAGCTTAATTTGTAATCTATAAATATAATATATGTACGTATGTATACCATTTCTAAAATATATATTGTTTAAAATTATGTCTAATTATATACAATTTTATTATTGTTGTTATTATTTTAATTTATTTTAAAATACACACACAGCATAAACCAGCGCACAACAACAACAAAAATTTCCACATCGTTGAAAATTATATTCTTGATTCGTGCAAAAATTAATTTTTATTTTTAATTTAATTTTTATTTTAGTTTTGTAAACCGCGTGTTTTGCATCGTAAATTGTTTATATTTTCAAAGTTTATTTTAATATTTCTGTTGTATTATATGCAAGTTGTTTGAATATATAAATACAAATTATAAACATACAAACGTCTCTCTGTCTCTCTGGTCTGGTTTATTTACACTTAAAATCCAGCAAAAAGCTCATTGAACTTTTTCTACTTATGTACACGAAATAAAACTATTTCAATTAAATTATTAGAGTATTAAATAAAATCATTAATCAAATCTAGTCTATATATCCTCTTAAACTTAACACAAAAAAAAAAATGTCCTCAATACCACTTCTTTAAGTGCGTGATTGATTTCTATAATATCATCTTTTGTTGGTAAAAAAAGGAAAATAATAAGAAGAGTGTGTGTGTGTGGTGTTGTATGTGTGATAATAAATTTCTTGAAAATCTACTGTACAAAAAATAAAAAATTGTGTATGCATTTCATGTGATATTCATATTTATTATATTTAAGGGATATTATATTATTCTTAAGCTCATAAATCCTTGAGCACAACACACCAAAAATAGCGAAACGATATCTGTGTGTTTGCGGCTAAGTGCGAGAAAATTTTTTTATTGGTGGGAACAGAGCTTTGCAAAATTTAATCTATTATACGTAGCTTATATTCTGGGCTAATCAGTGATTAAATTCATCCACTATTTATCATTTCTTATCAATATAAATTTACATAACTTTATATTCATCCTGTTAATGTAAATAACTTTTTTTTTTTTTTTTGTAAAATATCAGATTAAAATACACAGAGTTTTTTTATTTTTTGTAATATTATTTTCATTTCTTTGAGAGATCGTAGAAACAGATTATAATAAAAAATAAAAAAAAAAGTTTTAATAATTTTTATTTTGTTTAATTCCAATCATGATCTTGACGACGACGACGACGATGATGATGATGATGATGTGGGACACAGAAATGATCATTTACACAAAACAAAAAAAAAAAAAAAAAATCTAAAAGGGTTTGGTTACAGTATTAAAATTTTTTTTTGTTCCCACTAAACAAGTTTAATCGTTTCTTAACATTTACTTTGCATATTTTTAAAGCTTTTTTTTGTTCGTAATTAATTTTTAATAATGACATCATATTTCTTATTTTATTGAGCGTATTGTTATAATAAAAAAACAAAGAGACACTTTTGGAATGAGAAGGCAAAGTACATGATTTTTGTGCGCCGGAAATCTATATACAAAATGATTTGTGCATGTATCACAAGTAATTTGTAAATTTTAATTGCGATTTATTGGGAAAGAAAACTTGATTTTGTTTTGGTGATTTCTAAGATTGGTCATCCAATCAAAACTAAAAATTAGATGTTATAAGTTTGTGTGTAAAGTGATCCAATAAGAACAGTAGCGTAACTAGGTAACCGCAGCACCCGCCGCTCAAAGTAGCTCACCTTTTCAAATTTGCAAAACTGGACATTTCTAGGAAATTTTGAACAAAACCCGGTGGTCTATTTTAGAGAAAAAAGAAATCGTTCTTAAGCCCAATAATTTCTTCTCGGTTGCTGAAGGTTAATGTCAGAGTAATAACATGTAATCTGAGTCCATAGAAATGAAAATGGCTTTAGGTTCAGATACTTAGATTTACAGATATTTAGATTTAGAAAAAAAATTGCCAAACTCGTTTGAAATCAAAGCTTTTGACCTCAAACGATAACGATTTTGGTATTTACTGGTTTGATTTATTTGTAAAATACGTTTTGCATCCCAAATTTACCACTTTTATACACTTCAAATTCAACTATCATTGAATGAGATTGATATAGTCTCTCGTTTACTGAATCTTTTTATTACCGGTAAACGGTAAATTAAAACTTAATTTACCGGTTTTATTTTGAAAAACTATTTTAAATAAGAAAATTGCAAATTTTCCTGTGTTTACGACGCGAGAATTCATCCCGAAAAGGCTTTTTTCTAAAACATAATACTTAGAATGAAATACGGCCAATTTTGAAATTTCTTGTGCCAATCTCAGAGGGTGGTATTTTCTTTCATGGGGACAACTCTGACATTGGCACAAAAAATTTAGAAATTGAAATTTGATCACGTATCTATTGTTTATTTATTTAAATGTACATATTTTGTGTCCAAAGGAATCATCAAATATTTGAATTTTATATTTATTCTACTATAAACCTTAATCCATTTCTTAATAATTATTTTTCGGGATGAATACCGCTTGGTTAAGAGTTTTGAATATTTTTTTCTGGATGGAATAAAAATTTCCTCAAATTTTAGCTGCGACACACATTTGCGAAAAAAGCCTTTTCGGGATCAAAATTTCGTGCTAACTTCTCATACGTTGGCGATTTTTACTATGGAAACCAACTTAACGACGAGTTTGCTTAAAAGTTTATGTTTCCAATGGAATTACGACTACAGAATCATTGAAAATGTTGCAAAAGTGTTTTGGGAAGTCTTCTCTATCGAGAACGCGAGTATTTGAGTGGCATAAAGCATTCAATGAGGATCGTGAGCTCATTGAAAATTTGCCTCATGCAAGTCGTCCATCCACCTCTGTTAACGACGATAACATAGAAAAAGTGAAACAAATGGCTGCCAAACTCACACTAATGGATGTATTCTTTTCAAAGGTCACACGAATGTCAAAGAAAGTTGTACCAACCTAGAAAAAAAAAATTCCAGTCCGGGTCAAATTTGATCCGATCAAAAGTCATCGCTGAGCCACCATACTTGGCTCCCCAAGTCCCGTGAATTTTTCCTTCTTGAGCACGATGAGTCGATTGAAGCCATTACATGAGATTCGCTTAAAGCGTCCTATAAGAAGTGTATGGAAAAATGGATTAACCGTTGGCATGCTTGTATTGGCTCAAAAGAAGCGTATTTTGATCGCGATAATAAAGATTTGTCCGGGTCAAATTTGATCAGATGATATACCACTTTTTAAAACTTCTCGAGATTATTCGGAGTATAGCATGGAAATGGGATGTGTGATTGGTGCGATACTTAATTGGTGATTCGGTGTTTCGAAACTGTCAGGCTGAAGTGATTGTTCTATATGAGGGTTCCATTATTATTCATAAAGTTGGTTAGATGGTTTTTTGAACTTAGACTTAACTTGCTTAGTATAGCATTTTACTTAGTACTATTAGTAACATTAACTTGACAAATAATTCGATATTTACACGAATTTTTGGAATTTTTCAAAATTTTCATTGGTTTTCTAGGTTCGTATTTGGTTTATTCATTAAAATCTAAATTTTTCAGTATTATTTAAATTGTCCGAGATCAATCGAGATAATACAAAGATTAATCGAATTTTTCTGTTTCGCGGTTTATTCTAGATTTCTTAAGTTTTTCGACATTTCTAGGATATTCGAGATTTTTAAAGATTTTCAAATTTATTCGAATTTTGTAAGGCAGTGTTTTGAACTTAGCTTTGAGTTTTGTGAACTTTACACATATAAATCTGAATTGCGATATTTATTAGATTTTTCGAAATTTCGATATTTCTCCAATTTTCTAGGTTATTCGAAATTCGAGATTTTATTAGCGCAAATAGGATTTCTTTTGGTTTTACATAATTACGGATGATTCGATATTTGAGAACTTTGAAAATTCGATTTGTGAGATTATTTCGAAATTCTTGATAGTTTTCAAATTATAATCGAAATTTTAAATCGATATATTTAGAAATCGCCATAGAACTGAGACGACTGCAAGAAATTTCGTTTTGTTTGAGGGCATCGAACTAAATCACGTGCGACGCTGGACAATTGGAAAAAATAAGTTTTTAACTAAAACTTAACTTGCTCATAGGTACAAGAAGCATTTTTCGGGGCCCAAGAAAAATGTTGCGGGGACCCGAAATTTGTAGTTACGCCACTGAACAAGAATCCTATAATGTGACGCCGAATGCGATGTTGTCCTCAGCAGGCGCCTAGGGTTTATAGAAGGAATATTAAAACTTGACAGTTACTTAACGCGACAAACTATACGACTAAGGCAATAGTATTGCCACCGTTCAGAAAAGTGACTTGCTCTGTCTAGTACTTCTATAGTTTCGCTAGAATCTCTAATAAAATTAAAATTTTATAATTTCAAAAATATTTGAGAATATTTTTAACTAGCACTGACACTAGGAAAGCAGATAATACTAGCTTGCGTCCTATAGATTTTACCGGATTAATTTTTTCACGTTTATTTCGACGCCTCATCACGCCCGATCAGTCGATCTTTCAAACATTTGTATCGATTGAGATCTTATAGAGGTATTAACCTAAAATACCCGTTAAGTGTGAAATCCTACAACGAAATGATTTTTCGAGATGTTATGTGTTGAAGAAATATCAGCACTGGTCAACATGTTATTGGTAAATTTTACGTTTTTATATTTTTCGGTTGTCCTTAACAAACGATTTCGCAGTTTGATGCCAAAACACTAACCAGACGCCAACACCACTCTACACTGATGTATAGCTTAACGCGATGCAAATCTGGATTAATTTTGAAAATCTTAAAGAATTTGAGAAAACTCTCAAAAATATCGAATTATTTGTAAATTTAAAAAACCAAAGAAATTCAATCCAATAAACGCACTATCGTGTAAAACTCGAATAACCTGGATATTCGCGAATAATGTTGATTTATCTTAAAAAAATCGAACTAAATCGTGATATCGAAAATTTCGAATAATCTCGAAAAAGTAAACTCACGCTGGCCTCTAAGATCCGTAACTTAAAGATAAGCGGTAAAGATCCACAAGAAATATTTAGATAAATTCAAGTATATCAAAAAATTTCGCAAAATCTATAAGCATGTAACAAAAGTCTAGAAAACCCATGGATAGTTCGAAACCAGTATGAAGTTTTTGGACATACATTAGTGCGAGTGTACTTCTTTTAACACTGTATTTCATAAAAATCAAGTTATTCAAATAAAACAAGCCTGAAAAAATAAAAGAAATTAGCGCCACTTTGATATTTTAATATCAGTCATAGGCTCTTGCAAACAAAATTTAACAAATCGACGAATTACGCTTGGAATAAGGACGTTGTTCTCTATTATACCAAATAGCACGAATTTCAGAGACTGGCTCATATAGTGACTATATAGGTTGTAAAGGGTATACATTAGGAAATTGAAATCACTTTGCCATTTTGATATGATTCGATAGGGCTCTTACAAAAAAATTTTGAAAATTAACGAATCGACGAATTTCGCTTGTAACAAGGCCGTTGATCTCCATTATACCAAATAGCACGAATCTCATGTCGTGCACGAATATCTTGTTAAAAGCGAAATTCGACGATTCATTAATTTTTCAAAATTTGTTGGCAAGAGCTGTAGCGACTCACTCATTTTAAAAATTCAAATACTCAAAATATATTCATCACTCGCTCATCGCCACAATATACCAATCATTCATTCAAAACACCCGTACATCAATTCAAGCAAACATTCACACACCACCAACATAATACGTGCATTCAAATTCGAATCCATTTTCATGAACCCACCTACATTTTTCCATGAACGCACCTGCAAAATATTATGTTGGCATCACTGCTTGTAAAAAAAAATGTAAAAAATCTCGCGCGCATTATGAAACAAAAAAAAAAGACACATGGTTTTTGGTGCTCATTCAACACGGTCAGTAAAAATCGTCGTACATATCAAGTTTTGGCTCGTAGCCATTTTTCTTCCGTGTTTTTCTTTTCGGTGATAATAAAATCAGTGGTGATAAATATTAAATAATAATAATTGTACTAAAATTAAAAGTAAATTAATTAATTTATAAAAACGGAATCAATAAAATACAGACACTTTTAAAACATAAAACTTCAATAGAGCCTTACGGCTCATGTCAAAATGGTACTAAATGATTTCAATTTTCCAATGTATACTCTTTACAACCTATATATAGTCACTATATGAGCCAATCTCTGAGATTCGTTCTATTTGGTATAATAGAGAATCACGTCTTTGTTCCATGCGAAATCCGTCGATTTGTTAATTTTCTAAATTTTTTTGCAAGAGCCCTACGGTTCATATCAAAATATCAAAATGCCATTTAGTTCGTTGATTTGTTGAAAAGAAAATTGGAAATGAATGTTAAAAATTATTTGAGGCGTATTTTATTTGAATAACTTTATTTTTGTTAAACACTGTTAAAAGATGTATACGCGCATAAATATATGTCCAAAAACTTAATTTTTCTAAAATCTGAATTTTGTCGTGGTAAAGAATTCGGTTCCTAATGATGTGATTGCCTAAACGTGATTGCTGTTCTAGTGAGATTGGCCAATAATACATCGATTGTTGTAGTCGCCGTCTATATACCTTTCAGATCGGACTTGGATTACTATAACACGTTTATCAACTTCATCGACTCAGCTGTTATGCGTCTAGTTCGCCTTAGTGACCAACTTATCATTGTGGGCGACTTTAATTTACAATCTACAGTCAATAATTTGGTTTCGTTTTGTGGCGACTTATTTGATAGTTTAAATTCCAGATATCAGCTTGACGTTGTCACATTTTGCCAAGGTTTTTGATATGATTGACCACTCTATTCTTCTCAGTAAGTTAAAGAGTCTAAATTTTCAGTTCATTCCTATTAAATGGTTGCGTTTCTAGCTCACTGATCGTTGGCATTCCAACTTTGGGACTTTGACATCACAGTATGTCCCGTTTGTTCGGCCTATTTTGGAGTATGAATCTCCAGTTTGGGCGCCATCCTACCACTATCACTCCGGGAGGATCGAGAGTGTTCATAAGGAATTTGTTTTGGCTCTTTATATCACTCAAATCCATTTTAATCTGTTGTGACTTTTTGTCTTCTCTTTAGCTATCCGTTAACAATCGTCTCATCAAAAACTTCTGGAACGTATGTACATATTTTCAAAAGGTATCATTCAGATAGCTCTGCGGTAACCAAGTACCGTTGCAGTTTTTCTATATATGAACCATTCTTCTGGTTTACCTTCTATCAATTTTGTGAGTGCTGGCATAAGAACTTATTTAGGTTTTTGGATTTATCCATGCTTGGGGTGGAAGAAGGTCCACAAAGGTGTATGTTCTTTGGGAATTGGATACTGTACTTACTATATAACATAATTTGAAGGGAACTTGTGTCTTCAAAAATTACGATATTTTTCCACATAACCGCAATAACGTTTCTTGCGACCACATTACTTTGGAGGTAATCATCAGTATTTTAGAGGTGATTTGCCGAATTCAGCTCATTAAATTCATTTAGTGTAGTTTTTCATTTTCAACGAAACTGCGTTTAAATTAATTGCGAAAATCAAACTTGAAATTGAGTCGTTCTTGTGTATCTCTCTGGATTTATATTGTGTTTTTGTTCCATTTAATTTGTGAATATAAGTTTTTGACATATGGTAGTTTGATGTAAGAAGATAAAACGAAAAAAACTAAATTGTCTAAAGCAGATAGAAGTTGAAAATGTTGACAGTTAATTTGGTTAGAAATCTGAATTTATTTACTCGTACAAAGCACCAATGCCAATAATTGACCTGCTGTCCACGTTGGTAAATTATCATTTTATGGCTAAAGCTCTCAGTTCCACTAAATGCTTTATATGAAAAATTATTTATAGCTGTTATGCTTAATTACTACAAACAAGATAATAGAATATTTTTGAATTAAATTCATTGGCTGTTCAACCCAGAATTTAGCGTATTGCTTTCGTAAAAAAAAGTTAGTTGGTCCAAAGCAATATGCCAATATTTGATGTCCTATGATTCAGTTATAATTTATTTAAATCTATTTTTAGGAAAGAAATACACTTATTGTGTTATTCTTCCCTACCCATAATTCATTAATCCACCAACTCTTTGGCAACCTTAAATGTTCCAAAACCATTTTATTTTTTTATTTGTGTTAAACTCGTAGATGAAAACGCAACTTTCAAGTCTCGTTTTACAAACAAAATGATTGGTCAGAGGAAGCCTATTGGAAAATCTCGAATAATCTCGTATTTATCGAATAATCATTTTAGTTCCGAATAATTTTGATGCCAAGCAATTGATCGACGGACGAAATTAGATCCCCGGAATTTATTCCTCTGCAAATTTTTGTGTGACGATGTTATTTTGTTTTAAAGATGAATTAAATCCGCTTAAACTTATTTGTTTAAAGTGTATTAATTTCGCGAGAATTTATTTTAGTTTTTAAAAATAAAATGTCGCGGATTTAATTCATGTTGCAAATGAATTTAACTCCACCACATAAATTAGAAGGTTGAAATACAAATATCGTTGTCGATAGTGAAATGAATGTAACGTCTTGAATTCTTCGAGATTTTGATATTTGGCTGAAGTCATATACATATGTCACATTGCTTTATTGCAGTGACCAAAACTTGAAACAGAAAAGTTTTTCTTTTAAGATTCTCAATAAACGCTTGAACTGTTTCACAACTCATATGAGCCTGATCAACGTTTGGTGTATGGTAGCTCGTGTATTAACAGGTTATAGACCCACAACAATCTTTTATGGAATAACACTGACGCGTCTAAACATTTTGGGTCGGTAGACATTTTTGAAGCTCTCATGTATTCGACCGGACAGAGTTATTTGATTTTTCCATCAATTTGTCTGTTTCATGATAATGGGTTTGATACAAATAAGCTAACCTTTTTTGTATTCTCTGGCTATAATATCACATATGTCGGCTATTGGTTTTACGAATTTTATATACATTCTGTAGAATTTATTGATATTCAAATATCGTCGTATAAAGAGATTCATATGCCGAAAAACAATTCATGTCTGCTTTTATAGCAATAATAATTATTTGAGAATGTTTTCTTTGCTTGCCTGAGCGATTTCATCGAGAAAATTTTTGGTTTCACCAAGCTTTCTTAAAATAATATTATCAAGAAAACGACATCGATTAGGCTAGCCTTTGAAAATCCCAATAAATTTCTAGAACATATTTTATACGGCATGTTCCTAGTTTGGTTTAAATTCTTCCTGCTTTCTTAACACCTTCCGTTATTGTGTAATGTTTTTCAGAATTATAGACTTAAATTTTCTGGGTTTTAATGTTTCTGTTTCAGCCGTATCTATTACACAATTCAATAAATTTTGTGCAATTTGTAATTCCACGCCGTTAAGAAAGATATATCCATCTTCGTCTGCTCGGGATGACAACTGTTATTTTTCTTTTAGAAAAAGAATCTACATCAGTGACATTGACAGTCCTCGTTGTTGTTATTGCTGTTATAGTCTGACCAATTTCCTTTATTACGTGCGAGATGATCGTAATAATTTTGTACCGATTTTGTTCCCCCTTTCTCAAAGACCGGTTCACTGACATTGTTACTTCTAATCAAAAGTTTTTTGCCATTTCCAGTAGTTTCTTGGATCGTGCTTCTACGACGCAAAATTAGGACGTTTAAAAACGCTCTTATATTAATAAACGGCGTAACTCTTGTTATTTAACACAGTCGAGCCTTTTATTGAAAAATACTTTCTATTATATTTTCTTTTCGGGTAAATTGAAAATATTTCGCATAGAGGTACAAATCGATTTCGACCTTTTTATGCCATTTTAGAATAGAACTGACAGAGTGAAATACAAATAGTGAAATTATCAAACTCTTGACTTGAACCTTTTCTATTAGGCTATATCGGCTATTGAAAGCAATGTATTGTCGAAGAATTAGCGAATTATATGCCTAACATATTAAACTGTTATGAAGTCTGCGGAAGACAAGCTTTACTTGATTTTTTATTATTCTAAATGGCGACTTTTGAAACGCCAACCGAAATAATTGCAGTTTCAGGTTGATTTACAGTGGTAATTTGTGGTTTTTGGAATTTCTTATTTCGTGTACAAAATCGTATACGAAATTGTAAATTATTTTGGTGACAGGTTAAATTTGTTGGGTGTTAATTAATCTAGTTTTAGGCCTTCCCAAGATCAAACACACAATCATAAGTTTACTACATGGTCTCATTTTCAAAATGGATTGCGGGTATAGATTTCCAAATTTGCCTAAAGCATATTGGTACTAAAGAGGGACGAGATGTTAATTTATCTGCGCACGCCTAATATATCAATTGTAAGTTGGATTATAGTTTAATCATTGTAAGGTTGTATGCCTAACAAAATAATGATTGGCATAAAAAAATATTTTGCTGGTCGTTATACTATTCATCACAGCTCATTCTAATTCTAAGGATTTTTTCCCACTGCACACATCTTACTTTTCATCTATTACGTGTAATAATCGTATAACTACTGGAGACATTTTAAAAAACAGGTTGCAATTATCTCACTGGAGAGTGGCCTAAAAAATTGTTGTTTTTTTGGGCGATTGTGCATTACTTGAATTAATTCGACAAAAATCAAGTGACTTTAGTATCCCGCAATTTAAATTTTAGACTGTTCATATTCTGTTTGAAAAAGAAGAAAAACGGACGATACATTTTTAGAAACTTTCTGGTAGTATTCCGTTAAAATTTGTGACACACTCACGAAAAGTATCTTCGTTATCCGTCTCGTCGGTAGCAGCATAAAATGGCTTAGTTTAGTTTAGTCAGAAATTTAGTCGAAAAAATTGACATAAAGCATGTTATTTAACGCACAATGGAATTTCAATTTGAAATATTGAAATTTGCGAAACTCTTGGTAATTTCATCCTTCGACAGATATAAAAATGATTGTGTGTTAATTTGCGTTGGTTGGCCTGGTCATCAACGCTACGACGTTAACCAAGATATTTTATTCATTTATTTATTAATTAATTCTTTTAAACCATTTCGGTATTAAAAGTTGGTATTTTAAAAAAAAAATTGTTGTTATTATGAAAATTATACTCAGAAACAAACCTCACTACCATCTGACCACTACGAAAATAAAACAAACGAAGAACTCTAAAAACATCAAGATATTGCAGAGGAAAAATTGTATTCGCAACATAAACTGGCCAACAGGAATCAATACGGCTCATAAAAAACATGGAGCGAATAATATGGTTTTGTAAAGCACCACCCCAAACGACAGCCACACAAGCATGATAAAAACTTAATAAAATAGATTGCGAATAATAAGAGCGCAGCATAAAGATTGCACACAAAACAGAACCCAATTGAGGCAAACATCCAGGTGTAGACCGAGGTGTTTGAAGGACATGACAATTTCAATTTTAAAACAATCATTGTTACAATTCATGAAATTACAGTTAGAATGGTGGTAGATAAATTCAGGCTTATAATTCAACAAAGCATCCCCAGATAACTTGAAAAACATAATTTTAGTCTTCTCACTTAGAATCATACCATGCCGATCAAACCAAATACGTAACAATTTTAAATCATAGTTGATATCGGTAGAGACATTATCCAACACATGATCCCGAATAACTTAAAGCCATATCGTCCGCAAAGGCTATTATTTTTCCACGTTCCAGGCTAAAAATATCATTTATATAAATTAAAAAAAAAGTAATGGACCTAAGACAGAACCCTGAGGTATGTAAAAGGAACACTAAAGGTACTTTGTATTTTAACCTTGTAAGACCTATCACTTATATGAAAAGCAAACCACTATTGTGAAATACTTCTAAAACCGATAGAGCTTATTGAGAACCAAGTTATATTGAACCATATGAAATGCTCGTTTAATGACAATGAAAACAGCTCTAGTCTCAAGAAATTAAACCTAGGCAGACTCAGTAATTCTACCAGATCTAAAGGTGTACTGATTATCACTTGAAAAATTATGTTTAGCAAGTATTTTATCTATTCGTGGTTTCATGGCTTTTTCAATTATTTTTAAGATAATTGGTTGAATACAATTGAATAATAACAATTGAAGTTTTCAAAATATCCGGGACAAGACCAACAGAAAAACTGTCATTAACAAGAACAGAAAGAACCGGAAAGAAACAAATTCGCCAACAGACTTCAACATATCGGAACTAAAACTGAATCACCAAAAACACAATTACCATTCAACTCATTAACTTTCAATTCATTCATTAACACAAAAGTAGCAAGTTTTTGGATATAAAATTGGATAAACTAACTTTCCTGGGTTACAAAGTGCTGTAGAAGTAGCCAAAGATGGTTCCACATCCATATACTTAAAAATTTGGACTGGTAAGCGATATTTACTTCAAAACACCGTAACGTTTGAGACTAAAATATTCACGCTATTAAAGCAAATTTTAAACTTAATAACGCTCATATTTTTGCTCAACTTTAAATTGTGATTCAAACTCAATTTTTAATTTTAGTTGCCATCACGATTATATTCCACTACAGTTTAGAATTCATATTCTTTTATTCATCACGTTTCGTATTGTAATTTTTACTAAATTCAATTGTATTTTAAATTTCACTCAAAATTTCACTCACTATTTGTATTCAAAAAATTAGACAAATCTAGATTGGAATTCTTATTTAACTTGTGAACAAAGTATCATAAAATTTCTAGCTTAATTGGATCCAGAATTTGGTGTTAATTAAATTTGGAATTCAAACTCAATTTTTAAATATTTTTTAATTAAATTTCATCCCAATTTTTGCTCAAACTCTTGATTGGATTAAAATTGAATTTTTAGTCTAAACTTTGTTCAAATCTGGTTTTACCGCGTTCTAAATAAAAATTTTTCTCGAATAATTTTAATTAAATTTTTAAAATTCACTCAAACTTTTATTAAAGGCAGTCCGGATTTCAAACTCAAATTTTCAGCTAATTTAAGCTCATGTTTTTGCTTAAATCAAATTCTATTTTAAACTCTGTTGCTAATGTAATTTAAAAAATGCAATTGAATTGAAAATGGCAATAATCAATTAGTAGAATACATAAATATTATTTATTAAAACTTTAAATTTCACTCAAGTTTTTGTTTCAATTTCAATCGACATTGATTCATTCATCAAAATTACAATCAACATTCAAGTACAGTTTGAAGGTTTAACTTAATTTCGGATTAAAATGTCACTCAAAGTTTATTCAAATCCAGATGGAATTGTAATGTAATTTTATTTTGGATGCATCCAAGCTTTTATTCGAATTCATTTAAACTTTTTCATTTTCCAGTCTAATTTTTTGATCCAATTCAAATAGGTTTTAAAATCTGTATTCTGGTTTTCCCTTGACATATATATCTATTCTTTGGTCCACCTAATTTTCTCTCAATTTTTAAATTTATAATTAAAAACCCACTCAGTACATCTATTGTCCAACGTAAACTGATATTTCTCTCAAAATTTTGTGAAATATATACCAACGATTTTATTAGGTTTTCAAATTTCACTCAGAATTTCCGATTTAAATTTCTAAATTAAATTCAAAGGAAGTTTGTTGGTTTTTTGAGATCAAATCTCGCATTGCAACTCAATTCTTACCTAATTGCAATTAAAATTATGTTTCGATCTATGTTTGGAACAAAATAAATTTACACTCAAATTTTTGCTCAAAACCGAGCAGAATGTGCTAATCAATTTCTAATCTAAATTTCCAAATCAATTTGTAACCCAAGTAACACACTGTACAACAATTTGTACTATTTGAATTCAATGCAAAATGTAGTTTAATCCAGAAACATTTTATTATTTAAATTTCACTCAAAATGTGGTTGTCGTCGTAGTTCGAATTGTAATTGAATTAAAATTGAATCTGTTTAATTTCAAACTGAAAATATATGGCACGCAATATTTTACTAAAATTCATGTTTGAATTCTCAATTTTTTCATTTCTAAATTAAATTTAAAATTTTCCCTAATTATTCTACTTAAAATTTCATTCATAATTATTACGTCCAATTCAAAATTGAAGCTAATTTTGTTACCTTTAGATTTCCCTCTAATTTTAGTCAAATCCATCGTGTTTTAATTGAAAATCGAAATTGATTTCTAATCTACCATTTTGCTCAAATAATGCAGTTGGTAATTCACACTTAATAACCAAATTTTCATTCAATATTTAAAACCGTTGCCCAAGTGCATAAATGGGGTAGAATTGCATTTGCTGGGTTTTTATGGTTAAGGAAGTTTAACGCTTGTTTGATCATTTAAATTCCGATGAATTCTTTTACATACATTTCCATATTTTGCCCTAATCAGATAAATGTCACAGCGTTAACGAATTAAAACAATAATCACAAAATTTGCTGTTCTAGAAGAACTTCGGATGGTCCTTGACGTTGGTAATTTGACGTTTATTTTATTCTTAATTTATTGATCTAACTTAGCAAAGTTTAGGCCAAAGTAAAAATTTTTTTACATCTAGAAAAAATATTTGTGGCCTAAATTTAAAATTTGGCTTATAAAATATTTTTGCTGTATCAAATTTTAAGTTATGAAAGTCGATTTACGTTATTTTTGAAAAAAAATTAAAAATATTTGGAATAAACCTAAGAATCCTAAGCCTAGTTATAAGGTATACATAAAATACTTTCCCACTTGTATATGCATGTTTCATACTAAGACATAAATAACTCTAAACATTCTCTAAATATTCGGAAGCGCACTACTCAAATTTCAGAGAATATAAATCAAGTAAACAGATTGAAAAGTGTACCCTTCACTTTAATATGATAATCGTTGTTATCCTAGGTAAGAAAATTCAAGATTTTTAATTAAAATCCTTCCCCCGTCAAACATACATTAGTACATGTACCTATGTACAGAGATAATTATTGACCTCCCATAATAAAAACAAACCGAACAACTCAAGCCACCATAAACCAAAAAAAAAAATTAAAAAAATTCTAAGAATTCATGCAAGTTCGATGATGATATATGAAAATGTATACACGCGTGAAAATGTCTGTCTGTGTCTTGAGATATATAATATTGGTTTTGAAAAATAAAAAATTAAAATAAAAAATTTATAAATTTTTTAAATAAAAGAATTGGATGATGGATCACCAATCAGAAAGAAAACATAATAAAAATTAAAAAAAAACTAAAAAAAACAACAAAAACCAGAATATTATATACTTGCTGTTGTTTATATACAGAAACATGGATGGATGGAATCAAGAGATAGATAGTTATTGTATATGGCGATATAATGGGTAACCTCGTAGGTCAAGGCTAAAAATATTCCACTACAGAGGTTACAAAAACCAATATCTCTGGGTACAATGGTCGTATTCTAGCAATATTACAAACCGATACCAAAGTTATGACCCATTTTATGTACAAAAACAGCATTACAGTATTTAAGGATTTTTTCATGACTTAAAATTAATTATAAATAATATTATTTGTTGTGTATTGCTCACAAAAAAAGGATTTATTCATTATTTAATGTTATATTATTTGTAAACAGAAGTGACAGGTTTTATATAATTTTACTTCTTATAGATTAAAATACTTAAATTAATTATTTATTTTTTATAAGCTATAGAAGGGATTAAAATTAAATTTTGTATTTGCCTAATTAAATATAAATATATACTCGTATATATATAAATATTAAAGCTCTATAAGGTGTTTCTTTACAAGTATGTCTGTCAATAGTTTAAATGGCACAGCATTGCACCAAAAAAAATAAAAAATTCTTAGACATCTCCACTTTAAAATTATTGACTAATTTTCGTTCTTCTGTGTACATACATACTTGTCGTATGTATTATAAATAGAATTGGTTTCGTCTATTGTTCTACAATTTAAAAAAAAATATATAAAAAGCATTGAATTTATTTATTCCAGACCAAAATAATATGTGTATGTTACGAGAGTACACAAAAACTATATAACCCTAACAGCAACAACATAAAAATAAAAATTTCACATCATTTTCCTCCTCCAGCTATATCCTAGTTCTGTATGTTGTACATTATAAAGCAGCAGCTCCTTTTTTTTTTGTTTTTTTTTGGGGGGGGGGGGGGGGGGAAAACTAAAGAAAAATTTTTTTTTGTACTAAGTCGCACTCTTCATTTCACAAAATGTATTATTTTGTGTATATGTATAAAAGGAAAACGTCATATACAGATATTTTCTGTTTGTGACATCACATAGAAAACAGTTCAGAGAGAGAAGAGTCGAATATTATAATGTATATACGGTATAGCGGCAAGGAGGGTTGTTAAATTGTTTCTGTTCATCTTATATTGTATTTTAACCATTAAAAATACTAGAGGGTTTTTTTTTTATTACTACTTTACTATTTTACTCGACTTAAACTACATATTATATATTGACATAACGTTAAACGTTCGTTTATAATAGAAAGATTAAAGTTTTTTAGTTTTATTTTCGTTTTTGTTGTTTAATTTCATAAGTCACGATAAATATTAAAAATTAAAAAAACAAACTGCTTTTAATACTACACTATTACTATTATTATTATAATTATCGTTTAGCCTTAAGAGTTATGTCGGAATCAAAATATAATTGATATGAAGACGAAAGGCATTATTACATACACAAAAAAAAAAAAAAAATTAAATTATAGAGTTTTGTAACCACAAACGACTTTAAGTTTAAATTTTTATTTTTTTTTGTGTCCCAATGATGATTGAGTTGAACCAATTCAAATATCAGGTGCGTGTGTGTGCTTTTGTCTAAATGACATATAGGTGTCAAATTTGGCAGCAGCCAAATTTATATTCCCCAATTTAAATAAAATAATAATTCAATGAGATTTTATAATGACAATAGAATTGCAATCCTGCATTTAAAATTTCGAGCTAATTTATGATTTTGTTTTAGGCAAATTTGATTATCTATTGACCATTGGAAAAGTAGAGAAAACCCAAGCATTCCAATCGTCATAAATTTTGTAAATCGTAAAAAGGAAGTAAATCGAATTTCAAATTTTAGAGTTTGGCTGCGAGCCGATTCCAAGTCTTGAATTTGATAATTTTCCATAATTGATTAAGATTTTCGAAATTATTCGAATTTTGTGCGGAGCCGAATTGCGTGGTATTAGAGGCTTACTGAAGGTTGCAGCTATTAACTGTTTTTCGAAACAGTCAGTAGCGAAATTTTTTATAAACCAATAATATACGTGTTTTGCATGGCTTTATGTTCAGGTTAGCGTTACCTTGCTTGATATTATTGGGTTTCGATAACTTCATGAGTTTTTGTAACGTTTTGAACTATCAACCATGGGTTTTCTAGATTTTTAGGGGGAGTAGAGGTACATTGACACATGGGGTAAATTTAAAGAACCCAATAAAAAACTTAGAATATAAAACAACTGAAAGCTTTACAAAGTTGAAGAAATAACTGTAATTTTTAATGCAAACCTTGCCACTTTTAATGCAACTTGCAACATTCACTAAAATAAGCGGAATAAATTCATGCACGTGTTTTGCTTTACTGATATAAAATTCGCTAACTCAAACCGACTAAATGACAAATACAACACTCGGGTTTCCTGAATTCGAAAATGTCTATTATTTATGTTAAAGGTAAGCTTTTCAGTTCTTAATTTATAATTTGTTACCTTATGCGACTATAAAGTGAAGTAGCCCGCCAATGGAAAAAGATGAATGTTTGTTTTTTTAAAGTAAACTGCTCTCTTAGATTTTGACTCTCAAGGCACCAAAAACAAAGGGCTAAACCTACAAAACTTTTAATACCACATTGCTTTAAAATTGAATACTTCTACAATATCTTGTTAATACACAGTCTTTGATAAATTTGAATGCAGTTGATTGAGTGTTCTTTTACAACTTGCTTTACATTCGAATGGAATGTTGCATTAAAATTTAATGTAATTGCTGCATTTTACAAATTAATGGAAATTATATTAAAATCCTTTTAATGCAAGCTTTGTATTATTTTGTAATGCAGCCTTCCACTGGATCTATATGTAATGCAATTTACATTACATACGCAATATTTTTTTAACTGTGTATATGTGCTCACTGATAGATGATGTTACGGAACACAAAACTGACTTATATTCGTGTTGCTTCTGCAGTTACTGTGTGATTGTCAATTGGTTAGTTTTTATTAATAATTTTAGGACTATCATCTGAGGAAAGAAATATTTTATATTTATCTAATTCACATCGATTTTCGATCTAACTTAATTAAGTTTACTGATAGTTGTTTGTTTATTAGATATAGCGATGTTAGGGCACATTGATACGTTTCAAAACCAGGCACTTTATTTTTTATAGACCATGGTTCGATCGTACAAGAAAAAAAAAAACTAAAGAACATGCATAGACGAAATGTTGTAACGGCTACAATAACCGGCGTACTCGAATCAGAACTGCTAATAAGAAGAGCAGCTGATAAATATAATTTAAAAGCAGCTACCTTGCAACACCGGATAAAGAAAAAAAAAAAAAATTGAGGCAAATATAAACAACTCAACGAATACAAGAATTCGCGAAGAAGTTAGAAGGTCGCATGGTTTGGGCTGTTGGATTGCGTAAAACGAAATAAAAACATCCCGAAAATATTGGTGCTGCCAGCCCTAGACTGCTATTTTAGAATTTTATGGAAATCTTGAAGATGTTTTGAAAAGGTACAAGTTGACTGCTGATCGGATAATAAATTTTGATGAGACAGGTATTACCACAGTCCCCAACATACCGAAAAAGGTGAACTCGTAACATTTTAGGGTTTTATAACAGCGATTGGAAATACATTTCCGCCCGTTTTCATTTTTCCGAGAGTCTATTATAAGAACCACTTTCTTTCAGGAGCACCAGAAAAAAATTTGAGCTTGGCATCGAGAACCGGTTGGATAAACTGTGATCTTTTTTGGAGGTGTTAAAAGATATAAACAAACACATCAACAGTACAAAAGAACGACCCATCCTGCTTGTTTGTGAAAATGTAATAGTGTACTTGTCTTTCCCTCCTGATACGTCACATACTCGTAAGTTGCAAAATTGCATAATTTGAAGCGTTTACCGGTAAAAATACTATGAGTGCCTCTACCAAGCCCGGTATCGGGCCTTTCAATAAATTAGCCTTCTCAGATGATGAATTTGCTCCATGCGATATTTATACATTCACGTACAGCAGATGTAAATCTTCAAACTATAGCTTCCAGTTGAAATGTCAGCGAGTCAGAATTGCTAAAAATCGTAAAATCGTCAAGCGTCTATACCGACACACCGGAAAAAACAACACTCAAAACTTTGTCAGATTTAAAGGAGAAAACATGACTCATGAAAGATCAGAGACAGCGCGTAAAAAAACTCAAATTAGTTAGAAAGTCGTTAGGTTTGCATCTAGAAGCTGCTGGAAGTAAGGATTTAGCATTAAACTTAAACTTTAGTTTATCCGGCGATATTTCTTATTCAGCCGAATCTAGACAATTTAAGAAAAGGGGATTTTGTCGTTATTAAATTCGAAAAAAGGTTAAACACTATGTTAGTAAAATTATTTTCAAATATGATGGCGCTGAATATCAAGTTTCCTATTTAAGGAAGAAACCGTCAGGAACCTTTATATTTTCGACTTTAAAAGATGAGGCTTCAGATTGTTCGAAATTTACAATATCACGAGTTACAAGACGGTTTTTTAAATTTACGAATAATCCGATATTTTGTAGAGTTTTGTAGTATTTTCAAGAGACCTGCGCAATAAATAAAAGGAACCAATCATCTTTGAGGTTTAATATCGAAAGTTGAAAATATAAGGCTGGATTAACCACAAAATTTTTGGTATAAATTGGCTAATTAAGGTAAGCCATTATTTGTTACAAAATAATCAGTTTAATGTGATTGAGTCGGTTGCTAACTAGAAGTAGGAGGGTTTGCAAGAATCGACTCTGAGAAATGTAGGACAAATTGTTAGTTTAAAAAAAATTGAAATCGTGCTTGATGTTTGCATTTCGGGAATTCTCTACGTGACGTGCGGAATAGAAAAATTTAGTTGAACATTTAAAACGATAAATTGGAATTGGAATGTTTTTGTTTAATTGTTATGTTTTAAGTTTTAAAATATAGACGAACTTCATATCTTGAAAATTTTTTCGCGGGAATTCTCGAGATTTTTTACTTTTATTGCATTGATCAATTATTTCTTGACACGAAGGAATATTTCTTTCATTTTGAGTTTTAATATAGGTCGAAGAGTAACCAGAACATTTTGTCCACGGCGAATGCAAGGTAAGTGATCTTATCCCAGAATTATATCCCAGAAACCAAAAAAAAATTAAATCAGGCCCCTAGTAGGGCTTGCGCAAATTAAAAGTATTCCCTTTTCCCCGGAAAGTTTTAAATATTTCGCGGAAATGAAAAATCTTGTTTCAAGACTTCTCTAGCTCATTTTTTAACTTCTTGGATTTATTCAGAAAGTCGCCGGTGATAATTGCAGTGCTATAAAAAATAATGACACGTTATAGAGTTAGAGAGAGTTTATAAAAAACTGAATATTATTATGTTAGATAGCCATATCCCCTGGAGTACTTTAGATTTAGAGAGTATGTTGGATCAGTTTCTTAGCAAAAATAGCACTTGGGGAACTGAAAATTTACGAAATGTGAGATGAACGAACATAACCAATGTCGTTCAGCTACAAAATGTTCTTAATCTGCTGAAGATACATTCAGATTCTCAGAAATATAAAAGAATAGCAAACTATTAATGACCACAGGTGCTAAAACTTTTAAAAGAAAAATAAGCTATTAGAAGAAATGAAGATGTTGCCTCATTAATAAAATTCGTTCAAGATCCAGAGTTGGGAAGAAGGAAAATTATGGATGATGTATTTGTAATGAGCTTAAAACCCTAAATGCCAACGTAATAAAATTCAGTTAAAAGAAGAGCTGGATGTACATATTATATCTATACAGAATTACACTAAGTGGCACAAGGAAAACCAAGGCGCTAAGTTTAAGCCCAAAATGCAATAAGAACCAAATTTAAAAATGACCCACTGTACTATCAAGCGAGCATCCACCGAAAATAAGAGGGATTTTTCATTAGCCAAAATTAAATCGTCATTGGATAAAAATCAACGCTGATATATTCCCGTGATGGGACAACGGAATCCACCGATTTAGTGATTAAACCAATACATGACATTTTTTTAATTATTTGAAATCTTACTTAATTTGTTTTCCTTTCCATTTCTCGACCTAAAATCTTAAATGGTTTGAATTTTAATATTACATACACAATGAAGTATTAGGAATTCTCGGGAATTAGAAAATCACAATCCTGTTTCTCGGGAATATGAAAGATCCGAGAACGGGGAAGACCTAGCTCCTAGTATGTCCATTTCAAAACCATATACAGCTCGAAGCTGAGAGATTTTTAGTTTCGTCAAACCAGAGAGATAATTGAAGTAAAGTAGAATCGTATGCAAGTTCTCAGCCCACGATTTTATTTTGGCAATTTTCCACTGGACGATGTTTATAAATTTGTGTTACAAATAATTTTGTGTTAACTGTTTGTATGATTATCTCAACATCCAATAGCCGCAATCTAAAAGATTTTCATTTTCGTCAAACCTGCGAAAAAACCCGTAACTTGCATAATATTTTACAACTGTGAAAGGCAGAATAATTGTAATAGTACTATTAAAAGTTACACAACTCACCTTTCGAACTTTTTTGCTTCAAACGACAAAGCAGAACAACGAACGGAAAATGTTTAGCCAACAATTGAATGATTGTTCAGTAAGACCCGGGTTTTGGTCAAATTTGGTTGCATGGTATCGTCATTATATGTACACAAGATAAAAGATATTGCTTGATCATGCAAAGTTTTCATACCAGAAGGAGGATATGGAAAATATTGATTGTTGCTCACGCTGCCTTATAGTGCCTCTTTGTTATGAAGATTTTAAACTGGAAAATCTGTCACAAGATCATATTTCATGGTTGCCTGAAAAGTTCGGTAAAAATTTTACGTTGGTTACAGATAATAAGCCGCTTACAAAATGTTTGAGAATTTAAGAGGGGATATGAGCGATCAGTCAATCTAAAATCTAACTAGAAATATATAAAACCGTATTCGCAATATTCATCGACAAATCAAAAATCGACTCGAGAAGCATGCTGACATTAGCACCGAAAATTCATTACATCATATAGAATCAAACGCAGTGGTCATTGGACTGGATCAACATGAAATTGTTACAGTCTGGCACATATTATAGTAATGCGCTGCCAACCGAAATATTTGATGGACTACAAAATGATTCAAACTAAGAGGAATAGGGAAGAATGATGCTTCCGTCAACGATTTAACATCATTCGACTGCTTACTATTTTTACCAAAGAACTGACCCTAGAGACATGTAACGAGATAATTCCGAAAACGGCATAGGCACAAACTGAATCGATGGCAATAGCAGTGGAAAATATCAGTAAAAGGCAGAGCCTCCGATCAACTTACGTAAGATTGAAAGTGATGTCTTACATGGTGCTGCCTTGACGGATAACAAACAAAAAAGGCCGAAGTAAGCTGCCAAAAAACAGATGAGCTTTCTAATGAGAAGCATAGGTACCTCTAAAGAAGGCGAAGAAAAAATGCATCATCAGTGGAGTTTCGCTTGTAGAGGTAGAAACGGATTCTACAACATGTGTCCTTTAAAAACAGCACTTTAGTTATAAGGGTGGTCGTGTTGGTCAGGAAGCTCCCTAACACATTGCTTACCAGGATACATGTAATTCCTGTACAACGACAGAGTCACTGTCTTAATGAAAAAGTTTAGCAAGATTACAATAAAAATATGACGTCTAAACGAGCCAGCAACTACAAAGCTGATGAAATGTGCCCGCGAGCTCTGAGTATATGGAAGTCGCTTATACGGACTTTACGAAAAAAACTGTAAGTTACTTTATGAAAAGATAGTATAAAATCTGATTTCTTGATCTTCTTCTTTCAGAAGAAATAAGCCGTCTACCGATATTTTCCTAAGCTTGCTGGAAGAACCTGCAGCCCAATTCGGTTTTCTTGAAAAGGTTAGTTAGTTTTATAGTATTAATGATCACTTAATAAAAACACTGCTGGTGATCGGTTTTATCTGCATTATATTTGTTTACAATTTATTTATAGTTAAATTTGATTTCACATCGCCAAAATACCAAATCGAACTAAATACAAAAAAGCTTGCTTAATATGGAAAAAGGGTCCACCTAAGTTAGTGAACCATAACAAATATAATATAAACTTTATCGGTTATGGTGGCAATTTTTCATTGGTTTAACTCATCTGGCTTGTGGTATGTTACCGCGTGCAATTTAAACTTAATTTTTATAATGGTTTAAAACTACGATAAATATTATTTGTTCTAGCTTTTAACAATAGATTGTAACATTTCAATTACTTAAAGAATAATCTTAGTACTTTTACATAACAGTTGACGAAATGTTAAACAATTAAAAATATAAACCAAATGATGTTTAAAACAAATTTGGTATAAAATATACAATCTCACCTCAAATTGTGCAAAGTTGGTCGGACAGGTATATTAGTTGTTGGCTGTCGAAAAATAATGTTCGGTGGGCGCGATGTATGAATATTTAGAATGAATAAGCAAATAGACAAACACATGTACAAAAATATCGTGAAAAATGTGAAGGAGCCTTATTCCTTTGAAAGCATTACGCAACAGTATAACGATCCTAAACACACTAAAATGTTAGTATTGGTGAGGCCCTGACCTTAATTTTCTGGTTACATAAATATGTTATTTCAAAAAAATTTTGCGCCCAGTTATGCATTGTCGAACATTATTAGCGTCTTATCCAACTAATCGAGCACCAAAAATTGCGGTTCGCCAAAATTCACAGACCCTAAGCACGTGCCTACTTTAAATAGGCTTTAATCTGCCCTTGTAAAATAAACATTAACTTTACCGCCTTTTAATTTGAGGCTTTATTACGAGGAGAGGGAAGACTAAAGCGGCTATCTTTGTTCGCTCTGATCTATCGTCCAAATTAGTTAGCCGTAAAACGATAACTTTCTTATAGTACGTCTGGAACCTTTTAACATAGTGTTAGCGGCAGTGTACAAAACTTGTGATACAAATTTCGAAATTTTCCTAGAGCACTATCACGAAGTACAGCACGATCGAAGGTAGATTTGATTACCTTGGTGATGATGGAGTGTCAATTAATCGGATCCAAGAAGCCAAATACCTTGAATTATTTTAAATTATACTTTAATTTTTAATTTTAATTAATTAATTCGTGTAATTAAAATTCAAAATTAAAGTATAATTAGCTTACACAGAAATAGAGCTGTCAGAATGTCGTGAAGAAGAAAAATTGTGAGAGAATTTTATCCGTAATAGTATGATTCGCTAGTACATCCCGCGCAGTACATTCTGTATATATAGAATGTAAATTGTGGTATAATCAGTCCAGTCGCCGCGGCCTGATGAGAAGATTGATTTTTTCATAATCATAAGCTCATCAGTTCGAAACTGGATTCAATTCTCTTACAATCTTCGGAAAATATTAAAATCAAATAAATTATAACTTAAATTGGGTCCCCATATTGAATTTGTGATTAAGACGCTTTTCGTTCTTGCTGAAATATTTAAAAGAATATCATTAGCTCTTCCGAAACGGGTTGTAAAAGCAGAATATTTAGCTTATTTTTGCTCTATTCAAGTTGTGCAAAATAATTTTTTAATATAAATTTCTTTTTTGCCAGTAGCTATTTGTATCATGAGCACAATACCCAAACGATTTTTAGCACAGGTCTTAATTACCTAAGCTAATTTCTAGCTTTAAAAGTTACTTAAGTATTTATCCATTTAACCATTTCCACTCTTGATTTTTATTCTTTAATTTGTAAGTATATATATCATAAGGGAGCATTGATGTACAGAATAAATCATTTCGATAGGTGCAATACAAAGTCGTGGATAAGCAGATAGAAGATGGTGTTGAAAATTGAAGTTTTTGTATCTCTTTAGCAAATAATTCTAACTATTGCTTTCAATATTTTTTTATCACATTCGCAATTTGACTTAACTTTTTGCTTTAATATACGTTTAGAATTCTTATTTTTCTGGCTCATCTTACTTATCCAGAATTTTTTTCGAAACCCATTTTTGTTAAGTATGAAACATACTTTGCAAATTCTGATTAAAATTTCTTTATAAAACGATGTTCAACCATGGGAAGAGACTTTAAATTTTTGGAAATTAAAGTTTTCCAAATTAAAGAATGAAACATAATTTCGTTCGGCTCCCTGCCTTCGAAAACAAAATATCGAAAGCAAATATCACAGTAAAAATATAGCAACCAAAATAATTCCCTGACAGAAGTTTTGTACACAAACAAAAATGTCGCAAAACACAAATACCGAACAAAACTAATCTCGATTTGAAAATATCGAATACCATAATGATTGATTTTGATCAAATAAAGCTAAGGTTAACGAGTTTGTGAAAATAGCTAATAACAATAAAAACAAAGGCCAATTAATTTTGAATGGATTACCTGCAATTGGGAAAAACCTCTGAAATGTTCAGATAGGCGTGTTAAAAATTCTAAAAGTTCTCCTTAATAAATCATTTCTGGAATTTATTGCAAAACAACGTAAAACGCAATGAAATGCACTAAATATTGTTCCACTATCGAAAGAGAAAGTTTGTCTGTATTAAATCAATAAGATTCTTTTGGCTTTTTATAGACAAAATATATTAAAAATAATTATCTATAAAAAGCCGAAAGAATCTTATTGATTTAATAAAGACAAACTTTCTCTTTCTATTATTTGTGTGGGTATAAAACACACAGAAATGAGAGTTTTCCTTGAGTTTTTTGATTTGGTGAATTTTATAATTCGCTAAGTCAATGCGTTCTTGCCTCATATGTAATGGTATGAAGTTAGAATTGTATTTTTGTAGTTTGGTCGTAGCTACCTGATGAATAAAACGAAATTTTTTTTGTACGAACTTGTCAGTACGAAACCATGATATAAATATTACTACGTATGTTTGACAGCTGAAAGCACGTGGAGCGTGACGTCATTCTGAGTTATTTTAAATATTTTTTTGCGAATTTGTTTTGGTTTATAAGAATATTTTAAGGGTTTTGGAAATGGAAATAAGTTTCAACGATTGTACATGAACATGATACAAAAAATATAAATCTCAACCAAACGGGGTCAACATTACGAAATGTATAACTCGAAGTGACGTCACAAAAAGGAAACCTGGCGACAGGTCGATTGGTTAGAACATACCTTTGTATGTATTTATATCATGGTACGAAACCAAACTACCACAGAGAAAGCTCAAGGAATTTTTTCATTTTTTGGAGTCGATACACTTTGTATTGGTCCTCGGGTTAAAGTACGGGTGGGATTTCGATATTTCTACTTTTTCTGGTAGATATATTTGTAAATGATTGGCGTTTTCATTTTTTCTGAATAACAAGTCGAAAATTTTTGTGAATGCCATTATTTTTAATATATTGTGTCTATAAAAAGCCGAAACAATCTTACTGTTCCGTTATCAATTAAATTTTAGGATGTTTAAAAGAAAGCTTGAACATTTGTCATAAATTTCATAGAGCTTCAGTTTGGGATACAACATTTAATTCAAATTCAAATTGAAAAAAAAATATTTTTTTTATGGTTCTACTATCATGTACATACAATCCAATTATTTGTGACACAAGCTTTTCGAAACGAATTCCATACTGGAAGCCTTTTGTATACATACCTTAAATGAAACTGAAATTTCTCCAACTTTCTTAGTATTTTTTAAAGCTTATATCAGGAGCGATATGGTGTTATGGTTATTATGCTTGGAACGTTCGTAGAAGCTCCATTTTATGGTTCTTGAGTGTAATTTAGTGTTATAGTTTAACAGAATAGTTGAAAATTTGATGCTTTGCAATAAGGATTAGCAACCCTAAAGCAAAATCGTGGTCGAAGCCAAACGATTATGATGTGACCAATGACAAAACGGAAGATGATTGTAAGGGTCTGATGTAAATAAAAAAAAATTGTTCGTCGAATTATTGCAAAATTTTGGCCGAGTTTTATTTTTTCTTATGGTGTATTGGCTCTAGCAGAAAATAGCTAAAGCACGTAATTTCTAATGTGTGATTTTCAAAAAGAATAATGCAGGATTTTAAAGTATTTCATAAAAGATATAAAAACCATTTTCAATTTGTGTTTTTAATGCCACAAAAACTTTAAGCACAAGATTCTAAATGGGTCCATGATCTCGCCAAATTTTATAGAAAAACAACTTTTTTTAAGTGTGATCAATTAAAGCTTTAAACGAATCCATCGTTTGAATTTACTAAAGAATTTTTAGTTTGTTTTCCACATTTGCTTTTATATTGTCACTTTAATTGTTTAAAATATTCGTTTATCACAGTTTTCTTGCAAGTTCTGTGTTTCTCAAAAAAGCTTGAGTTACCGGTAAAAAATATTAGTCTACATTTTAAAGAGTTTTTAATAAAGTGCTTAGAAAAATTTATATGGATTGAAAAAGCTTCGCTGAACGTCTGACCGTTACTATTTTTTAAACAATTGTTGTTGTCGATGGAGCAATATATGAAAATAATATTGTTCGAAAGCTTTTTCATTAGATATAATATTTTCATAAAATTTTTTTAACCCACATCTTTAATTTACTTAATGTTTAGTAAATTGGTCCCAAAAACTCGATTTTTCAAAAAGCTTGATTAAATTTGTTATCATAAATGTGTTGAAAGCTTTTATTTAACTGTTAGTGTCTTGATCTTTTATACCCCTTAAAAGACCAATTGGTGTATTGTACTTTCCACTAAACCAAAACACTTTTCATTCTAGGCGTTATATTTATTTTCGGCAAGCTTTTTTCAATCCACTTGAAAGCTTCTTGTAAAAAATTAAGTTAAAATTTTAAATGCGGAATTTAAAGTTAGATTGCAAATTTTGGTTTATTTAAGACTATTGCAATAATCAATTATCTATGTCAAATTGGAAGTTCTGATATTTTCACAAGAACACAAAAATTTTATTTTAAATGTTTTAAAAAAATAAAACCATACAAATTTTCACTGTTTCTTAAGCTTTAAGTTTTAAAATTATGAAAATTCTCGTGACAATACGTTTTATGATGCGGCCAGCTTTAACGAAGACGATTAAGTCAATTTGATGGGTAAAAGCTTTAGACCTTGCGAGCTTTAAGAATTATTTTCCTAACAAGTAATGTAACAATTATTTAAATTACATAATATTTTACATCACAGTGAACTTTATTTGAGTGTCGAAGCTTAAATTAAGCTTAATAATAATTTAAATTGAGCTTAAAAATGAGCGAAATATTTTATATGAACTTTAGTTAAATTAATTTTATGTTTTCTATGCTTTTAAAATTTTAGAAGAAGTAGAAATAATAATCTGAGGGTAAGGCCTCTACAAAAGTTTAACTGATCCCTGAAAATTAAAAAATAAAACTGTTGAATAGATTAATAGGCTTTCTATTGTCTATTTTTCGATGAGTCTTTCTGTCTATTTTTCGATGAGTTTGAATTTTAAATTAATGATGAAAATAAAATTTCTGACTTAATCAATAATAATTTATATAGACCAAAAAATTCTGAAACAGATCAATTTCTACTATGAAGAGTTCAGCATTTTAGTATCTAGGTTCCGTTTTTGTAGAACTCGACATTAGAATTTTTCATTGATCTGCAAGGTTATATTTGTTACCTCGAATTCGACCTTAAAACTAGCAAGGAAATCAATTTTTTTCGTTCGACACAAAATTAAGTAATTCCGTCACAGTCATAATTTAAAATTTTATAAAATAAAAAGATTTTACCAGAATCTAATATTAAATAAAATAATATAGCTCTACATATCGGAAATATTAAACTGCCAATTTCGGTAATTAATCCCAATAACAGCTCAAATTATTGCCACAATGTTAAAGTGATTAAATTTGTGACGATAATTACATGCGAGAAACATGTGACTTTATATTTCATCGTAAAATTTTCTGTCTGCGAAATATTTATGCTGCGATATTTTTGATAGTTATATTATTAGATTGCGACAGAAGTACTTAGTGATTCCCTGTCATTCTGGGGTTGCGATTAATATTTATGTAAAACCAAAAAAAATTGTTTTGAGATATTTAGGCCTGAATAAATACTAATGAATTGTATTGTATTAATTCAACGCAATATGAGAAGCCTTTATAACGAAAATATTCTCCAAAAATGTGGAACTACAAATTAATTTTAAGTGGATAGGTCAAGTATTATTTTTATTTATTTTTTCCTCATTGCATGCCATCAAACCATATAAACATCATCAGCACGTCAAAAAATCATAGCGCTCATTTGTATTATACGTACTTAATAAAAATCACATCAAACCATATAATCTCAATTCAAACGATTATATATAAATATAATAAACACAGAGAAACGACAAATTATTTATAAAAAAAAAAAAAAAAAAAAACGTTAAAATTAAAATTAATTCAATCTGACACGATCTTTCATTTCAATAATTCTCAAATTATTTAATTCAATTAAAATATAAAAAAAAATAAAAAAATGCTGTACATATATGTATCTCGCTCCAGTGTATTAAAACGTATATAATTCTAAGAATTTTAACAAATAACACACAACAAACACTAAATAACTTAAGACATTCCAATCCACTATTTTCTTCAAATATAATAAAGATATCATCAAACTTTTTTTTTTACAATAAATTATAAATTCTCATAATAATATGACTTTTGACTATCGCGCTCGCGTATTTTATATTTATATACGCGAGTTTATTATACTTATGACAAAAAAAAAAAAAAGATGTTTGTATGTTAGATACCCGTAGTAGATTTTAAATCGCGATATATGTTCATATAGATCAAATAATCTTAAGCATATTTACAACAAAGGCTTTGTAATAGTGATAGAGAGAAAGATCGCGCGCGCGGTAAATTTTTTATAATATTGTTCGCGTCATTCCATATATATATACATAAATAATTTATAATAAGAAAACTAATTCTATTCTTTAAAATTATTTTATATAAAATTAACACGAGCTTTTAGAAATTGAAAATCAATCAAGATCTCTGTACGATTTGAAATTTTTTATTTTTATACGAGCGAAATAAATAAAAAATAAAAAAAATATAATTTAAATTAAACATATGTTTGATTAATTATGATCACACATTTTGTAACATAAAATAATTTGGTTTGGTTTGGTTCGGTTGGTTCATTATTTGTTTGTAGGTCAATATATTATTGAATTTCACCATTTTGGGTCTTTGATATTTTTTTTTATTTTTTTTTTATTAGTGAAAAATGGTTTTGCGCTCTAATCATATTTAACTTGACATAGATTATAGTAGTGTGTGTGTATTGAGGAGGTCATAACAAATATGTAGCTATAGTAATAGTTCATATACCATATGCGAATTACAAAACACCTTACCCAACTGTTTCATGTTTATTCGCGGTATGTATGCGCGTAATAATTTTAATTTTGATTTGATTATATATGTACGGTATGAAACTATGCGATCATTAGCTAATCGCGATAATTGTTAGTTTTAAAATAATTTTTTATTTTTTTATTTTTTGATTTAAACAGGTCAGTGATATTTTTAGTTTGATGAGATATTTTTCGAATCCATAATTCATTAGTGATCATTAATTTTTATTTTTTATTTTTTTTGTGTGGATTTTAAATTTTATACAAAATAATATATTCTAATAAAATTCCCTCCCCTTCATTAACCTTTTTTTTTATATATATTTTTTATTCTAACTCATTCCAGCCTCTTAATATAGAATTAGATATTTTTTGTTGATCCATTGGAATTTTATTTTATTTTATTTTTAAAACTATTTCTATTTATTTCATGAAATACCTTTTGCGCTTTGTTCATTATTACTATACTATTATGATTATTACTATTATTTATTTCTAATTCTTCTTCATCATCATCATCATCATCATCATCATTGGGTTAGAAATGTAAATCTTAATTCAAAAACGAAGAAAATAAATTTATATATATTAATTTAATTATAGGCTGCCAGATAACATTTATATTAATATATTGTATATTGAGATTTGAATCATCATACAAAATACACTTTCTGTGTGTGTCTGTGTGGAAATGTCGGGGCACATTTTACCGGGAATGGGATTTATACAACATTTTTAATGATGGTCGTTTTAAAATATTAAATATTTTGATTGATTTGATAAAAATTTGAAATATTGTATTTCGGTGTACCCCGCGTGTGTATATTGTCATCAGGTCACAAATCTCCGTTATTATATGTATAAAATATTTCGCGGCTAATCTTTTATAATCGCGCCTTTCCAAAAGAAAAAAAAAAAAAAAAATAGCGATTTGATTAGCATACAAATCATAAAGCGTAGAAAACATATATATAGAAATTGCAATTAAAGCCTTCAACATTTATCTCGTTTCATTAATTATCATAATACCTCTAACGGTTCACAAAATTATAATCTGATTAGCATAAACATTATCGAAAAAAATCTTTTTTTGTTGGGAATCAAAAGTTCAATCAAATTAATTTATTTTTGTTATTGTTGTTGTTGTATTCATTCTTTTCTATTTTGTGTTGTTAAAAGTGCTTATTAAAATTTTTTGTAATAATCCATCTTGGAAGACGACAAAAAATAAAAAATAAAAAACATTTTTGTGTAATAAATTAAAAAATCAAATAACCAAAAGTGTTTAAAAATATCATAAAACTATCAAAATATATAAAAAAAAAAATTTAAATATCGATATTTTTGTATTTTATTTTATTTAAGAGTGACAAAATACAAAAAAAATTTTGAAATTTTCATTTTCTAATCATCATTTCGAAAACCGAGTATGTATACAGGTTTTATTTCGTTTTTGTTGTATCCCACAACATTTTTAATCTAATCTCATTTCCAAAAAAAGTAATATATCTTAAATACAAAGAATCAAAAGATTTTTTTTAAATATTTAACTTATGAGTCTAATTATTATTATTATAAGACGAACCAAACATATACAAAACTTGTTTTATTTTTTTTTTGTCTGTTTGTTAGTAGTTTGGTATGGTCTGTGTTTTTGTGTCTATCATGTTTTTGATGAAGAGGATCATTACTGGACTATAATATGTTGTAAATTGGTTTTCTTCTTTTTTTTTTGTAACTTTTTTGTGGTTGGAGAAATAAATATTAGAAAATAGATAAAAGATTAGAATTTGGTTGTTTTTGTATTATGAAATTATATATTATTGAAATGAATAAATTATAGATGAAACCAAAAAAAATAAAAGAATAGTAATAGTTAAAGATTATGTGTCAGTTTTAATTAGTATGGTCCAATATTTCTGGTTTAGATGGTTAGAAATTGTAAAATCATTGGAAGATGTACAGGATATTTACGAAATTTAGCTGTATGATGCAATAAGGTGGCTTACCACAATTTTCATCAAAAAAATGGGACTGAGCCGCAAGATTTTCCGTAGAATTCATCTTTTGGAATGCAAATTTTGAATATAATCAACCAAACAATTTGTTGTTTAAGCTCATGGCGGGAATGCAGAGGAAAGTTTGCATTATGTTAAGCAAATTATTAAAAAAATGTTAAAAAAACGTATTTTGCCCTTCCCTAGGGGGGCAAACCCGCGGGCGCCTGTGTAAATATGGTGAGGTTACCCGACTTACTCATAACCGACATCATTCATCATTCACATATTATTCACCCATTATTCTAATCAGTGAATAATTAGTGAATAATAAGTGAATAATGAATGAATAATTAGTGAGTTATAAGTGAATAATCACTGAATCACTGTATATTCACTAATAATAATTATTATTCAGCCACCGTATTCACTGAATAATAAATGAAGAGAAAAAGTGATGAGCAAATAATCGGTGAATCATGAGAGAATCCAGAAGGTTTAAAAATGTAAAGGTACAATAGTGAATAATGAATGAGTTATGAGTGAATAATAAGTGGATAATATGAATATTTCCGCAATTTCCCTTAAAATCTGTCAGCATAGTTTTTGTGTCTTTTGAATCACGATGATTTTTTTTTCTCGTTGTTGTATTCTTTTTCGGTAGGCTTGTTGGATTTTTTTTTGTGAATAATTGAACATTATTAAATGTTTAAGAAAATATTAAGCTTTGTGTCTATTGTAGTCGGGACACGTAAAATTACGTTTTTCGCAAACTGTGCATAGAAGGCGGATCACGTAGTAATACGTTTTTTATGGTCTGGTGGTATAACGCGGGAAATGTAGCCGCTTATTTGCGTAGTTTCAATAATTGTTTTTCCTTTGGAAGTGATTTAATTATTTTTTAATATATAAATACTCTAAATACTGATAAGATTAGATACAGTGACAACGAAAGCGACCAGGAAATTTGTGCGGATAATTTGTCAGATTATTCGAGTGATAGTGATATCGATAGGCAGAGTGAGGAGGTGAGTGACGATGAAGACATTATTCCATGACCTCGAAGATTTATCCGTCGAACTATTCCATCTGAGTCAGAATCAAGTTCTGACATCAAGTTTTTAGGTCGCCCTGGGATAAATGTTGATACTGTTCCCGAATCCATAACCGACGCGTTGAACTTGTTTATTGGAGATGACTTGTTCACATATTTTGTAGAAGAATCGAATAGATATTATTATTCAAAATATAAATAATTTCGAAATACCTAAAAAAAGTGTGAAATGGAAGGATATCACGACATCAAAAATAAAGAAATTGTTGGGACTATTTATTTTCATGGGACAAGTTCGAAAACATAGAAGAGACGAATTATATTTGCCGAAATCTATCATGTCCAGAGATAGATTTCGATAAATATGGAAGGCTTGGCATTTGAACAATAATGAGAATATCAACGATGAATCAGACCGATTGACCAAATTCAGACCTGTAAGTAATTATTTTCTCCCGAAATTTGTGAACATATACAAACCTAAACAGCAAATATCCTTGGATGAAGGCATTATACCTTGGAGAGGACGGTTATTTTTCAGAGCTTATAATGCGGGAAAACTCATAAAATACGGCATACTAGTAAGAATGTTATGTGAGAGCGATATAGGATACATATGTAAATTTGCAATTTATTCTGGTCAGGGGTCACGGCTGATAGAGACAATTCAGACAGTTGTATCTCCATATACAGATGACTGGCACCATCTGTATATGGATAATTATTATAATAGTGTTGATAACACTCAAGCCAACAAATCTCAGAAAATAACAGACTATCTTTCGCCGTAGAGGGGGGTTATTTTACTTCAAATCTGGCAATCAAAGAAAGAAGTGAGCCTTATCGCCGTCTATACATTCGGCGGAAATGAAAGATAGTCACAATATTGACAAAACAACACGCCAAAAAATAACTAAACCAAATGCATTGATTGATTATAACAACTTTATGAAAGGTGTCGACCGTGCAGATCAGTATTTGTCTTAATATTCAATACTCCGAAAGACGACGAAATGGACAACACGAGTAACAATGTACATGATAAATTGTGCAAAAATAGTTGTGTCAAAAATAGGTATTCCCATCTATCAAAAATAGGTATTCATCAGTTCATTTTCCCCTAAAAATTGTACAACTTCTGTAGTTACACTTTTTTTGATTTTGGCCTATCCTTGAAAGTTATTTGAGTGCATTTTTTAAAATGGGTCACCCGATATACTATATATTGAAATAAATAAATTATAGACGAAACGAAAAAAAATAAAAGAATAGCAATAAGGTGACTTAACGCAACTTTGGTTACTAAGTTTGTTAAAAAATAGGAAGCACGGTTTTACGTAGAACTCGTCTTACGGTGACTTATATTACCCTGGATTCTTGGAAAAACGTGTGACGAAAGAAGAAAGTTTGCATTGTGTCAAGCAAATTTAATATTAAGAAGAGCTTTCAACAATTTAAGAAACCTGCATGCCTGTGTAAATGTGGTAAGGTTGATGAAATTATAGGACTAAAATTAAAATGGTTATGACGTAGATAAAAGTTTGTTCTCGTGATGACGATAATTCTCTACTCGTTATATAATGAATATTCACTTATTACTCACTAACTATTCATTCAGGATTTACACATTATTCTCCCTGTATTCTAATTAGTGAATAATATGTGATTTAATAATAAATAGTTAGTGAATTATGGATGGATAATGAGTGAATAATTTAATTGGTGAATCACCGTTTATTCACTCACTGGTGATTTTGCACATTAGTCATCCGCCATTCCTACGTGTTCATTCAGTATTCCCTTATTATTCACTTTTTATTCGCTCATTATCCACAATATGTTCATTCATTATTCACAGACTAATCAATCAATATTCTCTCATCATTCTCTAATTGATCATTGAATAATGAATCCCCTCACCAAAGTAACCAATGAATCATGAGAGAATTAAGAGAGTTCATAATGAGTTCATTATGAATAAATAACGCGGAGTAATAAGTGAATAATGTGAATAATCAGTAAATAGTGTATGAATAATGGGCGAAAATAATAAGATGACTTATTTTTTCTTGTTGCATGTTGCGCTTTTCATTCGAATAATTTAACATTATGATATTTTGTGGAACATCTTCATTTTTATAACTATTACCAGCTTTAATTTCATCTTTCAGCTATCCAAATTTGTTATAACATATTCACTAAATTTTTTTTTACTTTTTCAGTTATAACTTATAAATGAAGGTCTGCTATATACTTTTTTAGGACATTGACAGTTTATGTAGGCTTCCCTACTAGGCCAAAACTAGTAACCTATTCCTAGTCCAAAAACCATTAGGAGTAAACCAGTTATCAGTGTTTCTCTAATTTCCCAATAACCAATCCTTATTATTTATTAAAGGCTTTATTAAATCACTAACAGTGTACCTCACTAATACTTTTGCCATACCGAAACCTTGTGCTCTAAATTTATTTTAACTAGCAAGCATCAATTAAATTTTTCCAAATATTTTAGCAAAACTTTTTTATAGAAAACTCATAAATAGTAAACATAAAAATTAAAAGTATTCCGCTGGATCTAAAATCAGGATCACTTGACATAAAAAACAACGATTTCCAAATTTAAGTTTAAATCTAAATATCTGGCAGACAATAAAGATGTTTCTATTTCTACGACGTTCAACATCAGCGATCTAGAAAAAACTGTTAAACCTTTCTTTCTAAGAAAGAAGCTAATACCGATCGGAACGCTCTGTAGTATTGCTTCTAGATTAAATCACAATACCTACTAGTCGAATAGCTTCCTTGTACTAAAATTAATTAAAAATTGTAATTGAAATTGTTATTAAAATTTGTGTTTGAAAAGAAGAAAATTAATTTGGATAGAAAATTAGATTTTTAATAAACGAAAACTTATTTTAGGAAATGTTTTTTGTAATTGATTTTTATTCATCTACGAAGTCATAATTGACCCAGTAAAAATATAAGGAGAGGTCAAACTGAAGGTGTGTGTATTTCTGGTTTCATATAGAAATACAAAAAATTCAAAACTCTATCTACTTCAAATAGCGATTATTAGAAAAATCGTGCTATTTCCAATACCATAGCTAAACAATTTTCTTATTCATTACTTTTGCTAACGTAGAGACCTTTTCGCAAACAAATTTTTTAAAAGCTGTATTTCGATATTTGATCAATTTCTCCTGAATTTTTCGAATGAATACTTTCGATTTAGTACTACATTTTCACCAACTTACTTGACGATTGGACTGAAGCTTCAGAATAATGTTTAAAATTGAAATTTCTGAATTACTAGTATATAGTTAGGTAAAATTCAAAAAATTCTACAAAATTCGGATATTAAAATTTTAAATTGAATCCGCTTCAGGAAAATTGAGAAAATTATTGACGATTGGACTAAGTTACCTAAAATTAGAGTAGATCTGCCACAATTAGGTTGGTTAAGAAATTTAAAATGTACGGGACAGTTAAAAATCAACATCGAGATCGACCTGCATCAATTAAAATTCCCCAAAATCAAGTGGGAATACTTGAAGATAATCCAAGGATATCTTTCCGAAAATTTACCAGTGTTGTACAAGTTTCCCGCACAAGTACACATAAACTCATTCGAAATTTAATGTACGTCCATACAAAATCCAAAAAGTTCAAGAGCCTACACAAAGAACCAAAATGAATCGTCTTGTTTTTGCTCAAAACTTTTTTAAACACTAAAACGGAGATTACATATTTTGAGATCTATCTGATTTAGTGATGAAGCACACTTCAACCTCACGATTCAGTATATTGTAAAGACCCTAGGGAACTCCATAGATCGCCATTACATTCTCAAATGGTAACTATTTGTTACGCTTTATCGGCTAAATGCATTGCAATGGTTGTTGTACGATATATGCCACTTCAATAAGTTATTTGCAGCGGCTTAGGAATGAGAGAAAATTAAACTCTCAATGCATGGTTTATGTAAGAAGGTGCTCGCCCGCTTACTGCAGATGTGGTTTTGGATTATATGTACACTTTTTTTGATAATAGAGTCATCTCGAATCGCTTTCCTGGCCGTTTTAATGGAGTTTCTAATGGGCATCGTATTCACCGGATTTAAACACATGTGAGTTTTTTCTAAGGGGTGCTTAAAAGTTTGGGTGTAAGTGAGTTATTACGGCGGGCATATCGTATTGTAATCTTTGTACATTACTCAGTACATGCTTTTTGTAAATATATTCATAAATTTCAATTGGTTGCTTTATTGTTTTAAAAGAAAACGTAGAGTCTCGTTAAGCGGCAAACCCAGTGAAAGACAAAAACGGTTTTCAGTTTTGAAGTTTTAACATTTAGATTTTTCGATATGGCTATGCAATTCCAAAATTGTTGCTTTTTCAATCAAATCTTCTGGTCCTTGGCATGTACAATTAATAATTTTAATTTTTAATTAAATACATATGTCCAAAAAAATGTTTTCACTGTCAAAATGTTAGTGCCGAAAAAACAAAAATTCAATTTTCTGAGTAAATCAAAACGATCGTATGTGGTACGTACGATCAAGAAGGTTTTATGTTAAATAATGCAAATTGAGTTCAACGTTTCGTATTCCAATGGGCTTACTACTCTTCCTAAAATTCGACAATTTCTACGAAATTCAGATACTGAAACTAGAAATTCGATTTATCTTCAAAAAATTTCGTCAATTTTTTGTATGGACTATTGGACTAAGTTGCCTCAAATTCAAAAATTTCTATGAAATTTGGATACCAAAATATGAAATTTACATCAGAAAAAAACGAAGGTATTCACAATTGGATAGAAAATACAGAAAAATCATTAAAAATTATTTTCTTATGTGTACATAGTTAGGTATTTACTTCCCAAAAAATTCAAGAATTGAATTACCCAAAATATTTAAAAATGTCTACGAAATTCGGATAACAAAATTTTAAATTGGGGATTCTGTTCAGAAAAATTTAAGTATTTATTGATGATTAAAGTGAGTTATAAAAATGTTTACAAAATTCTCATAGCAAAATTTGGCATTCGATCTTCTTCAGAAAAATATCTACAAAATTCAGACACTAAGAGTAAAAATTCCATCGAAATACGGTTTTTAAAATAAAAAATTTGATTTACTTCAGAAAAATATTTGAAGGTATTGACGATTGATATAAATTACGTGAAAATTCAGTAATTTCTACAAAATTCGGATTCTTAAACTTTAAATTCGATTTAGTTCTGAAAAAATTATCGAAGTTACGGAAGACTGAATGATTACTAAAATTTAACGTGTATCGAATACTTTTGAAAAAATTAAATAGGCATTGACGATTGAGTTATTTAAAATTAAAAAATGTTTGTGTCTGAAATTCAATACCGAGCGACGATTAATCTGAACGACGATTAACCTTCTTTCCATCAAAATTTGAAATTCTATCTACTTCCAAAAAAATTGACAATTGAGCTATCTAAAAGTCCAAAAATTCTAAAAAAAATCTGATACTAAAATTTTAAATTGATTCTGCCTCACGAAAATTTAAGAAATTATTGGCGATTGGACTAAGTGGCCTAAAGTTCAAAAATTTTTAAGATGTTGAAATATTAATATAACAAATTCAATTTATATCAGAGAAAATTGACGAAGATATTGATTAAGGCTGAGTTACATAAAATTCAAAAATTCCTCGGATACTAAAATTTGAAATTTACATCAGAAAAAAAGACGAAGGTATTGACAATTGAACAGAAAATACAGAAAAAACATTAAAAATTATTTTCTTATATGTACATAGTTAGGTATTTACTTCACAAAAAATTCTAGAATTGAGTTACCCAATAGTCAAAAATGTTTACAAAATTCGGATAACAAAATTTTAAATTAGGGATTCTATTCAGAAAAATTGAAGAAGTTATTGTCGATTGATTTACCTAAAATTCAAAAATTCTTACGATATTCTGATAACAAAATTTGACATTAGATCTACTTAAGAAAATATTCACGAAGCTATTGACAGTTGAGTTACCTAAAGTTCAAAAATATCACAAAATTCAGATACTTAAAATAAAAATTCATTCGAAATACGGATATTAAAATAAAAAATTTGATTTACTTAAGAAAAATATTTGAAATTATATAAAAATTCAGGAATTTCTACAAAATTTTAAATTCGATTTAGTTCAGAAAAAATTGTCGAAAATACGAAAGACTGAATGGTTACTAAAATTTAACATTCGATACACTTTCGAAAAAATTAACAAAGGGATTTAAAATTAAAAAATGTTTTCGAAATTCGAACTAAAATTTGAAATTTAAAATCATTAAAATTTATTTTAGTAGTTAGGAATTTACTTCACAAAAAATTCAAGAATTGAGTTACCAATAATTCAAAAATGTCTACGAAATTCGAATAGTAAAATATAAAATTGGGAATTTTGCTCAGAAAAATTTAACAAGTTAATGACAGTTAAAGTGAGCTACCTAAATTCAAAAATATTTTCGAAATTTGTATACAAAAATTGAAAGTTAAATTTTTGAAATTCGATTTATTTTAGCAAAAAGTCCTCGATATTATGGACGATTCAGTTACCCAAAACTCAAAAATTTCCACGATATTCGGCTAATAAAATTTGACATTCGACCTATTTCAGAAAAAAAAACACGAAAGTATTAACGATTGAGTTACCTAAAGTTTAAAAATATCTACAAAATTCAGATACTATAAATAAATATTGAATGAAAATTCGGTTTTCTTCATGAAAATTGTTGAAGGTATTGACGATTGGAATGTCTACAAAATTCGGATTGTAAAATTTTGTATTAGATTTACTTCAGAAAGAACTGTCTAAATTATAAAAGGTTGAACTGAAAATTTTGAATACTACTTTTTGATTTATATAGTAACATTAAATTAAAAAAAATTCGATACACTTCAGAAAAAATTGACAAAGGCATTGACGATCGAGTTACTAAACATTAACAAATGTTTTCGAAATTTGGACTAAAATTGGAAGTTCAATACTGAACGATGATTAACCTGATAATTCACAAAACTTTAAAATTTTATTTTCCCGATTTATGTATATAGTTATGTAACATTAAAACATTTTTACGACAGTCAAATATCAAAATTTGAAATTCTTTCTACTTCCAAAAAAAAATTACGATTGAGCTTTCAAAAAGTCAAAAATTTCTACAAAATTCGTATACATTTTAGAAAAATTTGGCAAAGATATAGACGATTGGACTCAAAATTCAGAATACTGTCTGAAGCTCAATTTTTTGATTTATGCATAAAATTCACAAATTCCTACGAAATTTTAACAACTGAAATTCAACTTTCTTGTCGATTGAACTGTGCTACCCAGCTATGCTACAAAACTCAGATATTTCTATGAAATTCGGGTATTAAAATAGAAAATTCAAATTGTTGTTCAATTGAACAGAACTGAAAATACAAAAAAACTGCTTAAAATTTAACGAAATTCAATGGAATCAGAATCTAGATCTGACTCTAGTTTCTGCAAACGTCTTTAGATTTAATGATTTTGTTTGGGAAGTTATATTCAAATTTGGAATCAAATTATTTGCAATTCCATGTGCAGAAATTATTTTCGAGGTGTTGTCTTTCGAGATTTTTTCGTATTCGGCAATTTTTCTTTTTATATTAATATTTCTGGGAAATGTAGTGACTCTGCCTGCATATTTAACACCAGTAGGGCAAGCCTAGTACAAATAAATTTTAAAACTAATTTTTGATATTATGTCCAATAGAAATTTTGTTGTATCTGGAAATAAAGTGATTCCGCTTATTCAAATGCCACTTTTTGAATGGAGATACCATCATATTCCCGAAAACAAGAATCCCAAAAAATACAAAATAATGTGCCGCAATAAAAAGGAAGGCCATATTAAAGGTTTTTTAAATCCAATGTCAAAACCATGTAATTGTTACCCAGAAAAGACCAACGCTAAGCGTCTTTGGGCAGTTCTCTATTTCAGTACTGAATAATTATAAAAATACACAAATGTTTCAAAAATGTTTGTGAGAATTTCAAAAAATTATCATAGCGGGCGGCAGCGCTGTTTGGTGTCTTCCCATTATTAGATAATTTTTTAAATATTGCTGTTTCGGCTTTTCAAGTTCTATGAAAAGTAAAAAGCTCCCATTTTGTTTATTACTAAGCGAAATCGGATACTATTTTATTGGACACTTAATACCGGTACTACAGGTTTATTAAATAAAATTATTTCCCTTTCTAAAATCACACAAAGGCCATATCCATCCACTTAATTATATGTACCGGCACAAATTTTTTCGAAATTCCAAAAAAAACTAATTAAATACATAAAGCCCGTTATTTTCTCATTTTCATTCCACACATATATACACACCCACTCACACAAAAGATTTGAAAATACAATACTAAAAATCATTAAAATTTAATATTTATTGTTACACGATTTTTGATTATTTTTCAATTTTTTTTTTGTGGGAAAATCATAAAATTGAAAAAAAGCTAATTTATGATATTTTGTGTATTTTGTTTGTACACGAAAAGAAGAGGAAAAACCAACATCTCCGCCCGAAAAATATCGATATGATTGACATAAATTATAGATAAAATTTTGTTTATTAATAAAACACAATTTTAGTTCCCATAATTGTGCAACTTCGCGATTTCAAAATAAAATGTTTACAGAGATTGTGATCCTGTAAGAAAAATGTGTACATCGCGCGTTTCGATTAAAACATCGAATATACAAAGCTTTCATATACATTTTATTACATTTTATTTATTTATGTGACATACAATATAAAACCATCATCATCATCATCATGGTTCATCGTCGTCAGCATCGCCAACATCCATATGAAAATTAATATTAAATAAAATTATTTTTATTTTTCTAGTGTAACGAATCAAACCAGACGACAATCAATCATTTTCAGAATTTTTTTTTGTATTTCTATATATTTGTTGTTGTTGTTGTTTTTTTCGGTTTAATTTAAATTTGTAAAATAAATAGGGTGAACTTGAATGTATGTATGATGGTACAAACAAAAAAAAATTTGAATGCGCCGCAATGATAACTTGTACAAAACGGAAATTTTGCGCAAATATTTATGAACATCCCTATATATATTAACAAGTATTTAACATTCGACTATCTATCAAAATTGACTTGATCATACTATTTATATAAATTATGTAACGATCAATTTGGAATAAGTCGTAACAAAATAAAAATAAAGCAAAAACAAAATTCACACACCCACCTAAATTCGTGATCGTGAGGTTTTATAAAATAAAAAGCAGAAATAAATAAATAAAATAATTTGGTTTTATCATTAAAAAAATGTTGTGATCATGAATATATTTAAAATACATATAAACAGGTGAATTTCGTCCGATTTAATATTTACGATCACTACTGTGTCGATCGAGTCTACATAATATATGTAATATTATATATTTTATATATGATCGCGCAGAGTGGTATTGTAACATGATCAATATATATTATGCAGATATACACATGTTTCGTGTAATATCATCAAAAGGTATTGCCGATCTTACCTACATACAACACAACGTATATATTGATTTGAGCGCAAAAAGTTAAACATTTTATATATTATTTCTTATTATTCTCTGCATCATCATCTTGATCAAGTATGTATATCGTATGTGTATTTTATAATATGTTTTGTTTTAACCCGCACGATCAATTGATCGTATATATGTAGGTATATATTATGTATAAAAAAGACTCGCGGTCGAAAGTCTAGAGTTCTTGTCTAGTATATAGTTTTATGCTGTGTGCGCGATCATTGCTTTTATTTCGATTATATATTATATGGAAAGGTAATATCTGATCGTTGTTTTTTAATTTTTTTTTTTTAAGTTTTTTGTTGATGGATCACTGGGAGATAAAATTATAATAATTTTTTATTTAAATTATTATTATTTTTATTTTTTTTTTAATATATTTATATTTGGTTGGTTGGTTTGGTTGTTGTTGTAAAGTTTTGATTTTGTAAACCGATGAATAAACGATCACGCTATGTTTGAATAATAATAAAGAATTTTATTTAATGAGATATCTGACTTTGGGCAACATGTTTTTTTTTAAAGCAGGAATTTTAGTTTTTTTTTTTAATGTTGAGTTGCTAAACATATACCTATATATATGTATATGGTACATGGTATTTGAGAAATTTATTCAAAATACAAAACTAAATAAAAATATTTATCAAAATTCAGCGATCACATCACGACGGCGACCACAAAAAAAATGGTTCTGTGCGTCTTTTACATATATAATGTACATAAGTAGTTTTTTTGGAAGATTTGCGATGGGAATATTTAGATTCAAGGTTATACTATATTGGGCCAACATTTTCTCAATATGTATCTAATTTATAAATGCTGCACGAAAAACATTTCCAATTAGAATTAAGTCATGAAAAAAAAAAACGCTTATCTTGTTACCATAAAGCAACAATTCAATTGAAACCAATCTAAATATATACATTTAACAAAAACTGAATATAATCTCATATTTTCATGAATTTTTCATAACACAAAAAAAACTGTTTTTCTTCTTATTACCGTCGTCGTCGTCGTCGTGGTATAGTATATATTTTGCCATCTTATTATTTATCTTTTTCAATTACAGTATACGTTTATAAAAAAATAAAAATATAAATCCAAGTCCATTGGTTCTAATTTCAACACAGTAGTGTAGAAACACCAGCGCCTCCTTTATATACATGCACACACATATTGTTGATATAGTTACGAGACATTCATAAGTGGGGGTATATAAGCAAAACAAATGAATAATTATAGCAAGGATAATAATAACAACAACAACTAAAAAAGGATAACTTTGCAATTTTGACTCGAACACTGTATACACACAGTGTTTTTTTTTTACTATAAAAGTTGCCATAACAACAGCACATTGCACATTTTCAATATATATATATACTGTACTATACATATACAACCAATATTCTCTTTCTCTTTTTATAAATTTTCCGGAAAAATATCCCTTTTTAATGGTTTGTTTTCGTTATTATTTTTTATTATACACAAACACCAGCTGATACTATACATCATCATCATCCGTCTCTCCGCATTGTGAAAAACTACAGAAAATTTCATGTCCATCTCTTTTTTACATATTTTACATTGAAATGCGCAATATCACATTTTAACGGGTACATTACGGTATATAGTATTCACTCTAACGAAAATTTTCCCAACAAACTAACTAACAAAAAAAAAAAAAACACACGAAAGAAAATCAAAAGGAATGGGAGGATAATAATAAATAAAAAAAAAATCATTTCACATGATTTTTAAAGATGCAACCCATCAAGAATTTTTTTTTTTTACAACATCATAATAAAATGCAATAAAATGGCGTCTAAAAATGGTAAAAATATAAAAAATTTTGTATGACTTACCAGGACTACCTAGGAAGACTGAAGAATATAATACACCCCGCCTTGATGCTTCTAAATTTCTAGCGTCGGCAGGTGATGACCAATCCCTTCGACACCATCGTCCTAGAACAATAAAATTAAAAATAAAATACAAAAATTAACATAAAAACGATAAAAGATGTTTTTATGATCGACATGGATGATCGTTTGACATATATTGTGGTAGGTATATATGTACATACATAATATATGAGACGTTCGAGTTATAATTATTTGATTGAGTGATTTTTTTTTAATTGGTTATAAAAAATAAAAATTCGCGTTTTTAATGGATACACCTATTTTGTTATCTTATCGATATATACATAAAAAAAAAAATTCCTTATATATCATACATACTATACTATATATATATATATACATGATCAAGAGTGCGATGGTTACAAATTTTTATCACGATTAATTTTTTTTTTTTTTTTTTGTGGTAAATTTTTAATTATCGGTGTAATTTGTTGATAGATTATTGATAATATTTTTTGTGATAAGATATAGGTTTGAATCTGTGTGTGTGTGTGTGAACGTATTTCCGGGAAAATTTATGGTGAACATATGATATTATTATTATTATTATTATGGTATGGTTATAAATTATATATGTTTAAAAATAAAACAAAAAATTTGCCATTTATATAAAATGGGGTGATTTATGTGGGAGAGATGTTGATGTAATTGGGTAACATTTTTGATTGGTTGAAATGATTTATGCATAATGGATGTGTATATGGTAAAAATTACTAAGGTGTTTTTTTTTTTTTTTTAATAAAATAAGTCCGACGGAATGGTATAAGTTCGACTTTTTGGCGACCCACGCACATTTTATTAACCGGATATGCATTTTTTACGTTAATATTCAACTCGTCTATGTAGAACATGAATCTAATTGTAATTTGTACTAAATTTAAATTATACAAGACTTTATTATTATAAAATTGGAATTGAAATTGGACGCATGAACATTGATTTATTTTGGTTGAACGTTTTTAAAAAATATAAAAATAAATCGTTTAAACGTGAAATGATTGCTAATTTACTAATTGCATTTTTATTTATTTAAGTAGTCAATTATATATCAAAAGGTGGGGAGGAGCAGAATTTTCGTTTTAATTTAAATTTGTGAATTAACATTAATTTGACCTAATTGTACACTTACAGTCACATTTTTTCCCCGTTATCTTTAATTACTTTACAATTAATGTTTTAATGGATATTTCAACTTAATTGCATGTTAGGACATTTCTTACAGTGGCCTGCCAAATATTATACCTAGTTTTTAAAGATACAAGAAATTTATTAAGAGACGATTTATACACTACATACTATGTTAAATGTAAATGAGGTGAGCCTCGAGTACTACAGAGAGAATATTTTCACAAATTTCACAAAAAATTGCAAAGTTTAATAAAACTCGGGAAATTCAAATCTTTGTCGGGTATATAAATATGGAATGCTGTTCTAACAAGAGAAACGGCAACACTTCGACACAATGATGATTTAAAATTTTAAGAAGGTGAAACAATTTATAATATTTTTTTGGTATCGTTTGATGAACTATAAAAATCAGCTGCTGATTCTTTGAAGAGGTTTCACACAAACTTTTCTTATTGTAACTCATGATTCAACATAGTTCGTCTACTAAATACCGGCCTGTATTAATTTAGCTAGAATGTATTACGACTAAATTTAAAAGAAAACTTTACTTTACCTTAATGTCCTAATTATAGAAATTTTAGACCTTAACAATTTTCACAGTACGATAAGATCAACGAGAAAATTTTAATTAATTCAAATTAACGGAAGCTTTTTAGCTTCTTAATCTTTTTGGAGGGAAAACGGTGACTATTTTAGCAGACTGATGTTGAGGATACCGAAAAAAAATTTCTATCAAATTTGTATTTGAAATCTAATTTCTAAGCCTCATTAAAAAGCAGGGATTTTAAGTTAAAATAATAATTGATGCAAACAAAATTGACTTAGCCGAATAAGTAATGATTTGCCATTTAGTTTTCAGAGAAGAAAATTGCCCATAAAAATTGCATTTGCAATGCCCGTTAGTAAATCGCTTACGGATAGGCCAATTGATTCATGAATACTTGAAAGAATTACTAAGTATTAGGCTAATTCAACTTTTAAATAAAACAACAAGATCTTCCGACGGGCTTAAACCAAGTTTTAGTAATAACAAAAATAAAATGAAAAAGATTAGCTAAAAGGTAACCCGTATTTATTCTTGTATTTGATCTGAAATGTTGAAAATTTACATTAAAAGTCGACAGTATCCCTTTGAAAATGCCCCCGAAGCACTTTTTACTAAAATAACACCGAATTCGCTAAGGGTATTCACAGCCTATATGTAATTTCAAATTTTCTATTCTGAATTAAATTATAAAAAGGGATAATTTCGCCGGGCCGCTAGTACTAGACCTCAAATTGACAAACTTATATTGATAAGCTTGAATTAATAGGAGTAGTCGAAATTTCAAAATTTTTAACGTATATATTAAGCAAGCAAAAAATTGACGCGGCTCTTTTATACCTCTATAAACCCCTCTTTACATATTAGGACGACCCTTAATTGTAAGGAAACAAATATTTTATGCAATTTATCTTCTAGAAAAAGCGCAGGTTTGGTTAAAAATTTGAAAATTTAAAACCATATCCACCGAGTCTCAACTTTGCTTAACCCTAATATTTTTTTTGAACCATTTTTGTTTAATTTATTGAATGTTTGATGGAGACCTCACTCATTAAGTATCTCATTTCAGTTATTTCTTTTTAAAGACATACAATTTTACAAGACCCACAGCCAATAAATTACAAAATATGTCAAATATGTCAGCATTGAAAAAAGTAGAAAATATGTAGAAAAACAAAGAAAATCTTAATTTCAGGCTTTACAATTAAAATTAGAAAAAAAAAACACAAATTGTGAATTTTTTTATCATAGGTCAAACCTGTAGTGTAAAGTATGGAGCACTCTAATCCTAATGTGTTATAATAACCATTCTCAAATTTTGTAGTTTAGAAAAATTTGGTCCAATGTCGAATTCCAGTCAAATGTGAAGTTTAGACTTTAAATTTAAAATTTTCTATTAAAATTATAACTTATGTACTTATTTAATTTTTGTACAGTTCATTTTTTTAATCTGTTACTAATTTTTGAAAGAACGTGTTTGTGACACACTTAAATTTTTTTAAAAAAACGCAGGGGTTCAATAAAGCTTTCATAAATGGCAAATTAATACTTGAACACAGTATTTAAAAGTCGAATTAATCGAGTATTTATTGGTTTTCAGATCATTGTGCGATTCAGAATTCCGAATTTTTGATCGATTTTGGCGTAATTTTCGAGTTTTTAACGATTTTTAGAAATGTCCATTTCCTAAATAATAATTTTATAATGCTAAATTTGAACTTTCTTTTATGTAAATTTTAATTTAAACTTAATGATGAACTTAATATTTTAAAATTTAATTTTAATTTTAAAAAATGTCCAAAGTCTTAAGATTTTCAAATTTTGAAATAAACAAACCTAAAATAAGTTTCGAAAAGTTATCACTTTATTTGTGCTTTGAATTTTCCAGTAAATCAAAATCTCAACAAATTACTTTTAAAACATTTTAAATTATAGATTCATAAAACGCAATAATAGCACGAAATTTAATGTTAATTTTAAAATGTTCAAATTTTATTTTATTGAAAAATTCTTAAATTTGTGTTAAAATAAAGAATTAAACTTTTAGGTAGCCCTTCTTAGTTAACCTAAATAGGTCAGTTATGGTTGAAAAGTTAACAACGTAGACTAACCGTTTTAAAACGGTTGTAAAACCTATTAGTGAAATAACAGTAAAAAAAATAATTTATTAGTTGGATGCTTTCTTCTTGACTATTGTCTACTCCAATAAATTTATGGTTACGTGGCACGTTTCCAGCACTCAACCAAGTTGGATTCAAACTAATTTGCAGTTAAGAATTAACCATTTTTAAAGTCTTTATAAACCAAAGTTTAATTTTGGTAAACAGATTTTAAACATTTTATTGATTCAAATTTTCGAATATGTTTTATTAGAGTAACAGCTAATATATAAATAATTAGCTATAAGAACGGAGTATGGGATATTATGATAAAAAGTAACGCAAACGAGGGTGTCCTCTAATATATGGAAAGCTGCATGTAGTAGTGCACTTAGTGTTACATAAATGGTCCTTTAATAGGCTCAAATTACATAAATATTTTAAAATGTTCAGAAACCACAAAAAAAATGAAAATGAAACCGAGACAAATGAAAATAATGATATCAGATCTGACATACGAGTAAACCAACAGTTAAAATATTTTTAATATAGGTTAAAGTAAATTGAATTGTGTTTGTCAGGGCTGACTCGTGGTGTGTTTATTGGTTAAAAAAAACAACCTGTTTCTGTGAATGATATCCTCTGCAAGGAAACCGCAAAAACGCAACAACTAAAAGCCTATATCTGTGGAATGATGTTGGGGCTTAATATATTACCAGACAGTGATTCAAAATAAAGGACAAGCCACTCATTAAACACTAAGACCTTAAGAATTCTTAACTCAAAAACTGAATACAATTTATTTTATTTATTTATTATTCGTAAATTTGTCACCAGAGGTTAAAATATTAACTTCCACGATTTGTGACCGCGTAAGTCACGTAATAGCATATATTATAACTTTAACTGATCATGCTAAATAATTTAAATTAAATGGCTTAGAAACATATTAAGAGATTAACGGCTCTTGCTCTCAAAAAAGCAGAAGTAGCACACAAACCATGCCAAAATGTGAGAATATACCATTTTCCTTTATGCTTTATGCTTATGATGCTTTAAAATTAAAATTTTTCAAAAACATAAATTGAGAATTTTTTTAGTAGGTCAAACCTGTGGCTAGTACTAAAATTGTATAATAAAAATATGGACCACTCTAATCCTAATGTGTTATGACTACCATTCTCAAATTTTGTAGTTTAAAAAAATTCAATGCGACAATTACTAGCAGAATAATATTGTTAATCGTAATTAAAATTTTTGAAACTTTGGTCCAATATCGAATTCCAGTATGAAGTTTAGACTTTAAATTTATATGTTCTGTTAAAATTTTAGCTTACGTGCTTATTTAATTTTTGTACAGTTAAGGCCTGTACATTTTTTTAATATGTTACTAATTTTTGAAAAAACGCAGTGCTTTCAATTCATAAATGGCAAATTAATACTTGAAACCAGTTTTTAAAAGTCGAACAACCAGAATATTTATTTGTTTTCAGAGTATTGTGCGATTCAAAATTCCGAATTTTTAAAATTTAATATTTTTCGTATAAATTCTGATCTTTAGATTTCATACTATTCGATTTTAGCGTAATTTTCGAGTTTTTGACACAGTAGGAAGTGTATTTGCAATTTTAATGACTAATTTTGCATTTTTTCAGAATGATGAACTTAATATTTTAAAATTTAATTTGAATTTTAAAAAATGTCCAAAGTCTTAAGATTTTCAAATTTTGAATAATCAATTGGAAATTTTTAATTCAGAACAAACCTAAAATATGTTTCGAAAAGTTAAATTCGTAAAACTCAGTAATAGCACGAAATTTAATGTTAATTTTCAAATTCCAACATTTTATTTTATTGAAAAAAAACTAAAATTTGAGTTAAAATTAAAAATTGAACTTTTAGGTAACCTTCTTATTTAACCTAAATAGGGCAGTTACGGTTGAAAAGTTGACAACCATTTTAAAACTTATTAGTGAAATTACAGTCAAAAAATTACTTACTAGTTGAATGCTTTTTTCTTGACTATTGTGTACTCCAGTACAAGTTGCATTCGAGCTAATTTGTAGTTAAGAATTAACCTTTTTTAAACTCTTTATTAACCGAAGCTTTATTTTGGTTAAAAAAAATTTTAAATATTTAATTAATTCAAATTTACGAATAATTTTTATTAGATTACAGTTAATATTTTAATAATTAGTTATAATAACATAGTTTGGGATATTATGATAAAAAGTAACGCAAACGGGGGTTATAATAAGCTTATCTACTTGAACGGTCCTTCAACAGGCTTAAATTACGTAAATATTTTAAAAAGTTCAGAAACTCCAAACAAAATGAAAATGAAGCCGAGACAATTTAAAATAATGATGTCAGTTAAAATATTTTTAATGTAGGTTAAAGTTGGTATACTTGTCTCTATGAGGGCCGACCTATGGTATGTGCGAACGGTTTCGTAGGGCATACAATTTTTAAGGGCGCCAAATTTTTATTGCAAATTTACTGTGCGCTGTTTTGGATATAATGAACCAACTCGTTCCGCAAGAAAACCAAAAATAGACAACAACTATACTTATGCGATAGCCTTTAAAGAAGCCACTCATTAAACATTAAGACCTTAAGAATTCTTAACTCAAAAACTGAATATAATTTATTTTATTCGTTTAATATTCATAAATTTGTAAACATACTTGCTCTCAAAAAATCAGAAATAGTACACAAACATTACCAAAAAGAGATTATACAAATGTATGTTCCGAGGTACGCAAAAAACTATTAAACTAAAATTAGGGATTCGACCGAAATTTAGTACTTGAAAAAATTTAGGTACCGAATTATTTATGCGAAATTTCTTCGTTACTGTTTAATTCCCTATTACTGTTTTAACAATAATTTGAACAACTAAGCTTGGAAATAACTTCAACATAAATTCTAATAACATCACCCACGGTCAAATTGTTGGATCCTAATAAAATCTCGAAACGCTGCGGTTTGGCGAAAAGAGCTTAGCTAAAAACTATCAGCAAAACGAGGAAATTTATTGAGGCTCTTTGTTTTAATTTTAATAAAATTAATTTTTCGTGACGTGTCCGAACTGTGAATTCAAATGGACATTTTTGAAAATGCACATTTTTGGATTAAACTAAATGTTATTAAAATCACTAACATAATTCAAATTGGACAACTCTGAATTAAAAAAATCGGTCAATATGATAAATATCGTAGTTTATTGAAATCCAGTTCCAGTTTTCTACTAAAGCTGTCCATATAATTCGTTATTCTTTTTAAAATTGTCGGCCTTAAAATATTAATCGATAAAGTGTTTCTTTAAAAGAAATTCGATCTAATTTACTCTTATAGTAAAACCTGGAAGGTGAATCACGTGGCATTTTTAAACTAGTTTGATCAAATTTTACTTGTTTACACATTTATTGACCAACAAATAGGCTTCATCACTGAAATGATCTGCAAAACTGATAATAGCTCGTAAACTGCAATTGTAGCATCGGCGGAATCAATACTTAGACTTTTAGAGCATTTCGAATTTGATGGACACTGTTTCTCCACAGTGCAACAAATTTTTTTTTTCAGAAGTACGCTTCGATTATCTATGTAAAGTTTCACCACCTGCTCGAGAATATACTCTAATAGGTTGAATTTAAATAATTGATTTAACGTATTTGTAACCTGTAAAGAGTTCTCGATGATGGAATATTCGATAATCGAGCAAATCGCTAGACGAGACTAGATCAATTTAACCAAAGAAATTTCAATTTCAGTTTAAGGTTTTACTATACATAATTCCTTGCTAGCAAGATCATTGAATATTTGCTCCAATATCAGTGAAAAACTGTGTTATTAATATTACGGTAAAAGTTTTGGAATTTTGACTAAACCCAGTAATTTAAGCATACCAATAGGTACACAATTTGTTGGAAATTAGTACTGGGGGCACGGAGAATTTACCCCTTTTGCCCTTCCCCCTCCCTCTAATAGGGATTGGCTACAATATTTTATTGCTAAACAATTAATAAGGGCGGTTCAACCAATCTCGCGCAGGGCGCTCAGAAGTTTCGAGGCGGTACTGGTCTTTACGTTACCTTCCATTTCATTGGTGTACCAAAACTGTAATTCAGTCAAATCTTTATAGACTTATTAGTTACTAGAAGAACTTCTATCTTCATTGACTATATGTGGGGCTAAGAAAAAGGTTTAACCAAGGTTCAATAACCACCCTAGATCGCCTTAGGTTTACACGGTTGAAGAATAACCATATTTAAACTAATAACTTACGCTAATTATCATTAATTTAGGTTATTAATTATCTATGCAAACGCCCAAATAATTTAAATTTTATTACGGATATCTTTGAATTTTTTTGAATATAAAACTATTTGAAACTTTTGGAAATAAACCATATAAAAAATCACACTGTAACCGTTCTAGTTATTTGAAAATAATTTGGAAGAATTTAGACTTGTTGACTTGCAATTGGGCGCATTTTATTTGGGCCCATTAAATTTAAATAAGACCAAAAATTATTTCAAAATTAGATAACGAAATGGTCAAAAACAAAATATTTTTAAATTTCTAATAGCCATTCTATATGTACGACCCCATAGGATCTCCAATGCAGACGTTTCATGACGTTTCAGCATGACTGATTCCAGTAAGAAGGCGCTTACCGCTACACAGTTAAAAAAATATTGCTTATGTAATATAAATTGCATTATATATAGGTCCAGTGGAAGGCTGTATTACAAAATAATTCAATGTTTGTATTAAAATAGGATTTTAATACAGTTTCCATTAATTTGTAATACAGCAATTACATTAAATTTTAGTTCAACATTCCATGACAAGTTGTAAAGAACCGTAAATCAACTGCATTAAAATTGATCAAAGACTGCATTAATAAAATATTTTAGAAGTATTAAATTTTAAAACAAGTTCCATTAAAAGTTCCGAAAGTTTAGCCCTTTTTTCTGGAGTTGGTCATTTGGTCTTTGTTTTTGGTGCCTTGAGGATCGAAATCTCGAAGAACAGTTTACTTTAAAAAACCATTTTCTTTCCATTGGCGGACTAGTTCACTTTATAGTCGCCTAGTAATAAATTATAAATTAAGAACTGAAATGCTTACCTTTAACGTACTAGATATTTTCGAATTCAGAAAACCCAATTATTTTATTTGTCATTTAGTCGGTTTCATTTAGCGAATTTTATATCAGTAAAGCAAAATACCTGCATGAATTTATTATTCATATAACATTTAAGTCCACTTATTTTAGCGAATTATATATTGGTATACATTTTCAATTTGAGCAGGTTGCTTTAAAATGTTTAATAGTTTTATTAAAATTAACTTTTAATGCAAATACTGCCTTAGAAATCTTCATAATTGCATTAAAATTCATTTTAATGCATTTATTACTTTACATTTTAATAATAACTTGCATTACATGAGTCCTAATGCAAGGCTTGAATTAAAAATTAAAATTATTTTTTTAACTGTGTAGGGGTGCCAAATTGCCGATTTATATAGAGGAATTTGTTAGTTTTAATAAAGTAATTGATAAGAATATAACGACATTTAACAACTATAGATAATTTAAATGGTATAAATAAGAGAGGGCGACAAATGGACAAATTTGATTCCTGGTGAACGAACTTGGAATTTTTATTTTTCAACAAAAACATCATAAAATTTCTGTTTACAGAAATTCTAACAAATTGGGTACGACGCGTGGCTCTGTCAGAAATTCTAAAGCCCCAAGATTTCAGAAAAAATCGAATTAACCAAAGTCAGCTAATTATGAAGATTCGTCTTCAGCGAAATCAGTTGAAATGAAGAATAATCCATATACGACATATTTTGTTGATACTAAAGCTAGCTCGAAGTTGTGCTTACGAATCCCATGCTGTGACAGTGAAATTTCATTTCAATTCACGTTAATTAATAATTCCAGTAGAAATCGCTAAAAATCAACTCTAATATGTAGATGTAATAATACCTAGTGTTTTTGGTTATGATACCCCTCCTCATGCTGTAAAATTTGTTCTGATTGAACTTTTTTTCAAAATAGATTGCACATACAAGTTTGAGGGGTATGTATGGCTTAAAAATGGAGACTGGAAGCTTAATAAATGTATTTGTTTTAGTCTAATTGGCGCTAAATAGATCTAGCTCATATCAAGTGAATAAGATTACCCAACATTTCATAGAAACAAACCAGAATTTATTCATACAATAAACACTGTGACGTTGCTTGGTTGGCAACTCCCTGAAAGAATAACAAACAATGCTAACTGATCTCTAACAACTTTAGCTCAAAGATAATAAAAAACCCATCGTAAAAAATGATCCTATAATAGCATTGAACCGTTTAAAACTAATTCTAAAAATAAAAAGTCTAAATCTTTTTTAAATTTTCAAACCCGGGTCTTATTTTAGTGTGAATTTTTTTCTGAAAGCATCAATGTCATTCGTAGCATTTCACACATTTACCAAAAATTTAACAAACCAGAAAGGATTCTGGAAGTCCATGTTTGAGAAAAATATTGTGTACTAAAAGAAATTTTTTTAATAAAAACTGACTATTTAAGTGATTTTGTACCGTTTCGGAATAGGTATTGAAAATTAGACGGCCTTTACCCAGTGAACCGTAAAATAATTTAAAAGCAATAAGCCACACAGAATACCACTCAGAACATGTAGTTTTTATACGTTTCGGTGAATCGTCACTTCGGTTATACAGAACTTAAGGGGGCCAATAATGAAACTTGTCATTCATTCCTCGGAAAATCAAAATTTTAAATATTAATTTATAACCAGTTTGATGTTTAAGAACTTCATTTAGCTTGGTTCGAAGGACCAATTATTATAATTAGAAGGTAAAAAGGTCTCAAAGCTTATTTTAATGGTATATCTACTAGGAGAATCTTTCAAAATTTATTTTTTATAATTAGTCCACTATTTTTTATGGAAAAGTTAAAATTTCACCAAATATCACAGTTAGGATTTTTGTAGGTGATCTGTTTGAAAGGTTTTCAAACCTGAATTTATTTGGTCCACACAAAAATTTTCTAATTCAATTTAATGTTTCATTTTCGCATAGGAATAAAAAAATTTTCAAAATTCAAAGTTTTCGTTAAAATTATAATTAGTTTCAATTGTGTCTGTAAACTAATATGGGAGTTTACTAAAATCATGTGGCATTTTGATTTAAACTCCCAGCTATTATAAACACTCGAACGAAAAATTTTTACACGTTACAAATCTAAAATTGAATTTCGTAATAAAAATTAAAGATTGCAAACCGACGTCCGGTTGCCTCTTATAGACTGACCAAATCTCATCTTTTGAAATCTCAACAAAATATTTTTAATTCTTAAACTAGCTAAAATATTCCAAACATCTTTGGATATAAAACCAAAAGCTCATGTCAAGTGAACGCAAATTACTCAACATTTCGTAGAAATAAATAAGACAAAAGCCCAAATATGCTGCTTGCTTTTGGGCCATTTAGAACTAATTCTGAAATGAAATTCTGAAAGCAGAGATTCTTAAAATCAAAAAGCTTTCTCATGATCACTAACGAATCTAAATCTTTTTCATATCCGGATGTTAATTTTAGTCTTTCACACATTTACAGAGTTTCCCCAGATCAAAAAGTGTGCAAAGCATTTCTTAATGTTTTAATTAATTTTAGGGAGTCGACAACTAGTACCATCTATAATAATCTGGATTGTCAGAATTGCACTTTATCATGAAATTTAAATTCTAAGAGAAAGAGTTCTGGAAGTCACATTGTTTTTAAAAATATTGGGTAGCTAACTAACTTTTCATTCGTGCTTTGGAAATTTTATACTGACCACTATGATAAAAACTGACTGTATCACAGATGGCTAATAAAATATTTTAATTGTAATTTGTAAGATTTTTCCGCCCGAAATAGCAACGTTCTTTGTAACTAACACAAATCTTCATATGTAAGAAGATAGTTAAAATTAAACGACCACGACCAGTAAAATGATTTAAAACCAATACAATTTTATTGATTAAGCTTATACACCTTCTGATTTCTCAAAATCACTCAGTTAATTCTGTCTCTATACATTTAAATGAACCTAACGATCGTGTAACTAAAACACAATAATCTGGAGGGGGCAGGGGATTTGTCGTTCATTTCACCAGAAAAATCAGAATTTCAAATATTTCAGTTACAACAAGTTTGACGAAATCACAAAATTTTGAGTTTAAAAAATTCATTTGGCTTGGCTCAAAGAACTAAATTGGTAATAAGCGACCATAATATTAATTTTCGCCCAATTTGGATTTTTCATCCAGAATAAATATGATTGGTCTAAGGTATTCTGACGTCCGTTACAAGAACAACGCTGAATCAATCAAACCCAATGTGGTTTGCAGGAATTTTTATAGCTTAAGCAAAGTCTATCGACATGTTATTAACAAAATTTCATATTCTAAACATGAATTTGGTGAAATTTAGTAACCCTTTCAAAATTCTAACAATTTCTGAATATTTCATAATTTAGTAACTTTTGATCCAAATTGTAAGATTGTCAAATTTCGTAAAAAATCGAAAAAATGCCGCATTTGAGACTTTTGTAGGTCAGCTTTTTTAATGACTTCAAAACCTTAATCTATTTGACCTTTACACGAAAATTCGCTAATTCAACTAGATGTTTGATATTCGTTTAGTAACAAAAAAATTTTCAAAATTCAAAGTTTTCGTTAAAATTTTAAATTAACTCTTTTAGTTTTAAACTAAAGTTTTACTTTAAACTATTAAGAAACTAACAAGGGACGTTACTAAAATCATAACCAAAATTAGAGACCGTAAAATTCCAATCAAAAAATTTCGTATTTCTGTCCGTCGTCCGGTTGATTCTTATAAGGCTCTTAAATTCTAAAAATTCAATTATTCGAAATTCCGACCAAATCTCTTCTTTTAAATTCTCAACAAAATATTTTTAATTCTTAAAGGGGACAAAAGTTTTCACATTTTTGTACATAACTGAATGCCAACGGTAAGAGTCGAATATGCTATGGTAATATAAACATTTTATTCAACGGATTTGGTTTTACGTGTGGAAACACCAATATCAGTTAACTGCGGTTTGTGACCAAAAATACTCTAATCAACTTGTTTTTTTGTGTATAGGCAGCCCAATCAAAAGGTTATTTAAATTATCAAACTTGAAGTGATTGATTTCGAACTATCGTACTAATCCTAAATAATATATTGGGAAACTGTAAAATTTTCAGCTAAAAACCTAATTATAAAGTTATGTACGAACATGCGGCTTAAGTTTCTAAATAAATGGCTTTCATAATTAAGACTTAAATTAATCATAATAATTTGTACCGTTTATTCTCATAATCTAAAATGCGTCATTCAGTATGTAGAATGTCGTCATGTAATTTACAAATTTTGTTGACAATCTCAACTTTATTACATAAATTTAGATGACGACGACGATTGAATTGAGCTAAACCAAATAAAATTGAGTGATAAATGCAACAGCAATAATCCCCTCAAATTTTATTTTTTAACACACAAAACCCAAAAATGATTAACTAAACGTTTCTGCAAAAAAATGCTGAATAATTTCTCGTCTATATAACAACACATCTCTCTCCCATGCGATTACTATGAATTTCAATCAAGGTATTCCCTTACAAATTATTCACTCAAGTTGAAAAAAAAATAAAAATTCAAAAATGTAAAAAACGCGCATTATGTCTTCCTTATGTTTATATAAAGAAGCATACATATCTATCTTTATATCGATTAATTGGTCTAAAAAGAATATTGACTCAAAAATCATCTCTCAATCCTTTGACAGTCTCTAACACAACAGGGCATCATGCAATGAATCAATCAGACAAAAACCTACAAACATATTTCTCTGTGTCTGTCTGTACATACACTATACACACATATAATTAAAATTATTTTGTGTAAATTATTGTCACTGTCATTCCAAATTAGCACCATGTCATAAATATTATGCTGATTCATATTTTTCGTACATACATAAAAAAAAAACAACACAAAAATTATCCTCTTTAATAAAATACAAAAAAAAAAAATCACTCAAAAACTACTCAATGGTTGTACAACAATTTTTCTCTTATACCATTAGTGCTGCCACAAATTAAAAATACGATAAATCCGTAAATCATCATTTATATCGTTGTGGGTATCGCGCGCGTATCCATATAAAACCAAACCAACATTTATACACCAAAAAAACAAAAACTAGACACAAATACTTAGACGTACCATTAAAATTTATTATAAACAAAACACGAAAAAAAAGAGAGAAAATAAGGCAAAAGAAAATAACAAAAAATAAAAAGGGAGGGATTGATTTAAGACCCAACTTGCCATGTCCAATAATATAGCAAATAACAGGTTTTTGTTGTATATAGTATGTGAGTATTTGTTTATTATCTGCTCGCGTATATCGCGCGAGTATTATTCGATTTAACGATGTATGGGATGTAAATTATATCTATTGTTTTCGTTTTCTGTTTTTTTTTTTTGGCTTCTCGTTGAAATGAGATAAACATATATGGATTAATAAAAATTTGTTTGTTGGGCAATAAATTTTATATTTTAGTTTTCTGTGTGTATGCGAGTATTATTTTAGGTGTGCAACTGTACAACATGATGAATATTATAGTTTGTTGTTGTTGTTGTTGTTGTTATTGTGATATAATCGGTGTGCGTTTGTGTTTGTAGGGGGTTATTTGTATACAACAAAGGATATACACTGATAATGACTCAAGCATGAGTGGAAATATATTGCATAACGAGTTAAGTTTAGAGATATTATAACCTATGACCGTCTTCGACCTTATTGTGTGCATATATATATGAAAACTAAAATTAAAAATTTGAAATATGTTGAAATAAAACCAAATTTTTTAATTAAATCTCGTTTATAAATTAAATCACTTCCATTTTTTTTTTGTTTGTGTTCTTGTGGGCAAGATCAAATATTGATGATCACATAAATAATTTTTAATTGTTGTTGTCATATATCTTGTTGTCTGTATATATTATACACATATGTAACATATTTTAATTATCTCTCGCACATACATAATAAAATTAATTAAATGGTTTGCGTGACGTCACATTTATATTATTACTATATATATTATAAACCATGTGTACGTCTTGTGTATATTATGTACATACATATATTGTTGACATGTGCAATTTGTTATAATTATAATTATATTGTTTTATTATTTATTACATTTATGTGTATTTAATTTAATTAAAATAAAAAATGGCTGTTTACGTACTCGTATACGTCTGTATGTATGTATATATATTTGTGACGAAAATATGTCAAATATTTGACAAAAGCTGAATGTCATTTTACAAACAAAAAATCATCGATGCATAACGACTGACTGTATGCGGTGCTAAAACATTATATGTACATAAAAATACCATTTTCTTCTTTAGTCAACATAATAATTGAGATATATTATGTTTTATGTTATTATATGCATCTATTTATTTATTTGGCGGTGATATTCTAAATGAAACGGTCCGAAGCGACGGTACACATTTATGTAATATGGCAAGGCATGACAACACTTCGTCGTATGTACATATGCGACGGTATTTTTATATATGGTATATATATAGATGCAACTATGCTATTTATATACATAGAAATACATAAAAATGGTGGTGAAATGTTTTTCTCTATATACGCAAAACATGTATACAATTTTCATGTGTGGAAAACTTGGGTATACGATATAATACACATATACATAAATATATATAGATGTGGTGTGGTGTGGTAACGGCGATGTGGTCACGTGACATAATAAATCACGAGTTTAATGTGCTGTGAAAATGTTATTAAATTTTTATATCAAACAGAATGAAATGAAAAGCAAAAAATTAAAATTTTTAAAAATCATATGAAAAGTTTTTTTATTATGATTATTTTGTTATTTTTGTTGATTTGGCAGTTGTATGTCACCGGTCTGCATATTTATTGAATATTATGGTATAAACATGTGTCATAATATTGTAATTTTATCGAAATCAAAAAAGCCTAATTTTTTCTTTGAAGACAATAAAATAAATAAATGATCAGGTCACGAAATCGTGACGATTAAATCATATCACTATTATACATACATATAAGATCACACGATCGACTTTGTAAAATTTTTGCGCGATCTATATAAGTATTTTATAATATTTCAAATTTAATTTTTATACCTTCGATCGCACATTAATTTTTTTTTTGTGTTTTCGGTGCATTTATATAATTGTTGATTGATCACGCGAGATCGGGTGATCTATAAAAAGGTGATCGTGCGGTAATAATTAAAGGTTTGCAAAATTTAAATTGTGTTATCCTGATATATAAGTAAGTAAGAGGGATTTATGAAATATTTAATGTAATATTAGATAGTACCTATAGACCAGGAAAAATGGTGAGCGTATATGAAAAAATTCCTAGAGCCTGGGTCTCATCACATTTAGGTACGTTATGCAACAGGTGTAAGTATATCATTTAAAAGAAATTACATCTTAAAACGACCTTTGCTTTCTGAGAAATCGAAAAATACAAAACGATTCAAATTAGTGATTCTGCTAGATGCAGGTAGATATTGTAAATTCTGTAATTTGCACCCATCGCCAATGCTAAAAATTTTATTTTCATATAAGGACAACTTTTATAATTTTTTGTAATTCTAAAGGCATAATACCAATAGCAGATACAATATCATTGGACATGTTGAAGGTGGTGTCGAAATTTCCCTGGAGTATGGTGGCCATTAACAAGTAATCGTAAAGATCTGTGCCAAACGATATTTTTACGCGACCCTCTTTTACTAATTTTTTTTAAAACCAATTTTCCAGTATCAAAAAAAAGTGTGGGTGGAGTTTAATGGCCAGAATATCGAAAAACCTTAGAGATATGTATTCAGATCTGACTAAGCCGTACTCATTACGACTTTGTGAATATTAAAAATATCGTTTGGCACAAATATTTACGAAGTTGTATTGAATATACAATTTTTAACGTCGATATGTGTGAAATGGTTCCTTTTGTTGTGAAAAAATGTAATTTAAATTCTACCGCACAGGTCAAAGAATTACTTAAATATGAAGAGTAAACTAGTTCCAAGCTTCAACCCTATATATGATAAAGATTGAACGATATTAAAATTGGTCGGGCGCCAAACCACCATTGGCATTAAAACGACTTGCATACATACACCCGCTGGAAGGAAACATTTCTAGTTTCAGAGCTGTCTGTTTGGTGTCTAATTGAAGAAATTCTGTCAGCAAGAGAACGAAGAAAAATATATTTTTGATATTTGACGTATGTCGACTGCTTGAGTTGTGTTTTGATTTTTAATTGTCAACGCAAACATCGCCTTGTATGGGAATAATTCCAAATTTTTCCCAGTTCAAACGAGAATTTTTTTTCAGACATAAAAGCTTTATGTTTCAGGGTGACAGGAACTAAATATGTGTTTCATTTCTAGACTGATATTGGTCGTATATTTAAATATGAAGTTTCATCAAATACAACCTTTATCGAGCCATTGACCTGATAACCGTAGTCAGTTCTATTTATTACTCAATTTTAATTTTTACCCGGTACTTCTGTAAAAATTGCTTTTTCTGCCATTTTCATAACTCACATAAATATTCTAATAGTTATCCAGTATACATCTGAAACAGAAACTGTTGCAACTTTTGTTGCAAATTAACAAGTTCGTTGTCGAAAATTGCTTTGTTCAACGAGACATAAAAACCGCTAAAAGAGACTGAATTTTCTTTTACGTGGTAAAAAAAATTCGTCAATTAAGAAAGGGACTTGAAACACACTGAAGCGATTTTTAATTGATTTAACACTTGGTGGGACCAATTTTGAAAGCTGTTTTATTCGTTGGCTTATCAATATTCAATAATTTATCGAAAGCTTTTATCATTCTTCACCAATAAATTTAATGTGCTTGCTTAGAAAGAAATCAAAAATTATAAAGTTTATATGCCTATTGTTTGGTTACCATGCACAGGTAAGCTACAGTTCGCTGTCTGTTTTCTTCAACATTTGAAAAGATTTATCATCAAAATTCCAATGAAAATTTCAGATTAAATTTGAATTTTGTATATATACCTAACTAGCTGAAATATAGCATTGCTCGGTTCTACAATTTGTTTGAATTTTAATTCAGGGCTATCACGTTTAAGCATTGACTTTTTGGAATGAATTTCCGGTGATAAAAATACAATTAGATATTTATTAGGCATATGTCAAAAATTGCAATGAATTCTGTTGTTGAATGCAAATTTACCTTTAAAAATGGTATTTTATTGAGCTCTAACTTTTCTGTGTCGCCAAGTTAGTCCAAAAATTATTACGAATTATTTTTACTAAAAAAACTTTTCTAATGGCTGCTATATTCCATAATAATCGATTTTTAGGTATCATAAACGCAAAAAACATCCAAACAGTATTTTACGAATCTTAAGTATCTTAATAAATTTATAAATCATTTAAAATTAACTTTTTTCAAAAAGTTTGAGGTTTAAATCCATAAAATTTCAGAATTTGTAATCATTTATGATAATTTTAGCCATTTTACATTTTTAGAAATTGCAAGGATTTCAAGCGGAGCTAATCAAAATTTTATTTTTGTTCCAAACTCTCAAATTTAAAATTTTAACATTGGAAGAAATTTGAACAATAATTCTACGATTTTTAATTCCGAAACTTTAAAATTTTTTAACTTTTAAAACTTCTAACTGTGTTATAATTTAATTATTGAAATTGAATTAACAATAATTTTGAGAAGTCCTAAAATTTTTAAGAAAAACCACTAAAATAAAAATTTAAACAAAAAATATTTTAAGTTTTACTATTTAAACTATTTTGAAAGATAAGGTTCAAAGCAATTTAAAAATTTTAAGGCTATTGGCTTTTAACCAATAACACAAATGCAATATCATCAGATGACGATAATCAAATGTGTGTGCGAACCAATTTGGCTAGCTCATTTTATTGTACAACTTGTTTATACGAGCATGTACAACTTACAGAAGTAAGCAACAATTTTTTCACTATCGGACAATATATCGACGCTACGACTTTAATAATTGGGAAGGAATCATATGTATAGGCCAATGAAAATTAACCGTCTCGCCCATTCAAAAATTAATTCCGCAGTAAAATACTCGAAATTCGATGTTCTAAAATCAAATTGACGGATGGTCCACCAAAATTAGTTTTTGCAGTCTTTTTATCCCACATCTGATACTAACCGTAATATTGAGTGTAATTCTGCAAAGATGCAGAATTTTTAAATGTAGGGTAGGTGGCCTGGCCCTACATCAGAACAACAAGTAAACAAATGAAAAACAAAAACTTAAAAGCGAAATATGTCCTTAGCTTGAGAGAATATTTATTTTGTAAAAATTCCATCAAATTCAGTTAAATAGTTTCTGAAATTACCGCGAATCGACAGACAGATATATGGGCCTAGATACATCGCGACATATTAGTACAGAAGTTTGGTTAACGCAATTTTATACAAATACGAATTAAATCGAAAAAATCTCGAAAATTATGGATACTTGAAAACCAAAATGTTCGTTAAACCAGTCAAGTAAAGTATTTAGAATTTTTCTCTACATGTGAATCTCTTTCTTATCAAAAATAGTCTAAATATTGGGCTCAACTCCTAAAAACAGCCTTTATATATTTTTCCTAAATTTTCAAAATCCTCAAATTTTTTACTGTTTAACTTCTAATCTGCAAATGTTTAGTTTAAGTGTTTTAAATAATTTAAAGCTTTGGTAAATCCGTATTCCAGAATTATTGTGACAATACGATTATTCTCTAAATGTTTGATCTGATTGTATAAGACCACACAAACACATTTATTATTTTGTTGTATTGAGCTAGTGGAAAATGTTAGGTTTAACTCACAACAATTACGTTCAATTACGATCGGAGTACATCGGATATTTAATACTCGTAGGTTCTTAAGAAAGCAACATATTCGTTGAACTAGCTTGAAATTCCAAATTTAAGGTTTCATGAATAATTTATTTTTTATTGTTTTGTTAACTTAATAAAAATGAATACTTTAAATATTTTAATAGGAAATAGTTCTTTGTTCCGGCACTTCTTCGTGTTGCCTCTTTTTTTTGAATAGATTCTGAAGCTCTAAATTTTAATAATTTTTATTTAACCCATAAATTATAGAACGATTTCCAAATATTTAGGGCATTTTGCCTCAAAAATCAGTACGGTTTCACCTAAAACGCAAGTGAATGTCCTACTGTACGCCACTTTGGTTTCACGTAATCTCTGTTCAAGTAATGTCGAAAATTCTGAAAAAAAAATCGAGTACCCATCGGAGCCATCGGAAACCACGAAGAATCTTGAGAATCTGAATTTTGAAAAATGTTTAAAAAAAAGGCTGCTTGTACATCTCACTACGAACAAAAATTATATTGAATAACAAAAATGAACAAACCACAACATTTTGAATTTAATTTTCAATATGACGCTGTTAGAGCATTTAGGTAAATTTTTAAATATATACTTAGGCTTAGAAATATTAATATATTTGTTCCACCACCGACACATAAAAAATTTCCAAAAATTATTGGTTGATTAGAAACAAATTTTTAAAATAATAAAAAATTAAAATGTTTAAGTTGGTCCAGTAAAAAATTAGTAAGTCACGTCCCGTAAATAAACAAAATTTTACTTTATAACATAAATTTACAAATTGGATATTTACTTAGATTTGCAAGCTAATATTTGCGAAACTCGCAATATATGGACATGCAGTATTGCACTACCGGTGGCTCAAGACAAATATCGAGTACCAAACTTTATTGGCTTATATAATTATATGTGGAGACCCTATAAACCGTAAACGAGGAAGGACGGATTGAATTTGGCAGAAAACCACAAACTCAGCTAAATTGACCACAATCCTTAAATTGATCATGGAATATCCCAACAATATTTTAAGTAGCCTCGCGGTTAACTTATTATTGCTCCATATTAGGAGTAAATGCGTTAAAAGGGCTGGAATTTAGCTAAATCTTTCGGGCCAAAAATAGCAGTCGACATTACAGACAAAATAAAAAACTGGGTTTAAACTAATGTTTATCAATTGCAGAAGGTTAGTTTATTGAAATCATGCTCCCAGATTTCAAACTCCGATCCATGGTTTTCACTTCAGTTCAAACAAATTCCTCCTTTACAAATCCAACTTTTATATAATATATCAGTTCTATTTAATATATATATATATATATATATATATATATATATATATATATATATATATATATATATATATATATATTTGTACATTTTATAAATTATCTAAATTATCCCAAGTTATCTAAATTTCAATTTTTCAAAAATAATACTAAATATTTAAACTCTCGAAATTTCGTTGTTTTTAGATTTTTCAAATTCCAATATTCTCCATAGATTTGCTAATTTTTAAATATTTGATTTTCTACAATTCAAGAAATTTTTAAATTTCTAACATTTTTAAATTTCCGTATTACCATGCGTAAATTCTCGAATTTCTTCATACCTAATTTGAGGATTTTTCAAATTTGCTAAATCCCAAAATTTGTATATCAAAATTTTTAAATTTCCAAATCCCTTTAAGTGAATAAAATACAAGCTAAGCCGGAAATTGCTGTTGTGTAAAATTGATTTTGCGAGATGACACATTCAAAGTGGTTGGTGAAAATGTGTATAACTGAACTCATGCGGGGCATTAAGTTTTAGGCAAGCTTTTGTAGTTGTTTTGAAACATATGTACATACATCATATTCTAACAACAAAAATAAAGTTAGTATGTTTTTTGATGATTTTGGTATAACGTGTGTAACTCTTCGTGAATTTTCTTTGGAAATTTTCAAATTCCAGTTCGCCTTTCTATAGATAAAATTCTAGTTGAACTGGGTGTATGCCGATTCAATCTGAATAAAGCAATTTTGAGAAGAATGTTTAATTTTCTGCGTGATGAGCACTGGCACTATTCAAGTACTATACTTATGAGCACGGTGTTCAACTTGTTGGATAAAGGAAACCTAATACCTCACGTTAAAATAATGGAATTTACTCTATCCACAATTGTCAAATAAGAGTACAAAATAAAATGAACAATTTGCTGCGGATAATTTTTTCTCTAATTGGTTGGCAAGACGTGAAATTTTTACGGTGATACATGGCAGATTTTTTCGGATCTACGGACTGAATGCTATGTAATATTACTTTTTTCAACTCAAAAAAACTTGAGAATTGATTCCTTTGGTTGTCCATAATATTAATTTTAAAGGGGTGGTGTCAGAATATTAATTTTAAAACTTACGAATTTAGCAGCTATTTCAAATTTCTAAAATGTTTAAAAATTTCGAAAATATCCATAAAGTTAAAACTAAACAAATTTGATTTTTTTTAGAAATATGACTCACTTGGAGGCAGCACTCATTAAAAACCAAACCAATCGTTGTCTATTCATCTTCGCATAAATTGGGTAATTTTCATTTTAAAAGTTTAACATTATGACAAACCAGAATTTAATTTATTTTGCTCAATTCTTCCAAAAAATGCTTAAAAGTATAAAACTTAGCTTAGTCTCTATTACCCACAAATCATCTTCCTCACACAGAATAAAGAAAGCCCCTAAAAAATTCTGCAATTTAAATTTAAATTCGAGAGTTATAAACTTAATTTCAAAAATTAGAACGTTCAAATACGAATTTAGAAGTTTCTAATAAAATTTAAAAAAAATTATGTGGAAATTCTGAAATTTCTGACGAAAGATGCTTACTTAAAAGTTTACAAAATTAAAGATTTCGAGAAATTTTGAATTGAATTTGGTAAAAACGCAACGAACTGAATTTGTCAGAAAACTACAAAACTCAGCTAAATTGACCACAATCCTTAAATTAAACATGGAATATTTCAACAATATTTTAAGTAGCCTCGTGATTGACTTATTATTGCTCCATATTAGCAGTAAATGCGTTAAAAGGGCTGGAATTTCGCTAAATATTTCGGGCCAAAAATACCAGCCGGAAATACAGACAAAATAAAAAACTGGATTTAAACCAAAGTGTATCAATTGCAGAAGGTTTGTTTATCGAAATCTTGCTCCCAGATTTTAGACTCCGGTCGATGGTTTTCACTTCAGTTCGAATAAATTCCTCCTTTACTAATCCAACTTTTATATAATAAAATATAATAATCAGTTCTATTTACTTGTACATTTTCTCAATTATCTAAATTATCCCAAGTTCTCTAAATTTCAATTTTTCGAAAATTGATATGATTCCAATATTCTCCTTATAGGTTTGCTAATTTTTAAATGTTTGATTTTCTAGAATTCAAGAAATTTTTAAATTTCAGTATTACCATACGTAAATTCTCGAATTTCTTCGTATTTAATTTGAGAATTTTCAAATTTTTTAAACTCCAAAATTCGTATATCAAAATTTCTAAATTTCCAAATCCCTTCAAGCGAACAAAATTCAAGCTAAATCGGAAATTGTTGTTGTGCAGCTGAAGTGTTTGGTGAAAATGGGCATTATGTTTTAGGCAAGCTTTCATAGTTGTTTTAAATCTTATGTAAGGGCGGATAAAGCTCTTGAAACTGTGAATAAGTTAACAACAAAAATAAAGTTGGTATGTTTTTTGATGATTTTGGTATAATGTGTAAGCCTTTCTATAAGTAAAATTCTAGTTGAACTGGGTATGCCGATTTAACTGCCTTTACTTAATCTGAATAAAGCGATTATGAGAAGAATGTTTAAGTTTCAAGTACTATACCTATGAACCCGGTTTGTTCAAGTACTATGCTTATGAACACCGTGGTCAAGTTGATGGATAAATTTGGTAATTTTACAATTACTTATTCTCCCACTTCCCATATGCTGTCAAAAGTCCCTTAATGCAATACCATTAGTGAATGTAGGTTGCCAATCAATTAAGTGACTCAGTCTTTATTGAACCCGAAACCCATGTTTTGTGGCACATTTTGCCTTGGAAAAAAATTGTTTCCTTAGAAGAGGAACCGTTAAGTTCACGCCCCTATAGTTGAGTATTTTGAGTGTCCAAAAGAAAATGAAACTCGTGAGATGACTCAAACGGATTTGGTTTTCATTACTATTCTTCCTATTTGTAATACACCATAATGTCATAAATTAATGTCATAAAATAATTTTTTAAGAGATTCTGTCGTAGAAATGTAAAGAAAGGAACTTAACAATTGATACATAGTAGGTATGGGTGTCAGTATTTTCTTTTAAATTTCAAGGTGACCGATTCGTGGAGACAAGGAGATACAAATTTTGGAAAAATTAAACATTCTCAAAATTAACGAATTTACTAGCTTAAATACATTTTTCAAATTTCTAAAAGTTCAAAAAATTCGGAAATGTTCATTAAATTTTTCCTGGAAATATGAGTCCCTTCTTTGAAAACAAATAACTGACACCTGTAATAACAAATTGTACAAATTTTAAGATTACTATTCAATTTGGGCTGCTTAGTGAGCAGCACTCATTTGGAATAAAACCAAAAAAAAAATTTTATTATTTCCGTAGTATCCTCGTCTTCGAATAGATTGGGTAATTTTTCATTTTAAAAGTTTAACATTATGATAAACCAGGATTTAATTTATTTTGCTTAATTTTTACCATAAATGGATAAAATCTGAAATTATATTGAAAAGACTACCTGAGCTTCTATCAATCCTCAAATCTAATTTCTCATACCGAATTCATCCACATAGCTGTTTGATAGCCTTTTAATGAAGCACTCATTTATTGAAATTGAACGGCTTTCAAATGTTTGAATTTACGAATTTATTGAAATCAGTAACGCCATCTGCCACAGCAGCAGCCGTTTCAAAACCGATAAAGTTTTTTCCGTGTTTCGAAGATATCTTGAAAATATTTGTTCCACAAAACGAAACCCCCCGCCTTGATCTCGAAATGAGATCTGTAAGTTTAAATAGGAAATACTGATACCCAAGATACCAAGAGGAGCCAACTTTTAGGTTTCTTTTATGTTATACTTTAGGTAATACTCGCGCTAAAAAAAGTCGGATAATATTTCTACTACTTGTTACACACAAACATATTGATATAGATCTAGACTAAAAAATATTTTGAATTAAACCGATAATTTCAAGAAAACATTTTTTATATGTAGAAATATTGGTTTGTCCCAAGTGCGAAAATAGACGAGGAATTTAAAATGTATACGAGAGTTTTGATGCTTATGTTTAAATTCGAGAGTTCCTAAATTAAAGGCTTATAAAATTAGAAATTTGGAAATTTGGAAAATTTGATCACATCAATTCGGAAATTTAAATTAAAATTCGATAGTTCCTAACTTAAAGGTTTGAAAACATAGAAAATAAAAATTTAGTTTTAAATTAAATTCATTTGATTTTAAATGTTAAATAAATTGAAAAATTACAAAATTTATTTGGCAATTCTGAAATTTCTGACGAGAGATCCTAATTTAGAGATTTAGAAAATTAGGAATTTGGAAATTTAAATTCCAGAAATCCTAAATTAAATGTTTAGAAAATTAGAACTTTGAAAATTTTGAAACTCCATGTGAGAGTTCTGGAACATAAAATGCCTGGTATCTATTGTAATACGATATAGAGCAACAAATCAAAGCAATTATAAATTATTTAAATTCGGAAATTTTCTATAATCTGTAACAACATAAAATCTCGCCTAATTTCGCAAAATCAATCAATTCTGAAATAATTTCAATGCTACGTGCAGCGTAGGCAGCTTAAAAAAATTGGAATATTCCCGAAAATTTTGAACAATACAGAATTTTAGTGAAATCTTATTCAGAGTAAAATTTTAAAATACCTCAATATCAGGGACTAGCCATCTAACGTTGTGCAAATCAACATTGTATACATAAAGCACGAATATTCTGGGCTCAGAATAAAATTTTATCAAAAAAAAATGTCAGTAAAATCACCAAATGCAGAAATCAGAGCAGTCTTCAATTTATATCTAGAAGTAAAATTGGAATAGTTCACTACAATTAATTTAATGGATTATGCTGAACATACATTTTGAACTCAGTAAAAATCGTTTAGTATCGACTCCGAATTCATTAACGGAGCATGAGAATTTTCAAAAACAGCAGTTTAAAAATTAAAATTTTGATTCCCAGAATTTCGTATCCAACTCAAATTCTAAAGAATCTTAGAATTTTTTTAACTATTGGGGTCCGGGTATATTTGTAGAATGGTTTCAAAGTCCAAGCTTTTAAAGTTTTCAGAGCTAGGCGTGTAAAATTTAAAAATAGTTATTTTGACAGCTTCTCACAGATGTAAAAGTTTTCATTTATTTGAACCATTTTTAAATATTGAAATAATTGCGCGGTTAGCGGCTGTTGTAAAAAATTTTAATTAGTTAATTTATAAAACTATGTTGAACATTAAGCGTTTTATTATCATAGTTTTCAAACCCACTATATGCAGATTAACCTGACAGGTCACATTTATTTACCGATCCCGGTACCCGGGTATATCGATATTAGAAATGCTTGTGCTAATTCCGAAACATAACTTTTAACCCGAGATCTAGGAAATGTAAGGTCTAGAAAATTAGAAATTTAAAATTTATTTGACGATCATTAAATTTCGAAATTCGATTAAAAAAAATGTATGCAATAATTTGCGATAAACCAAATATTTTGAAATTTTAAAAACTTTTGCGACAATTTTGATTTTTAAATTTTAGGGCTGCTTATTTAGAAAATTAGAAATTTGAAAATTTGATGGTACAATTCTGAAATTTAAATCCGAGAACTTCTAAGTAAAAGCTTTAGTAAATTAGAATGACACAATGTAATAAAGAACCTCTTTGTTTGTCCTATGTATATTGATATTTTTAACTTGAATTTTTTTCCTTAACAGTCATTTAGTGTTGTTAACGATCATTTGAAAAAATAGAAATAAATCAAAAAAATTATCCAGTGAATTGAGATCGAGATACATAAGTGCTACAAGAACAAAAATGCCTGGTATACAATATGGACAGTCTCGAAAAAATTTCGGCAATTTTATATAATCTGTAACAAAATAAAATCTCAAATAATTTCCCAATATCAATAAATTGTGAAATAATTTCAATGCCACTTCCCCCATTATCCTCAGTAAGCTTAAAAAAAATTGGAATATTCCCGAAAATGTCGAACAATACAGAATTTTAGTGAAATGTTATTCAGGGTAAAATTTTAAAATACCTTAATACCAAGGGACTAGCCATCTAACATTGTGCAAATCAACATTGTATACGTTAAGCATGAATATTCTGGGCTCAGAATTAAATTTTATAAAAAAAAAAAGGCAGTGAAATCACCAAATGCGGAAATCAAGAGCAGCTGATGAAATATGCATGAATAACACCAATCTACAACTCGAAATAAAATTGAAGAGTAGTTCTTGAGGTTGTTCCCCGAATTTTGTATCCAATTTTAGAAATTGGATGTAAAATGTTTCATTTATTTGCGGTTCGCGGCCGTTGTCAAATATTTTAATTAGTTAATTTATAAAACGATGTTGAACATTAAGGCATTTTATTATCAAATAGTTTTTGAAAACTTATATTATACGCAGATTAACCTGACAGGTCACATTTATTTACCGATCCCGGTACCCCCCGGTATATTGATATTAATAAATTTTAAGAAAGTCTATAAAACTCGGAATTCTTTACAAACAGTATGCTAAACCAAACAGCATAACAGCATTTAGACGGAAAAATTATCTAAAAACTTGTAATTTACAAACAAAAAAACTAATTTGAATATAACCTCAATTTACATATTTATTGTATATACATATTATTATATTTTTCGCCCAATCATCATATTTCAGTTATCAATTCTAAATCATGAAATAAAAGAAATAAAAAGCTAAAAATTAGTTTTGTACGAGTATATATAGCTTTTTGATACATCGATATTATATAAACTTAATTCCAATTAATGCATTAGAAATTCTTGGTTTTTAATTTTTTTTTTATTTTTTTATACCACCATCATCAACATTATATGGTAAAACTAACATCAATATATAGTCGGTATCTATGTTCTGTTAGTTTTTCAATTAAAATAAATTGTGATAAGAAAATTGACTTTTGTTGTACCATTAGCTGTCTTTATACCATATACAAAAAAAAAACGAATATCGGGTATTAAGCCTTTATTACAAGAACAACAACAAAATATACAAATAATTACAGCAATTAATTAAATAAATAAGCAAATTGTTGATTTTTTGTTTTGTTGTAGTATTTTGATTTTGTAATTTATGGATTTTGATGAATATTTTAACTTCCTTGTTAATCAGTGTTGTGTGAATTAATTAACAAAAACACAAAAACCAAAAAACCAAAAAATAAAAAAAAATTAAATTGGATTTCAGTCGTTTGTTTCTGTGATTGTGTGTGTGTGTAGTGTTTAATTTTTTTTTTTTTTTGTAGTTAGCCAAAATTAAAATTAACAAAATAGAAACAATTTTTTTTTAATTTTATTTTTCGAAATTATATAATTTTTATTGTGTTTTTGTTTTAATTAATTAGAGTGAAATGTTTATTTGTAGGTTTTGGTTTTGATTAAATTAATTTCAAATTTGTAATGAGGTAAATTATAATTTTTTTTTTTTTTTACTACGCTGATAATTGGGAAATATAATAATTTTTTTTTTGTAACTATTGTATGGACGAATGATTCGAGACAGGTTTTATGCGTGGTGGAGATGAAGCAAAGGTTAAATAAAATTTTTAAAGCAATTTGTTTGGTCCTCATGCTCGGATAAAAGGGTTTTTTCGTTGTAAATCCAATTTCTCATTTCTTCATGCTGGTTGCCGATAAAAATTTCATTTTTTTTTTGTGTTCTTATCTCCATCATTTTTTGTAACTTTGGTCCCTTTTTTATTTATTTATATTTTGTTGTTGTTGTTGGTTAAATTGAAATAGCGTGTCGAGAAGATACGAAAATCTATTCGATGTATCGTTATATATTTCTTAGAGATATAATTGTATTTAGATGAAGAATGGTTGATACCGGGGGGAGATAGGGTGGAAACTAATTTTTTTTTTTATTTCTTAATTACATTTTTAGTTAGTTGGTGCTGTTTGGAATTACAGAAACAATTCATCAGTACACAGAGCAGAAAAAAAAGTACACAATCCATATTTTCTCCGCACATATATAAACGATTTATATTCCCAATTCAAGTCAACACACACAGAAACCGACCGACCGACAACACACAACAAAATAACAAGAGCAGCACACAAAAAAAAAAAAATCTAATAAAATGGATTCTTGATTAAATTGAAATAAGAACGACGTTGAATGTTACGTATATATATATATATCGTAGTATATACTCTCGTATATATATACACAATTTTTTCCTCTTGTTGTTTAATAACAGCACAAAAAAATTCCATTCCATCCACGTTCAATTCCAACTCTGGATATTATGTATATACACATATCTCTCTATATGTACGTTATATATAAATTTTTTTGCTGCTGCTACTTTACGTTTCGTTCAACAGAACCAAAAAAAAATTAAAAAACAACACACAGTAATTTTTTGTATGCGCCGCTCTGTGTATATATTCCAAACTCCAAGTTTTGCCGTCGTCGTTTTTTTGTGTGCGCTCTGCCATCGTTGAACACAACACAGCACAGTATACACAAAAAAAAAAAACATTTCTGGTTTCTTTTCAAAAATACAAAAAAAAAACACAGATTTTTTTTTTTTTGTTTGGATGGTTGCCAAGGATACATCAAAATCGGGTGGATCCGCGCATGTGTATCAAAAACGACTACTAAACAATATAAACACAACAAACACTCGTTCCTAAATTTTTTTTGTTCCAGAGCGCACACAATTCGGTCGCTTTGGTGGTTTATCCACAAAAAAAATTTTTTTTTTTGGTCGAATGCAGTTTTACATCTCAATATATAAAGGCATAATAGAGGCAATGACGTCACAAATATATTCTCTATAAGCAGGATGACAAAGCAAATCAATTTTTAAGATCCCAATGAGTACCTAATCTGTGTACTAAGAAAATATATTTTTTGTTGTTGTTGTTTGGTTGATATAAGAAAATAATTTTGACGGTTGCTCCTTTCTTTTTGTGACAGTTATTGTTGTTGTCAAAAATATACGGAACAATAAATATAATTAGAATATTTGTTACACGCACAAATATACAGAAAGCAATGACCGTGGAAAATTTATGACAAATTAAATTTCTAATAAGGAACGCGATACATATATACACATACAACACATAAAGGCTTATTACACGACTTCAAATTAAAATGTTAAATTTTTGTTAATGTTTCGTGCGCGTTGTTAAAAATTTTAGTGCTTTTTATAATTTATGCGTTTTGTTGTTTAACATATTAATTTTCTGTCAATTCAAAACTTTTAACAAAATTTTATGCCATATTCAAATTTATGAGTTTTGAACATATGTACATATGTTATTATATCGTACTGAGGCTACAATAATGACCAAAAATTTAAAAATCGATGACCCCCTCGCGAAATAAATTTGTATAAGCTTAAATTCAAAAATAAATTCTGAAATACGATACAATTAATTCGTTTTGATAATTTTTTTTTTTTTTTTTTTGGTGTGTAGGATGACTAAAATATATTTATATTTAAATTAAACAAAAAGCATAACAAACAGGATCATTTCAGACTAAAATACCAAAAAAAAAAAAAATATTTTGACTAAAAGTAAAAAAATCTTTCATCAAATAATATAAAAAGAAAATAAAAACGTCGTCTGAATGTTAAAAAAAATTAAACAAATTTTTTTTTTTTTTTGAAAAACAAGGTCAAAATTCTAAAGAATTTTTATTTTTGTTTTTTTTTTTTTTTTTGTTAAATTAAATTAAAATAAAAAATATATTTTTGGACATTTGGACATATTATTATGAGAAGGTGGAGGCCGGCCGCCGCACACACAAAAAAATGTTTTCTTAATTAATTATATTTTACAATTAACAAATTGGAGAGATGGGTATATAACGAAAGTGTTATTTAGGTAGGTAGATACTTGATATAAGTGTCTAGTTTAATTGTGATCTGCCAATTAGTTTTTATCTAATTATCGAGGCCAACATAAGCATATATTGTTGTCTTAATGTATTTTAAAAAAATTACTCATTAAATTAATGGCTTGAGTAACAATAAAATTTTTTGTGCTAATTACATCACAATATATAAACAATAATGATATTTCCATCCATGCAACACAACAACAACAACAACAACAACAACAAAAAAGATTTATAATTATATGATTAAGTAAATGATTTAAGTTACATATTAATCAACTCAAAATATATATGGTATATATAATCCTTGTAAGGTTGCCGCCACTCTCGTTCTTTCTCTAAGCGATAATGACATTCAAGACCTCCCGATTTTCTGAACTGCCTTGATTTAACGTATGTACATAACTTAAGATTGTAATCATTTTATTTGTTAATGTTTCTTGCAACCTGCATTGTTTTGCAATTTTTCATCATGTTGAATAATTTATAACAAAACAACCTTGACAAATTTATATTAAATAAATAAATACTATGTGACCCAAAAACGAACCTATCTAATTACTGTTTATATACCAACATTTTTGTTTTGGTTATCTAAAATACTTGTACACGAGAATTTCCACTATGCGAAGAGGCACCCCACCAATATATATACACACAATATGTTCGTTATTTTTATTAATAATAATAACAATAAAAATTTGCGCGATATTAGACTATTAACCTTGACAATCGGCCATTTTAAATAGTCGTAAAAACAATAACTCCCCCACAACAACTATGTACATACAAAATTAGTGGAAATATAAACACAATGAAAATTTTTGTGCCTGTTGCGTTTTATCACTCTGTGTGCTTTATACGTATTTTCCGCCCTTCCTATATATGGTATATAATAATTTTTTATTTATTTATTTTATATAAAACTTTTGGTTTTTTCTATTTTTTATTATTTTGGAAACATGAATGAAAATGTAATTCTCAAAATGAAAAATTATAATCAATTTATTATCAACCGAACCAAAATGTTTTTGCTGTTATTTTGAAAACTAAACTACGCGCAGAGATGGAAGGAATTTTTTTTTTGTTTTTTCGAAAAAGTCGAGACGAAAAATAATTTAATTTTTATTATAAGAAAATCTTTAATGGAAAAATTATTATTTTTTTTTTTATACAAACAATTTTTGTACTTTATCCTGATGATGATGAAAAATAACGAAAAGTAAAAAAAACCGTACTTAAAAAGAAGACAACAAAGAAGAAAATTGGGGTTGTGTTCGTTATATACACTCCACACAGTATGCGCGTCTCGACAAAAAGTATAATTTTTATTACTGTTATGCTCCTATAACTAAGAAAATGAAAAATTATATAAACAAGAAATGAAAGTTGTGTGTATGGATATACCACCATCGGTACACACATAAAGACGAACAAGAAGCAAAAAGTAGAAGAAGACAGATGAGGAAAAATATAAAATTGGAAAATATTCTTTCCTTTCTATATATCGTATGTATGTATATATGTATGTACAGTATTTTTTCATTTTTTTTTAAGGGTGGCTTTATTCGATTGGTTTTTATATTTATAAAACATAGCGCAGAATCTTAGCATCATCGAATCGAGAATAAAAATACATTTTTTTTTGTTCTGGTATATGCTGCTGCTGCTGCTTTTCGTTTTGAGATGAAAAAGGAAACCTTTTTTTTTTTTTCACCTCGATATAAATTATGTACGTATGTATGTACCATATATATATACAATAAAGCTCGTCTATATACAGCAAAAAAACTATACCAAAGATTTTTCCTTTTGTTTTTTCTTCTCGTCTATTTCAATTTTTTTGTTTGTTAAAATAATAATAATAATAATATGGAAAAAGGTAGCACAAGACTAAAAAAAAAAAAAAATTTCCATCATGAAAAAGACAGGAAATTAATCTATTTTTAATTCAAAATATATAGAAAATGGAAAAATATTAAATTTGCTACCGTTGTTTTTGCTTCTCGTCTCTCTTTTTTTTTCGATTTCAGTTCATAATTTAATGATATTCTAGTGTGATGATTCCTAAATTACAAAAAAAAAAATAAAAAAATAAAGACATAAAAATATTAAAGTTTGAGACTAAATATAGCTGCTGTATTCGTAGACAGGTTACTCAACAAAAATGTACAACCAAATATGTACATGTATATAGATAAAAATTAATGAGATGGCAAGAATAATGAGTGATAATAAAAAGAACTGACCATGTTCACAGAGAAAATACGTGCGAATTTCGTCAGTAGTACTAAATGGTTTTTGGCATAACTTTGAATGAATGGGAATTTAGATATTTGTAGACTTGGATTATTAAATAGTTATTGTGTGGTAAATAACTACAAAATATGGGATTTAAATCAGCAAGTGGCTTCTGTCACTTGACAGAAAACCATGTAATTTCTCGTACACAAAACGGGTAAATAACAAGCAGAATTAAAGTACAAGGAACCAGAATCTGGCCAAGTATAAAATTCACAACCATAGTATTAAAATAACCTAAGATGTAACAAAGTGGTTTCAGCGAGGTGACGAAATAACTCGTAAACTTCCTTTGTGATTTTTTAACTTTTAAGTCAATAAATAACCCTTGAGCAATAAATATTTAACTGCACAGAATTATTTAAGTTACTAATGCGTTGTCAACGAATTAGTAAATGTTTAACTTTTAAGTTAAAATGTTACCGTAAAGCAACGTCAATCTCTAAAATATTTTGGTGATATAGGTAATATTTTTGTGTTTGTTTTTAACTGAAATAGTGTATATCGTATTCTACCGTACATTACACTAAAAAAAATTTAGTGCATTTTATTTACGAATGGCATTCATTACCCACAATTCGTACTATTAATGTAAAAATCACTATATTTACGTAAAAAAAAAAAAAATGTAGAAAAATTCATGAAAATTTGTGCGTTAATAGTACGAATCACAGTTCATAAACTAAAAAATGTTGTGTGCGTATTAGTGTAAATTGCATGATTTTATTAAAAAAAACATATTTATGAACAGTTCATAATATTTATGAATATGACTATGATGAAAATTTATTTTAAATACTTATTGATCATCATATTAACGAAAGTGGCTCTATATTACTTGAATATTACGAATAAATTCATATGCGTAACGATGCCATTAGGGCCGGTATCCACGTACAATTAAATTGCGCAAAATAATTGTGTGACGTAATTATTGCACAATATATTGTGATATTTCTTCTGTTTAGCAAAATGTTCAAAATTTTGAATAAAAATTGAGTATATTGCACAAAAACTTGAACGTGAGTATGTTAGTTCAATATAATTGCGCAAGTTCAGTGATTGTTTTCATACAAATGTCATCCGATAAAAAAAAAATGGTTATCGAATTTATTGCGGAATACCGGAATTTACCAGAAATATGGAACACAAACAGTGCAACATACAGCAATAGGAACACAAAAGCTCTAGCATACGACAAATTGTTGAAAATATTCAACAAATATGATGCCACAGCCACTCGAGAAAGCGTTGTTAAAAAAATTTATTCCTTGCGAATTAATTTCCGCAAAAAATTAAAAAGTGAGCGATTCGAAATGTTCCGGTGTGGGTACGGAAAAGATTTATATACCAACATTATGGTTCTTTGATATCAATAAATTCCAGATTCTAGCAGATCAACTATAGTAGAGGAACAGGAAGACTCATTGTTTGAAAATGAAGAAAACAATATTGTAAGTATTTATTAATTATATATTTTAATCAAATCAATTTATAATTTCATATTGCCAAGGAACACTACCCTCGTTATTGAAGTAATGTACAGCGCGATGGATTTGTGTTATTTGAATTTTGTGTTGTTTCGATTAAAATGCCAAATTTTGCCGATAAAATGCCGAACACATTTTCAACAATGCGCCTAGCGCGAGGCAGGCGATAGTTGAAAATCCGTTTTTCCTCATCTAAACTATGATACGAATACGGTTTCATAAAATTTTCATTTAATTGAAACGCGTCATCTCCAACAAATACAAATGGCGCAGTTGTAGAGCTATTCGGAAGATTTTCGGGTTGAGGAATATTTAGTTCATCCTGTTTAAACCGATGGTAGAATTCGGAGTTATTTATAACACCTCCATCGGAAATTCTTCCATTTGTGCCAATATCAGCATAAAAGAACTCGTAGTTTGCATTGACCATACCGAGTAATACAATGCTATGAGTACCTTTATAATTATAGTATCTCGCACATGTTCCTGATGGTTTCCTTATTACAATATGTTTCCCATCAACTGAGCCTAGACAGTGTGGGAAATTCCAAAAATTTCATAGGCAGCGAAAATTCAACAAATATAAAAAAAATTTTTTTTTTAGATTACCGAATTGGACACATCAGAAATAATTGAGAAAATTGTTCGGACTCCTAAGCCAAAACGTCGGAAATAAACCGACACATCGGAAGAAATGTTTAAAATGGCCATTAGAGAACTAAATAAAGAAGACGACGAATATTTGACTATGGCAAAGGCTTATGCCGTAAAATTAAAAAAAAATGGCAGAAGAACAACGCTTTTATGCCGATCAGTTAATTCATCAATTTTTATTAGAAGGCCAACTGAGTCGATTTTCTCGATGTACTACTGTGTCTATTCAACATGAATTACCTCGACCACCTTCATCACAAACATATTCACGACCATCATCATCAGAATCATCGTACTTAGTACAACCAGCTGAGCATTTAATAGTGATTCCAACAGTTTCTCCAGAGAAGTATAGTTATCGCAGTAATTCAGAATCTAACTCTTGTAGTGCAATACAGACATATATTACAGAATATAATGATGTTAAGTAAATCTTTTTTTTATGTTGTGTTTTTTTGATGCAATAAACTGATCTCGATAAAAACTGAACCAGATTATTGAATTTTTTTTTCTACATCAGTTTTTTGAATTTAAACACGACCACTACTTATGTCGTTTTTGATTGACCAAAAAAACTAAACTTGAAATTAATTTTCAAAATGTATTATTTATATATTATAAAATGAATAATTTTTTATGTAATTTATTTCCTAATAAATTAAAATATGCCTGAACATACTCTTTTAAACTTTAAATTATTGCCTCGCATGTTTCAATTACCAGTTTCCCAATACATTGATGGGATATTCTCATGGAAAACCTTAAATCTCTGAAATTTCTTCCATCAGTGGCCAGAAATCTTAGCGTTGTGGTTAATTTTTGTGCTGGCGAAATAGCCAGTGTCTTATTACCGTATTTTGTTTTTTTATTTTTGGAGACACTTTGTCCAAAAGTATTTAAAACGTTTTCTCATCCATCCTCATATAATTTTTATAATCTGTCTCGCTATAGATGTCGGCATTTAGTTCTCTTAAAAGATGCATATCTGACTGATTGGTTCTTTTTAAATACCAATTTTTGGACCAGAATCTTCTTCCCTTTTTTTTTCTTACGAAGTAACATGGCCGGAAATCATGATGAGAGCTTATGATTTTTTTCGTCAAAATCAGTATTGCCGATTCATAAAACAAACGAACAACGAATAAATAATATTACGCAAAAAATGTATCGTGTGTACATAAAACGTCCGAAATTAATTTTGTTCAATTTTTTGCGCAATTTAATTGATCAATTAAATTGTGCGTGGATACCGGCCTTTACATTTCTGTTTGTCCGAAAAGATCAAATTTCATAATTGCATAATGTATACGAATTTGTTCGTATTATTAATGCTTGGATGCATCTATTCTAGCATCTACGAAATATATGTAAAGTTGAATCATAATTGGGGACAACGAAAATAATTAAATTGCATTCGCTTTATTATTAACTAACATCGTACGGCTTGAAAGGACCATTTTAAATACATAGTTTGAAAAATCGTGAGACATTAAAATAATTTTTGTGTGTTGAAAATCAGGTAAATATAATATGTTATGTCCGTGTTTTCGTTTTAATAAGAACTTAATTTTTTTTATTTCTTTACGACTGTGCTGTATAGATTTTACGAATTTAGTCATCAAACAACCCAAAAATGTACATTCATACTATAAACCACTTTATATAAATAATATGTAATTTTTATTATCAATTATGAACCCGTTCCTGCATTTTATGAATTATTTTCAATATATTTGTGAAAATAATCATCATATTTGTGAATTATTCATAACCACTGAGCACTCCATTCTTCATACATACGAATAATGAATTTCTTACTTAAATGTATGAATTTTTTCATTAATGCGATGTACCATTTCATTAGTATTATGAAAAATTTCATGTTATCTTCTATTTCTTACGTTAATAATAAGAAGTTATTCATCCACAAATGATATTAACTGCATTTAAATTATAACGTTTTTCGTATCTTATATAAATCGAATCATAAATACTACAACATAAGTAGTCAAGATTAAAATAAACATTTTTATGTGTTTCACTATATTAACGAATGATTTTCGTTCTATTAACGAAGGGTCGTATCGGCTCAGTTTTAACGAATTTTTCCTACTTTTAATGCAGTTTTTGTCTAGATTTATGTAGGATTTTTTTCAGTGTATATATAATAGTGTTTTGTAATTTTAAAAGGGTTGTGGGAAAAAAATATTTTAAAGCCGTAACCCACCAAGAATACAAAAGTTCCCTCAATTTCTAAGTCTAACATAAAGTTAGATATAATCATCTGGAAATTGTTTAAATGTACCAACCAACGTCATCTTTAATTTAAGAAATACTAAAGCAATTTAAATATGTTAACGTTTTATTTTAACACTAAAAAGTGTTTTATACAGCACAATCGGACAAGTTTCAGAAGATTTTAGCTTAAATAAACCAACAATTTTGTAAATATTACAAACACATGAAATGAAGTTTTTCTTATCGTTTTCCAATATGCTAAGCGTCTAACTCTTAAAATGTACAACATTTATAAAATAAATATTAATGATAATTTGATAATACATCTCAGCCGATTAGATTTTAGACAAATCCATGATTAGACTTTCAGAATTTTTTTTAGACTTTAATATTTATAGTTTATCAATAAGCAAAACCTCTAACACCTGAACTCTTCACCATTTGTTACTGGAATACATTACGGGACCGATAAACCTCATAGGGTTGGAGATTATTTAAAATTGTTTATTAAAGAGCTAAGACCATAAAGTTGAATGTGGTGTTGTAGTACCAAAATCATTTAACAAATTTTAAAATTAGGAACTTTATATGTGATGCTCCTGATCAATCTTTTTCAATAGGTATAAAATGTTATAATGAGCATTTCGCGTGTGGGCATTGCAATGTGGAGGAAGGTTATTTTAATACTACTCATCAAATGAGCTGCTTTTAGAGAACAACCCACGAAGAAAATCGCTTAATTCCAACTGGTTTAAGAAGGCTAGTAGCTCGAAAGTAAAACTTGAAAAAATAAGTGCTCACTTGAAAAAAATGATGTTAAAATCAATCGAATTGCGAGGATTATCTTTAAACCAGAATTTCTGAAATTTTGTTAAAATTTCCAAATTTCTGTAAAATTCCTGAAAGACGATTTGATAAATATTTAACCCAAAAAGTGATGAAAGGTTAATCTTGATAGTGTAATGAAACGTGAAGTTTCGATACAATTCAAATTTAGTTCTTGTTAATATCCAAGAATTTAAAATTTTTCAAGGTAATTGGCCAAAAATTTGTATTTTTTTACTAGCATAATAGGTTGTTCGGTAAATTAGTATTCTGTAAAGAAAATACCTAGTAAAATCATCGTTTTTGACATTTTTGGAAGGAAGAATGTTGATTTGGTGGAAGAATTATGAAAGTATTGAATTTTCTTATCATACCATGTAAAAGAATAATTTTTTCTTAGAGTTCTCGTACAGTTCATTTCCAGAATAATTTTATGAAGGTTTAAGAAATTTTCGTCGTCAAACATAGAACATTAATAGAGCTCCTTACAACATCGCGATCTTGACTTCGTTTTTAGCCACGGACCAACATTTAACCACAGCCATACAAACATGAGAAGGGTATAGAGCTATACATTTTAAAGAACACTCATTTAATTTTTTATAGAACGAATTAGAGAATTGACCCCTTTCCTTACCTACAAGTTGATAACGGAAGCAGCTTGGAATGGCAATGACACAACTACCATGTGCTGGACCATGTGCTCTATCGAACAAAAAAAAAGCTTCGAAGCGCCTAGGCATATTTTTTACGGTGGAAAACAGTAGATGTTACCGAGAAACTTCTGTTGTACTGGATAAGAAACAGGAATAATCTTAAATTAAACTTATCGGCAAACAGTCAAAGAGGTATATCAGAAATATTTTCAAATCTTGTTTATACTGTTCTAAGAGAGTTTACTAGTACTCTAAGGTGATATGATGTGGCAGGCTTTTGGAAAACTACTAAATTTCGAACATTTTTATTATATGTAGGGCCAGTTGGATTAAAAGATTATGTAAATAGCGAAGTTTTTATTATATGTAGCTGAAAAAATATTACAAACATTTTATAAGTACCAATTTTATCAAAATTTATAGACTAGAGAATGTCAGTTATAACGTTTATAATTAATGCCACAATTGTAGATGGTGTCAGAAACAATGGCCCCTTACACAAAACCAGTGCATTTTGTTATGAAAATCGACTGTATTTTATAAAACGGTTAATTCGATCATGAAACAGGCCCTTTGAGCAAGCTGAATTATTTTCGCAAATGACTCGGGTATATTTTGCACTTTAAGAAAAAAATATCAAACGTTGGTTGGTTATTTAATACTTAAACAAGATATTGGAGTAAAAAGAGATAGTAAGCCTAATTAAAGAAAAATCGTGATTTGAAAGAAAGAAATTGGCCAGAATCTTTTTTTTAATTGATGTACTTTTTCATATGAATGGGTCGAAAAAGGGAGTTTTTCACTTCTTGTTGGAGATTTTCGTCACGGTTCCACAAACAACTAGGTTGATTTGTATATTAGGAAAAATACTAAATGCCAAAGTTTTAAAAATAAAATCATATCCATCTAAATTTTCCGGTCTAGATAATAGAATTCTTAACAAATTAACAAAGCATATTGTGCGTCTATTGGAGCTTTAACATTTGTCCTTTAGTTCAACATTTAATTGAACAAAATTGGACAGTCAAATATTTATATTTAATCTCCTGTGACAGAAAAAAATCATCTTTCCCCGTTTTCCAAATACATTTTGTATGATAATTGATTTCTATTTGCAGTAGGAAATTTGATATTTGAAAGTTTACGAAACGAAGTAAAGTAGCTTAAAGCAGAATTTCAAAAAGTCGACGAAGATAACGAAAATAGTTCCAGAAGAAAACAAAGAAGCTGACGACCTTCCCTTTTTAATTTAGAAAAAAAACTAAGTTGCGAAAAAACCCCGTGCGAAATTTATTTCGTCGCCTATTTACAAAAAAAAAAAATTATCGGAATAAAATAAAGTTAGCGATCAACCTCCGTTTTATTTTCTTAAAACTAAACAAGATATTCCTGCACATTTTATATTGAGCAATAGTTCATAACAGATTGTGCATAACTTGAGGAGGATTGGCACAATAAGAAGTTAAAACATTCTTTACAGCTAGAATAACAACACAGCAATCCGGAATACATTATTGCTTCTTCTTTTTGTCGTTTTTGACAGACGCTTGGTGTTCAAAGACTAACCTACCAGTTGAGATTGCGGTCGGGTATTATTATCTTGAGAATTCTCGAAACTTGATAGGCATTTTTAAGTCTCGTTTCTCGATAAATTTATTTTATTAATTTTGGGAATTCTTACTTCTCGAATTATAATACATTTCAGAAAAAAAATTGGAATGCAAACTTGAGGGATACAAGGTGTCCAGAACTGACGATATTATATTGAATGGAAATGGGCTGATAGAGAACAAGTTCTAAATAACAAATAATAAAACGTATTTCTTAAATTCGATATCATTATGTATAACCGTTCAAAGTAACCAAATCGCATTTAATTTTTTTTACTAACATTTAAACAAATAAAAGTTAGATTAAATCATGATCATTGGATTAAGATATAATTTTTCTTTTAAATTCATATTCAATCGATACTAAATTTCACCGAGAAATTTAAAATTATTGTAAGTTCACCATTATTTATTTCATAAATAAGGTCGTTCAGCTATTAATTTGTTCATTAATACTACAGAAAATACCAGGCCGATCTTTTCGGGCAAGAAGTCTGGGTGGATACATGTTTTGGGCTAAAAACCTATGATGGACTCATTAATTTTGATATTAATTGAGGGAACATGACAGTCATGAGAGGTGAGAGACACAGACAATTAAGGTTTCTTAAAAATAACTAACATTATTTAACAGTTGTTTTGAATTCCGTGCTAGGGATAAGCAACTTTTATGAAGTTATACGCCTCTAATTCGTTCTCCTGTAAAATTTATGAAATTCTGTTTACGAACTGAATCCCAAACCCGGATTTACTTCAGTTCAGAGACTTTTTATATTTTATTCTTTTAATTGACGAAACAATTTCGACTTTTTAACGTCAGCCACAACGAATACTCTTTAAAAAAATTTGTTAGTCTGATAAGAATATTTTAAAATCAAACCCTAAATAGAACGTATGAGTTACTCTAAGTTCAAGTGTTAGAGTGTTGGCGTAAAGTGCAGAAAGTCCTACGTTCGACGGTACTTTGGTACACATTTTGTTATTAATTTAAATAAAATCATCAACTACCTAAATACAACTATGCTAAAAGGACGTCAACGAAAAAATGAATGGCTTAGTTAAGCCTGCCGTTTTAGTACTGAAGAATGAAGTTAAAAAATTAAAAACTACTGGCTGACCAAAACTAAAAATAGTAGAATTTTATACAAATTCAAAAATACCAACTTCAAATGGTATTTTAAGCATCTCAAATATGTAAATGGGCATTAGTCCCAGCTGTTGCATTTTTGGTCGTCAGACAAACAGGACTAAATGGATATGTCAAGTAAGTCGAAAGTGTGTAACAATTTAACAATAAAAATAAAAATTTAGGAGGTTCAAACATCACTTACGATAAATTGGGCCTTAACTAAAATCCAATTACTGATTTGTAAAAAGTGTCCAGTTAAGAGTGGTACTGAAGTCACCTTTTCAAAATGGCATCTTTTATAAAAATCGTATATCAAGTGTACAATTGTTTGCGGGATCGACATTAAGACATATTTATATCCGGGAATGATTTTCTCTCATTTAAAAATCGAGTTGAACAGTCTTTCATAGTGAACCTTTCCGATGAAACGATAAAAATTTTGAAGTCGTTGTGTGCTCCGAATTTACTCACAGTGAATAAGAGCAGAACATTACAGAATTCTTAAATAAAGCTAAAGGTAAACAAAAGACCTTAGAAGATGATTTTTCCTTGTATATAGAGAGTACTATTGCCAGCCTCAGTAAATATTTCTATTTTCGTGGACTACACGTGTCAAGTGAATACCAACAAAATCACATTATCACAACATTTATTGACGATCGATATACATTGTGGCTTTTTCAATTTACTCGTGTTTAGTTTGGTGTAGCAAGTGCATCATCCTTGTTCCAGTCCCGTTATCAATATTAAAAATGTATAAGTAGTATTACTTAGACGATATAATTATTGGCGGCTTGGTCTTTAAAGAAAATTAATCGAAATAATTTATTTCAAGCGAGTTGGTAACCGTTTAATAGTTCCAGTGAGTCTACATCAAGGTACATTAAAATTATGCCATCAAAATCGTTGCCTTGTTTAAATGAAAAGGCAAACTCAGTCTTACCTCTGATGGCCTGCAATACAGAGAGGCAATATTGGAGGCTAATTAAAACCATCCTGACCATGAGTAAGCAAGGTTTTGGAGCTATCAACTGGGCCTTTTGGTACTATATATAACGAAACAAATTTGGAGATGTGATATTTTTAACAGGCTTCTACGCTGGAAATGGTAATGGTGTTACAGGAGCCGTTCATCATAAAATTAGTCAGGCATAATATCCGTCCAATAATGACAAAAATCATTAAATCCAAAACCAGCTATTGTCAAAATTCGATTCTTACATGTCTAATCATAACATTAATTGCAAAACTTCCAAAGAACACAAGTTATTTGCATTTGCAGATTAATCGAACAAATACAAGACAGAGTGAATATAGCCTCAAAATCAGACTGCAATAATAAGATTACAATTGTAGCAACGGACGGCGATAGTTTACAGTGGTGAATAATTAGGATACAAATATAATAAACAATTGCTAGCTTTCAGATAAAATGTCGAATGTGGCAAAGATGAAGAGAGTGGAATCCGGATGGCTGTCGAGAGTTTTCTAGATTTTAATATACCCTTTTTGGAAGTTATGTCCATAAAGATACGTTCTGCTTATAAAATGGCTCTTTCACGTTAAATTTGTTATTTATTATTCATCATTCCTTGATATAAAAATACAATCCTTAAAAAACGTGGTAGTTAGTAGAGCAAGACAGCTTAATTCAAGTTGTTTCAAACCTTAATTTACGCGTATTTTTTGCAAAGACTGAATAAAGCTATCTTGCTCGAGAAAAAAGTAACCATAAAGTTTTACTAGAATTATTTAATGAAATCCCCCGAATTAATACCAAAATATTAAAAGAAGTATTGGACATACCGCCTATGTTACATACGTCTTGATTCGGAAACCTTAAAGTTCCGGCATAATTGATCCAAAATCTCCCAAAAATTTATAAACTATGGAAATTATGAAGGCTTATGATTAAATAAACCCAATAAATTTAAATTTCCGAACTTCATACTGGTTTATACTAGCGACTAGTAGTAGATAATGAGATGTGGCAAAAATTAAAATTAAAAACCTTCAGTTGAAAAAATATCACTTCCTTAATAAAATTTTACAAATATCGTGTTAATTTTGAAAATCATTCTCTTTTCACTCACAAAAATCATATTAAAGAAGTTTCTTCGGTGTTTTAAATAAACAAGATAAGAGAATAAATTAGATAAGTGGAACTCTGAGATTTAAGAAATATTCGAGGAATTAAGTAACAGTCAAACAATCTTTAAACTAAGCCAGATCGAGATAATTATAATAAATGACATTGAAATTGTAGATTCGCCACAAAATTTCTTAAAATTTGAAAATTACAGGCACCAAATGAAATTCTGAAAACATTTTTCAAAATGCCAAATTCATGGGCGAAGTTAGTTACGAATTAGTTTAGATTTAATGAATTAATTGAAAATCGGAAAATCAAATTAGAATTAACAAATTGACTGATTGAAATTTATCTGCTGGTAGAGAAATTACAAAAATAGGAGACCATAGCAAGTGACGACTAAAAGCTTAATAAAAACACAAATAGACAAATGTGCATAAAATTATAAATCCCAACATACTTAGCTATGGAAGATTACATCTTAAGTATAAATTCGAGAATCTTAAGTTTAAAGTCGGATTTATTGATTTTTTATCTAAGTGTGAAGCTCATCAAATATAGAAAGATTTCAATAATCAAGTGAGTTTAGAAATTTAAGCGAAATTTTCAAGAGTCGACGAACTCAAAGAGGTTTAATAAAAATAGGATTACTAAAAGCTAGCTAAATTTCATAGGTGACCAGAATTAACTAACATTGATTAAGGTAGGCAATAATCGGATAATTAAGTAAGAATTCACACAAGCGAGGTCCAAAGTATAAAATAAAATCATGAGAATTTTTTGAGGTTGGGAAATTCTGATTGGTAAGTGAACTTCATAGAACTAGGAAAGATTGATTTGAAATTTTAATAATTAAGTGAAACTCAGAGTATTAAATGAGAGTTTAAGTAATTAATTAAGATACGGGAAATTTAAAGAATTCAGAAGATAAAATCAGAATTAAGTGAAGTTCAAATAATTTTATTTCAGAGATTTACCACATATTTCAAAAATTATCTTGAATAAGTAGTTCCAGATAAATAAGCGATAGGCATAAGATTCGAAGATGTAAGTGATAATCAGAAAATCAAATGGGAGATAATTGTTTAACTAGAATGGAGATGATGAAAATTAATAAGTTGGGGTGAATTAAATTATATATGGAGGATTGAGTTGGGGAAATTAAGTAAAATTCAAAGAATTAAGAGAATTTCATAATACTAGGTGAGATTCAATTATATGTATGACACTCAAAATGAAGTATCCTCAGGAATTACAAATAATCTTCGTGTTATTGAGGTTGGATTTCGGAATCCCTATCCCAAACCAATTTGTGATAATAAAAGCAATTTGATTCAATGACTAGCTCAGAAGGCTCCCGATATGATCATTAACGATTTCAGATATGTTAAACGAGTTTTAAAATTGAGCTTAACACGATAATTATCTAAGATTTAATTTTTCAATTCGGAATTGGATAGGGTCTGGGTTAATTGAAGAACAAATAATGATTTATTATTTAGATTATTTCTAAATTTAGCTATAGACAATTAGATATAGAAAGAATTTCAATACAATATTTTGGACGTTAAAGTAACAGTTAGTTCAAAGATTCTCATAGACCAAATTAAATTTATAATATTAAATTCAGCATACGTATAGTGTATTATAGTTTACCCCCGCAGACATAAATGGTATTGCAAAAGATGGAAAGACAAAAAGATAATTGGTTGTAAAATATACAAAAGTGAATAATCTATCAAGAAGTCTAATTGTCTAATCGAACTATACAGTTAAACTCTTCTTTGACACTGTATCTTCTTTGGCAAAGTATTCTGCTATCTTAAAAAAAAAACAAAATTATGTTTTTTCAGATTATAAAAATTAGCTTAACAGTTCCATAACCAAATTCAGGATTAAATCAAACCCTAATTAAGGCTTAAACCACATCTTCATGATTTTACTTAAAACTTATACGGTTTAGTAAAGAAATACGAGATTAAGATTTACTTTAAAATTATTTGGCTTAAGCTAACATAATTTAAAGTAAGATATAATTTTAGATTTGAACTATAAAATATTACAACCACGACAGATATTCAAAGTAATTTAATCTGAAGTAGAACACTACTTATGAGTGGCTAGAAATAAATTTTGATGTCAACTAACTCAAATTTTTTAAAAACTTTTGTTAATTAATTAAATATTTTGGATCAAAGTTAAATTTATTGCCAAAACTATTTTATCATTGAAATCTTCTTCGACTATGTGTTGTAATTCTGTTTGGATAAAAAAAAACCCCAGCAAATTTATCCCGTCATTTTTAGTTAACCAAAGTTCACATTACATTCTACCAACTTCAGTAAAACGATAAAACGGTATAACAACGTCTTATAATCCCTACCCAAAAATCTAATTTAAATTTAAACAATTTAACCACGCGCATCATAATTCTATTCTGCACAGAGACATCCGATGCCATACCAAAAGAATATTAAAATAAGACACAAAACAAATTCTCACAAGCGCGGGCAAATTTTTTTTTTTTTTGTGCAAAATCGACTAAACCAAAAATTTAAATTTTAAATTCAAATTTAATTTTTATTTTTTTTAATTATAAACGGAATGCAATATACATATTTCATTGATATGTCAAACATGCGTTGCCCAAAAACCAAAATCACTGATTTAAATTTAATTATATTTGTTAATCATAATTAATGTCACATAATACGTTAAATTTTTTATTTTTATTTTATTATTAAGCAGAAGTAATTTACAACCCAACCGATTAAAATCAAATTTTATTATGTATTATCATTATTATTAAGTCTCGTGTATGTTGTCTAAATTTTTTAATAAATTAGTTGTTATGTGTGTTATATTCCCTCCTCGGCCACAAACTATTTACATATACCAATAACATATACATCTCACGTTTCTAATGTCTCCTCTCTCTCTCTCTCTCTCTCTCTCTCTCTGACTAAAATTTGGTTTTTCAATTAAAAATTCTAATCAGATTCAAATAAAAATTGTAAACTAAACTGTCATTTTATGTTTTGGCTATGTACGTGATTCATTTTTTATGTTGGTGGTTTACGAGTAGTATGTAAGACGTAGCCGAAAATTACTTAACACAAAATTCGATTTTTTATTTTTATTGATTATTAAATAAAATAATTTTTATTGTGGGAAAAATGTTATATGAGCGAGGCGCTGTGTGTAGATGTGGGGGATGGCGACTTCATAATATCGGTGATATAATAATAAAGGTGGATACTATTTGTTTTGTTGTCATTAAAGAAAATTGTCTACGTTATACATTACGGTTTTATTTATATTGTGTATTTGTGTAAAAACCACCACCCAACCCATAATGTACCTATATATGTATATAAGTATCGTAATGAAATACACAGTTACTTAATAATAAAAGAAACGTAACAAAAAAAAAAAAAAAATTATAGTGGTTGAGTAAGAATTGATGATGATGGTTATATTGTTTCGGTGGTAAGTTGAAAAACCAAGGATACAGTCTCGTGTATAAATATAAACCTTCCTACCTCTAGATGCAGTAAGCATATTTAGTATTTTCCCATTTGCTCAGCAATTCATTCATCTTATTCAATATTATACTTTTCGAGAATGATATGCGGTTTTGTGCAAATAGAGTAATGAAAATTGCATTTACGACGGACCACAATGATAAATTATTATCGTAGAGTGGCAGCTCTCTTTAAAATATCAACAAAATCAATATCATTGCAGTGTATCTACTTTAAACAGAACAAAAAAAAAAAAAACTTTTAACTATAAAACGAATTCACCTGTAGCGCCCTTATATATACATTTTCCTGTCTCATCCTAGTATCGCCCCTCCGCCCGTAAAATAATGAAAAGCAGCGCGCACATACCGTACATGGTAAATTACACATTATACTTTGTCAAAAAAATATACAAAATAAATTTTACGCGCAATTCCGCAACTCATTTTCCCAAATAACATAAAAATAAAATGAAAATTACACACATTTTCCTTTTTCCATTCAAGTACACAGTGTTTATGTATGTAATTCATCCTCTCTATATATCTGTATCTCTCTATCTGTACATCTTTTTTTTTTTTATGTTCATAGGCCTCATTGTTTGATTTGATACGAAATGAGGATGATGATGGTAAAAATCACATAAAATATGTACTTGTAACAACAACAACAGCAGCAGCAGCATACAAGAAGAGTCAATATTATATTTATATATTTGGAGTACTACATAACATTTATGTATCGCATCTTATGTATAAAAATGACATTATACATTATGTTGAGTGTGTATATATTTCGTATAATATGTTGAGATTTTATTGCCTATACAGATCTTTTATCATCATCATCATGAAGAAAATCGACTATCAAAATGGTAATAAAGAAGCAAGCAAAAAAAAAATCTTGAAATTTTTGGTCTATACTTGAAGAAATGATTGGTTTTAATTTTCCTTCTTCAAGATGATGACGTACACATACGTACAGTACAAAAAGCACAATTTAACTTTAGTCACACACACAACCCTATTTGTTTTATTATCATCCTTTCGTTTATAGTTTGTTTTTATGGTTTTTATATGCGATATTATGGTTTAGAGATACATAAAATTGATGATGATGACGACTTTTTTTACAACACTATAAAAGGGTTAATTTTTGTAATTTTATTACGTCATCATATTTACAAACAAGAAATTGACTTTGTCTGCAAAAAACAAAAATAACATCATAACTATATCATCAACATCATTTTTATGTTTAATATTTTGTTGTTAAACATACATACCATAAAAATTAGGCTAAATGCTTTGAAAATGTACCCGAGAGTCGAAGTTTAATTGAAATATGAATTACGTAATATACATACTGTAAATATACACACACACACAAACAAACAATAAAATAACATTTTCTTATCAGTCGCATAAAAATCTTAATTTTCTTTTTAGTGAAAGTTTAAATGTCCGATTTGATAATTTAGATAACAAACTATAAAAACAACATCCTATCTCTTCTCTAAATGTACATCGCAAACACAAAAAAAAAAACCAAAAAACCGAAAAATAAATGTTGCTATGCTGCTATTTTATCAGATGTATCACCACACAATGGGATGTTGTTCTATATACATACTATATATTGTATATAAAAGCTTAAAAAGCTTCGTTTTATATTTTCTTTTATTACAAAAGTTCATTTAACAAGCAATTTTTGGTATTTGTATATAGAGAGATTCTTAACTAAACTACATTCAAATTACAATTTAATAGAAAAGAACACAAATGAAAATGGGAAAAGTGTACTCTTGTTTGGTCAAAAGAAATGAATTATATTGGATTGGAATTAGCCGGCGCTTAAAACATTGACACTAGTTGACCTATATACAAGACGTGTGTATATATTACAAAGGTCAAACCGATCGTAAAAATTTCATTCAAGAAGAACCACCTTGAAATTTATTAATAAAAGTAAAAAAATATAAAAATTTGATTAATCTTAATTCCAATGACATGTGCGGCTAAATTATCATATTAAAATTTTTTTTTTTTTTTTTTTTTACGAATATGGCATATAAAATCCAAAGCGAGTCATTAAAATCTTTATGGACTCTTAGAATATTTTATAATAATATACCGGTCATCTATATAACTTATAAGTGAATAAATTTTTTTTACATATTCAAAAAACGATGTGCGCTCGTAAAAAATATTAAACTGTATATGCAGCATATTAATTCTGATTTTTAAACGGGAAGTTCATAAATTAATGCTGTGTGTGTGTGTGTGTGTGTGTGTGTGTGTGTGTGTGTGTGTGTGGGAAATATAATTTCTAGATAAATTTCAAAGTTCAATAAACAAATGAAAATCGATATCCTTTAACTTTCCCTACAATTTAACAATGTATAAACGTATGTATACATTTGAAACCTTATCAAATTTCACATTTTACAAAACAAAAATAAAAAAAGAAAATGAAATTTGTTATTTTTCCTTTTTTTTTATTGTTGTATTTTTTAAATTTATTTTTAAATCCAATTAAAATTAAAGTTTGCCTATGTAGGCACAAAAATAACAAAAAATAAAAATAATGTGGTTATATTTTAGTATTTTAGTCCAAAAGACGAACGAGAAAAACTATTTACCTATTATCTAAATATGTACATAAATGTACTGTCAACAACATATTTGGAACATAAAGTTTATAATATGCGTATATATAACACACACTATAATAATATGACCTTTTTTGTTTAATTTTCTCGGTTAAGAGAGAATAAAAAATAAAAAATAAAAAAAAATTAATTTTAAACTTTTTCCCAACAAACATTAAATTATTTATGCTATATAGTATGTTAGTATATACAGAGAAACTTGACCACTATTAAAAACCATTTTTTTTTTCACCACACCCCCCTATATACATAACGAAATTAAAAATGTATCCCAAATTTTTAACAACAAAATTAAAATAGTTTTTTTCTCTATTTCTACTAGATTTAATAATTTGCTTCTTAAAAATTGTTTGTCGGTAAGATAATAAATTTAAAAAAAAAATATCTATTTATTTAAAACAAACAATAACGGTATAGTAATGAGATTAATGAAGTTCAGTAGAGATAGAGGGACATTAAAATTAAAATAAAATAAAAAATCGGATTAGCTATACGATTTTTTTTTTTTTTTTTTACATTTTGATTTGCAATTTGATATTTTATGATTAAGGGATGTTTAGCTTAATCCGTATATAAAACATAGTTTTGTAAAAAAAAAAAAATGTTCGTTCCTTCCTTCTTTTAATAAACTAATAAAGTAGGCATTGAAATTAAGCAGATTAAATTTGGAAGGCAGGACCGAATTTAGTATCATATAAGGCGATAACTGAAATCAAAATTATTTTGTGTAAATAGTGCATGTTAGTAAAACTCAGAATTAATTGGTTTCAAAATTATCAATTTTTTTGGTATTTGTTCAGACATCAGGAGTGCAACTAAAATTCAGCTCTTACCAATTTCACTAAAAATGGAGTAAATAAATACTGAAATTACTATCTATGAAATATAAAATTTGAAAATATCGTAAAATAATAAATTTCAGATTAAAATTTTGATAATCTTAAATATTTATAATCTTGAAATTTGACAAAATTTAAAAAAAATTTAAATTCGGAAAATTGTACCGATACAACAAGACATAAAGATCTTTTAAACTAGGTAAATGGACAGGAGTGTTGTATATATATTTAGGTAAATTGTAAATTTCTTGAAGTTGGACAAATTATTTGAAGATTATACTTCAATCTAGATTTGGCTTATTCATTCTAAAAGCAATATTTTAATTAACAAAATTATTAAAAAATTTGAAATTGTGTTTCTTATAGCTAATATTGCGAATTCTGAAAATCTCTTAAATCATTTAATGTTAGTGAAATACATTAAACTTTTATTTTTCAAATTCTTTGAATTTTTAAATTGCTCAATAAATTCTAGAAATTTGGAAACTGTAGAATTTAAACTTTAATAAAATATTTTTTTTGTTTCGTAAGCCTGGCAACGTTTTTTATTTTATAGAAAAACAATTTTGCTGTAAAATAAAAAATAAAATAAAAAACGTTGTCCTTGTCTCTTATAACGGCATCAGATTGTTTTTCTCTTTTCGTTTTTTTTTTACTGTCAGTCAATTTTTCTCATGGAATACAGGCTTTAGCTTGGATAATTCTAGGCAATTTTAATTTTTACATTTTTTTTTAAACAAAATTTTAATTTAAACTATAAGGAACCTGAATATGGCTTTGCCTTTCTAGTCAGACGGTGATTTTTTTTTTTTTTTTAATTTCAAAAAATAATAAAATTTAATTAAAATTTAAAAATCTAAAATGTGGAAATCTCTGCATTAAAAAGCATAAACTATAGCGGCCTATAATGCCTTCGGGAGCTTATTGAAAAATTTTCCAAACTCTTCTCACTAAATAATGTTGAGCAATAATATTGATGGAATCCAGCAAAACTGCAAACAAGAAATATAGGATTATGAGATCGAAGATGCTAACATTGCCCGAAAAAGGTATGCAGCTTTGTTGTAGCTGCTGGCTACAAATGGCGAAGTTTTGTAATTATTTATTGATATGTTGTACATGTTTTTGCATACTGACGCCTTATTTGGAATGAGCTCATGCTCAAAATAAGACGTCCTAAAGTTTTAGTAAAGAAATAAATAAATAAACCTTCAGAACCTGAAATAACTTAAATCTCCTTAAGATTATTTATTTATCAACGATCTAAGCATACAGGCTTTTTATCGTTTTAATCCATTTTAAAAAAATAGAAATATGTCAGAAATTAATACAAATTACATAAAAATAAAAATAAAAACACTAAACACAATAATATATTCAAAGTGACAATTTTTTGAATATATTTAGAGAATTAATTTCCCTAACTGATTTGGGAATTTTGTTCCAAAATGAAATGCAACGAACTATACTATAGCGGTACGGCAATGTGACAAGTCAAGGCGTCAAGGAGTGATTATGTCCAAGAATAGATTTGACGAAACGTGAGACAATATCATAACGATTAAGATTGTAAACATATCTAATAGAATTATTAAATGAAACTTGCAAAGTATGCATAGTACACTCAATCTAACTGAGCTTTAAGCTGTACAGAAATGAATTAATTTTTCAACATGATTATTCCAGGATAAATTTTCATTAATTTTTAATCGTAAATTATATCGCTTACTGAAAAGGATATTGGGTTATGATCAATGTAAACCGTAGGTGGGTTCGATATGGTGTGTTTTGTTAAAATAATGTTTTACACTTAGATATATTAAGGAAAATGCGATTTTTGGCAGACCAACGGTGAATATTATCTAAATCTTCTATCAATTTTTACTATTGAACTTTATAGAAAATAATTATAATTTTAAATGTTTAGATATGCGGCTACTAAACTTCCGAAAATGGTAAAATGCAGCTACAAGGCCAAAATGTTTGATTGCCATAAGATGAAAAGTAGTGATGCACTCAATTTTGCTACTTCCGTCTATGCAAATAAAAGCAAAATTACACAGGATCTTTTATTTTAAAATTCTGTACAATTGATCAACCGGAAAAAAACAAATCGTCCCAAAAGTGGTTTGAACGTTTTAAACATTAATAGATATCGAGTGGACAGAATTTGTAGAAATCATTTTATCAGCGGTGCTATCCCAATTTAAAAAAGACGTGGTGACAGAATTAAAGAAAAATTTGAACGAAAGCGGAAATCAACCAAGGATTTCATCAGATCATTTAGAACAGTCAAGCTGGACTATTGTCGGGGAAATAACTCAAAAAAGCAGTATGTATCATCCCAATTATCAATTGCTACAATGTGGAGGCAGTATCAAATCGTACATCCTGAAACGCAGGTAAAGGAAAGTTACTTCCGAATGATTTTTTGCACAAAATTCAACTTGGGATTCAAGACCCCAAGCACAGATATGTGTGCCACGTGATTGTGTTTCAAGGAACTTGGTTCAAAATCGAGTACATAATTTGCGTGCAAAATCGTTCTTTGAATTTCTAAACGAATCGCGGGATGATTTGCTCACAGTTTCATTTGACTGTCAAAAGAACATGGTTCTACCCAAAATACCCGATCAGGCTGCTTATTAGAGCAGACAACTCTATTTAGTTTCGGCGATTTTTCATAGATTGTGCAATATAAACTTAGAGGGAATCATTACTGTTTGTTTGGTATGTGATGGATATGACGGGCAGATTAAAAATTCGATCATCGTAGGAATGGTTTCCTATTGGCTTTCTACAAAAGCTCCAATAAATGTAACATGTGTGGAATTAATATTTCCAGTAGCAGGACATTCTTACATACCACCTGATAGAGTCTTCGCACAGATTGAAAAGAAAGTGAAAGTAAAGGATACCATCGCGGATGTTCAGGAGAATTTGGATATTTATTCAACTATTAGAACGACGGTAATCCTGGGGGACGAATGTTCAGTCTATGACTTTAGAAAAGCCGTTGGAGATTATTTGAAGCCTTGTATTATTTGTATTATTGTAACAAAAAACCAAATTAGGCATATTACTGTGCGTGGCGAAGTATTCTATAAATCGGACTTGGGAAGACCTTTGAGCGGCATGAAAAAGAATAGGTTGATTCAATCATCGAACCTAATCATTGGAAAAATTGGCTGATGTAAACAAGCTTTTATGCAAACACTTTGGCCTTGAGTGGGGAAATAATCCGTCGTGCTTATTTTATAAAAACTTATTCGAAGTACCTGTGCAAATTGTGATATAACCAATGATCCAATTTGTGAATTCCAGGCTGAAAACGACAGCTTACGAATTTAAATAATTTCAGATTTTGTTTGTTCCTATATTAAATATTTCAATTTATTGTTTTATTTCAAAGTGAGCTTATTCCCATCGTATTAGTTGCAAATCATTCTTATTCCAGTCTTTGGATGCAAAACAAGCTTATTCCAAACTTAAAAGCAATAAAACTTAAAATTATGCAATTTTATCGTGGTTTTTTGTTTCAATATATTATAATTGTGTTGTTTCGATTGACTATAAATAAAAATAAAGGGTTAATTTGCGACATTTTTCAATTGAGAAGTTTTTTGTGTTCGCAAAATTCATCAAAGTGCAAAAGACATCGATTTGCTCCTAACCTACACAATTAACAAATGTCTGACATTATAGGAGTAACGGATATTGGCCTTAAGTCATTACCGCTGTTGACAATCTTTGTTTTTGTCAAGGGTGTAGCCAGGGCAGTTTTCCAAGCACCAGGAAACCCCGATTTAGTAATGCAGTCATTTATTAGTATTTTTATTGGAGTTATTACCAGTGGTAAAAGAATTTTAATGAAAGCAAGGCGCAATTGATCGTCCCCTATTGCACTAGAACTAATTTTATAAATGGCCTTACTAGTATCATCGCCACTAACTACGGTAAATTGCAATAAATTTCTACTACCGTCATAACAAAGAAAACAAACTTATACCAGGCATAGGTCAAGATATCGAAGAAATAGTACGCATTAAACAGGTGATTTACGTATTAAACAGGTAACTTTGCTGCGAGCAAAACGGTAGCGGCTTAGTGAAATTGGTGTTGGAGACTTTTTATATATAGCAAAACATCTCTCACGACCCTTGATAACATTGACTATTGTCATGTTTCGCCAGGGTCCAATCGAGTTGCGATTTGCAACTTTTTTAAGCAGAACTCAAGCATTATACAACGTTGTTATAAATTAGTTAAATAATAAAACCTTGTCATTTGAGTTGGTCATACAATTTAGTATATCCCAATTTAGCTCCATGTAACGAGATATAATTAAGTTAAAATAAATATTGTTGTAGTTTGGAATTAGGGTAAATTCTAATTTAGCTTTCGGAATTTTAAAAAAATAATCCGATTAGGTGAAAATTGTACCTAATTAAACGCTATTAAAAATAAAACGTTACGCGTTATAACCTAAAGAAGGAAGAAACTTTAAAATATTCCAAACCTTTTGAAATTACAAGTATCACAAGTGTATTCTGTCTGTTTTAGTGCAAAAAGTATATTTTGGCTCAAATACTCTAAATGAGTTTCGAATATTCTACAAACTTTACTTTAATGCCTACATTGTTCGAATATTTAAGATTCTGAGTTTTTAGAACTTTAAAATTTTCTAAATTATGAAAATTAAAAGTATCGAGTATAGTTTACTTAGAAATTTTATTAAAATGTTGAAAATTGGTATATTTTAAATTTATTTAAGATCAGGGAATTGTAAAAAATCTAGGAAATTTCAAATAGCTAAAATTCGAAAAATTACAAATCTTGAAAATTTGAAGGTATGCACATATTTGGTTCTGAAAATTCAGATTAGGCAGAAATTATTCCGATTACTTATAAGTATACTAAAAAAAATCATTAACATTTTCATATCACAAATTGTTTTAATTTTTATAGTTACTTAATAAATTCTAAAAATTTCGAAGCTTTGTAAATTTTAAATGTGTAATACTTATACATTTTTTTTTGCTTATAGATTAATTTTTTTTTGTAATACATATAACAGGAACCCCAAATTCTTGAAATTTTAACATTTCAAGAAATTCTCAAATTTTAGAGTATTTGAAAATTATACCTCTAATATTATACATGTAAGAGATTAATAAATATTTTATTTGATTTATTAACGGTTCCTGGTATTTCTTCGAATAGATCTTAGAGCTTTTTAAAATTTAGAATTGCTCCTTAACAAATTCTAAAAATTTTTATAAAAATTTGAAACTTTGAATTTTCAGGAAATTTATAAAAATTTTAAGAAGCATTAAATACCTAAAATTCGAAAAATTCCAAATTATAAAATCTGCAAAGAAATTCTTAAAATTAGGTTTAGATTGAAATTATACCGATTCTCACACACCATTTATTAAAAAAATCACGTTCACTACAAAATATAAAATTTGTAAAGTTCATAATAAAATAGGTGACATTATTTGTCAAAAATTTTTTGAGCCGGATTCTGAAGATTCTTTAGAATTTTTTATGTATTGTTAATGCAATGTATTAAAATATTATTATTTTACATATTTATATTAAGTCATACATTCCAAAAATTTTTAAACTCTTTTTTTCTTTTTTTTCTTTTTGGCTTTTAGCTAAATTTTAATTTTAATTATTTGTTTAATAGACATTATAAGAAACTTTAAATACTCAAAATTCAAATGAAATACCTATAGAAATTCTTTAATTTAAGGGTATAGGTAATAATTATTCCGTACAAGAGATAAAAAACCGAACCTAACGCGAAATTAATGAAACTGCTTGATTTATTTATGGTTAAAATCGTCTTATTCGAAAATATATAAAGCTAAAATTTTGAAATTAAAAATTTTACATGAATACCATTAAATTCAGGAAATTTGGAACGTCAGGAAATTTGGGAACGTTATTTGTCTAAAATTTTTTGAATCTGATTTTGAAGATTCCTTTAATTTTTTTATATATTATATGAAATTCATTAAAATTTTATTATTTTAAATTTTTTTAATTACTTAATACATTCTAAAATATTTGAAACTCTGTACATTTTAAATTTTTTATTCTTATAATTTATTTTTTTTTGGTTTTTAGCTTAATATTACTAAAGTTCCTCAAATTTTTGACACCACACGTTTCCAAAATATCTTAAAGCTCAAAAATTTTAAATTCTCAAAATTAAAAAAAAATTAAAAAATTTTAAAAGATTTTAAAAGATTGAAAATTACAATAAATTGTACATGAATTTTATTAAATTCACGAAATTTGCAAAATAAATTTCAAATTATGCAAACTTGTTTATGATTGTTCCGATTTACTTACCGTGATTAAAAAATCACACGTAATGGAAAGTTCATAATAAATACGAGGAGACGTCATTTGTTTAAAATTTTTTGTGTATTATTAATGGAATTAAATATTTTATAATTATTAATTATTTTATAATTCATTCTAAAAATTTTTACACTCTGTTCATTTTAAATTTTTAATTCTAATAATTTTGTTTGGTTTTTAGCTTAGTTTTATTTTGGTTTTAAATAGAAACGCCGATATTTGGATCGTCGATTTTAGTAAAATTCGTGAAATTTTTACAGTAATAAGAATATTGAAATACTTAAAATTTGGATTTATGAAATACGTGAAGAAATTCTTAAATTTAAGACTAGGTGAAAATTATACGTAGTACTTGCACGAGATTAAAAACACACTTTCGTGCATACCTAAATCTAAAATTCAATTAATCTAAGTGGATGATTTAATATTGATTAAAATTGTGTTAAAGAAAACATCTTGAAGCTCAAAATATTAAAACAATAAAATTAAAAAAATTTAAATAATAGATCGTAAAATAATTGAAAGTTCATAATTATTTTAAAAAATTCTAATAACTGCTCTTAATAAATTCTAAATTTTAACAAAAAATTAAAACTACAAATATTGCAATAATTTCATTAAAAAATGGAAATTTGTAAGACACCACACTCTTCGAAAATATCTTAAAGCTCAAACAATTAAAATTCTCAAAATTCAAAAAAATATTTTCATTAAAAAAAAAATTGAATTTTATTTTAGAAAAGTGCTGTATATCAATTAAAGCATTTTTAAATTTCAATTTTTCAAATCAGGAAATTTCTAAGAATTCTAGGAGACTTTAAATAAATAAAATTTTATAATTATGCGAAAATTGTACAATCGATCATACCATGTACGATGTACCATACCTCTGTGTTTCAATATTTCAACATATATTCAAACCATTAACCAAAACAACATAAATAGGGTATTATTGCCTTTCTGAATGTTTATAACTTGTTTGCGACTGTTTGTGCAATTTAACAATAGCTTTACAATGCCGTCAAATTGTGATAAATGGAATAGGGTCGAAAGAATGAAGATGGTCCAAGCAGCGGTATTTGCAAAAACAACTTCATGTTCAGCTTCACACAGAGTCAACAAATATACAATTTTCAGGCGGCGCATCTATTGTCAACAATATGTCAATATTGACTTTAATAATGTCGTATCAGATGTTTTGGAGTGAGTTTATCATTGAAATAAAAAACACAGATTATTATACACTTCCGAAGTGCAAGTTTGATTGACTATGTAAGGTCATAGTCGGAGTGGAATAAATAATGATCTCGTTAATTTTGGTAGTGAATCCATCGGGTTTAAACAGTATGAAAATGGAACAATTTTTAATGACAACAACCGGCACATATTCTATTTTCCGATTTTTAGAAGGAGGAAACCATAAGAAAAACATTACACGTGAATTATTATGTAAGGCCAATATCGTTTAGCAAGCCAAACTCTCGCGGTCATTAAAAATATGTGGCTTTTGTTGAGATACGATTGATATTTCGTTCATATTGAAATTTCATGTTGAAAATTTTTTAAACTTGTAAAGTTAAGCTTTTAGAATTTTATTAAAATATGAATAAATGTTCTTACTTTTGGAAATTCTTTAAATTTGTTAAATTTTAAAAAATTTAAAAATTTTTAAAACTCTAAATTTTGTATTAAAATCTTTGTAAACTTTTAAAATTTTTTGAAACATGGTAATTAATTATTCAGAATTCATCAAATTACAGGTTTTATTTTTAAATCTTAAATATGAAAATTTAATTAAATTCTGAAAGGAAGAAAATTCTAAGAAATTTGATATCCTTACCTGTCAAACAATTTTACAAAATCTTGAATTTCGAAAAAATTTTAAAAATTCTAAAAATTTGACAAACATTTCCTTAGAAATTTATTCCAAAGCTTGTGGAATTATGATATAGATTTACAATGCTTGCTTGGTTTGGTAAAAATTGGTGATCATGACAACAAGTTTTAACGTTTTAAACAAAAACCATTTCGGATATTTCTAGTCTTATCTTATGTTTAACATATACACTGACAAAAACTGTACCAAAAAAAAAAAAAAAAAATCTCAGTAAAATGCACCAGCAAAGTAAACTTTCGGTTAAAATAAGGAAACTTATAGAAGCGAACGACCGGTAAATGCTCAATAACATTAGATTTAGATAATTGGTCAATCGCCCACGTTTTATAGAAGAAAATCTTATTTTCTGTTAGACCGTTTAATGCTTAACCCGGGAAAGTTGTTAAATTGACCTTCGGAAAATATTTTCTGTCTTAGATGAACCGAACATAATTATACAGATTGGGACGTGGTAATTGAGAATATATAACAAATGTAATAAAAAGGTTCATTCTCAACTAAGCTGGCCTGCATGTTTTATATTCTGGATCCGATCCAAATTAAGAGAATTTGTTAGGCCTAATTTACATGCAATTATGACAAAATACACTTTCATAAATGTTAAATATTTAGAAAAACAATAAACGTAACCCAAAACACATAAGATTCCAAAATCAATAAACCACCAATAGTAGATTACCAAAATTCAGAATTCAATTCTTAGTTCCAGTTTTCAAATTAAGTTAGTGGACTAGTGGTATGCAAGGTATATTGTACATTTTGTACTCGTAAACATTAAATCCAAAAAGAGTATCTATCGTTCCTTATAAGTAGTGTAGGAACGGGATTTGCTCTCAACGTTGAGCCGTTGCTGATCTTAATGGTTTTTATGCGTATTTTTTGGAGAATAAGGCTCCTTAATATTTTTGAACAGAGTTAAATCAGTCAAATGATCCAAGATAACTGTAAACAAGTCGAAAGAAGACTTTTTTGGTTATACCGTATGTAACTGAAATTTTGTGGCTTCGTGACTTTAGATAAAAATCAAGTATCCGTTGTTAGGCTATAACATTACGTAACTTTAATTAAAAACTTTTAAACATCCCTCAAATATGTCATAAAAATCCAAATCAAAGAAATTTTGCCAGAGTTGCAGAACTCTGTATTTAACTTTAAAATTCTTAAAATAATTAACTTAATTTGTTTTAAATTATTTCTAAAATTTTCCCACTTTGGGACAACGAAGAACACTTCAACAATTTTTTTTTTCTTCAATAAGTAATGTGTTCTGAGGTTTATTAAGCGTGATCATAATTACAAATATTTTTCTAAGAATTCTTAAGATAAACTGCAGCAATATTAATTGAGGGTAGTTTCGATTTCAGTTTCATTTTTCTAAAATTGTTAATCATTTATCAGTATCTTACAGAATCCAGGAGAATGGAGAAAACTAATGCACATTTAAGTACGAATGTCTAGAATCTAATTAAAATATTATTTCTTTTAAAGGTAGGTTAAGCACTGAATATAAAAAAACCGAACAAAATAGTTTCCTTCACTGTATTACTTAAGTGAATTCGAACGAAATCAATAGACGCGTTTAATGTGGAGAAAGTACCTATACCTTAATGATAGATTTCCATTTTCTTCGCAATACGTATATTTACCTTGACCATAATTTATTTGATTTCCTCAATAAATCACTTAAACATTTTTTTTTTGTTTTTTTGTTTTCTTCATCTCAATCTCAAGAGGATTTGTTTCTTTTTTTTTTGTGTTTATAAACAAGTAAGTTTTTCTTTTATACAACAATTTTATGTTAAAATAATCAAATTTTCTGGAAAAGTTTTGAATTTTTTGTTCGTTGCCAGACCGAAAACCAAAAAAATCCATTAATTTATTAAATAAATAAGTAATTCAAGAAAATATATATAATATAATATTTATAAAGGGAAGTAAAGTTTTTTTTTTTTGTGAAAAAATTGTTTTGATTAAATTTTCTCTCGATTATCGAATTAAGTTTTTTTTTTGTTTTGTTTTCCTCCCCGATTGCAGCAAGTAGACATACTTTATATTTTCCCCCTTGTAATTTTTGTAATTTTTGTTTTCGTTGTTTTGTATTAATTGAAATATGCAATTTATGAAGACAAAAACAATTATCTAAGATTAAATTAACGTGAATCAATCAAAATTGTTTTAAGGGATGCTTTTAAATTAAAGCTTTGCAAAACTAAAACTATAAAATCTTCTTGGATCAAATTAAAGGTAAATAAATCAAATTGTATATGAGGGAGGTATAATATACATAAAATAAAATCACGTAACTCTGCACGTTTAATTACAATTAGATATGGTTTTTAATTATGCTACAACAACAATTACATAAAATATTGATGATAATCCAAATTGATGAAAAATTATGTTTAGCGTGCAAAAAAAATGTATTTATTTGATGAGTGCGGATTACTGTTTAATAATAATTTAATATACACACACATACAGTCTATTATTATTATTATTTTTTTTTTTTTTTTTAATTAATCACTGACGTTTTACTAAGAGTTAGACACGCAATATCATACAAATTCAATACTAGAGAGAAACAAAACAAAATAATTAATTAATTAATTAAATAAGCATTAATTTAGAAAGGGAATACAAAAAAAAAACTATTGAATGGTCTCGCGCAATTATCTATGACTGTGAGGAAAATTCTTTCTTCATTTTCAAGTATATACCATAAAAGTGGCGTAAATCGTATAATTGCAAATAATTTGCTAAATGCTTTTTTTTTTGTTTTTATTTTAAATCCAATTTAATCGCGATAATTATTTCGTGGCTACGTGCAATTTAACGCACTGTATGGGATTACCCTGTGTACATTATTTAGATGATAACATCCTATATATCTATTTGGCGAATAACAATATTATAATTAATAATAAAGTGTATTATATAAAATCATGATGAATAACTATGTTTAACATGATCGTGAATTAAGAACACGACAAATACAAATACAAAAAAAAAAAACTTTACAACTCGAAAAAAAAAACAAAAAATGTTTTTATTACATGATACCTTTCACCTACATTAATTTTTTATTTTTTTTTTATTTAATGATGACAAATCGGTAAGATTTTTTTTTTTGTTACTCTGTTCGCCGTAATTTAAAAGGGCAAATTTGGATTTAAGACAACAACATAAAAAAAAAAACACCACATGTACATAGGTGAGGAAATTTAAATAATACGAGATGAATTAATTATAATGAACCGATACATAAAAAATAGAACAAATTATAAACTCGTAAAATATAATCAGTAGAGTAGATAAGACGTGTGTGTATAAAGTGCGTCAAAACACATCAATAAATTTGATGAAGAAGAGTTTCCTCGGAAAGTCATAAATATTACAAAAAACTTTACGCTATTTTTATCTTTTTTATAGCTTTTATAAGTAAAATTAATTTAGTTATATACAATAAAAATAAAAACTAATAAAATTCCCTTATTTAACATGAAATAAGACAAAAAAACAATATCAATAAAAATAAAACTAAAAACAATAAAAATAACAACAAAAAAACACTTTTACTTTTTATTTTAGTGTACACACATATATGCATATAAAATACAATAAAATAAAAATGATCATGATCAAGATTATTTGTTTATGATAAAATAAAAAAAACAAAAAAACTAATAATATGACAATTGAATACAAATGATAAGGAGACGACCGCGCGATGAAAAGAATAATACGCGCGGTTTTTAGTATTCGAACATCATCACACTTCAATTCAAATTTTATTGCTTATTATTATTCGATTCATCATAAATTTCCAATTCAAATGTCGCTGTTATATTATTAAAGCAGCAGTAGCACAGCGCGTTTATACTATATAGTGGTGACATAAATTCCAAAGACGGAACGAAGACAAAAAAAAAAAAAAAATTCATTTTGTATGACAAATGATTGCGTACCTATCTTTGGCACTGATCTTTTTGGTACACACATACCACAACACATCATTGATTTTGTGCGGCGCGATTTAGGCTCGGCTCTTCCAAAATACACGACCAAATTATAATAAGATCATTTCATTCAAACTGAGTATATTTTAAACAATGATTGTTATAAAATTAACACAAAAAAGCAAAAGTTTACAAAACAAGTTCCATTTAATTTTTGTGTATATAAAACTTGTAGAGAGAACTTATTAAAACAAACAACATTTAAACAAAAATATAAATGTATACAAGAACACAGAATAAAATGAATTTTAAACGCATAAAAATTGCAAACTCATAATGATATAACCTTGGCCGCATGTTATAATTTTAACACAATTTTTTTTAAGAGTGGTGTTACAAATACAACAAACAAATATGATTATAATATTATTGTTGTTAATATTTGACACTGGAAAGGTTATTGAGCTGCTCGTGTTTCGTTGTTCTTGTTTTGACGAATTGTAGTCTTGTGCACATGAACACTTGACCGATTTTTACTGGTCGAGATTTTTTTTTTGGTGTGTGTTTCAAGCATGAAATTTTTTATTAAGGATTTGGTGCGAATATGATTAAAACAATTTTTGATTATTCAGACAATGAACTGTTAATGTGTTTTAATAATGCGGGAGAGCGTGCGTAAAAAACGTCTTGGCTGATGTTGGCCACTTTGTATAAAATTTCTACTCGTTCTCACGGTACAACTTTCGTAATGTGTTTTTATTAAGATTTAAGACAAATAATGTGTTAACAAGGTCAAATTAACAATTTTTAAAATTTAATGTGCCGTGTGTAGGTTAAATATTTTATTTAATATATGTATAAACGAATTTTAGAAATTATATTTATAAGTAAATTTGATTAAAATTAATTTCAAGGTCTGGTTTAAACTGACATTTTTTAGATTGTATACGGGTGATTAGGGTATCGAAGACCGTTTATCGAGTATCCGGGTACACGGATATATTGGTATTTTCGCGCCGAAAATTTTTGTATGGCGAAATTAATCTAATTTTCAATATGAATTAAATCCGCGACATCTAATTTTTTTTAAAAATGAAATAATTTCGCGCGGAATAAATTCAAGTCTAATGTGGTTTGATTTGAATTAATTCCGCGCCAAATATGAAATAATTTCACGGGGATTTAATTAAATTTTTTAGAAAATTGATGTCGCGGAATTAATTCATAATTAAAAATGAATTAGTTCCGCGTAAATGTCAAGAAACTACTTCATTTTAGGCGGCAGAATTAAATAGGGACCTAATTCACGGAGCCATAATAAATTAAATTTCGATAACGTTTCTTCCTAACGAAATTGTTTTGGAATTTTGGTTCCATTTGGTTTCTTATAAGTTGTATTATTTAACTATTAGGAAATATTTAGATATATTGTCTAAATCTTAACATAAAAGAGGGATTGTCAAATGGTTTTAATATAATCATGGTAACATAAAATTTAATTGGATTAGACTAAATTTAAGCATGGATTAGATGACTTCACTTATTTTTTTTGTCATTCATGAATTTATGAAAAGAACAAAAAATTTGAAGCTACGAATAAGAATACTCGTATTCTAAAATTCATTCGTGAATTGCTTTTTGGTTAACAAATCTAGATTATTTTAGTACGAAGTCACAAATATATGTAATTGGTCACTTGATCAGTAGGGCAATAAGGGCACGGTAAATTATTTAACAACTCATGAAATTTTCTTAAAGAAGAAGACATTGAATGGTCGCACTACCATGACTATTTTTACTGATATAAAGTAACGAAACCGTTCGATTTTAAATGTCGTCAGTTTGTTACCCGAGTAACCCGTTTATTTAAATAAACAACACTCGACTACTTAAGCAATTTCTTTTACAAAATTGGTTGTAATCTTCAATAAATATATACTCAGAAATGGATGTGGCATCTGAACCCCGAAATCTCACCAAGCAAAATAATACATTTTAAAAACTAAACATCTTGATTGAAGTTTATTTATATTTATAATTTTAGGTTGTCCAATTTTAATTAATTTAACGATTATACCGAAAATGAATTTAATGCAAAAACCTGACTTATCACCCCATTTAGTTAATTTATTTAGATTTTAGCAAACCTACCTTTTTGAGAAATGAATTTTAAAACAGTATTCGGCATTCATCACGCGTTAAAAAATTTAACAAGCGAATTTTTGGTACATATACTACGTAATTGTTCTCGATTTCACTAAACCTACGATTTAACTCCTTCACAACACGTTCTTGAAAGAATTTGACGAATCAATCTTCGTCGTCATTTCCTTTTATTTGTTCTCTTAAACAATTAATGGTAGGGATTATTTTGGTTGGTAGTTATGTAGTCGTCTCTGGTGACTTATTCTCGCTTGAAATAGTGCTACAACATATAGTAGGTGGAGTTCCATCGAGTTGCAATGTCCAATATTAATTTTAATGGCTCTCTGGCGGACCTATCACATGTCAAAGCATATAACTCAATGCTACCATCTAATCGTCGTTTTATAGTGTCTACGGAAAATATTTTAAAACAAATCAAACATTATTTGATGTTAGTAACCTGAATATGAGGTAATTCTTTGTAGTGAGTGACCCACCAATTCTTAACTGATTTAAATTGTTTGGGCGGGTTGCTGTTTCTTTCTTCGGTAATGGTGGTAATTTCTCGGTTTCGTGATTCTGATTACATTTTGATCTTGAACTTTTTACGCCCGAGACTTCTTTGTCACAGTCATCATTAGCATCATTATCTCTTGGATATATCTGTTATAAATTGCGGGTTTTGCTATACTACTTACTACAGCCTCTGTTTTTGAGCTGAACACAAATGAGTTGATCACCATTAAGGGGTTTCAGGCCCAGCAATATTTTTAACAAGCAAATCTTTAGTACATATATTTTTATTTCATATTCCATCAAACTAGGTCCACATTGAAATTTCCATAAACTTAAATAATCTGTTAAAATGTCATAATGCAAATATTACACTTTAGCAAAATAAAAACAACATTTTTGATATAAAAATTTTAAAATTAACAATTTGAAAATTGAGGATCAAATTTAAATATTGCAAGTTTATATAAATTTAAATAAACTAAAATTTAATTACAATTATAATTTAGACAATTTCTGAAATCCCTAATTTACGATTTAGGTGAGAATTTTATTATTTTAGTTTATGTACATACCACAGTTTTCAACAATTTATAATTAAATATTGAACTAGGAAAGGTTTTAATATGAAACTATTCCTTAATCGACAAATTTAAATTATTTTAACATTTGGGAAAACCTTTCAAAATTCTGAAATTTTAAAATCTCAAAACTGGACATTTTCTAAATTTAATAAGTTTTTTTATGGTTACAATTCAATATACCCTTAAGAATTTTTGTAAATTTTTTAAAGTTCGAATTTACCACAAAAATGTGAAATTTAGAATTTTCTTAAAATATTTTTTAAATTATTATGCCTCGAATATGAGAATTAGATCCTATTTTTTAATAAATTCAACAATTTAATATCGAAAAATTTTAGTTTAAGATAACTTAAAATTCTGAAATTTCTCTGTAATTAATTTGAAACTCAGTTTTCTTAACAATTAATTTTCTAAATTTAGTATATTGTTGGTCCAGCTGAATAGGACTTCGGAAATTTAATTATCTGTAATATTTTTTTAGTGTTCTTAGTAAACAAAAATTTAAAAAAACAACTTAATTGTTGTAATAAATTCCAATTGTCAAAAAATTTCATAAAAATAACCTTTTGAATATTTTAAAGTGGAGAAACCCTCTTAAATTTTGAAACCAGCCTGTCACTAATAAGTTTAATTAACAAATTCAATTATTCTTTAGAATTTTTATATTTGTTCGAATCTCACAATACATGTGAGAATTAGAAATTTATTTTTTAATAAACACGACAATTTTAATTAATAATTATAATTTAATTAATTTTTAATAATTAAAATTAAATTAAAGAAAACTGAAAATTGTGAAGTGATTATGTTTGTAATTAATTTGAAATTCGGTTTTCTTAACTGAAACATCTAAACTTGTCTAAATTTGGTGTGTTGTTGGTACAGTTGAGTATTGTTAAAGATACTTTAATTAACAGTTAAATTTTTTAGATGTCCAAATGTCGAAAATTTTAAAAAAATATCGAAATTTAAATTTTTTTAGGTTACTAATTTTTACTTTACGAACGTTAAGGAGTAAATTTCGAAATTTGATAAATTTAAAAATTACCTTTATTTATTTTGACCTAATGTGAGAATTAGATAAACTTAAAATTTTTGTTTAGTAAATTCTTTAATTTCATAATGACATTTTGAATATTTTGAAGTGGATAATCTTTCAAAATTCTGAAATTTTAAAATCACAAACTAGAAATTTTCTAAATTTAATAATTTTTTTTCGTTTACAAATCAAGATAGCCTTTAAAATTTTTTTAAACTTTTTAAAGTTTCGAACCTTGTGGTAAATGTGAGATTTAGAAATTTTTGAAAATATTTTGTTCAATTATTTTGCCTCAAATATGAGAATTAGATCTTAGTTTTTAATAAATTTAACAATTTTTTAACGAAAAATTTTAGTTTAAGACAGCTAAAAATTCTAAAATAGGTCTGTAGTAGTCGATAATTTAAAAAAAAATCTTAATCTGAATCTTTTTAATTTAACCATTTTTGGAAAATTTTGATTCTTAGAATTAGACATAATTTTCAAAATTTTTTTTTTTTTTTTTTTTCAAAAAATTCAACAAAGAAATTTTTCGACATGACGAAAAATTTCATAAAAATGACATTTGGAATATTTTAAAGTGGAGAAACTTCTTAAAATTTTAAAATCAGCCTGTAACTAATAATTTTAATTAACAACTTTAATTATTCTTTAGAATTTTTATATTTTTTTCAATGTTCAATTTTTACAATACATGTGAGAATTAGAAATTTATTTTTTAATAAATTCGACAATTTTTTATCGATAAAATTTAATTAAATAAAACTCAAAATTCTGAAATAGGCCTGAAATTAATTAAAAACTTGGTTATATTGACCGAAACTTTACTAAATTCAACGAGTTTGTTGTTAGGTACAGTTAAATATGGTTTTAGGCAATTTAATTTTCTGATTTTGATAATTTAAACAAATAATTTTAAATTTAAATTTTTTAATTTACAAATTTTTCAAGACTTTATAAATGTTAAGATTTAAATTTCGAAATTTTGTAACTAAAAAAACTAAATTATTTTATTTATTTTGTCTCAAATAGAGAATTTGATATTATTTAATTTTTTTTATTAATAAATTCGACAATTTCATTTCGATAAATTTTATAAAATATGAATATTTTGAAGTGGAAACTCTTACAAAATTCTGAAATAACTCTGTAACTAATAATTTTTAAAACTGAAAATTTTTAATATAATCATAAGAAATTTAGTAATCCTTAACAATTTTTATGAATTTTAATTTCGAATTTTGTGGTATGTGAAATTTAAAAATTTTTCAAAATATTTTTTTAATTATATGTGAGAATTAAAAATTAGTTTTATATTAATTTCAACAATTTTTTATAGACAAATTTTAATTGATGAAAACTCAAATTCTGAAATAAGTCTGTGATTAATTTGAAATTCGGTTTTCTTAACTAAAACTTTTTTAAATTTCGTATGTTGTTGGTACAGTTTAGTGTGACTTTAGACAATTTAATTAACGGTTAAATTTTTTAGATGTTGGGATGTCGAAATTTGAAAAAAATATCCAAATTTGGATATTTTTACGTTACAATATTTCAAGACTTTAAGTATTAAATTTCGAAATTTAATCATTTTCAGAATTAGATTATTTATTTTGACTCAAAAATGTGAGAGTGAGATATTTTTTAAAATATGTTTTATTAATGAATTCAGCATTTTGAAGTGGAAAAGCTTTAAAAATTTTAAAATAATTCTGTAACTAATAATTTTGGAATCTAAAATTGTTATCACTAAAAAATTTCAAAATTTAGCGGAATCCTCGCGTTCGGGATTTCCAGAAATTGGCTCTCTTGTAATAAAATCACAAAATTATTTATTTTCTCTTCAAAATGTACGAGTAATAAATATTTGTAGAGCCCCTAAAATGCATTCTATTGCGATCTTGATATGAAATCTTACAGTAATGTTAGCATTTTAGTATCTTTCAAATATCAGGGGACGGCAGAGATCCTCTCTAAAGTTTCCGATGAACTAACTACCTTCTCCGGAATTTATTAGCAAAAACCATCCGAGTTGTTTGCCTTGTGTATATTAAACGCATGTTATAAAAACATCGCCAGAGGCCATTGAAAAGTTGTCCTTTTTTATTGAATACTGAAACAAAATTTTGTCCATCGTGTCTACGACGCGCTTGGTTTTATTATAATACAGAATAATTTCGGACTTGTTTTTCAGTCTTTCTGGATCGGTTTTCTGCTGGTACATACGAGCACAGTGTAGCTTCCCTAGTTCTAGTTTTTGTTATTTTACCGTGCCTACATCAGTCAAATCCACCTGAATATCTAAGAGCCCAATGGTTGTGAAAATCCCCAGTCCCGATTTAGTTCCAACTAGGCCCTTCACAATTATCTCCCCTTGGTTGACGTTCCTGACGTTGTTCACCTTGTCGGTATATATTAGCCCCTGCAGTAGAGAGTACGTCGACGAGCCATAGACCCAATATATCTTGATATACTATACGTGACAGTTTTGTATAGCATATATTGGATAAAGCTGGTACGTCTCTTGGCCGATAAATAGTTCATAGATTACAATTAAAAATGTCAAAAACACCCCTTAAGCGTGTAAATTGTCTTAATCGGCTGTTTACGTACTCGGCTGTTTATCTGAATTTTGACTATTCCATTGAGTATACCTAGTTTCTACTTTTTTGTTCGAATATCGGCATATAAGGTCTCTTATAGCCGAACTCATGATTCAACTAATTGTATGAACTATGGATCGATTTTTTGTAATCGGATACTCGAATACCATTAAATACAGTTAAACTACTCTTGTTAGGACATATCGTGTTATCAAGGCTCCCAATTTTTGTTGGTTCTGTAATATTTATTTCTATCCTTGTCACACATAACTCAAGTCGACGTGTGATATTTGAACGGTTCCCATACAAAATATACGGTAATCACAAGGGTGGGTATTGGTAAACGTCGTAGCTAAAAACCCAGTAAAGCGAAGGTCAAAGGTGAAAATATTATAAAAATACAATTTTGAATTGGAGAAAACTTTTAAAATTCTGAATCGAGCCTGTATAATTTAAACTCGGTTTTTATCTGAACATATTCTAAATTTAGTATGTTGTTTGTGCTTATTGAATACATAGAACTTTTGTGAAATTTAAATATCCGTAAGATTTTTAGGGAATTTTCCAAATATTGAAGTTCCTTAAGACCTACTCAAAATATGGAAATTTTCTAAATTTAATAAGTTTTTTTGATTACAATTCAATATAACCTTAAGAATTTTTATAAACTTTTTAAAGTTTGAATTTTTATCACAAGATTAGAGATTTTACAATTTTTTATCGAAAAATTTCGGTTTAAGAAAACTGAAAATTCTGAAATTGGTCTATCAAGAATTTGGAAACCATAAGTTTTTTAACTAAAACTTTTCTAAATTTAGAATATTGTTGATACGGTTAAATATGAAATTTAATTTCTGTAAATTTTGTTTAGATTTCTTAGTAGGAAAATTAAAAAAAATCCTAATTTGAATTTTTTTAATTTAACAAATTTTGGAAACTTTACGGAGGTTAGGGACTAAATTATTTATTTTAACTCAAAAATGTGAGGATGAGATATTTTTTAAAATATTTTCTAATGATAAATTTAACAATTTCATGCCGAAAAATTTCATTTTGAATACTTCAAAGTGAAGAAGTGGAAAAACTTTAAAAATTCTGAAATGAATCTGGTACTAATAATTTTGAAATATAAATTTTCTGAATTTTATTAAAATGCGAATTAACTTAATAAAAAAGTGAAAATTTGAAATTTATTTTTTAATAAATTCAACAATTTGTTATCGATAAGAAACTCGGTTTTTTTAACAAGAATTTTTTTTAAATTTAGTATGCTTTGTTAGGTTAGCTATCAGCAACAGTTGGTACTGTTGCATAAAACTTTTGGCAATTTAATTACCTTTTAAAATTTTTAGATTTCACATGAGTCTCGAAGATTTAAAAAAAAATTTAAATTTGATTTTTATTAATTTTTAAAGACTTTACGAACGTTAAAGACAACATTTCGAAAATTTATAACTTCAAAAATTAAATTGTTTTATTTATTTTGACTAAAATTTAAAAAGTAGATATGTTTTAAATATTTTTTTAATAAATTCAACAATTTATATCGATATATTTTTTAAAAATAACATTTTAAATATTTTGTAGTATAAACACTTTTAAAATTCTGAAATAAGTCCGTAACTAATAATTTTGAAATCTCAAAGCTGAAAATTTTTTTAATTTAATAACTTTCGTTATTCTGAAGAATATTTTATAGTTCGAATCTTCGAGTAAATGTGATTTTAAATGTGTTTGAAATGTGAAAATTGGAAATTTGTTTTTTAATAAACTCAAGAATTGGAAAAACCTTTTAAATTCTGAAATAAGCCTGTAACTAATAACTTTGAAATCTAAGATTGTGACTGCAAATTTTCTAAATTAAAGAGGTTTTTTGGTATTAGGAAATTTAAAGACCCTTAAAAATTTTGATGAATTTTTTAAATTATTTTTTTAATTATTTTGTTTTAATGGTAAGAGTTTTATGAAAATAAAATTTTGAATTGGAGAAAACGTTTAAAATTCTGAATTGAGCGGAACTAGGTTTTCCTGAATTTCTGAGCTATTTTTTTTTAACTGAACTTATTCTAATTTTAGTATATCTTTCATACAGGTTGATAGTAGGACTTTTGAGAAATTAAATTATCCTTCAAAATTTTTTAAAATTTTCCAAAATTCGAAATTACTCAAGATTTAGAATTTTTTTTGATTTGTACAATCAAATTTTGAATTTTCCACTTTTTGAATATTAATTCAAATTTTTCTAATTTTAAAAAACTGTGTAAAAATTTAACAATATTTTTATATATTACTGCCTTACAATTTTACAAAATCTACATGTATTTTTAATTTTCGAATTTTGAAAATAATAATCTAAAATTTTTAAAATTAGAGTTCAAATATTCTAAATTTCAGCAAGATTGTAAAAATTATTTAATATTTCAAAAATTCTAGAAATTTTTATATTTCTTTAACTTATCATAAACTTTTAAATCTTTTAAGCAATTTCCAATGTTTTGGAAAATGTAACTTGCCAATTTCAATAAGATTCTAAAATGCAAAATTACAAATAGTATTTTTATAAATATGGTATCAATTTAATTTTACTCCATGATTAATCATAAATTTTAAAAATCTTTTGGAATAAATTAGAAATTATGCAACAAATCATTTCGTACAGTTTATTGCCAAATTTTAAATAATTAAAAAAGCGCAAAACAAAAAAAGCGTTGGTGAAACACGAGCACAACTTTCTATTAAAATTTGTTTTTTGGATTGATTGGTCACACGGCCACCTATTAATTCTACACCAAGTCGTCGAAATTTCACAAAGGCGACATTCTCGATATAATCAACGAAATTTTTTAACGCTTTAATTTCTGAAAGTATTTTTTTTTTTGTTTTGTAGACAATCATTTACAAAATATATATACGTATATAACTCATGTTGTCAGACAAATAGTTTTGATCTTCTACATAAAAATATTATCAAAGTGAAATTAATTTTATGTATACTCCGATCATACATCAATTTCTTTGTCATTCAAATTTCGGTTTAGTAGAAGTTTTTTTTTAGTTTTTTCGAAAATAATTTATAGTTTTTAATTATTATTATTATTTCTATCTCGACACGAAAATATTTTTTATTATTGATTTTTAAATATACATAAAATCGAAAATTAGCATATAGATTGGTTGGTTCCTTTCATCTTTTCTTTTTTATTTCTAATTTCTCGAGTTTTTTTTTTTTTTTAGTATTTTATTCTTATTTATATTAAGAATCGAATTTAATTTTCTTTTATCACCGAAAAGTCATAAAATAAAATAAAAAAATAAAAAAATTATTTATTTTCTTGAAGTTTATGTTTTTTCTTTTTTTTGTGTTCTTGTGTTGTTGTGGATGGTTTGGTTTGGTGCGCTGTGTTACAACACATACAGAGCCGAAGAAAAATAAAAATTAAAATCTTAAGAAAATTTGTAAAGCTACCGGGATTTTGAGTTTTTTTTTATTTTTTTGGATTTTTAGTGCTTACAACAACACATATGTATAAGAGAAACGAAATGAAGAAAATCATGTGTGAAATGAAGCACAGTAATTTGATAAACAGAAGGAAGTAAAACGAATAAGATTAATGACGAGTTATTATATATAATGCAAAATAGCATTTCACTCGAGCGTGAATAATTAAAATTCACATGTTTAAAGTGAGTTTTTTTTTCTGTTGTTCATTATGTTAAGTGTGTGTGTGTGCGATGGCTTATATTGTTTTTTGAATAGTAAATCGATTTTATTTTAATTTAATTTAATTTATTTTTATTTTTAGTGGAATGTCAATTTAAAAATTACTCATGTATAATAATGTACGTGTACAAAGTGGGTGTCTATAATTTTGTTAATTAAAATTAAAAGGCGCCGCCGCAATTGTCCAAGGTCATTGCACTAATATGCACGTACAAATAAATCCTCTAACATTACAGCGAAATTAGAATCGTTTTATGAATAATAATCGAATTAAAAACATTTTTTTTTTTTTTTTTGTAACCAACCTGAGCTCGAACGATAATGTTTACAATTATTTTAATTGCACCCCTGATAAAGAGTTTTAAAAATAAAATATCCAACAAACAAAAGGAATTTATAATGTATACAACAAATAAAATATAGGAATACAAGAAAATTGATAATAAAAACCACATTTCTATTAGTAATGTGTACGCCAATTCAACGCGACCTTCATTTTACGTGACAAAAATATTTAAAAAGCGAGTAGAATTGGGATGCGTTTTCTTTTGTATTTTTTTTATATTTTATTGTTATTTCTTTACTCCATCTTAAAATGTATGTAGATACACACAGTTTTTTGTTTGTTTTGTACAAGAATGTCTTCCACACCCACAATATAATATATAATACGTATGTAAGTACGAGTACATCGAGTACAAGTTAAAGAACATACAAAATATACAACACAAAGAACAACAAACAACGTAATTTTCCTTATAATCTCTCTGTTTTCTTTTTTCACTGTTATTATTACTACTACTACAATTATTTTATTTTGGTTTTTCCTTCATATTGTATCGCATGTGATTTGAATGGTGGAAAAATGATAGGAATTTCCTATAAAACAATTTTTTTGTTTTTTTGTTATAGAGCAAACGGAAGGACGACAAATATTTCTGGTATTCTGTCTTCTTTAGTTATGTATAACAAAACAGGCAGCAGCGGCAGCAACCAAAAAAAAATATATTTCCCGTTACACAATTTTTCTTTTGTATTTTATATTCTGATTGTGAGAAAGAAAATTGGTATTTATTGTAAGAAAATTTTCCACTGTGATTTGTGGTTAATTTTCTAATATATAGGGTGAACAAAAATTTTGAACAATTACGATAAGTATTTAAGGTAGTGGCACAAGCTCACATATCGATCAAAAATCATTAATTTTCATTTGCTCTCCCAATTCAATTTCTTAGATTAAGCAATTGATTTTTCCTATTTCATATTTTATGTATATACCTAACAAATTTGAGATTACAAATCATTTTTCATCACAAGCGGCTCCTACAATCCCTTTTTTTTATATATATAATTTATATAATCGACATCCATAAATGTATATATGGAGAGCAATATCAAAATGCACCCTGTGGTCATACGGATTGAATATTAAAATACTTCGTCGTCCCGCACAAATTGCTTGATGTACCCTACATTTTAATATGCCCATTGTATGTGCGATTTGTTTAATTCTATGTTTGTTGCGGGTGAACTTGTTAAAAAGAAAGAAAAAAAAAATCTTCAAGTAGGGAACATTTTTCTATCATTTATATGTCTTTATCTGAGTGATTTAATTCGATTTGAGTTGTAGTTGATTTTTTTTTTTTGTACACATAAATATTTCATATCACGTTTCATCAACATCTCAGTAGATGGTGTAATCGTTTTTGATAAATTTGAACAACATTTAGAGTGGTGCTTTTATATTTTGAGGTGGATTAAAGGTAATAAGTTTTATTAAAATTATTTCCCCCACTGTAAAAAGAATATCATGACGTCATAATAAGTGTCAAAATCATGCATAATCATCAGTGACACAACTATTGTGCATATAGTATATTTATATAAAGTTCAGTGATCTCTTGTATAAAAATATTTTTTACTACCTCATCGACATCATCCATATCATATGTTTGTGTACTAAAATCATCGTCGTCGTCATCATCATCATTTTATGAAAAAAAAAAAAATGTCTGTCAACTTTAATATTATTGATGGTTATAGCTGTCAAAAATTATTATTATTATTATTATTATATGATTTTGTTTGTCTGGGTTGTCTGTTTAACATTATTATTGTATCCATATTAATATCTCTCGTGTGGTTATGTTTTTGTTGTTGTTGTTGTATTTTGTGTGTAATTCTTTTGTAGCGTAACTTAAAGAACGAAAAATATAAATGTTCATCTAAATAATAAACAAATAATTTTATTTGTTTATAATCAATATATATGCTATAAGACATTGATTGATACAGAGTAGAACGAGACCATATATAATGTTTAAATGTGTTTAACCGTGGCCTATATTCACCACATTTAGAAATTTATAAAATCTTTTTGTTTTTTTCGAAAATATTTTTATAATTGACAATTTATTTTAATTCTATAATTATTGTGCAAATAAATTGTGTATGATTGTAAAATATTCAAATATGTGTTTAGACTCGTATAAAGCAAAAAAAATCCTTGGATTTAATGTAAATTTGTCTTAGAAGTTTATATATTTTACATAAGGGGACATTTTCATTTATATATACGCTATTATTATTAATAATATGTGAGATAAAATGTATATAATAATTTATAATAAGCACGACATAACCCAAGACAACAAAATAATAGGAATAAAGTCAAGGTGTATATATTGCAATATTGTAATTCATATACTTAATATATCTAAATTATTTATATACATTGTAAAAGTCATATAAAGTTAAACATTGGAGAGAATTAACATTGTCAATTTAATCATGGATTTTAATTTTTATCGTGTTTTTTTATAATTTTCACCAAATATTCCAGATTGTTGTTTACTATCTGGTTGGTGTGGTATTTGTTTTAAATGTTCAGCTACGAAAACAATTTCTCGCGATATAATATGTCATATCTGCGATTTTGTGTCAAAAAGAGTAACTAATTTGCTATTTTTACTAAAAGAGCTGGAACCTCACGAGGTGATCAGTCCGGAAATTATTTGCATCTAACTTCCAACTCAATTCCTTAACCCTCAACTCAATCACTAATTTAACTCCAACTCAACTTCAAGTCAACTCGTACTCAATCCCAACTCAACTCCAACTGGAGGACTCGATATTAAAAAAAAATATTAGCGGTAATTAATTAAAAAAATTAATGTGCTAGTTCAAAATTTTGTAAAATAAATTAAAAAATTTGCTTCTTAAAATTTTAAAATGTATCCTTAAATTTTACAAATTTCAAATCTAATTTTAAGTCAAAATATTTTATTATTCCCAAAAGAAAGTTTCTGAGATAAGTAAAGATAAGTAGATAAGTAAAATTCTTTTAAAAATCATTGAAAGCAAAATATTTTTTTTTTTTAATTCCCGCAAGTTTCACTGGAAAATACTCCAAAAGTGTAATGTTATTCGCTTTAAGCGCCGTAAGAGGCGCCACGATTGCCACTTCAAAAATGTGACCTGCAATTCGGCATTTATTTTTATTTATTTTATTTCTGGTCCTTGATTAATTAAGTTTAATTTTTTAACTGTACGAAGTTTGTATTTTTTTATGTGCAATAGAAGATTTTGATAAAAGGCGAATAATTTCATAAATTTTTAAAAAATTTTAAAAATTGTATCTACCTTACATAATAAAAAATTAATTAAATTTTATTTCTCTTGATTTCGAATTCTGAACAAATTTAAAATTGATTTCATAATTCTCCATCTCAACGATAGGCTATGTCAAAATTCGGTACTAAAAAAAAATTATTGAGCGTCATATTTTGAAATTTTATACTATCCGAGAATTTAAGAAATTTAAAGCTTTCTTCTAATAGAATTTTAACTTGATATATTCCAAATTTGATATACAAATTTTCATTAAAAAAAAAATAATTCTGAAACTTAAGAAAAATGTTTCAGAATTTGTATTGAGCTACTCAATTTTTTAAAGTCGTAAGTGTAATAAAATTCCAAATCGTCTGAAAATAAATTAGATGGTACAACAAATTCGTATGCTGCATAATGATGTTACATTTAATTTTGACACACTTGTACTCGATGTTGAAAATTGTATCGATTGAAACCTTGACTTACATATATCACAGCCACGATGACTATGGATTTTGTCATTGAGACAAATAAAATAAATCGTTGTTTTCTTTTTAGTATTTAGGGTGTGAAATTTTTATTCAAGCAGCAATGATGCTATTAATTCTAAATTGACCTTTGAAAATAATATATAGTTTCCTACTTGTGGTTGTTTATTAATTATATATTTTTAATAAGGGATCTGTACTTATATATAAGGTAATATTTAGATAAACTTATGAATGAAATAGACAAGAAAATAACGAATATTAAATATTTAATTCTAGATAGGACGCGTACTGTACAAATGAAAAATAGGAAGTTTAATAAAAAAAAAACTGATAATTTTGTTGCTGAAACAATGCATCTATTGTCCTCTATAACACAAGTTTTTTGAATGAAATTCCTTATGTTACATATTTTAATATGTACGTTAATCTCGTCTTTATAGTTCGTATATTTATTTTTATTATCAAAGTAGAAGAATCTTCTCCGTTTTATTTATTTGTGTTTTTTTATTTTTTGTCGGTTATTGTTATAGTTATTAGACTACATATTTATGTTTCTCACATATAACAAAAAAAAAAAACAACAGAGACGACCATGTATAGAGTGTGTATGAAAACGGCCTGAGAAAAATGTTGCTATATCTAAATGTTTTAAGATGTTGTTGTTTCAGAAGCTGCTACCTCTATGTACATAGACGTTTCATAATTTTTTTTTTTTTGTTGAATGAATCATCTTTCATCCTACCAAATATTTATTTTAACTTTTTTTTTTTCGTTTTAAGTGTGATAAGCGACAAAAAAATTTAATTAAAAAGAAAATGCAATTAATATTTTTTTTTTATTTTTATTATACATACATTTATTTCATAACCTGATGATAATAATAATTTAAAATATTTTAGGGTTGACCAAATACAGTGTACATTATTTAAAGAAACCAAACAAAAAATATTTCTTCATCGCATTAAGAAAATGATTGATTCATTCTTAAAAAGATATCATAAATTTTGATTAAGAAGTTAAATTTGGTTTGTTTAAAGATATTGTAACTAAAAATCCACCCCAACCCTATAATTTATTAATTTTTAAAAGGTTTTTGTTCATTATATACAACACCGACAAACATATCTTTCATCAACTAAAAATGTTATGTTGTGACCATCATCTTCATCATCATCGCGATTGATTGAAAAATAACGTTTCACTCTCTCTCGTCGCGGCTACTGTGGAAGAATTTTTGAAATATACATTTTTCGTTTTCGTATATTATATACGCGTGGTAACGCCCTGGCATACACATAATTTCATATTTCGGGGTCCTTTTAAAAAACGATTCTTTTAATTAAAAATATTTTAACATTTTGTCTTGTCTTGTCTCAAAAAAATAGGTCGATCGAGAAAAGTTTTTAAATTATATAATAGTGTTTAAAAAAAATAAAGAAAGATAATGTCAACATGTCATTTTTAGTTTTGTTACAATATTAAGTGTTAAGATAATTGTTTTATAATAAATTGATGTCAAACGTAGAAAAAAAAAACTTTTAATTTATTACCATTTAATTGAAGTTACTTTAAACTAAAAATACGTATAATGAAGCTGCCAATCTCTCTTTTTTTGCACACATATAAAATATAACAGATGATAACACTAAGACGCTGTATAGTAAAATTTATAACATTTTAATGAACTTACGTTACAAGTTTTTTGTATAGTATGGTGCGCTCTACACACAATCAGTGGTCGAAAAGTACGTGATTAGAAGATTTGATCCGTTTTTAATAAGTCAATAGAATGCATAGAAATGTTCGTTTCGAAACAAATGCGACCCTTTACATTCGCAAATTTTTTTATTTTTTTTATAAGAACCGCAATAATAATACAAAAATATAAAATATAATAAGTCTGTCATAATCTTATTGTAGTAGGATTTATATAAAAATAAAATATCATCAAATATGGGAATGTTGCTGCTTTATATTAGCAAATATGGAATATAATATTTTTTTATTTTTTTGTAAGACGAACAGAGCACTACTATTAGAGCGAAAGATTTATAATTTATTTCGTATATATTGTGGTATGGTTAAATACGGTAGGAGATTATATTAAGAAGATAAACAATCTGTTATTCTTGGTATTTGATTCATATTTTTAACATGACCTCTTATACATCGTACTTTTTTTGCAATTCCAAACTAGGATATTTAATTAAATTTAATTATTTCCTCAAAAATGAAACAAAAAAAATTTTGTTTTTTGATTATCATACAAACACATCTTGTGAACAAGTTTAAAATGCGAAACGCGAAATTGGTAAATTTGTTAATATGTCGTCAAAACATAATATTTTGGAATGATGAGAATGTTGTTCTTTTAATGAATTTATTGTCATTATAAAAAAACGTGATTAAATGAAATATTATATATTATCGCGTTTTGTTTTTTTTTTTTTTTGTATATATAACACGATTTTCTAAATGGTCAAGATATTCACGATCATTTATAATAAAAATAAAAAATAGTTAAAAATCTTGAGAAAATATAAAGTATTACATCTTAACAACCTTTATATATATATATATATATATATATATTCATGATTTCATCTCACATCACACAAATTTTGTATATACCTCTGTCTCTATATAAGAAATAACGAAAACATGTATTTTAACAGAAAAAAAAATTTACATTTTTGCATAAATAAATGCGTTTTGTGCTTAACTTTATATAACTTAACACAAAACTAAGCACCAAGGCTCTTATAAACAGACAATTTGATAAATGATTAGATCTGTTTATTTTTTTGTTTTTTTCCTTCATATATGTATGTACGAGTATAATGGACACGAAATGGTGTTAAGATTTTTAATTTATTTATTTTTCATTTTTTTAAATACGACATTACGACATTAAACATAAATCCAATGGTTTGAATTACTACACATGCAAAGTCACTTAAAGGTATGATATAGTTTTATGTATTTTTGCATTTTGATTATTTATGCAACAAAAAAAAAAGTTGCATGAATGACTTAAAATAAATTAAAATGGAAAATTATTAAGCGTATTTTTAATAAATAAATGTGCACAAATTTTTTTTTGCCAAAACAACAAATTTACTCACATTACAACTATGTTTTGGTGCATGAATTATAATTTTTTTGATGCAAGAAAATTAATATTTTGATGCCAAGTTAAATACTAGCCAATTAAAATTCACCGATTAAATTATTTTTTTTTCTAAACGATACAAATCATAATTTTATTGCTTGTCGTGTAACAAAGAATTTATGTTAAAAAAGAGTAAAAAATGTATCTTGAGACCGTGGAATTTGTCATGTTTTTTTATTATCAATAGCGCCATCTGTTTAAAAAAAAATCGGCATTTTTGTTTGTGACTTGACATTTGTTTTATGTAAATTTATTAACTTACTTCACATAAAATTTGTGTAATTGTTGGTTTGGATATTCAGTGCAATATATTTAAAATGCAGAATTTTCTAACAACATTTTAAATTTTGTAACTCATTAATTTCAAATTAATTAAAATTTTGCAGAATTTCTAAAATCTGGTCTTATATGGTCTAAGCTAAATTAAAATTCATAATTTTTTAAAACAAAAGAATTTAATTGCTTAAGTAAGAAATAATTGTAAAAATTTTAAAAATTAATTTTCCAAAATTTGAGGAATTTAAAATATTTTAGCTTCTGGGTGCAGTTCTACAGAAATAAAAATTTTACATTCCAATTCTAAATTCCAAAAATTCAAGCAAAATTGCTTGATTGACAAACAATTTCATAAGGTCTTTTTAAATCAGCAACATATTGAGTTTACATTTTTTTGAGAGCTTGGTTTGTTAAGGAAGGTATAGAAATCAAAATTTCCATTCACTTGGCCGTATCATAATTTTAAATATATCGATAATTTTGGCATTTTGAACTTGCCGATTTTTCTTATTTACATTGCATTAAATCATAAACTTAAATTTAAAAATTTTAAAATTGCAATCAAATCCCGGCAATTTTCAGAAATGCGGAGTTTTCAAAATTTCCTGAAAAATTGGATCATATTAATACAAAAGTATGGTAAGGGAAGCGAATTATAACATTTTGTTGTTCTGTCTGTAAACAATAATTAACCGACCTAGTAATTATTGGATTAAGTAGGGATCTCTCCTATTTTCATTTTGGGCAAGATCGATTGCATGACAAATTTTATGAATAAAAGGCAAAGTGCCTTGGGAAAATGCTGTTGGATTTGAAAACAAACTTCAATGCACTTTGCTCAACTTTATGTTTGTAATTTGAATCTCTCAGCCAATTTTTAAATACACCTGTGACAATATCGGGAAAATTTGTAGCATTTTCTTACTTAATTATGTACGATCGTTCCCTTTATACTACAGAATTTTAAAACCCACAGAAGCACTGTCAAATTATTATAATATCCAAGATAAGAAAAACTTTATTTGATTTTCTGCTAACAGAAAGATTATCTTAGAATTAGATAAATCTGAAATTTTATATAAAATCTTCTAATAATTCCAATCAACTTTTACATAGAAAACTTGCTCAAATTTGTGTAATTTAGAAATAGATGAAACTAGAAAAAAAGGAGGAATTTTGTAAAATGATGTGTTAAAGGATTCCGACTGAAATCTAGCTAAATTGGCAAGTACAAATTTTTATTCGATTTACCTGTGATACGAGATTTTCAACGGGACGAAAAAAATGTTTTTCACCGACAAGAATTGTACCAACATTTTTCTCAAATCGTCTAAAACAAATTTTAGTATGCCTCTGAGCCACACGGAAAAAAAACGGAACGATCCTAATCAGAACCTCTCCAACAAAGTGGCCAATTCCTTAGCACGGACTGGTCTGCAATAATGCGTAGAATATTGGTAGTTGGTGTGATGTGATCCTAGCCATATGGGCCGACCGTCGGTCCAAGGAACAAATCTCAAACGGCCGAATGTCGAAAGGCCAAATGTGTCGAAGGGCCGAACTTGTCGAAGAGCTGAACTTGTTAAAGAGCCGCAATTGTCGAAGGGCAAATTATTTTTAAATTCGATAGTTTTAGCAATGGTGGTGTCACCAATCACTTCTATATTATGGGAAAAGTAAAAAATCGACGATTGTTTATAGTAACGGAGGATTAGGCATAATTCTCAATATATACAATACTATACTAGCTGAAATACCTGACATTGCTCGGCTCTATGATTTTTTTTTTAAAGATAAATTCACGGACAATTTTGTAAGAGGTAGCCATGGATGGAATTTCCGGTAATTCAACGGAATTTACATTTTTGTTGCACTTACATCAAAAAGTTCACAGAGGATGGTTGTTGAATTTAAATTTATCTCTATTAAAGGTATTTCATGGGTTGGACTCAGGACCCCTGATATAGCTTATAATCGCTGCTAATCAATTGTGTCTAATTTAACGGGCGATTTTTCCATCATATGAAATGAGAAAAATGAAATTAATTAAAAGGGTCTTACACGAAGAAGCTAGATATAACTTTTTAGAAACACTGTCAAAAGGAGTTCTATTTGTCAACCAACAGCCCTAACAGCAGAATCGATCTTCTGACGAACACTAAACATTCATTTCTTGGAGCTATTATTGCAGCAAATCATATAAACCTTTTCAATTTCTTTGTTTGGTTTTTGTTTTTGAACTAAACAATTTCTAAAGCGGGGTTAATTTGAATTTGAAATAAAACGAAAGAAAGTCTCTATCTTTACAATAAGCGTACAAAAAAGCGTATCAAAGGCTGAATCCGTTACAATAAACGTCGCATATCCAAAACCACTGTTCTGTTTAGCCGTTGCTTTAATTTTAGATTCTTCAAGTTTGGTACACTCGATCAAGATAAATTCAAAACTGAACGTATGCATTCTCATTAAGATCTTCCTTTCGATTCTGTTTATGGGAGTCACAAAGCGTTTTATCCAATCGTACCAGAACCGCATACACTACAGATGTGTAGTTACGTACTCTATACTAATATCCAACATTTTTCAGGCGCACATACCGTTGCATGCAAATGTTGAACGATGCCATCAAGTAAAGTTGAAAGTACTGAGCCTGATTTTTTAAATATTTGAACCCGACTCAATCGAATCTAATTTTTGTCCTGACCCGATAATTTTTATAACATTATTCATATATTTGGCATAGCGGCAAATTTTGAGAGTAAACCATTCCAAGCAGCCTATTAAAAAGGTTATTGAATTTCCTATTGAAATTGAAACCAAACAAACCCCTAAAATGCATTTAACCAAACATCGAGGTAGCCTACTCGAAACCCAACCTGAATTCGTGAATCATATTTAGCCTTTATACAAACATGATTCTTTTACTGAAATCATTTTTACTTTTGGTACATTGCGGGTGTCCATGGCCAAGTTTACCAAGTTCCATCTACAAATATCGAATGCTTATTTTTATGAGTACCACTCCATATCGCTAACCTAAAAATCGTGAGACGAAATAACACCAACAATCTTTGAAATTCCCTTCTGCGGTGGATGAATTACCAAGTCAACGACCCTTCAATGAACCGATCTTGGTTACTAATCAAAGACAGGTCTATTTCGGTGACAATTTGCATACAGTAGGGCAAAAATCAAGAGGCCAATCATTTATAATATATCTATCCATTAGAGTAGAAATATCAATCACCCCCGTACTTTACCCCAAGAGTTATACAAAGTGTAATAATCCTGAATAAAAATGAGAACTTTCCCTGTGTTCATTATGTTGGTAGTTTGGTTTTGTACTGAAGAGTTTTTCTTGAGTTTTTTGATTTAGTGAATTTGATTCGCTAGATCAGTACGTTCAATACTCCCTGTGTTAAGTACGAATTATATTTTTGTATTGTAGTTTGTTCGTAGCTAGCTGATGTCTATACTTTTCAATACGAAACCAAACTACCAACATAATGAATGCTGTGTAAAAGGATTCCGACCGAAATCTAGCTAAATTGGCAAGTACAAATTTTTATTCGATTTACCTGTGATACGAGATTTTCAACGGGACGAAAAAAATGTTTTTCACCGACAAGAATTGTACCAACATTTTTCTAAAATCGTCTAAAACAAATTATAATATGCCTCTGAGCCACACGGAAAAAAAACGCACAATCACAAATCTGTGAAGTAAATCTTAGAGCATGGCCGTCGCCCCAAATTCTCGCTTTCCAAGATTATTAGAAATTTCTGGATATATGAAAATGTAGGCCTCAAAAATAGGGCTGAGTGAGGATTACACACTAAAAAAGGAGCTGAAACCGAGTGATACCTTAAAGGATGATGGGCTGATCCCATTTTTCGAGCGTTTTAAGGAACTTGAGGAGCTACAAGAATAGCAAACAGAGCTTTGGATCTTTTTGTAGAATCGCATAAATATAAAATGAAAAAAATCTTCATATTTTGTTAAAATTTTTTACAATATTTTAAATCGTTTGGTCAACCGTGAAGACACACGAATCAAAGAAATTAATTAAAATTATTTTGCAACAACAAAAATAAATTTGAACATAAATTAAATTTGCATCAAATATTTCGGAATAAGCGTTTTTTGCTTCTGCTTTTTTTTCCTGCGCATTTTTTCGTGTGCTTTATTTTACAAGTAAGCTCTTTTCTGTGTGAGTATATAGTTCTATGGGCGCTTTACTCTTGTGCGCATTTATGAACAGTCCGTGACAAAATGCTGCTTCAGCCAGAAGTTTTAAGTCAAGAGTTAGTAAGGTGTGACGCCTCCGTTAGACTGAAATCAAAAATACAGGTTTGCATTGAATTGAGCAACTTTTTTACATAATGTTGCTCAAATTTTTATCAACATTCCACAATAGCGGCTTTTAACTCTGTGACCGTTTTGTATTGATGACCGCCAACCTTCACCTTTTTTCTTAAATCATTTTAAAAAAAAATTAGTTTTAAATTGAACTTTTTTCATCGCTGATAACAAAGAAGCGCCACTCGAGTATCCAGGACTTACCTCTGTCATCTGAATCTGTTTCGTGATTTTTAGTAAGTGGTGGTTTTTTCTGGATTTTCTTGCACACAAGATTTGGTCAACGCTTTAAAGTTAATTGCACAGCTGGACAAACAGGATTTATTTAACTTCAGTGGCAAGTTTTTTAGCTGATTTAAGCGCAATACTAGTCTTGCGAATCAGTAATCTGTCCTTTTTTTGGTCATAACCTAAGGTTGTCCAGTGCTTGGGGCTCTTCGAAAAGTTAATAATTACTTGTGGACTACGTAAAAGAAGTCGCCTGATCTCGTGGTTTAATTTTCGTTTATCACATTCAATATTGCTTTCAGAAACTAATTTTAGAAGTCTAACTTTATTTTTAATTTGTTGGTTTACAAAATGGCCGCCGAAGTGTTTTTTTTATTGCTAAAATCGATTTTTTTTAGGCTTTTCGTTATTTATTAGCTTGAGCCCTATTTGTGTTTTCTCCTAAAATATGTTTAAGGCTTACTCTAAAGGCAAATGAATAGAGGTTTGGAAAAAAATTATAAAATAGTACCACAGATAAAAGATTGATAATTGTCTTGTCAGGCATACTGAAATTACAAAAGAATTCAAAGTTTTGGTGAGAATTATTGCTCGTATTAAAATTCAAAAAGGAAGGTAAAATATTTTACGCCAAAGGATTCTAAAAAATATAATAAAATTAAAAGGATGCGGCTATCCGAGGTCCGTTGATACGGCGCTGTGTACGTGGTTTTGAAATCAATGAAAGAAATCTGGCTCAGTTACCAATGATAGTTTGGAGTTAAAGACTGCCGAATTTAATTTAATAAAGACTAGACATCGATGTGCAGTTTAAAGCAGTTAACAAGGGACATGAAATTCGCTTGTTAAAAATTTCTGGATAAAAGTTATCAGTGAAGCTATCTACCGAGTTTTAACTATCCATTGTTAAAAAATGCGTGACAAATAGGGTTGGTAACGAATAAGTTTATCAGGCGATGGCTTGATTATCGAAAAGTTTGTATGGTAAGAGTTGATTGTTTTGCTCTGACTATTGGTAAACCGTCCTATTGCACAAATTCCCCTAAAAAAATTAAAACGTTCCAAAAATTTGTTGATTCTTTGCATGGTAAAAATGTATCCGAAATAGAAATGGAAAAACGACGAACCACAATTATAAAACTAGAACGGAAATTGGGGCATTTCTACATTTAAATGTGTTGTGGCCTTGACCTGTTTAGTATTTTCGGTTACTATTAGGGCATCCAATTTCTGGCTAAAATATAAGTACCGGTATTTCGGTATTACCAAACCGGGATACCGGTATTAATACCGGTATTTTTTATGTAACGCACTTATAAAAACATCGGGTACCTAAAAAAAATAGTTTTATTCAACTTTATTATAAAATTCAAAATATATTATAGGCGTGTTTAAATAATAGACATAACAACATAATTAGCGCGCCATTTTATTCAAATCTTTCGTAGTGCGATTATTTGTTTGTGCATTTTTCTTGTTGACCTCATTATCGATAAAGATTTCCCTTCGCACGGTGGGGCTTAACTATCGACATGACTTTCTGATGTTGAGTATAAAGCTTTATCTGGAGCTAAGATAGAAGAAAAGCGCACTAAATATTTCGCTTTTAGTTAGTCTGTTAAAGTTGATATCCGAGCCAAAAATGTGTAATTTGTAAAACCGTTCCAGCATAAAAAGAAAGCGGTTCTATCTGCAGTTATGAAAAATGTTCAGTCCGCCCGAATCCGCTTCGTTAGATTCATATACAAATTCATCATCACAGCCTTCTTCAGATTCAGAACAATTATCTGTCACACAACTGGATCGTATGTGCCAAACAAAGTTGCTGATCGATGGCCAGCAAACGACCGACTTTCTTCATAACAGAAGTCCCGTCAATAGTAATGCAAATTATGTCACGGTCAATTTTCAAATTGTGTTCGATCAGCTTGCTTTCAATAAGTTTGATGTATACACTTCTGCTGGAAGAGATATATGAACGCGAGCTAAACCCAAATGTCAAAATCTATTTCGGGAATGGATATTGACATTCAAAAAATGTGTGGCTGAATCGAATCCCTTTTAGAAGAAGGTCTGTCAGTTTTTTTAGTACTCTTTGTCGAACCTTTGTTGCGTATTTCATAACCATTTGATGAATGGTTTCGGCTGATTGGGAACATGATAATGGAACGAAATCTCGCCCCCCTCACAACCGCCGATGGAACAAATGGTGGAGGGAATAATAATAGTTGTTTACAGCTTTTCAGAAAAAAGAGTTTGCGGTACCAGGAAATTTGTGTTGTCATTGTGTCTCTTCTCTTACACGTTGGAGCAGTAGAAGAACTTTAAAATTGTATTGTCTTGTGTTAAATTACTAAAAAATATATTACTAACAAATTTACTAACTATCAACTACTTAGGTGTCTGGAACCGGGTTGAGTCTTTGTTGCTAACATTCCTTTCCCATCCCTCGATCTTGTTATATGTAAAAAGGTGTACGACGGCGGCCTGGCCAGGGGCGGATATCATACTATTAGACTTATGTGGTTATCGATGTGAAGCCTTTCTTTACGGGGTTTGGCTTCATGAAGAATGGTGTCGCGACATGGGTATAGTGGTGTGGTATTCGCATTTATAATACAGGAGACTTGCTTAATGCTTGATCGTACATCGCAATCAATCAATCAATCAATCATTTGACGAATGGTTTCGGCTGAGTGTGGAACATTGAAACACCTTGCTACTATCGATTTTCATAGTTCAAATGAAGTTATAAACACTTTGAATGGAAATCCATCCGTAGCCGTCATTTCTGTTAATACTCTAGGCAATATATCGTCATCTTTCTTATAATAGCTAGATATTTTTGGTTTTGTTTCAGGAATGAGCAATTATTTTTGTAAAGTGTCGACAGCACTTGCTGCAGAAATCCGAGTTGTGATTGCTTCAGTTAAGTTTCGCTTCAATATAAATATTTATATTGTGAAACGTCCTTAAATGAGTATGTAAACCATTAATAGACCCTTTAGCTGATTTAATTTCTGTGCCACATGTTTTATACTAGAGGCTAACGTAAAAAATAATGCCAAGCTAAGCTCTTGTCAAGAATTCTTTTTTTAACAACATCAAACTATTTTGATTATCAGACATGGCGGTCTAACGGTTGGAAGCTCACAATTACCTAGAACTTGGTAAGACGTTGATTGTATATACTTATTTACATTACAAATTGACAAATTTCTATATTTATTCAAGGGCCTATTTGTGAATTCTATTCATAAGGATTCGACTCTTCAAAGTATAAGATTCGTATTTGATTTAAATAAGAAACAAACGAATCTGATTCAATTCAAATAAGAATCCAATCTTCGAAGACTCGAATACGTTCGAATCGAATTGGCAAATAGCTCCCAGTTTTCATATGAATGAGCTATACGGTTAGACTGTTCCAACACTCACAAAATAAATTAATATTTCATTACGTTTCCTGCAGGCGATATTTATAAATTTTCAGGAGTTTATAAAAAATTTGACTATATACGATTCCTATAAGAATTCTTACTGTCATTATCAACAGGACTGCAATTGGAATGTATTAACACAATGAATATCGGGTGAATAGTAATTAAAATTTTAAATATTAAAATACCGGTATTGATTGCTCAATACCGGTACTGAAAAATGGTCTGGTATACCGGTATTGGATGCCCTAGTTACTATGGTATAATCCAATTTCAAATATACCTAAAACATTAAAAGAAAAATTACCCCAATTTCTTATACATATTTTTGGGGAATTTTTTCAGTTTCCTTTTAAAATCATGAAATCAACGGAATTGGTCCCAAAAAAATGAGGTACACAATGCTGCTACACTTTTAACAGCTGAAAGAGTGTACAAATTTGTATTCTGCTTCAAGAAAAATACAGTGACTTGTGAGGGATATTCAAAGTAGTATATAATATAGCACAAGGTATGAGCGCAGTTAATTTAATCAAAGTGTACATAATTACATTTATGAAAGTATACTAAGAGATGTCAAAAGAAGAGGAATAAAACAAAGACACAAGATGTCTGAAAGTTGAGGAATACGCTTTGTAGTGTATTTAATTCTATTTCTAATTTGTGTTGTAAATTGCTTTTCAAATTCATGCTCATAAAACCCGCAAGCCGGTTAGAACATAATACCACATGGCGCAGCCAACGGGTCGATTCAATACACCCAAGCCACTTTTTCTTGATGGTAATCTACAGGAGAATTGGAAAACAATTTATATGCATTTTTCTATATCTGCAAAAGCCAACAAATTAACGGAAGAAAGTGAAGAGGTTCAAGTCGCACAATTGTTGCATATCACAGGTGAGGAGGCTATTGATATATTCTTAACATTTAAAGTAATCGAGACAGATTAAAAAATATTGAAAAAAGTTTTGACTAAATTCGAAGAATATTGCAACCCTCGTAAAAATGTAGTCTACGAGCGATATTTGTTTTATACAAGAAGTCAAAAGGATGGTGAGCCATTCGACCATTTCTTGACTGATATTACAAAATTAGTGAAAAGTTGTGAATTTGGTATCACAGAGGATGACATGTTGCGGCACTGTATAGTACTTGGTGTAGCAAATAATGACTTCCAAGCCAAGTTATTGCGAATAGATGATCTATTCGTATAGCCGAATTAACTAATGTCCAAGCAAAGGAAATCTAACAAGGTGCTAAGTTAGCAACACCACGTGGCATTGATAAAATAACCTCAAAACCGGGTCCGTCCAAATTCAATGCGTATATCAAGAAAATTCATATCATTCAAAATTTGCAAATAATGGTAGTAAAATGCAACCAAATGCATGTCGTTTGGTAATGCAAATTCAAGCCAAAATGGATGACCTTGCAAATGAGGACAATAACGGTCATTCATTGGATACATTCTTTGTGGATTCGGTTAGTGCGGTGAACTGCAAAGTAGATGTCATAAAAGATTTACATGATAAATCATGGTATAAAAATTTAAAAATTGGAAATATGATAATCAAATTCAAATTGGATAGTGGTGCGGATGTTAACATTTTACCTGAAAGCTTATACGAAGCAATTTCTTCAACCTTACACACTGATGCATCAAAAGATGGTCTAGGTAGTTTTTTGCTGCAACAAGGTAAGCCAGTTTGTTTTGCTTTCAAATAAATTTCGTTTATGGGCGAATGGTCAAAGTATAGAAACAGATCATAAACCGTTAATATCGATTATGAGAAAGTTAATATCTGAAATTCCCTTTAATAGATTACAGCGTACCTATGCGAATCAAATTGATGATCTATGATTTAGATGTTCAGTACGTACCGGGTAAATATTTACATGTTGCTGATTTGTTATCTAGAAATTCTAATTTTGATTCAACGGACATTGAAACATCACTGAAAGACGTCGTACATTCTATTAATATTAGCGAGGAAAAACAAAAAATTATCAAAGCAGAACTAATTCAAGAGAGGAACAAGGAAGGTTGGCCAAAAACAAAAGCCCAAGTTCCAGATGCATTAAAATTTTATTGGCCTATGAAAGACAAATTATATGTTGAAGACGAGTTGTTGTTTTATGAAAATCGAGTGTTTATTCCAATTAAATTACGAGATGAAATCTTAAATACTTTACACGAACCACATTTTGGAATGTCCAAAACAAAAGCAAGGGCCAAACAAATTCTGTATTGGCCTAACATTAACGCCGACATTGAAAAAATCATATTGAAGTGCGCATTTGTGAAAAGTATCAATCGTCTAATTATTCTCAACCAATGATAAGCCACACAATCCCAAATTGAAAAAGTAGATTGTAATCTAATAGTGTTTTGGAACCAATTATTTTGTTATGATGGATTAGAAATCCATAAGGTACCTGATAAATTGGCTAATAGTATAATTATGGCGATGAAAAAATTTTTTTGTAATCATGGAATTCCAAAATATATTGTTACAAACAACAATCCTTTTAATTCATATAAGATGAATGATTTTGCAAAATCCTGGAATTTCAAGTTTATATTTTCAAGTCCTCGGTATCCACGATCGAACGGCCTAGCTGAGAAGGCGGTGCGGTGCATATTGCAAAAAGTATGATCAAAAAAGTGACAGAAAGTCAAGGTGAGGTAGCAAAAGCCTTACTTGAATATCGAAGAACTCCAGTTGCAAATAAAGGGTTATCACCCTCACAAATGTTGATGAATAGACTATTAAGAACTAAAAATCCAGTTCACGATAATCTATTACAGCCTACAGTGGTTAATCCTACTGAACGATTGAGACAAAATCAAATAAATAACAAAATACAATTTGATAAATTGGCCAGAAGGAAGGAAGTTGAGCTAAATCCAGGTGATAATGTAGTGTATAAATCAAATAATAAATGAGAACCAGCTATTGTAGTATCAAATACTGATCATCCTCGATCATTTTGTATACGTAACGAAAATAATAATATTATTCGTCGAAATATTCCCCAAACTATAAACAATGATGATATAAATGTTTCAAATTCTGATAATCATGAAAATTTGATACGTCATCCAGATTCAAACAATGCACCAGCAGTAGGATCGAGTGGTTATATCACTAAGTTCGGTCGTATCACTAAAGCACCAGATTTTTATAAAGCATAAGCTTTTGAGCTAACAGGGGGGATGAGGCATATTCAAAGTAGTATATTGAAGAGCATAACTCTTTTATATTTATGAACATAATATAGTACATGGCATGAGCGCAGTTAATTTAATCAAAATGTCCATAATTACATTTATGAAAGTATACTAAGAGATCGGAGCCGGTTAGAACATAATACCACAACTTGAACATTTTTCCATAATCGTGATTTTGTTAACTGATTTCTGCTTAAGTATAGTAAAGCCACAAGACTCTATGAGACTAACAATTTAAACGCCATAAGCCGAAGTTTTTTAAAACAATTATTTCTTTTAAGCGAAACAATTAAAATAGATGGACTCAAATCGCGTCGATTAATCGGTTAATTTTTTGGGGAAATTACTTTGAAAATTGCTTGACATTGAAGAAATATAGAAAAAAAAAATGTTTACAGAACAAAACTTCTTCAATTAAATTATCTTTCAGATTGAATTACACGACTTGACAGACGCAAGTGAAATGGCTTAGGGAGTACATCCTGTGCAAGTATCATTGATGCAGCTAAATCAAAAGTAGTTAGCAACCTTAATGAAACGAGTCTCTTCAGAAGTAAACATTAAGTTTCGGATTACAGCATACTCCTGCACTACGAAAAATATTTGTTGCTTAACTCCAGCAAATTTCAACAATTAGTAATTGGAATCACGTTTGGATCATGCTCGCATCTAATAAAAAATATGTTGACCTGATATGCAAAACGTTAAACATAAAACTATCTTCGTTGGGGTGGTCATGAATTAACAGCTATTGTGGAACCTGAAAGATATCCTTGAAGAAGTATGTATAAAATTTACTAGGGTTGCCTGATGTAATTTTTTTGTATTTCCTGAGATGAATTCGTGGAGTAACGTCTAATAAATAATAATTATGTAGCTCACTAAATATTCATTGCTGCCGATTTTAAGGTCAAATTTCATATTTTATCAGCCTATATGTAAAAATCCCAATACAAAATCTATAAGATTGACATTATAATAGTTGAGCAGTTTAACATGAAGGGACATAACATTGACTGGACTATAAATATACTAATGACTCTTTCGACAAGTGATAATTTATGTTTTAACCAAAAATTTATTACCGTTGTCTTCTGCCCCGCCTTAGAAACATACATCATACACATATGTGTATCTCTGTATATACATACAACTAACTATACCACCGATCAAAATAATAAAATTCGAGATAAGAGTACAAAAAAAAAAAAAAACACAAAAATAACCAAACAAAACAAAAAACCACTCTCATGACAAGTCATTTGTCACCTTAAAATGACATTTACGCGAAAATGTGGTAGAAATATTTAAGACCACAATTCATCTTTATTCGTTGTTGTAGATTTTTATTTTTTTTACTTTCTTTTTAGTTTGCCGGAAGTTGGAACAACTATTCTTGTTGCACTCTTCAGCGCAAGTGCAGCTTATTTGTAATTTTTTTGTTTGCTTTATGATTGTTGACCACTAAAAAACTATAACGTATTGTTAAAGTTTTTATTATTTTTTGACATTTGAAACAAGGTGGTGGTGGTTTTGCACTCTTGTATCTGTATATATATATATATATATATATATATATATATATATATAGTTATATGGTATGCACAGTGTCCAAGTATTTAATTTTATAAATATATCAATTATATAAAAAAATTGTGGTTTATTTAATAATATGTACTTATATAAGTAATTCATGGGTTTTCACTTATTATCACACACTTTATACACTTTATCACTTTTAATTTTTTTTTTACTTATCACTTAATCACACTTTTTGCTTATTTATTTAATGCTTATATAGACATTTTTCTTCTTTCTTTTTGATTTCTTTTTGATTTTTTTTTTTTGCATTTTTTTTTTATATAGCACTATAACACAAAAACCCATGAAATGCTTACGTACGTTTCGTAGCTGTGAGATTGATGAATACTTTGAAGTCGATTGTATTAAAACTTACCATCTGAAATGATACAAAAAAAAAATCGGTTAATTAATAATTATTTTATTTATAACAAGTTGAGCAAAAAAAATAAAACCAAAGTGTTTCAAAATCAATTAAAGTTATTTTTTGCACATCGCGGTGCGGTTCTCCTTCAAGAATACATTCCATCACATTTTGTATTGTGCTTGTTGTTGCCTGAATATACAGCTATATATCTTATTATGTATTTTTTTTTTGGTGTGTATTGTGTCTTAAGTTCAACCATAGAACCGATCAATCGCGACGCACAACAAAACAACATACTTTTGTATAATTTTAGTTTTTTTTTGTTTTTTTATTTGGCGACATTAAAAAATTTTCGAAAATACATCGACAATCCTATTATCATTTTTAATTACCGTTTTGACGCGCGCATCTCTTCTTTCGGGATTTTCTAATTAAAAATCATCTGAAGACATTTATTATTTGTTTTGCGTTTAAATAAAATGTTAATTGATTTTCGTGTTTTTATATATATATATATATATATATATATACGCATAGTTTAATTAGGCATTTACGTATACACAATTTATGTATGATACGATAATAATTGATCATCACACGGATGTGATGATCGCGCTCTGGTATAATAAAGTAATTTGAGTAAGAAATCTAAATCAAAATTTGCATGTATGTATATACATTAAACGTACATACTACAATGTCTCAGGTTACACCCGGGGGCATACAGAATTTGATTTTCACACCAAATTTTTTAAACATTTCACGCAGTATCATTTACACAGAGATATACAGTGCGCGACGAATACATTAAGTCGCCGTTAAATTAATTTTGCGCATACATTATTATTATTATTATTATTTTTGTTTTAAATCAAAACAAGTGTTTTATTGTTGGAGAGCAGCGTTCATATACAGAAACGTCTGGTACAAATTAATGAATTGGTTTTTATTAATTACATATAGCGAATGAATAGTTTTTATTTATTTTTAGCATATTTAATGCTTATTTATAGGATTAGACTGCGGAATTTAGTCGCCGATCAAAATGTCACATAAAAAATTGGGCAACTGTGTCGAAATGTCGAAATTAAAACATTCTTTTATATAACTATATACGACTATATATACCATTTGATCAATATTGTCATTGCAATTACGCCAGACTTCTTTAAAAAAAATAAAAACGAAATACTGAATGACAAATTAATATAAATTTTATTTTTCAATACACGAAAGTAATTTTATAAAGTAGCTATAAGCGCAAAAACTTGATTTTTTATTTCATCTTAAACGAAACTAAATACAAAAAAAAACACTACAACAAAATCATTAAAAATTTAAGATTCTTATCAAAACTCTTATAAAAAATAAAAAATAAAAATAAAATTGATGAAATAAAAAGGAAATTTGATTTGATGTAATAATACAAAAAAGAAAAATTATATCTTTAATAAAACGACACACAAAGAATAACATTTATAATTTTTCCGCATCAAATACAATTTCTTATTTTAGATTCAGATAAATAAAAAAAATAAAAAATCCAAATACAAACACACAGAACAAAAATGCAAAATAAAATACAACAACAACAACAACAAAAAATACTGTTAAAACTAATTTCCAAGTAAAGTCAATTGAAAACTTAGAAATGAAGTTATATTTCCAGTTATTCGCACATTTTAATTCAGCCAAACAGCAACAAAAAAAACAAAAAAACACAACGATCGACAAAAAATACAAAAACAACAAAAAAGAAAATTATGAATTCTTTTATAAAAATGAAGCAAGAAATAAAATAATCAAGCCAAACACAAAAATTGTGTTGATGATAATAATGCGAAACGTTTTTTCACGATTCATTTATGAAAAATAAGAAAAAATGAATTTTATTTTTTTGTGCCGTTGTTGTACATGAATACCAAAACAACAAAAAAAATTTTAAAAAAATATTAATAAAAAAACTATGCAGAGTACAATGAACGAAGTAATTATATACGTGATTTCACCCACAATATGATGGTGGCGACCAAAGTGGGGCGGATATTTCGGTTACCGTGTAAAATAGGTCAAGATAAAATGCAGATAATGTGAATAGTTGTTGTTGAGGTATTTGGCAATGTTTCCCGATTATCTCGGGAAGGACAGGGAAATTATAAAAAATTAAATTTGGTTCGAATTTGATCAAAATCTCAGTAATGCCGGTAACAGTTGTATGTAATACTAATAATTCTCTGGCTTTATCAAAGGGCCAAATTATAATAAAGGTAATTTCTCTCTTAAAAGAGCTTTCCCGATGCTTGCTTACATAATTATAAATAGAAAATATTTATTTTGTAGGAATTTACAATTCTGTAGGAGTGTGACGAAAAACGGTTAAGAAAATAAAATCACAGAAATGTACAGCTCCGTTGGAGCGGGAATACATAAAGGCTTCATTATTGAATCAACATACGATAAAATAAGAATCGGCTTAATTGACTTAATGTTGATATTTTAAAGAATGGAAAAAATATAAAGCATGGAAATTCCGTAACACACCTCTCTAAACAAAGCAATTAGGCCAAATTCACTTTAACTACGGTAACTATTTTGGTAGTACCTCATATCGTACAATCTTTTTAAACTTTAGACTATACGTTTGTTTGATCATTTTCTGAACTAAAGCTAAAGAAGGCCTCCAAATACCAAAAGGTATTGTTATAAAAAATTCCGTAAACGTAGCGCCTGCCACTTGATGAAAAACAGAACTACGACAAAATATTAACTTACAAAATTTGAGTATCTACTAAAATGTAAATTCCAAAATAAATGAATCAATAGTTTCCTAAGTCTTACAAACATGTAACATTTTAAAATAAACTTTCGACATTTTCATTAAACATCAAAAATTTTAGATCAAAATATTAAAAATTTAAGACCCTTCAATTTTCTTTCGATCAAAACTTATCATATTCAAACGTTTACGAATTAAAAAATTTCAAATTTTCAAAATTCTCGTACTGAAAAGAAATTCAGAAATTAAATGTTTTAGAATAAAGATTGCACCTTTTCAAAAATTTCCACAAAATTTTATTCAAAATATGAGAAATCATTGACAAAGTTTTTAGGTTTTAAAAATTCAAAGAATCGAGGTTCGATTGAACGACACCTTGTCACAATTTCACAATCTAAAATTCATTAGTTTTCTGTCGTTTAATAAAATTTACGGATGTAGCTTTGATCATTGAAAACAATTAGGTAATGCTACGAATATAAATAATGGAGTTATAGATTTTGAAATATTTAACGTTTCGCTTGTAAGTATGGATTTGACGTTTTTAATAAAATTTACAAAATTTTGTTTTAAAATTCAATTGCTACGACATTTCAAATAGTGATGTCAGATTAGAATAACAGCAATTTTCGTGATTTAAGATCCTTTTACAAAATTTAAGATCCTAACTAAATTTCAAATATGCTCAATATTTCAAAATTTAAAGAAACTTCAGTTTCCTTTCATTTAATGCTTGTGGACGTAAATCATATTGAAATATCTACAAAATAAAAATTTTTAATTTTTAAAAAATTTAGTCCAAAATATGAGAAATCCGCAATACTTCAATATTTTAGTTCGCTTATCTTTCGGATGTTCATAATCGATTACCGAAATTTTTATATGTCGAAAATTCGAATTCTGTCGAAGCTCGTTTCCGATATCTGTGATTTTAAAATTAACATTCAACTTTAAAAAAATTTAGACCAAGATATTAGGAATTATCGATGCTATTTCACAATTTAAAATCCTTCCATTCGCCAGTTTCAATAAAATTTAAAAAATTTAAAAACATTTCTAATTAAAATTCTGAACTTCAAAAATTTTAAAATTTCAGAAATCTTCGATTTTTCAAGTTGTATTTCCGTTCATGTTTTTCTTCTATAGAGGAATTTAGACATTTCAAATTTTATAATAAAAAATGAAATTTGTCGTACATGACAAAACCCAAAATTTGAGATTTTAAAAATCCGAATTTGGCGAATGATCGATTTCGACAAGAGCAGTTCTAAAATTAACATTCAACTTTAAATAATTCAGGCAAAAATATCGGTTTTGTGATACAAATTCAAAATTTATCGTTCTTAATAAAATTCAAAAGTTTTAGTCCTAAAGTTCAGAAATGCTTTATTCAAAATTTAAAAATTTCAATTATCGTTTGCCTACATTTGATGGATGTTAATCATATTACGATATTTGCAAATAAAAAATTCTTAATTTCCAAAATTCGATTGCTGTGTCAGTGCTGATACATTTAAAATTGTGATAAAAATCAAGGAATGAAAATTTTTTAAATTTAAGTTTCTAGATAAAATCTGAAAATTGCAGTCCAAAATTTCAGAAATTTCAACATTTAAAATCCCTTAATTTTCGTTAAAAAAAATTAATTTTAAATTTCGGAAATTCCTATAAATTTTAGAAATTTTCTAGAAATTTTATATGAGACACCACTTCAAAATTTTAGTTCATTCCGCTTTCGGATGTATACTATATAATTGAATTTGGTAGGCAATCGTGTAAACCAAAATATCTGGAATTCTCGATGCTATTTTACAATTTAAAATCCTTCCATTCGAAATTTTCAATAAAATTTAAAAAATTCAGTTTTAGTACAATAGATATTCAAAATTTTCTAATTAAAATTCTGAAATTCAAAAATTCAAAATTTCAAGTTTTAAGTACGTACATGTTTTTCTTCCATAGGGAACAATGTAAATTTTCGTGATGGCACTTGGATTTAGTTTGCATTGAAATATCAAAATTTGAGATTTTAAAAATGCGAATTTTGTGAAGGACCGATTTCGACAAGAGCAGTTCTAAAATTAACATTCAACTATAAAAAAATTCAGGCAGAAATATCAGTCTCGTGATACTAATTCAAAATTTATCGTTCTAAATAAAATTCAAAGTTCAGAAATGCTTTATTCAAAATTTAAAAATTTCAATTATCGTTTGCCTTCAATTGATGGATGTTAATCATATTTAGATATTTGCAAATTCAAAATTTTTAAATTTCTAAAATTCGAGTACTGTCAAAAAATGTAAACCAAAATATGATAAATCCGAGATACCACATCAAATTTTTAATTCGTTCAACTTTCGTATGTACATAATTGAACTTCGTAGGCAGTCAAATACCAAAACATTTAGTTTTTGAAACTATTTATCGTTTAATTGCAACATCCAACATTTTCAGCAGTTTTTTAAAATTTCAGACCAAAATATCACAAATCAACAAAGATTTCGAAATTTAAGGTCTCCAACTTTTTTTATTCACAATTTATGGATGATATTGTGGAATTAACGTTTCGCTTGTAAACATTCGACATTTTCAGTAAAATTGAAAAATTTCAGTTTCGTTTAAATCTTACGTGACATTAATTATTTGATCGATATTCAAACATTTTGAAATTAAAAATTCTTAATTTCCAAAATTCGATTGCAGTGTCATAGCTGATATATTTAAAATTGTGATAAAAAGCCGCTAAATAAAATTTTAAAATTTCAGCTCACAATTTCAGAAATGCTCTATATTTCAAAATTTAAGATCCTTCAATTTTCTTTCCTACAAAATTTATGGATATCATACAAAATCAAATATTTACAAATAAAAAATTCTTTTAAATTTCGAAAATTCAAAAACTACACGGGAAATAGAAATTTATAGCTTTAAAATAAACATTCAACATTTTCTTTAACTTTAAAAATAATTTGGCGAAAATATGAGAAATCCTTGATAGTACCTCAAAATTTTAGCTAGTTCATCTTTTTGATATACATACGTACATAATTGAATTTGGTAGGCAATCAAAATTCAAAATTTTAGATTTTTAAAATTCGAATTTTGTATGAAAATGTTAAATTAAACATTCCACATTTTCTTTAGATTCTAAAACTTTCATAAATTAACGATAAAAATTAAGAATTTCAGTTTTCTTCAAAACCTATGGTTGTTACTTTGAAATTTTTGAAACTTTTTTTAAAATTTTATAATGTGTATAATCAAACATTGTGATAAAACTAAAAATATCAAACATTTTCGTGAAGTTAAATATTAAATAGACTCAAAGTTTTGAAATGAACATTCTGTACATGCATTAAATTTTAAAAAATTGTGCCTAAAACATGAGAAATCCGGATATCACTTAAAATTTGTTGTTCGTTCAACTTTCAGATGTATATCAACATTTTTAGATTTTCAAAGTTGATGTTCGATTGTGATACTTTTAATTTTAAAATCGGAAATTCCTGATTCTATTTCAAAATATAAAATCCTTGTTTTATTTCGTTTAGTAAAATTTATGAACGTTCCTTGGACTCTCAACTTTCAAAATTCGAATACTCGAAAGTTGTTAAATTTTAAGCATGTACAATTTTAAATTGAACATTCGACATTTTCTTTCATCAAAATTTATTGATGAAATTTTGATTATTGGGAATAAATAATGTTTGTATGTTATGTTGTAAATTTATCGACATTTGACATTTTCAATACAATTTAAAAATTTCCGTTTTAAAATTTATGGCAGTAACTTTGAATATTTGATAGGTACGAGTACTCGTATTTAAATATTTTTAGATTAAATCTTAAATTTCCAAAACTCAATTCCTTTGCAATCAGATATTTAAAATTGTGATAAAATTAAATATTTCCCTGATGCTATTTACAAAATTTAAGGTTCTAAATAAAATTCTAAAATTTCAACTCAAAATTTTAGAAATGCTCAAAAATATTTCCAAATTTAAAATCCTTCAATTTTCTTACCATCAAAGCTTGTGGATATGAAATAAAATTAAATATTTACAAATAAAAAAATCTTCCCAATTTCGAAAATTCAAAATCTACACGGGATAGCATTAAAATAGACATTCAACATTTTCATTAACTTTCAAAAAACTTTGGCGAAAATGTGAGAAATCCTTGATAGTACCTATGTACTTCAAAAATTTAGTTAGTTGAACTTTTTGATGTACATAATTGAATTTGGTAGGCAATCAAAATCCAAAATTTTTAGATTTTTAAAATTCGAATCAGTCGGGAAGTTTTAAGCACGTATAATTTTAAATTGAACATTCGAAATTTTCATTAGATTCTAAATATTTCAGAAATTAACGATAAAAATTAGAAATTTCAGTTTCCCATAAAACCTAAGGATGTTACTTTGATCAGGTATTCAAATATTTTTAAATTTAATTCTTAATTACCAAAATTCAACCACTGTTTGACCATGAAAATAAAAATATCAAAATTTCAGAAATGCTTACAAATTTACAAATAAAAGCCGTTCGAATTTCCAAAATTGGAAAACTGCAGAGGGATTCACATATCTCAAATTTTAAAATGAGTATATGCTTTCTGATGTATAAAGATATTTTAATTTGGTAGGCAAAGTTTTTAGATTTTCTAAGTTATAATTTAGTCTAGGCTCAATCCTGAAAATTTTTAATTTTAAATTAAGAAATTCTCCATGCTATTCCAAAATTTTAAATCTTTCAGTTTTATTTCTTTTCATAAAATTTATGGACGTACAATTTCAAATTGATCAAATTTCAATTGCTAATTCAAAATTTAAGATTCCAAATAAAATTCAAAAATGTCTGTCCAAAATCTCAGAAATACTCGATATTCCAAAATTTAAGTTGATTCAAACCGTATGGATGATAAACTTATTTAAACATTTGCAAATTAGAACTTCTTTAACTTTCCAAAATTCAGAATACGACAGAGGGCATGCAAACATTTAAAGTTTTAACATAAACATTGTCCATACAGGCTGAGGCTCGGCAATTTTAAGAATTTCAGACCAAAATATCAGAAAACCGGAATCGTTCAATTTTCAAGTGTTTTTCACGTTAAATTCCAGATTGTAACTTTAGATTTTTAAAATTTAAAATATCGAATATAGAACCCAACACGTAAGATATAGAATTTTAATGTAATAATATTTGGTTAGCTCAATTAATTATTACAGTAAATAAAATCTGTTTAGAACCCAGATTTTCCAAAAAGTAAAAATTTTGGACTTAAGCTTATTGAATTAGGATCCACTGGGAATATGTAAAAGTTTGTTGAAATACTATTCTTGTAGTTGTTTTTATTCACAAAATTCTGATGGCAATGTTAAACTGAGCAGGAATACTTTTCTTCAGCCACCACATCTTAAAAGATGGTCAAATTGCCAATTATTAAGAAATATTTTTAAATATATGGAAGACTCTGTTCTCAAAACTAAATCTTAAAAACTGAAAAAGCTATGAAATGATAGAATACATTTTAAAGTTTGTAAAGGAATAACGAAATTTTAAGTTTTTAATCAATTCTGATATTGTTCAATTGGGAAATTAAATGCTTTTATTTAAACACTTTCATTAACATTACCAACATTAATTAGGAATCTTTGAGAAATTGTTCTTTCTAACTAGATTTTTAAAAAGGACTAATAATTTCATAAATGGAATCCAGTTTACTGTAGTAAAAAGTAAGCTTATTTCAGACTATACATTCCTTCCGAAACCTAATAATGACTCATCAGCAATTTATATATGTATAATTCCGATCATATAATAAAAAGCCACAAAAACAAATATAAATAGGTCATCATCATGCAAACTGGTGCTATACAAACACAAAATACCAAATCACCCATAAAAATTCTGGTAACCCCAATGTACAAAAAAAAAAAAAAAAATATTAATAATAAAATAAAATTCAATCTCATTCGGAAATCTCAAAATCACAACATTAAAAAATTATCCATCCCCGTATACACAACACAGATCTATAAAAAATTATATGGTGCATATATATGTAGTATATACCTTCGTTTTTATTATCATCTTTTCCCACATGATTAGTCGTCATCATAAAATAAAGGCGCACATATTTTTCATATAAACATAAAATAAAAAATTTCCAATCAAACATGAAATTCATAAAACATAAAAAAAAAAAATAAAAAAATTTTATTTGCATCATCAAAATCACTTCATTGATTTTTTTTATATTATTTTTCCCACCCATTATCATCATCATTAGATCTTTGCTATATTATACCAACCATCTTCTTATGGTACATCATTTGAAATCATAAAAATAGGAATAAGAGTAATACAATTTATACATAACATTCTTATGTTTTATAGTGTTTTTCTTCCGCGCGTCATCTTCTTGTTATTATTTTAATTTTATTCCTTAACTCTACATATCTGTATGTGTACGTACACCACACAATCTATACATTATTATTTTAAATATCCAATTCGGTCTATCTACATATCTATCTAAATACAAGTGATACTTTTTAAAGCCTTGCTGTACAATAGAAAAATTTTTTTTTTTATTATAAATATGTACATTGAATGAGCAATAAGGATAAGTATATATAAGAGAAGTAGATGGTACATAAAAATAAGATGTGCAACAAATAGTTACGATCGTCATAATATCAAACCATTATCATTTTATAGAAATAAAAAGAAAATCAACCCTATATACAAAAATAGCATCACAACTCGACTAACCCCCAGATTGAATATATACTCCGGGTATACCCAGTATGAGAGAGATATAAGATTCTTGGTTTTGGATATGCGTAATTTTCAGATAAAGACGTGAAGAAAAATCATAAAAAAACATTGAAGAAAATTATTTTTTAGATTTTTCCTTATTATTTTCTTCACAATGACAACAAAAACAACACAACAACAACAACAATAGTTTAGTAGCAACCCGTCGTACATAACATCAAAAACAGCAAATAAGACAAAACCCATAAAAGTCTGAATATCTACTAAAAGTTTTTTTTTTTGGTAATTCCAATTTGAGGGTTTTGTTGTTGTTGTTGATTATTGTTGGTTTTTGATGAGTTTGGGAAAATAGTAATAATAATAAAAATAATAATAAAAAAAGAGAATAATAATAATATAAAAATTTACTATAAGAAATGGAAAATGGTGTGAATTTTTCTGTTTAATTTGCATAAAATTTGTTACACATTTTATTTGATTAATTTTTTTTTGTTTTTTGGATTGTGTTTAGTGTAATGGAAAAACATTTTGAGGTTAGTGTTTCGCCTTAACGGAGGGGTTTAATATTATGCGGGCATATTGAAAGATAATCAGTTGATTTGTTTTTGTCACCAAGTCCGATTCATTGTTATTTAATCGACTTTATAAGAATTTCATTATATATTTAACGAACTCACCCTTAAAATCAATATATGTTTATATATATGTATATATAATATATATATATATATATATATATATATATATATATATATATATATATATATATATATATATATATATATATATATGTATATATATATATATATATATATATATATATATATATATATATATATATATATATATATATATATTGTTTAAATTTCAAAATCTATTGAATCTGAGAAATTTGATTAAAACTTCAAATGTCAATTTTATTTTAGTCTTTCTCTTCATTCGAAATTAAAGATTTTTAAAATCAAAAATTTGAAAATATTTAAAATTTTAAGATTTATAAACTTAAAAATTTATTTGCTGCTAATTTGTGTGTAAGTGGAAAAACATTTCACTGAAATTCAGAATAACAGTTTATTAAAAATTTGATAAAATTGTCAAACTTAAAAATGTTCTAAATGTAACAAAATATTAATTTAAAAATTACAGCTAATTTTTAGAACTTTCAAGATTTAGTTAAATTTTCCCTAACATTTAATCGAGTATAAGACAATTCAAAATTTTAGAAAATTAGTATCACAACCTTATGGAATTTTCTTGAATTTATTTTTAAATCTGTGGAAATTTATTATTTTTTTTTTAGAAATAAAGTTTCAGATTTTTAAAAACCAAATTATAAATTTTTACATTTGAACTAAATTCTCAAATTATCAAATTTACAAAAATTGTAAATTCAATATTTTATTTTCAAAAAATACAGATGTGCTTTAATCAAGAACAAATTTCAAAAAATTGTGAATTACAGAACCTATGTAGTTCATTCGTACTCCTTCGTTTAAAAGGTGAACTATATGTGCCCTATGTCCCGTGTGTCAAGTGAATTTTTGATTTAATTTTTAATTTTTTTTTTTAATTGAATATTTAAAAAGTATTTAAAAATCGTAAATATTAATTAAGAGTAATTCTAAAAATTCTGAACTGTAAAACGGAAAATCGCTTCTCCTCTTCCCCCGAAGAAGTGAGATAAGTGACTTTTAGTCTTTAAATTCCAGACCCTAAATTAAAAAACTTAAGAACGAGATTTCACATATTTCTATAAAAATTGTGAATTGAAAAATTTAATTTTCAAGAAATAAAGGGAACTTACACGCTGAGATTTCTAATTTGGAAGAATAACAAGTAAATTTTCTACAAATCAATTTAATTATTCCGAATATAATTTAAACTAAAAATTATATAAAATTTTTATACTTAAAATATTCTAGAATTTCTAAAGTATTGGTAAAATTTTTTTTCCTAAAGTTCAGAAAATGGAATCAAAATTTGCTTTGAAAATTAAAAATAAAATTTAAAATTAAAAATTAAATTAAGAAATAAAGGTTAGTTTAAACGGGATAATCTAAGCTATTAACACTTAACCGGCGGGTCAGGAAGATTCTACCTTTTTCATTCCAACTTCAAAAGACGAACAGCGTAAATTAATATACGTTTTTATACATACGTTTTAATTTAATTTATTATGTTACAATTATTTAAATTATAATTTATTTAATTTAGTATGTCCGGAAACTGAGAAAGATAGAGAAAAACCACCCGTCCGTTAAGTGTTAAAGAATTTGAGTAAATTAAGAGGTTTTGGAAATGGGATAGAATTGTTATTATTATAGATCTCTTAATTTTTAAAATCTAAGACATAAAACTAAAAATTGTAAATATTTTAGCAGAGCCTGTTATCAGGCACTAACATTTTATTAATCCAGATTATAATTTTTTTTGGTGTGGTATCATTTTTTAGAAAATGTTACCCCACTGAATGTCGGAATGGCAAAACTCACTTTGCATGAGAGAAAAGAAAACCTTCAAAATAAAAGATCAATTTCAGATTTGTTATTTTTAAATTAGTCACGCAAAAATTTCAAATCTTAGGTACTGCAATCTTAATTAAGATTTCTAAATAATTATTAAAATTACAAATTCTAATTAAGAAACAACAATTAAAGCAATTCAAGATTAGAAAATAAAATAAATTGCGACCACATTCCTAATTTGGAGAATTTTAAATTAACAAAATTTAATATCTATACTACAATTAAAAAAAAGAAGACATATTAATTTAAATTAAAAATTTGTTACCTCTAATTAAAACACTTACAAGAGAAAAGATAACTTCTTCTAATCTGAAATTTTTCGTATCTGTAAAAAATTCTGAACTGCAAAATACAATTTCCACGAGAGAACACATGTACATATGTATATACATAAGTTGAGATTTTTAATTTGGAGAATTAAGTATAATTTCCAAAAATTCAAAATTTAGAATCCAAATTAAATTTAAATTTGAAACTGTAATTAAGAAACAATTCTATAAAATTATGAATCAGAAAACCGCTAAATTAAAATTACGATTTATAAATTGTTAATTTTTATTTGTTTTAGAAATAATTAAAATGATAAAGAATTAAAAATATTCTACGCAAAAATTTAAAGTTAACATTTCAAAAAATTAATTCGAATTTTATTTAAGTATTTTGTATTTTCGCAATACTTATTGTAATTTTTAAAAATTTGAAGATTTCTATTTTTTTTTTTAAATTAAAACCATTTTATTTATTTTAATTAACAAACAATTAAAAATTCCTACTTTTAAAACTTAACTTACTCGAGAGAAACGAGAACACATAATATGAGACTTTTAATTTTGAGAATTGTCATCGAAGTATTCCTAAATACAAAACCTAAATCCCAGAGAACCTTCGGCTGAGATTTCTAATTTGAAGAATTTCATTTAATTTTCAAAATTTTGAAATTTCTAATCAAAAAGTTTTTAAAATGCAAGTTTTTTGTAAATTTAAATTCAAAATTGTAATTAAGAAATAATTCTAAAACTAAAGTATCGAAAATTTAATTTTAGGTTCTAAAGTGAAAATTTAAAAAATGTAGGCTTTGTTAAAATTCTTCAACAATTTAGATTAAATATGTAAGTCTTGTATTCTAAACGATTTTTTGGATTTTAAAATTTGGTCGAACGTCTTTAAACTTCAAAGTGGAATAATTATCTTAATCTTAATTTTACAAATATTTTGATTTATTAATTCAAATCTGAATTTTTTCGTATCTGTAAAAAATTCTGTACTGCAAAATACAATTTCCACAAGAGAACACACGTATATACATAAGTTGAGATTTTTAATTTGGAGAATTAAGTAAAATATCCAAAAATTCAAAATTTAGAATCCAAATTAAATTTAAATTTGAAACTGTAATTAAGAAACAATTCTATAAAATTATGAATTAGAAAACCGCCTTCCATACTGAAAATGAAACTTTCATTGTTTTAAATTTTATTTCTATATTTCCAATTATAATTTTGTAATATATTAATTTGGAAAATTTAGATTTAAAATTTTTCTAAATATTAAAATGTTTTATAAATTTTTTAGTTCTTAAATTTTTAATAAAATTTTAAAAATTTATAGTTAAATAATGTGAAATAATATTTCATTCAACAATTTAAAATTATTTCCTGCGTAACATTAATTTTAAATTCAAAATTTGAATAAAATTTGACGAAAAATTTGAAAAAATCTTTAAATTTAAAAATCTTAGAAGTTCTTAATTTTAATTCTACTGAAATCAAAATTAGATTTATAAATTGAAATATATGCAACTTCTGGTACATAACCAGATAATTATTTTTTACAAAGAGCGAAATTTTTAAGAATTTTGTTAGTTCAGTTTCGATCTAAATTAAAATTACGATTTATAAATTAATATTTTGAGTTTCCGCAATACTGTAATTTTTAAAAAATTGAAGATTTAAATTATTTTTGTTAAATTAAAATTATCTTATTAATTCTAAAAATTCCTACTTACAAACCTTAACTTACACGAGAGAAACGAGAACACACAATATGAGACTTTTAATTTTGAGAATTGTCATCTAAAATTTCTTAAGTATTCTTAAATACAAAACCCAGATCCCCCGAAAAAATAGAAAACCTTCGGCTAAGATTTACAATATGTAGAATTTCATTTAATTTTCAAAATTTTGAAATTTCTAATCAGAAAATTTTTAAATATAAATTCTAAAGAATCTAAAATTTAATTTTAGGTTCTAAAGTGAAAATTTAAAAAATGTAGGCTTTATTAAAAGTCTTTAACAATTTATATTAAATATTTAATTCCTGTATCGTAAACAATTTTTTGGGCTTCAAAATTTTGTTGAACACCTTTAAACTTCAAAGTGGAATAATTATCTTAATCCTAATTCTACAAATATTTTTAATAATTAAAGAGATTTAATAATTCGATTTGGCTAAATTGGTTAAATAAGACTTTGGTTAAATTCCTTCTGAACTTCCAAATGAGTTTGGATAATTTTTAATAACTCAATTATTTTTATTTATTTTCTTAATTTTTTTAAGAAATATTTCTAAAAAGTGTGAATTACAAAATTCAGTTTGAACAAGAGAAAGGAGAACCCAATTTAAAAATGGCAAATTCTAATTAAAAAAATTCCACAAGAGAATCGAAAACTCCTAATCTGAGATTTTTCGTATCTGTAGAAATCCTCATTTAAAAATACAATTTCCAAATTTGAATTCAAAATTTTAATAAAGAAATAATTCTAAAAATAATGAATTGAAGATTTTGGAAATTATCGATTCGAATTATAAAAATCACAAATCATTATTTGGAGTTTTAGTCGGAGATTTTTGAAATACTTACTAAATTACGAGCAATTTCCAAATATTGTAGTCTATAACAATTAATTAATTGTTTCAACACTCAGAATCACTAATAATTAGAGATTTTTAACACGAAACACGCTAAAATTTTTTTGATTCTAATTTTTATTTTATTTTAGTATACTAGTTTCGATCACTAAGTGATCATTGTCAATGACAATCATTGTCCTGACCAATTTCGTACCGGAATTTTTCTAAATTTGCTCAACAGCCATTTAGCGATTTTTGTAATGGGTGCATTAATATTTGATAATATTGGCCTCATTTTGTTTCCGGATTTATGTGTCTGAGGTAATGCACATAGTATTGGTAGCTTCGGTTTGCCTACTTTTGAGCGATATGGAATGACTTTGTCGTTGAAATTTCTTGAGGTATAGTTGGTTGCGTCTAACACTTGTTTGCACATAATATTTAGGGGTGACTTTTTACATTCCAAATATCCACCATCTGTAAGCATTTTTAATATTCCATTATCATAATCCATTTGGTTCATTATTATAATAGAGTTGTTTTTGTCCGCTTTTGTGAAACAATATCCTTGTCGACCCGAAGTTGTTTCAGGATTTTTCTTTTTTCAGATTTTCACTGCTTCTTTATGTAACCTTTATTGATTATCGAGAAACAAGAACAAGAGAAGAGTAAAACCGTTACACAAAGCAAAGCTGGTGTGGCTGACTTTGAAAATTAAACATCTACATATGTTCGAAAATAAAATGTAATGAACTAACGTTATGTGAATTATGAGTGTTTCAAAGTGTTTCTACACAAAACGAGAGAAATGTTGGATCACTCGAAATTCAAAACAAAAGATTGCACTAAAAATTAAAAATTGAAAATAAACCCACCACAGAACCATTCGTCGTTGTTAAACCAATCGAAATTGCCCATCAAAGCATTAACTATGGAACAAATTCGGTTTCATAATAATGGAATAAATTATGCTTATTCGGGAGAAAATTTGCCAATAATATAGATATTGTGACAATCATAGAATCGGGAATAAAAACAGCACCAATTGATGTCTGGAATGTGATAAGATGAAAATGTGATAAACAAGGAAGGTTACATAAAAAATTTAAAAAAAGGCACCGAAGGGAAATCAAAGAATCAAAAAACACAATTACCAGTTGATCTCAAAATTAACGTCCAAAATAGATCCACCGAAGACAAAATTGAGAGTTTATGAAAAATCTGTAATTTCAATACTTAAACAATTTTCAAAATATAATGTTTTTTCCATTTTCAGCCACTGAATTTTAAAATTCTCGACATTATTCAGCAAAATGTTCATAGTTGAAAGTCTAAAATTATTATCAAGAACTTTATCGTGTCTCGATCTGAGAGCTTTTGTCGCATTTTTGGAATTTTTAAGTTTTGACAAATACGAGATTGAGTTTAAAGTGAAATAAATAACCCATAGTACTCCTCTGTGTATTCCAATAAAATAAAGTTTCAATACATTTCTTAATGAATTTTAAAAGACATTCATGTGATTAACTGTGTCTCAACCTCGATATAATAATATGTATATTTTACTGAACAAAAAAAAAACTTAAAAATCATCAACCACAAAAAAAAATTAAAATTAAAATTATATTAAGTGGGACGGTTAAAAAAATACCAACAATAATATTTTTAATTCTAAATTTATTTTGTTTTTGTTGAAATGCATTTAGTGATGGTGGTGGTACAGCCAAATAACAATCCGTAAAATGCATATTTATGAATTTATTTTTAACAAAAAAAAAAAAAAAAAAATCGTCTTAAAAATTAACATTTAAAAAACATTTTTTCGCTGCAAAAATTATAAATTCAATAAATTTTTCCAATCTCCTGTGGCTCATTTTTATCATTATCTCGTCGTTGTATTTTTTTTTTGTCAGACAATTTTTTTTGCTGTTATCAATAGTGGTGATATTTTTATCTTCTAGTGTTGATTTCTTTTTTCGTATTATTAGTTTCATATAATCTTTGCGACAGTAGCAATTTTTGTATTTTAATTGACTGGATATTTTAAAACACTTTGATTTTATATAGCTCTGCTACACATTCTCCAAAATGCATTTATAACAATATCAGAATACTAATTGCAAATTTTGCGCGGCTGCATAATAATATATTTCTTTAACTGCAACATTTTGATTCATTTTATTTTAATTATATACTTGAGCGAAAAAAAAAAAATTAAATTTATTCAAATTAATATTAATTAAGATAAATAAAAGAACTAAAATAAATACAATCGCCAATATATGTGTATCTATATATATTTATATATGTATAAAAAGTATTATACGATTCGTTTAAGGTAAGTTATTTGTTTGGGATGGATGGGATATTATCATTTTTATAACATTAAATATATGTATAAGAAAAAAAAAATATTAAAACCTGTCCTTCAATATTATTAAATTCTATCTTTGGTGTTTCCAAGTCATATATTTCATTAGTTTTTATTTCTTACCGTATATATGTCTGTATATTTATCTGTGTGTTGTTGTATTTTTATAAATAAATATATAAACTTCTTAAAGTCTGAATGAAGTAAAAATTCTTTTAACAAAAACGACTTTTGATAAAAATTCAAATCATAAGTAAATTCACATGTTGCAAAGATAATTCGCGCTTTGAACCATAGAACTCTATATGTGTACATATAAGCGAGATGTGTTTCCCAGGAGTATACAATTTTCAAAACTCATACATATAGTGTACGATGATGTTGCACAATTACTGTGTGTTAAATTAATAAAAAATCTACTCTACTCTAAAAAAAAAACAAAAAAAACGAAAAGTGCATTATCGTAAATGATAAAAACAAAACAAAAAAAATTATTTAAGTGTTTTTAATCGAGAAAAAAAATTAATCAATGTCAATGTATTACCGTGAACTTTTTTCGTCTTTATACTCTTCATAGTAAAATCATGAGAGTTTAAATATGTCAAAATCAATTTTAAAATCATCATCATAATCGTCATCCAAGAAAACTAAAAACTAAAAAAAATTAATCCGTTTAACTTACACAAAATCTTATAACAAAAACTATGGCTGCATATTTTAACGCTATCTTTCCGTTCAAATCAAGTTGACACCGTGAATGTAAAGCAATGTTACAACAACAAATTTTACTTTTTTATTTTTTTTAATATTGCAAAAATAAAGTATTTTTAAGAAACAAGTTGCCACCACCATGACAAAGTAATAATAATATGCGATCGGGCAGGAAAACTGGTCTGCGCGCGAAGATACAATATTATATACAATCCAGCCTTACACACAAAATTGACTTTTGTCATGTTTATTAAAAAAAAAAAAATAATAAAAATAAAATACGAATAAATTATAATTTAACTTTACACAAAACAAAACAAAGTAAAAAAATAAAGTTTAATTTACAAAAAAAAAAAAAATTATGACATTTTAAAATGAATGAAAAATAATTCATTTCATGTTGTTGCTATTTGTTTTGTGCAGTTCGTAAACACACGCATACACACAAACCAAATTCACTTTTAATTTAATCAAGGATTACTCCTATAAAGTTTAAGTTTATAATTTTACTTTTTTTTTTTTTGTTTGTTTTGTTAACTTAATTTTTTTTGAGTGTGTCACGTTTGATGAATATCTCTTAAACTTCCGAGATAAAATAAAACAAATATATTACTACATAAATGCACCTGGAATGCAATTTTTATGTTGTATAATTTTGTATAAAAATTCAGGAAATTAAATTTATGTAATTTATTTGATTCAACTATAATTTTAATTTCTGCACAATGAATCTTCCCTCATGAATCATAATTCATGCTCTCATATTAATGAAATGACTTCTGAATCATTAGTTCCACCAATTATACACAAACATGCAAAAATGTAGTATAAAAGCTATAGCAAAAACAAAATTGTTTGTAATAGTTTAATGTACTATTCCTTTTGAATTTGCCATAGTTACACAAACCGATAGTACTAAATAGGCTGAAAATATCATAGTTTTTTGAAAATATTATTTTGCAATTAAAGATTTTAATATTCATTTATTAATTTAAAATATAATAAAATAAATTTGATTGATCACATGCCAAAATAAGATATGAGGGAAATGGGTGGCACAGCCGCTTTCCGAATCGAAAACTGGTACAGTCAAATCTGTTGAAGCTCCCATTAATTATATATAGTATGTACATATGTATATTGAATAAATTGGAGAAATCCTTAAAAGAGCAAAATAAACATCTGCTTGTCCTAGTGCTAAAATTAAATACCAATAAAGAGACTTTCATCTTCGTCGGGCCGAATGTGGGCTGCTATATGAGTCCCAAATGAAATTGTAAGCTGCTTGCACAAATTTACTAAAACAAAATTTAGAGAAAACACGATTTTGAGCAGATAATTGGTATTACTAAAACATAAGCAAAATGTTGGTGTCATTTTATTCGTGAACCGCTAAAAAATAATTAAAAAAATTAATCAACGAGATTTAACAAAAAGGCGTACACAAAATGAAACGGTTAAGTTTAAGCTATTGTGATGTAAGGTACTAATAATTGAAATTTATTTTATTAAACACCTTGTTATAAATGAAATTAATGTAAACATAAAATTTGTAAAATTTTAAAGAATGAAAAACAAAAAAATTCAGGCAGTCTGTCTGAGTCCGTGTACTAATAAAATACAAAAAATTAAATAAAGCTTATACTTAGAACCAAATAAACCAAATAAAATATTCGAAAGTCGTTTAATTAACGTCTATTAAAGTGTGGGATAACGATAGTGATCAACGGCATCACAACATTGGTGGCAGCGGAGGGATCCGCTAATTATTAGTATAAAAAATTCATACGTGACACGCGTTGATATTTTTTTTTTTGATAATTGGATCTAAAATTATAAAGCCAGGGTTTCGAACCGAACCCGAACCCGAACCTCGAACTCGCTCCGGTTCAAATATTTTTAGTAATTTTTTCGAACCCGAACCTGAACCCGATCCCAACATTTCGCGGGTTCGATTCAACCGGGTTCCGGGTTGACAAAAAAAATCGCATGTTACATATATTATTATCATAATCCAACAATTTAGACAGCTGGGCTAACTTTGAACTAAACGTATAACAGGAGTTTACTGTTTATGAATCTCTTCTCACGGGTCGACAAGGAGAAAAATATTATGGAATAGTGGGAAAACCATAAAATTGAAATTCCAGTTTTATACGAAGCTGCAAAAGTTGTGTTAGCTATTCCTGCAACGCAAGCTAGTGTGGAATGGGTATTTTCGGCTTTAAAGTTTATTTTAGCACCACAAAGGGTACACCTCAAGAAGAATCATTAAGATATATCCTATTCGTCAAACTAAACGAAATGCTTTTAATGAAATGAATAAATATCGTCATCTCAGTATTTAAGTGATACAAACGCATTTTTGTAATTTTGGAGTTAGAACTGGTATTTTACGTAAAACTGTGGACTGGATCATCAAATCAGATTCCAACGTAGTTATTAGACCACTTCGTCAGTCTAGTTTTTAAATAACACAAATGAATTTTAGTCAATTTGTAGTTAGGATCGTCACATTACATAATGGCAGACCTAACTTCGAAATGATCAGAATGCGTTTGTAACATTTAAATACTGAGGTGAAGATATATCGATTTTTTTTATATACCTGTGAAGTTTTATTTTTTTACCAACCCGAACCTGAACTCGAACCCAATTATTTTCTTGCTTTGAACCTGAACCAGAACCCGAATCCAAAATTTTGCGGGTTCGAACCCCTGTTAAAAACTATTGTTTCATACACATGATTTCATTCATAACATAAATTTAAAAAAAAAGAAAAAAACAACAACGTTTTAATTAAATTTAATTACCAAAATATATTAATTAATTTCAAAATCTAATTATTTTAAAATATTAATTAAGTTACATTTTAATTATAAATTAAGTTTAAATAACCATTGTGTAGTGTATCTTTGCGATGATGTGTATTTAAGGTATACCATTGCTTAGAGTAAAAGAGAGATGGGAGATGACCTTACAACGGAATTGAAAAAGGAATTAAGATCTAGAACCATTTCCATATCTACAACTTCTTCAACCACACTAAGTCCAATATTAACTAAATTTAAAAATACTACCGATTCTGAACAGTCATCTTCAGAAAGTGAATCCGAAAAATCACGTGAAGTAAATATTACTCAATTGAATCTAATAGTGAGTAAAGATAAAAATCCTGCATATCCTGAACCACATTCAAAAATTGAATCTGAAAATTTGGTTACAGAAAATATTACTCAAAACTCATCTTTTAAAAATACAAAACAAATTAAAATGGAGTTTGACATGTCTGTTTTTCTAAAAATTATCCCTGTATATTCCGGGTGTAGCTCCGAACTACATTATTTTTTACAGTGTTGTGATACATATTATGATAGGTTAGCCGTATGTAAAGAACAAGAAACATTTCTTTAGCTTATTCCAACACGTATTAAAGGCAGTACACGAAAACCGCACTTCTTGCATTTACTAGCGGATTAGCACCACCAGTCAAAGCGACAGTTAAGGTCTTGAGATGTATCGATTTAAAAGATGCAATAAAATGTACCGTTGACGAAGAACTTTCGAACAAATTTTTCCAGAATATCTCTCCTAATACGTCTAGTTTACGCACTAATTTTACACATCGATCTCCAAAATGCCAACTTTGTGGTAAATTGGGACATATCGCAAGACAGTGTCGAACTAGCTATTTATATCCATTTTCAAATCAACAACAACATCCAAATCATCATAGGCCAATTAATCGATATTCCTTATTCTGCTCCTTTTGTAAAATTTCTGGACATCAGTTCGAAGAGTGCCGTAATAAATTTCGTTATCGAAAATCATATAGTACGTCAAAATTTAATTTAAACTCGACTATTCCTATTAAAAATATACAATCTACCTCAACAAAATCCAAATTTGTCAAGATACATTTAGATTCATTTTCTACCAACCTAACTGAAATTCCTTTACTTTTGGTGGACACAGGAGCCGACGTTAGTCTTTTTAAATTAAAATATCTTGATCCAAATACATTATTATATCCCAATATGAAATGCTCTATTACTGGAATCTCTGACGAGCAGTTACATACCATTGCAGGTTGTAATTCTCATATCGTTTTACCGAACAATATTCAAATACCTCAGATATTTCAAATTGTTAAAGACGATTTTCCTATTCCATGTGTGGGCATTTTAGGTAGCGATTTTATGGAGAAACACAATTGCATCGTAGATTATCAAAACTGAGTTTTAAAAATTCCGGAAAGTCTAGGTAGTTCGAAATATTCAGATTTGTCATTCAAATTTATTCAAAACAAAATCGGTGACATTATTCCGCCACGATCGGAAATAATTGCACGCATCTAGGTCAATAAAATATCGAATTATGAACCGAATACAAATTATTTATGTTTAGCTCAAGAAGCTTTCCCTGGAGTTTTTACCTCCAACTGAAAATTAATAATTAAAATTTGTAGAGATTATAATGACATATTTCATGTAAAGGGAGATGTACCTACGCATACCAATTCCACTATACATAAGATTCCACTAGTATCTGATTCTGTTTCACCTGTCCATAAAAAGCCATATAGGCTACCACAAAGCCTAAAACCTGAAGTTAACTCGCAAATAGCTAAAATACTTGATCAAGGGATTATTTAGCACAGCACAAGTCCTTGGAATTCACCAACTTTAGTGGTTCCCCAAAAAAAATCAATTGACGGATCTAAAAAATGGCGAATTGTTGTTGATTTTAGAAGAGTAAATGAATTAACAGTCGGTGATGCATTTCCTCTTCCTGACATTAATCAAATACCCGACCAACTGGGAAACTCCACGTATTTCATGACCTTAGATATGGAAGACGGATATCATCAAGTACCCTAGCTATGGACATTATCAGTTCCAGCGTATGCCTTTTGGTCTTAAAGGAGCACCTGGAACGTTCCAGAGACTTATGAATGCAGTTTTGTTAGGTTTAAACAATATCAAATGTTTCGTATACCTCGACGAGGTAGTAGTTTATGGATGTAACTTACAGGATCACAATCGTAAACTAGTAGACGTATTCGAATGTTTTAGAAAACATAACCTTAAATTAAACCCATCCAAATGCGAATTCCTAAGGAAAGAAATATTATACCTTGGCCATAATATTACAAAAACCGGAATAAAACCAGATCCACAAAAAATTTAGACAATACAAAATTTTCCTATTCCCACATCACAAAAACAAGTCAAATCTTTTATTGGACTGGCCGGATACTACCGACAATTTATTAAAAAAATTTCCAAGATTATAGAACCACTTAATGGCCTATTAAGGAAAAATCGTAAATTCGAATGGACTCCGTTTTGCGATGAGTCATTTGTAAAACTAAAACAAGTAATGTCCAATCCACCTATTTTGCAGCGACCAAATTATGAGAAAACGTTTCGAATAACTACAGACGCTAGTAACGTAGCTATTGGTGCCATATTGTCACAAGACTACTCAAGTGATGATTTACCGATTGCGTTCGCTAGCCGAAAACTAAATGAAACCGAGAGCAAATACTTTACAACAGAAAAGGAACTGCTAGCTATCATATGGGGAGTAAAGAAGTTCAAGCCCTACGTCTACGGTACGGAGTTCGTAATTATAACTGACCATAGACCTCTCACTTGGTTACATAAGGTATCGAATCCAACATCAAAATTATTGAGATGTCGTGTTGAATAATTGGAGGATTATCAGTTTCGCGTTGAATATAAACCCGGAGTTAAAAATCAAAACGCAGATCTCCTTAGCCGAAGTTTTCCCGATAACTTGGATACTCCTGTAAATCTGCGAGCCTTGAAAATAGTCACAAGAGCGCAGGCACGATCCAAGTCGATTCCACTTCGACTTGATACCCAAAATGTACCGGTAAACAATCAAATAAACGAAAATGGCGATGAAACTCACACGCCTGCAAGTTCCACAGAAATTCAGAACGTAACGAACGAAACGAAAATTGAGCGACTATTACAAGAGTATCATAATTCTGCGCTGGGACCACATCAGGGTATTAGAAAGACGTATGAAAGAATAAAAAAATATTACAAATTCCCAAATATGCTAACTACTATCAAAAAATTCATCAAACTCTGCGAGAACTGCCAGAAAAATAAATACCGTAACAAAAATTTGATTGCGATGAAACTCACCACTAGTTCCAAAAAACCCTTCGAGAAAGTTTTTATGGACATTGTTGGTCCTATCAATCTACCAAGTTATTTCGGAAACAGGTATATTTTAACTATCCAAGACGACTTACTGAAACACTCTTCAGCAATTCCAATTGAAAATCAAGAAAGTGAAACAATATCCCGTGCTTTAAGTTTACACTTGGGGTTGCATTACTTATTCAAAATTTAATGGTATATTTATCAAAAATTTCACATTTCAAAAAAGGCTCATAGAGTATTTGCTAATCGTTTCCTAAATATTGGTTTTCGCTTTTTAGCTTAGGTTAAAAAAAAATTCTCACAGCAGATATTTGCCATTTTAAGGGTATGAGTTATATCCAGCAGAAAGAAAACTATTAACTCTATAATAAAACATCATGATTAACAGGATTCAGGCACTCTAGCGAAATCGAGCAAAACATATAATGAAATTATGCCTTCAGAATTGGAATATAAGTTCCGAACAGTTAAACAAGCGTCGTTCTCAGAACGACCTATATTTTAGCCCGCAATGTATAAACCAACTATCAAGTCTATTTATACTTACTATAGGTCATAACCATATTTACAGAGAGGTAAAACCCCTAACTGAGGGAAACAAAGTTGTGCTGTTGTGGCGAAAAATTACACAATTTACTCATGAACGGTTTAAAAATGTTGTACTATTAGCAAACCAGCAGAGATGACCTTAAAGGAAACCGCTGAAATATTAACTAAATTTTTTGAAAAAAAAGGAAACAATTGTTAGCCTGGGATAAATTGCTTGCTTACGTTTAAACTAGACAGCGAAGATTTCAAAATACAGCTAACACAGCTATTAACACTCTATTAGACAAGGGAGGCTGACGAACACCGTATTTTAAATACGCAAGTTTGTGCCATTAAAATCAAACATAAATTCTCTAAAAGGTGTCAGATCGGACATAAAGACCACCATTGGTAGAGCACCAAAAATAAGTTTGAAAACTAATGCACGGAAGAAGTTTCCTAGAAAACTATCTCATATCAACATCAGAATACGCCACTCGGAAATACATTACAGTAGATAAAAATTAGGACGCAGTAAAACTTTACAGTGACGCCGCATCGAATATCTCATTATCTACGAGGGAAGCAAACGGCCTCATTGAGTTTAACCTGCACCCACACACTTTGAATTTAAATTTCTAAAAATTTGTTTGTAATATTCGCGTGTTTTGTCCTAAATCGCACCTAATAAATATGCCAAATATTATGAATAAATGATTTTCTCGGTTTTCTTTAAAAAACCCTAGAGGAAGCTGAAAGCAAAGTGGCATAAGATCAAGACTCATAAGATCTAGACTATCTGAAACAAACTTCGGTTTTCGAAAAATGGGGATTAGCCACTTTTATGTCAGCTTCGTAGGATTTTCTTAAGAAAATCGGGAAAATCATTTATTCATAATGTCTGGTAAATATTGCATGAAATCGAATCAAAACATGGTATATCTCCCCTTAAATATTTTTCCATTCTTACTTTCCAGATTTAAATTTTTTTTGACATCAGATTTTACTTTTCCTAACAGTCCTCCCCATAAATAGCATACACTCCAATTAATGTAGTCGTAACCTGTACCATGTCAAATAACAGTGAAGTTTTAATATGCCCTCTATAAACCCTAGACGACTGACATGAAAATCCTCAACTTGCACTGATTTTGTCGACAATAGTCATTTCAAATGGCTGCTAGCAGAGCTATTTGTCACCTGAAATTATATCGTGACAAGAAAAGTGTTTTGAAATGAATTGAGTTGTATAATATCAATACAATATGACGTTTTTCATAGTAGTCATCTAAGAATTATAGAAGGAATATTAAAACTTGACTATTATTTGGCCTGATACAGGATACGACTACGATAATTGTGGTGTAAATTTTTCAAATTTCTAAAGTTGTTTGAGTCAAGTGCCGTGGTTTTTGTGTAAAATTGTGCAGCTGAGAAGCTGTTGAAAATTAAAAAAATAACAGAAAAATTGTGTAAGGTATACTTATCTCGACGATCGACGATATACTGATCGCTGGAAAATCGATAAATGAATACGAGGTAAATGTATACCGGCTTGTAAAGGGTAAATTACTCAATAAAAATGGCATTATTAAGAGCTTTTAGTTAACACATTACAAACCATGCCTGACAATATACTTTACTGCAGTCGCATTTAACCAAAATTGCGGCCATTAATACAAATTGCCTTCGACTTCCAACTAAAATTCAAAAACACAGTGGACTTCGGATACGCGAATATTTTTGTCGCAGCTTATTAGAGCCTTTAGAAACCATGCCTGTTACACTCAAGTCATTACAGCTAATCCAATTTTACAGAATGTCATTCCAAGCATACCGGCAGATTTAACTTAATGGATGTAACCTATACCGCTTCATATACTAGGTTACTAAGGATAATTATTTAAGATTAATATCAAAAGTTGATATTTAAACAACTTCTTAGAGGATATATCGCGAGAAGATTATGCGAGATATGGTTAATTACAACAAGTACAAAAACAAATCTGCAATGAGTATTGTGCCTTGGTAACCAGATAACGATACACAATTTTGTTTTGAAATATTCAAATCTCGATGCTTTGACATACTCAGCAAAGCTCGGTTTCATCCAAATTCTAACAGCTAAACAAACAGGTTCGTAGACATACCGCATAAAACCAATTAAAAAAACATTATAAAAATTATATTAACACACAATACACATATAAACATAAACTCAACATGTCTGGGCAACACGTCACCTGCCGAATACTTCATCGGCCGTAAATTGAAGACTATTTATGACTATTTGATATTCTTTCCAACAAAGAGAAATCATTTCAAATTTCGCTTCCGTTTTAAAGAAGGAAATATTGGGATCACGCTATATACTATTAATCTCCTTTATCTCCTTCTATATACTATTAATCTTCTTTATCTCCTTCTGACAAAAGTTTTCTTGCAACATGATTTATCACGCTCATGCAGTAAATTGTAATTAAGAGTCTTACCTGTTTACATAATCGCGTTACAAAGTCACTAGACACAAATTTTATCAGAATAAACATACAAAACAACCACTTTTAGTGTAATTTTGGAATCAAATATCAACATTTTTTCTAACACTTTTAAAAGTTACAAAACTATTGTTAACATTTTTCGAGAATTATTACAAAAGTTAAAATACAGAATTTAATTTTTTATTCCAAAAACTTCAATTTCTCATCATCTCGTGTTAACAATTTGTCTTATATCTGATAATCTCCCACAAAAAAAAAATGAATTTGGAATTGTAACAATAATGTGGCATTGTTTTTGTAAAACACCGTTAGAATTTAATTAAATCACTCGCCGTTAAGATGCGTTTAAACAAAAAACTTCAGTTTATCACATTTACAAACTAAAACCAAATTCACCATGTTCACAATGTTCTAAATCACCTTGGTTTAGTTAAAATCTTAAGCATAAATTTAATTCCCAAAATTTTTATTTTCACTTTCACGTTTTAAATACAACTAATTTATGGACTAACAAAATCCGACTTGGCTAATAAAATCCGGTTTTAAGTTTTTTTTTTTTTTTTTTTTTGTTTTGTTTAATTGCATACGGTAAAAATTAAAAATTAAACATGAAACGATGAGTGAGTGCAGTGAGGTAGAATTGGTACAGTATACGGATAAATAAAAAAATTAATTAATTATGCTACTTATGAGATTTAAATTCAATTCAATTTTTAAATAAAGCTCTAACGTTCAACATAATGCAAAACGATCGATTTTGATGAAGTTTGGAACTTTTGAAGCTTTTCGGTTTCTCATTGTTTAAGAGCAACCAAAACATTTTTAAAGTGTTTCAACATCATAATCGCTTCCGTTAATTTTACTGTGGTTTTCGTAATATTATCCCGAAAGTGAAAGCTTTTGAGCTATTGGATATTAAATACAAATAACATTTGTAATTCTAAAGCTTCAAATTATTTTAATTGTAAACGGCGGACAGGCAAATAGAATTAATGTATGTCATGCTCTAATTTAACCCACTAATTAAATTATTTAATGTATGGCAAAAATTTTCGGCGCATAATGTGTAAGGAATCTATGGTAGAGGTCGTCAATAATTTCTTTGAGCTTGAAATTACTTGAATTGTTTGTAGCGTACTACTTGTATGTTGTCGTAGTGACAAGTACAATGAACGGTTATTTCAGAACCAGTACATTGTTTATTTGGCTGCCAAATGCAACTTCACAGGAGTTATTCTAACCGTACGTTTCAATAACCGTACGGCCAATGAAAGTTAAACACTAATAATTTCTCAAAAGTTCACCTAAAAACTTAAGTTAGGATGATTACCGGGTAGTACACGATCGATAGTGGCAATTCAAAAACAAGATGATCTTCCAGTTCAGACTGAACTGGATACGAATTTATTATTGACGATGATGAATAATGATGGTTGTCTGACCCTATCTAGTAACACAACGAGTTCTCAACATGAACGGGTAATTTCATCTTAACATTCGACGATTCCGAAACAGCGGCAAATTATAATCGGCACCGGTGACTTGATTTCATCACTCCAAGTGGTTGCACCTCGGAAAACCATTTTTGTGTCCAGACTCCATAAAGACGTTTCTGAACTGGAAGTTTTATCCTATCTAAAAGACAAGTTTGGTGTTGTGGATGTTAGTTGCAAACGCATATTATCACGTCGAATCAATGAAGAAGACCGTAATTTTTCTTCGTTTCGGATAAATGTTCCGGTATCTAGCGTGGATAGCATGCTTCAACCTAGCTCATGGCCATCAGGTTTAGTGATAAAGGAATTTGTGATTTATAAGAGGAAACAAAATAAGAACAATAATTTTTTTCCTTTACTTCAACGACCTCCATGCAGTCAATAACAGATCCCAGCCAAAAATCGAATTGCATACTCTATAAATTATTTTATCGCAATGTTGGGGGAATGTCATCGAAGTCTATGGAATTCCGCAATTTATTTTATTCGATACATTTCCAATTATATGCTATTGTGGAAACTGGATTTCATTGTGGAATTTACAACGCTGAATTCTTTCCAAATGATTTTATTGTTTTTAGATGTGACAGATCACCTTTGAATAGCTCGAAACAAACGAGAGGTGGTGTCCTCTTGGCTGTTCATTCATCACTTCATTGTGAGCGTATCATTGTACCGGGCTGTGTAACAATTGAATTTTTATGTGTTAAAGTTTTTATTTGTAAAAAAAACATTTTATTTTATAGTTCTATATATATACCGCCTAGATCTTCTATCGATATTTATTTAAATCACATAGATTGTATAAGTGAAATAGTTAATATGTCTCATTGTAATGATACTATAGTAGTGTAGGGCGACTTTAATTTAACCAATATTAATTGGTCGGTTGATTCTGAATCATTGGATATATTACCTTCTAATGTTCTGTCTATCAATGACTCGGCGGTAATAGACGCATTATTTAGTTTTAATCTTAAACAAATTAATTTATATTCTAATGATAATAATTCGTTTCTAGTTTACGAATCTTTGACATCTTTTAAGAACAATGATAAAGATCATAATTCTCTCGAAATTGAATTTCATGTTAATAACGTTAATGCTAAATGTCGTGAATTTTCTGTGGATGATTCGTTCTATGATTTTAAAGCATGCGATTCCCACGGTATGTCTGAGTTTCTCCGATGCATATGCTGGAATGAGTTATTTCTTAAAAATGATATTGATGTAAATGTAAAAAGTTTTAATGATTTGCTATTTCTAGCCTTTGACCGTTTCGTACCTTTGAAAAGGAAACGTAACTACAGTTACCCTCCATGGTTTGATTCGGATTTGATTAATCTGCGTAACCGTAAGAATAAAGTCTTTTACAGACTTCGAACCAATGATTGTGACTCTAACAAATCTATTTTTGTCAATTTTCGGGATCAATTTAAATCCGAATTTCATACTAAATATCTACAATACATAAAAACGATCGAAGCTAATATCAAACAAAACCCTAAATCATTTTAGAAGTTTGTTAATGATAAGCGCAAAACAACGGGCTTTCCGTCGATTATGAATTATGATGGAGTTCAGCTCTGCACTGTATCAGAAATATGTACAGGTTTTGCAAGTTTCTTTCAATCGGTTTATAAAGATAATAGTAGGCTTATTGTTGATGACCCTATTGTCAGTAATTGTCAATTTAATATTCCTTATTTATCTATAACTGAAGATGATATATGTAATTCCCTTTTGGATTTTAATGATGGATGTGGGCCTGACGGTATTCCCTCGTCAATACTTGTTCCAATTTACAAAAGGGGGACCGCTCTGATGTATCCAATTATCGTGGAATCTCAATTCTTTCATCGATCCCAAAACTTTTCGAGTTAATTGTGACAAAACATCTGTCATTTCATACAAAAGAAATTATCTCGGATTTTCAGCACGGTTTCACCAGTGGAAAATCTACGACTACCAATCTTTTACAATTTACTAAATTCGTCATTGAATCACTTAAGTCACAAGCCGCCCAGGTTGATGCGATTTACTTTGATTTTGCTAAAGCCTTTGATTCAATTGACCATACAATCATTATAAAAAAGCTCTTAGAAATTGGTGTCGCCCCTAATTTTTTAAAATGGATTGGTTCTTATCTGGTGGGAAGAGGACAATTTGTTTTATTGAATCAAGTCATATCGGATTATATATATTGCCATTCTGGGGTTCCGCATGGATCACATTTGGGCCCAATCATTTTTCTTTTATTTGTGAATGACATTCCGAATATTTTCAAATTTTGTAACTGCTTATTGTTTGCAGACGATTTGAAGGTTTTTAAACATATTCAATCTTTAAATGACGCAGAAGTATTTCAATCAGAAATTAATTCATTATCTCGTTGGTGCTCTACGAATAAATTGTTGATCAATATTAATAAATGCAACATCATGTCGTTCTATAGAACATCCAATCCGATTGTTTTCAATTATCAGTTGGAGGGTAATGAACATTGTAGAGTAACTTTGATTGTTGACTTAGGTGTATTCTTTGATCAAAAATTAACTTTTGCTTTACATCTAGACAAAATAATATTAAAAGCCAATTCTATGTTGGATTTTATTTTTAGAATGACAAAAGAGTTTGTTGATATTTTTTCATGTGTTAGTTTATATACTTCTCTAGTAAGATCTCACCTGGAATATGCGGCGGTAGTTTGGTATCCTCACCATGAAGTACAGATTAAAAGATTGGAATCAATTCAGAAACGTTTTACCATTTACATTTATAGAAAGTTTGGTTATCTTTCAGATCGTAATCAGCCTATGTGGCAGCAAGTGCGTAATCTTCCAGGGTATGAAAATCGGTGTCAAAGCCTTCGAAGTGATACTTTAGCGAAGCGTCGAAAAATTACGTCAGCAATGTTTGTCGGGGATTCTTTAAACGGTCGTATAAGATGCCCTAATCTTATTTCTGCCTGGAACATTTATGTGCCGGGTAGAAGTTTGCGGCAAAGGGAATTTCTATTTATCGAATTTCATAGAACTAATTATGGGTATAACGAACCGACGGCCTCTATGGCCAGAATTTTCAATGATTATTATCATTTGTTTCATTTTGAAAAATCGAGAAAATGCTTTCGGTACGAAATTCGTAGTTGCAATTTATGATTTTTGATTTTATAATATTTTTGCCATATATTCCGTATTGTACAAATTTTAATTATTATAATATACTTTGTAGTTACTATTCATTAAGTTGTTTTTTTAAACTGTAGAATAGATTTTTGTAAATAAATAAATAGATCTCAACGAGCTAATAAATTTTACGGAACGAAATTTAGAAATCAAACTTCCGAATTTCGTTTGAATCATCAAAAATACCCTACATACTGAAACCAGAGGTTGGCTTTGATTTAAAAAACAAATGCCTCTTAGATACAAGCCTTCTGTAACAGGATGATACACCGAATCATAACTGAAGGTAATCTACTATACAACCTTAACATAAATAACTAAATATATGTGATGAATGAAATGACGAAGTATACAGATAGATATTTGTTAGGTGTTTATTGTGCCATTAAGCATTTCCGGTTCATTATCAAAAGTCCATATCTGAACAAAGTCATCGACAGGGACACTACGCTATGTTGAATTCTGTATATTAAAGGCAAAAAACAACGTTGTGGCAAATACCATATTACGCGTGGAAGAAAGTCAAGTTTCTATTTGTTATATTTGTCAATCAGCCTTTGCCTCGGAAAAGTAGTTTCTTTTTAAAAATCACATAGTTCAAAATGTAACCTGGAACTAGTTTCTGATGGTGTGGAAGCAATCGCGTTGAGATTCCCAACGAAATGCGTTGGAATATTTTTGCGATGATACATGATCTGCAACAAACACGGTAACTATCTGGATAGTGACCAGTTATTTTTGGTCCAGTAAAAACAAAGATACGAGGTTTTGGCCCAAGGACTCAAATCCTTGGCAGAAATAAAAATGTAATGGGCATACGCGTTCTGAATATGGACATTGAGGCATCCCCTCGGGTAGGTTCGAACATAAACAAATATAGACTTGTTCGGGCCATTAGCCCCATCTACCATTCGAAATAACGGCTGTTCAAGCAGTAAATTCGAAAGTAATCTTTTCAAAGAATTAGGGCATGATTGAACGTTTCCATCGCCATTTAAAAACCTCTTTAAATGCATGGTCGGATATCCTTAAATGTAGTGAAGAACTTCGATCAAGTCTATTCTTGGATGCACCCCTGCGGATCTTGTCTGCGGTCAAAAAATTACATGTGTTGATCCGCTACTTCGTTACTTAGCTCAGCTAAAATTTCGCAAACATTTTGAAAATTGATTACATTGGATATAATGTATCAATATCCAACGACCGACTCAAAATCAGCCGGAAGAAATAATAAACATTAGTAGGTTTATTCGACTCCGCGACTTCGCTTTCACGTAAATCTAAAACTAATTTTTTATTCGAAATCAACTTAATATTTCCAATACAATAACATGTTTAACCATTAAAACTGCTAATTTGAGGTGGCTAGTCCATGAATGCAACACTTACGTTGCGTGTATAAATAAATTCAGCTGGCTATTTCTGAATACGGCTCGTATTTGATTAAAATAAGAAGCAACCCAAGAAACAATTTCTAACCATGGTTACAAGTCAACCTCTGACATTGGTAACTATTTGGTTATATTTGGGTAATTATATAAACAGGTATATTTTAATCGTAAACATCTGGTTGAATAACTGACCATGCTAGACAAATTTTATGATTTTTATATAGTTAATCTTCAAAGGTAAAACAAGGTTAGAAATTAACATGTCAGTTAATAGCTAACACTTTTTACCCATTTTTAATCTGTTTGTTTTGAGGAATTATTTTCTGGGTTTGATTACAACCTGTTACATAATTTTATTATCAGTAATATATTTAAGTGTTGTTTAACCTATTTAGGGATTAAAAACGTATCTTTGCGAATGATTCTTACTTTATGCCAAATGTGTTCTCAATAATTATTTTGTATAGAGATTCCATATTACTCATTAATATATTGAAAATAAGTTTAAGTCGATGTATAGTTAATAACGAACTTAATGGTTTAATTTCAACCACGGTGAAGCAAAGTTTAACTTTTGCTAACCCTAGTTAATCTTTGACTTGTAAGTTAGAAATTAATGCAGTTTTAGTTAACAAATATTACCACCGAATATCAGAAGTAAATTCTAATGGAATAAGAAGTTAACAATATACTTGTTGGTTTAAAATCAACCGCCTTTCAACCAAAGTTGATTTTAAGTTAGAATCTAGTTAATATATTACTTTATAGTTAGTAATTAACGCATTTCATATTTTGTTTTAACCATAGTAATGCCAACCAACTAACGAATATATTCTAAATATTCATTATAGTTAAAATTGTTGAAGTAGTAAGTGCAGTGTAAGTGTATGTGGAAAATTTAAAAAAAATGAGGTCCAAACGAATAAATAAATTTTTAAATCGCGATACTTTTAGAAGGCGTGTTCAGGCTTATATGTTAAAAAATAAAAGTGCAACCTCAAATGTGGCTAATGTCGAAGTGAAAAGTGTTAATGTGTCATAATGAATCTGTTAATGAGTCTATTAAGTGAATAATGAAGATGAAAATAACAGCTCCGACAAGGAGGAATTGGACATTGAATCTGCATCAGAAGAAGAAAAAGATTCGTTTACTTCCCTAAGAAATCAACTTAGATTATGGGCAATAAATTATAAAACAACACATGTTGCTATAAATGATGTTTTGGCCATTATAATTGGTCATTAGATACATGGAATACCAAAAGATGCACGAATTTTGCTCCAAATACAAATAAATGTGAAATGTAAAATTATGCGACCAGTGGCCCTATTCTGGTAATTCCCGGGGAACGGGGAATAATTTTTTTTAAAGCAGTTATTCCCAGATACATATTTCCAACTTTTTATTCCCCATTTTCTTAAAGTGGATTCTGTCAATTGGGGAATAAATATACAGGGAAAATAATAATATAGTTGTATCAAAATTATTATAATAACTCTTATTTATTATAATACTATCTTTAAAATTATTAACAGTATTAATATTAATAATTATTAATAACAACTATACATCTAAAAATCTGTTCCCCATCAATTCTTTCATAAAATCGGTGTGGAAAAACAAACGTCAAAACTTCTGTAATGGGGAATAATTTTTTCCCAATAAAAAATCTTTCCCGAACACCAGAATACACTTTGGGGAAAAGGGAATAATACTGCAACAAAATCTAAAATTTCTATTCCCCGGGAATTAGCAGAATAGGGCCACAGGAGAATATTCCCATTTTGGTCTAAAGGAAATGCTAAGAAAAGTTTTAGAAAATGTGTCAACAATCCCAGATAAGCTTTTACTGAATTTTAATAGTGATGGACAATAGTGATGGACTCATAAGGACAATTTTGGCCTATTCTGTGTTCAATTCAGGATTTTAACATAAGACCATTTGTGATTGGAATTTACTATGGACATACAAAACCAACCAATGTAAGAAAATATTTGGAGAATTTCTTGAACAAATTAAAGGCGTTGCCCGTTGAAGGAATGACCATAAATTACATCAACATTACTTTTGGAATTAATAATTTTATTTGTGATGCTCCAGCTAAATCCTTTGTTAAGGGAAGTAAAAACCACAATGGTTATTTCGGTTGTGATAGATGCACTGTAGAATAAGACTATTGTAATCGGACGAGCAAAATGAGTTAAGAACCAATGAGAGCTTTCCGAATAGAATTTAGGAAGAACATCAGACAAACGATTCTCCGTTGGAAATATTTCCAATTGATATGGTTTTATGTTTCCCATTAGATTACCTACATTTAATAAGTCTAGGGATAATGAAAAAATTATTACTAATGTGGATAAAAGGAAACTCCAATATGCCAACCAAACTTTCATCTAGGGATTTGAAGGGTGTATCCAATGACTTACGTAAAGATTGCTCGACCCAACCAATTGAGTTCAACAGGAGTATTCGCACATTAGATGTAATAAGTTTCTGGAAGGGGACGGAATTCCGTACATATCGGTTTGTCCAATAGCATTAAATGAATTTGTTTCTACTGATGTCTATAACCATTTTTTTAGTTCTACAGTGTGCGTTACTACTTTTATTGGCAAGCGACATGTTAAGTACATTGAAGTACCTTCTTGCTTATTAAAATCATTTGTGGAAATGTTTGGTGACATTTACGGCTTTAATAATATAAAATATAATGTTCATAGACTTATTCATCTCACACTTTGCAACGTACGGAAACACGGAGTTTTGGATAATTTTAGCACATTTCCTTTCGAAAATGTATTAGGGTTTGTAAAATCTCTATTACGAATTGGAGATAAATCACTTCAACAAATATCTAATCGGCTTTCGGAAAATATATCAACAAACATTTCACCGACGTTAGTAAAATAACCATTTTTAAAGAGGAAACAGGCTACGCAGAAAATTACCTACACATAGATGAAAATGAATGGAACAAGTTTCTTTGGAGAAGCGTCTGAAAAGTTACAAATCCTTTAAAATTAATTTGGTATGTTTCAATTATTAATGAAAAATATTATATTATGCTATAATACCTTTTAAATTTTTCTATATAGAAACATAAATTATCAGCTTATGATGGTGCTGATCTCACTGGGTCAGCTAAAGCTTTGAGCAAATGACTGTTCCAAGACAATTTACTGAAACAGTTTTCATGGGCTTAGACCTCTGAAAAACAATCGTTTAGTTTCTTCAAAGAAATTTTAGAATTAATTATCGCGACTGTAAGACTACTGCACACGCCAATGCGAATTTCTTCAAGAATTATTTAAAGCATGCCAAATTTAGACTGCAATCTAAGTAAATTCTAATATAAATATCTTTCAATTGACGCAATTACAATTTTTACTTTAAACATTTCAGAAACAAATCTAAAAAAATTGAGGTTGCTGTAGGAGATGCTGAGCCAATTATTCAAAAGTGATTGGTGCCCGCATTCAATATTTTATTATTTTTGATTTTTCAAATGAAATAAGTTTTTTGATGTTAAATTGTTAATAGTGAATTTTTGGATTGGTACCTGAATTGAATTCAATATGAAATGTAAATAAATAAATACAATTTTTGCTCAATTCTATGGTTTTTATTTAGTAGTTCTAAATGGAGCAGAATCTGGTCATAGTGAGTTAGATTTTATCCGACATCCAACCTTCAATGTGGGCTGTGAAATAACGGGTCTACAACTGGTCAATACCAACCCATAAGTTGAAATATATTATTTAATGACCAAAAAGCTTAGATTTTCTAGGTTGGGTAACGGTTAAAAATTGCCATAGTTACTTTCCAACCATTTTTATTTGAACTTAACTCGGTTACAAAATAACTTTTTTCAAACCTTTGTTGGTTATATGAAGGTTGATGCTATACTGGTTAGTCAACGGTACCATGACAACAGAGGTTAATATTTACCCTCGCATATACCGGTGAATTTATGGTTAGATCAACGTTTGAGTAACAGACAAATTACTCAATTTAAAACTAGTGCGTTATTTTAGTTTAAGTTTAACAGCAGTTAAAATACCGTTCTCCAACCAAAAAATGTTACTTGGGAAACGAATCTGATTCAATTCGGATTCAATTCAAATAAGAATCCTATACTTTCGTATTCGAATGGTATTTACGACAAATGTATTCAAACAATGTATTGAACAATTTTTAATAATCGTACCTAATCTCAATAATTTAGCCACCTAATTCCATTCAAATGCAAGTCCTTGAGTTCGAAAAAGTAAAAAAAAAAATATTGATTCGTCTGTCTGTACGTCTGGATATCATCTGTACTCATAGTATCTCGAGATCGGCTCTATTTCTGTAGTCAAGGCAGAGAATCAAAAATGTATCTCTAGTATCAGGTACCTACCATACGAATTAAGCCAAAACCACATTGTGATAACCAAATGGACCAATTTTTTATTAATTGGGCGTTGAGTTTGTGGTTGAGTTGGGTTCCATTTGCTGGTTGTTTAAGGGTTGAGTTGACGTTAAGAATTGGTTTGGTTAGAGTTTATTGAGCGGTTCTGCTGTCGATTCATTTGTAGGTTGGGCAAGGTTTCAAGTCTAATTGAGGTTGGGCTCAGGTTGGGCTAAGATTAAATTGGGGTTTAATTAGGATAGAAAATGGTTTGAATTGATGCTGAACTTTTTGTTTGGGGTCGTATTGAAGATTGAGTTGGAAGTTTATTTGAGTTGTTTTGTATTGAGTTCTTGTGAGAATGCAGTTTTTCGAATCACGTTGATTTGAGGATTGAGTTGGACGTTGAGATTGGGGTTAAGTTAAGGAATGACTTGGGTCCTATTTTGGATCTTGTCGAGTTATAGGTTGAGTTAGGATTATAAATGCATGGTTTTTTCGGACTGTGGTTAATAAGGGATTTAATTGAGGATTGATTTGGGAGTTGACAAGGGTTGAGTTGAGGTTGAGTAAAGGATTAAGTAGAGATTTTATTTTGGGAGAGTTGTGGGTTCAAGTATGCATGTATTTTTTCGGAATCTGTTGGTTTGAGGATTAATTAGGACATTAAGTTTGGAGTTGAGTTGAGTAGTGAATTTGGAGTCGAATTAATGTTGAGTTAGGGTTAGGTTAGGGTTCATTTGATGGATTCAAGTAATTTATCAGACCGATGAAGATTGAGGATCGAATTGGAGGTTTGTTTTGAAGTTGCGTTGAAGAGTTGTAATCGAGTAGGGTGTTGAGTTAGGGTTGAACGTCGTAGTTCAGTTGTGGACTTATTTGGGGGTAAAATTAGGGGGTCAAGTGAAGATTAGATTAAGATGAGTTCACGTACACATGCAGTTTCGAACCGTGTTAGTTCAGTCGAACTATCAGTTAGGATTGAGCTTAGAGTCGAGTTGTGGGGTTATTGGGAGGTTAGGTTGAGTTGATTTCAGTTGAGTTCATACACGCATGAGTTATCAAATCGATTTGATATCAGGATTGAGATGGCCGTTAAAATTGAATTTTGAACAGAGGTTGGAGATTTTACTCGATCTGAGGTTGAGTGGATGTTGAGTTGGGGGTTGGGTTACATTTCAGTAAGGTTAAGTGATGGATTCAGTTACAGAATTATTTGTAGGTTGATTCATGGATTGAGCTAGGCATTGAGTATCATATTAAATTAAAGGTATAGTTGAAAGTTGATTTTGGGTTGAATTGATGATTGTTGATGGATGGGTTCAGGTTTTACTTGGAAATTAATGTGGAGATTGAATAACCCCCTACTCTCCACCTGCTATTAATATCAAATTATACCAATAAAAATCGAACAGTTGCTAAGGTGATAAGAAGTTCTGGGTTCTCCGGACTTGTTCTGGTTTTTGAAAGTTTGCTTCTGCGGGGATCCAGGAAAAATATCTTACATTGTTCTGGTTTTTAGAATACATTTATTCAGAACGCTATATTTACTGGCCAAACATTCTTCAAGACATTTCTATTTATATAGAATCGGCCTAGTATCTCCGAAATAAAATTTCACTTAAATTCATCGACAAATGTGTTTGTTCCTTTTGGTGTTAAGGGCGTCGAACATTGTCTGGGTTGGCTTTGTATGGAAAAATAAAATTTGATGTAAAATATCATCCCTTTGATGATGGTAACTGAAATTATAATCCGAAGTTATCAACCAAAATATCCTAGGCAGTGCTCCGCAATATTTTTTGAATTTGGGCCTATATGATATTCTCCAGAGCCGGAATTTATAAATTTTCGTTTAGGAACTATTTAAAAACCAAATATAACATCTCAAATCTTAGATATAAAATTTTATTAAAATCCATTCACAATGTTACACCTAGTTCCATTTGGAGCTAGAGTTACACCTAGTTCCATTTGGAGCTAGAGGCACACTGTGTCTGGATTTTTATTTATGTAAATTTGGCTTTCATTAATTGATCCAAAAAAAACTATCAGAGCGTAAATATTTCGATTTTATCAACTTAATAATTCAGATATAAAATTTCACTAAAATCCATTGACAAACGTGTACGATTTTGTGGTGGAACTTGGGAATGTAATAATGGGCTGGATTTTTTTTTTAATGACCAACGCATCATTAGTAGCGTCCCGATGGTTTACCATTCAACATTTTTATAACATCAGTCTAAATGCGGAAATTACTGATTGCTCGTGGTTTTGATATACCAAAATCGGCTACTACAATTCGGGGCATAGGAAAATTCTGCAACAAAAGTACAAGATTGAATTTCAAGACTTGAAATCTCAAGATAAACAAACGATTTAGCCTCTTTTTTGACGAATGGACTTCGTCTAAGAACCGGCGTTATTTGAATATAAATGCGCATATTAAGTGTAAATTTTTTAATTTGGGACTGGCTCGAGTACGTGGATCTTGGCCGACAGAAAGTTGTATCAAACTTATTGAAGAAAGGCTGGAGTTATTTGGATTAAACTTACATGAAAACATTGTTTGCATTACGACGGATGGTGCCGCAGTGATACAAAAAGTTGGAAAATTACTTTCAGTTACATTTGAGCAGCAACTATGCTTGGCACATGCTATCCATCTAGGAGTTCTTCAAATGAAGGAATCGCTTTTCCTCCGAATGAATGAACGGCGAACTAATGCAGCGAGTTTGCTGCATTATTTGCATACATGCTAACAAGATTATGGCTCTGAAAAATTAGAGCTAGACTCCCCATTAAAGTTTGCACGTCTAAGCAACAAGACGATTTTGATCATGATTAATGACATGTCAAAACCACACAGCAGCTATCTGTCATCTGAATCTGACTCAGAAACTGATGTCGTTGTTGACAAAATTGGATTGTTTTGGAAAGAAAAACTCGATAGGGTAATTCACAAGGAAGTCAATTCCACGATTACTCCGCAATTAAGAACCAAAAATATTATAACCAATGTTATAAAAAAAGAATTGGCTATTTTTGAAGTAAGGGGTAATCGTGGAAAGAACCTGGATAGGTGGTATGACAGCCTTAATTCAATACCACCTACCAGCGTGGAATCAGAGCGCATGTTTTCTGTTTGTGGAAAAATTGCCACCAAAATTCGATCACGGCTAAACGAAGAAAGTTTGGATATTTTGTGCTTCCTCAGATCACATTTTAAAATGGAAGTAGGAAAGTAAAGGGGAAGTTAGGAACCAAAATATAAAAATATATTTTAATTGTTGTTTTTTTTTTTATTTTTAGAACCGGTTCCAGAACCGGATACCCGGGTTTAAAAAATTCTAGCACCGAAAAACCGGTTCTGAGAAATGCTTCGGTTCTGGATTCTATATTTGGCAATAAGGCAAAACTTGATGATAAAAAATATTTTGACATTTCATGTAATTTTTACAAAACAATGGAAGTGGAAATTTGAGTAATCATAATTATTTATTTAATTAAGTGCGCTTGGTGAAAAAATTAATCAAAAGGGGAAATATTGCAAATTTAATTCAATTTTATTTAACAAAAATCGATATTGCAGGTTTACCACACTCAAGAAAATAAGGCGTTCAGTTATTGTACATTACTATAAGAAAAATTTTGATAGTTTTAAGGTCTGCATTAGACAAACTAATTAGACATTTTGTCTCCCGCACTAAACGATTTCACATAATTTATAAGGTTCGCGTGAATTTCTATTAAATTATTATTTTACAGCACTGTATGTATATAAAGTGTAAAACGTTAAGCTGCAATAAACACACAAACTAAATATGAACGGGTATATAGAAGAAACCCCATAATTGTCTATAATTGTGATAATAATCATAAAACAACATAAAATGATCAATCTCAAAAACATTTATATGATTTTTTTTTTTTTTTTTTGTTAAATTAAATTATAACCTTTTGTTGTTGTGTACTATTATCATTAGAACACAACAAGCATAAACAAATTACACATACATAATTCAAAAACTACCTTTCTTAAATATTTTAAGCACTATAATTTTGTATGTATGTATATATGGAGGAGATATTTATATTATTGTGCGGTTGATCAATTTTTAATATGTTTTTGAGGATAAAATTTTGTTCGTTTGGTTTTTGATTGATGTGTGAATTGCCATATGGCAATATTCTTTGGTCCTTAATTTAATTTTAAGTCGTTTAAGATAGTCTATAATTTTTGTAAACATATTAAAATTGTATAAGGCCCCCACACAAAATTAATAAATAAATTATTTTAGATTTTGTTGTTGATTTTTTATTTTTGTATTTTTTTTTTGGGTAGGTGAAAGATAGGGCGTATACTTAATAACACCTTCTTTAATTATAACAAATTACTTGTGTGTATGTTGTTATATTTATATTTATATGGATATATAAATTTTTCCTCGTTGTTGCCGAAATAAATTAATAATAATTTAATAAATATATATATATGAACATCAAAAATTTTGTGGTTTTTTAGGATTTTTTTTTATGTGTCGTGTCCTTTGTATAACTATATAACAGAATAATAATACGGTATAAATCATAATTTAATTCAATTTTGGAATATGTTGTCTATAAAGTAGCATGTATGTATGTACATATATAAGTTATATGAACAGGAGGTAGGATGTTTATTAATCTACAGAGTTTATAAGTCAATAAAATATGTTCGGTTGCGATAAGATCTAATTTTTGGTTGTGTTCATGTTATGTTAATTAAAAATAAAATTTGTATATATTTAATTTGATTGCGAGTTATTGGAAATTTGGTGGTGAATTATAGCGTTTAAATTGGATTGGTTATAAATCAAATTTTTTTTTTTCGGGGAGGACAGATTTATTAATTTAAGGAAATTAATTATTACTTCCACCAAATTACATCCCTATAATGGACTTTGCAAACAATCAACATAATACCGTTAAAATTAATTTCGAATAATGTTAATTTTAATTGTGTTAAAATATTCCCACTGTGAGCATTAAGACATTTTCTTTACGGATTTGATACAAAAAAAAAAAAGTCCAAATTACAAAAAAATTCAAATTTAATTGCTAATACTTTGCTATATCCTTAATTAATTGATTCTGATTTCAATTTTATTATAACATTTATATGTTAATTAAATGATGTGCGGGGAATTGGATATACTCTACTTTTAATGTTTGTGTATATATAATCTGTGTATATATATATAGGGAGACCGAATGGTAACCAAGAAATAAAATTGTAAATAAAAAACTTCAAGAGAAGTAATTAAAAACCATAAAAGAAATCTTTTGACAGATGTTTAGATATATGATGTCATATTTTAAATAATTTTTTTATTTTTATTTTATTGTAGTTTTTTAATTTTTTTTTTTTTTGGTTTTTAACTCGCGCGCTCTTCTTGTAAATATTTAGACGAATTTTTTAAAACCATTCACTTAAAATAATTTCGGTTTTTTTTGTTGTTGTCTTTATGGTGGTAAAGACATAAAATAAAGTTACAGACGAAACACACAACAAAAAAATGCTTTAATTGATTTGGCTTACCACTTTTTATGTTAAATAATGAAAATACGCAAAAAATACTTTGTGATAAACTCACCTGAAACGAAAAAGAAAAAAAAATAAATTTAATTAATAATTTGCTAGAAAATAGTCCAGTCGAGTACAATACATAAAAAAAAAATTTAATTATTTTTTTGGTACGTGCGTTCAGCGTAATATTTAATTATTATTGTATTAAAGGTAAAAAAGTTTTTTATTTCTATATAGGATATATAAAATTCTTGAGTTTGTTGTTTTTAGAAGACGCAACAAATGTAAAACAAAACAAAAACAAAAACTGAGCATAAAATTTACTTAAATTGTAATAATTTTTTTTGTTTTTTTCATAAAATAAATTTTATGAGTTTTTTTAACGATAAGATATAAAAAATAAAAATACGGCTTAAAACTAAAATTAATTTTTTTTTTTTTTTGCAAATAGGGTTAATGTTCATTTACAATCATAAACTGTTTATGATTTGCAATTAAATAAAAAATAAAAAATAAAATAATTACGCTACGTATTTATTTATAAATATGTGGGTGGTTTGATTTTTGACAATATTTTCTAAACATTGTCTTGATTCAAAGAAATAAAAACCAAATTTTTTTTTTTTTTTATTCTATTTATACGATACTCGTACATATTTATGTATACCGCGCGTATTCTCGGAATTAGTTGTTTGTTAAAAAAAAAAAAAAAAGTGTTACACCAAGAACATTATACAAAAAACGTATATTTTCTTTGGCATCGGGTGCGCATTTCAAATATAATTTCTCCTATAAATAGATTTACAGATTGACCAATCTTAACGCTTCTCCGAATCTTTTAGATGTACATAAATGACAATGTATTTTATAAATGCCCGTAACCAATTTTATATATTTAGTGTGTTGTATTTTAATTAGTTGGTGGTAGATAAACCAAAAATGCGTTACCAGAGAATTACAGAAAAACAAAAAAAAAAAAATCCTATAAAATTAAATTAGTGTGCTTTCTTTTGCGCTATTATTACCCAAACAATCATTAAAATATTATAAGTCGTTAAAATGTTTTTATTTCTTACATTTTTAACGTTATTTTTAAAAATATTTATATATTAAAAAAGAAAAAAAAATAGAGAAGATTATAAAAAACCAAAAATAGTAATAAAATAAGATGTTTGCGCTAAAGAAGAAACCATTAATGAAGTAATAGTGTTTCTCATTTTAATACTTAAACATAATTTTTGTTATTTTCGTTGTTTCAAAAAAAAATCGAAAATTTTAAAAAACGCCAAAATTTATTTATGGGAGATGCAAATTATGATTTTATGTTAATTATAAAATTTTAATATATTGTTACAGTCTGGTTTGAAAGCAAGTTTAGAGAAATTTAAATTCCGAAATGGGCGAAGCTATAGGAGCTGTTAAATAAAACAAACTAGAAAACAAAAATTCTTTGCCCTGATCTATCGTTATCTAAAAACCACCATAGGGTTTGATTTTTATGGTAGAGAGTAAAAATTAGAAATAATTTGCTGTTTGATAATTTTATAAATTTTGAAGATTTGGAAATTTTTTGAAAAATTTTAAAAATTGAATATCATGAGAAATTTGAGAATTTGAAAGAATTTCATAAGTTGTAAAATATTTTTTATCTGAAAAATTTTCAAATAAAATTTTCAGAATTTTAATAGGAGAATTGCTAGACGATGAATATTTAAAAATTCGTAAAATTTTCCGAACAAAGATTTGATTAAAATTATTTTCAAAAAAGTGTATTTTCAACATTAAAATAAAACTAAAATTTCATTAAAATTAGGTCTGGCTAGCATCGTAATTAAAAGTTGAAAATTATAAGATTTCTATTAGAAGGTTCGATAAATTTTAAAAACCTGAAGATATCCACTAATAATTGCAAAATTTTTTAAATTCCAGATTTGTTTCTTAAAGCAAAGCAGAAACTGGAAAACCTTGAAAATTTTGCTAATTTTCAAGATTTGTTAAATTTTACAAACTAATTTCATAAATTGTAAAATATTTTAATCTGTTAAATTTTCAGATTCTTATTAAGAATTTTAAACATTTCGAAATTTTTCAATATCGTTTCTGATTTAATTATTTTTAACTCAATAAAATTCAGAATTTGGAAATAATTCCAGAATTATAAGAGGGGGACTGATTTAAAACTGACGAAACTTCAGAAATGATTTGATTAAAATTATTCTCGAAAAAGTGAATTTTCGACTTTATCAAAAAAAAATAAGATTATCTGTTGAACATAGTAGTGAATTAAGTAGTTGAAAATTATTAGATTTCTATTAGAAGATTTCGAGAAATTCTTAAAACCAAAGAAATCAACTAAAAATTGCAAGATTTTTTAAATTTCAGATTTGTTTTCTTAGAGCAAAGCAGAGTATGGAGAACCTAAAAAATGTTCCTAATTTTCAAGATTTGTTTGGTGTAACATAACAAGAATTTAAAAATTTTGGAACAAAATTGAGAATTTTAAAGAATTTTAAAAATTGTAAAATGTTTCAATGGGAAAATTTGCAGATTCTTACTAAGAATTTTGTTAACATTTCAAAAAGATTCAATATCGTTTCCGGTTAAAATATATTTAACTTAATAAAAATCAGAATTTGGAAATTTTCAACATTACATTAAAATTAAAATTTCATTAAAATTTGGTCTGGCTAGCATCGTAATTAAAAGTTGAAAATTATTAGATTTCTATTAGAAGATTCGATAAATTTTAAAAACCTGAAGATATCAACTAATAATTGCAAAATTTTCTAAATTCCAGATTTGTTTCTTAAAGCAAAGCAGAGTCTGGAAAATTTTGCTAATTTTCAAGATTTGATAAATTTCACAACTATAATTTCATAAATTGTAAAATATTTTAATCTGAAAATTTTCAGATTCTTACTAAGAATTTTGAACATTTCGAAATTTTTAAATATCGTTTCTGATTTAAATATTTTTAACTCAATAAAATTCAGAATTTGGAAATTATTCTCGAAAAAGTATATTTTCGATTTAACCAAAAAAAACTAAGATTATCTGGTGAACTTAGTAGTTAATTAAGAAGTTGAAAATTATCAGATTTCTATTAGAAGATTTCGAGAAATTCTTAAAACCAAAGAAATCAACTAAAAATTGCAACATTGTTTAAATTTCAGATTTGTTTCTTAGAGAAAAACAGAGAATGAGAAACCTTAAAAATTTTCCTAATTTTCAAGATTGGTTAGGTGTAACATAACAAGAATTTAACATCCTAATTTTTCAAATTACTGACTGTTGAAGATCTAAAAATTTTGGAACAAAATTGAGAATTTGAAAGTATTTTAAAAATTGTAAAATGTTTCAATGGGAAAATTTTCAGATTCTTACTAAGAATTTTGTTAACATTTCAAAAAGATTCAATATCGTTTCCGGTTAAAATATATTTAACTTAATAAAAATCAGAATCTGGAAATTTTCAACATTACATTAAAATTTAAATTTCATTAAAATTTGTTCTGGCTAGCATCGTAATTAAAAGTTGAAAATTATTAGATTTTTATTAGAAGATTCGATAAATTTTAAAAATGATATCAACTAATATTTGCAAAATTTTCTAAATTCCAGATTTGTTTAATAAAGCAAAACAGAGACTGGAAAACCTTGAAAATTTTGCTAATTTTCAAGATTTGTTAAATTTCACAAACTAATTTCATAAATTGTAAAATATTTTAATCTGACAATTTTCAGATTCTTATTAAGAATTTTGAAAATTTCGAAATTTTTAAATATCGTTTCTGATTTAAATACTTTTAACTCAATAAAATTCAGAATTTGGAAATAATTCGAGAATTTGAAGAGGGGTAGTTGTTTAAAACTGACGAAACTTCAGAAAAGATTTGATTAAAATTATTCTCGAAAAAGTGTATTTTCGAATTTACCAAAAAAAATTACGATTATCTGGTGAACATAGTAGATAATTAAGAAGTTGAAAATTATCAGATTTAGTGATGGGCTAAATCGATCTTTTTTTTTTAAATCATATGAGAAAATGAACAAAACAGAACAAAAAAGATCGATTTAGCACATCACTAATCAGATTTCTATTAGAAGATTTCGAGAAATTCTTTAAACCAAAGAAATCAACTAAAAATTGCAAGATTTTTTAAATTTCAGATTTGTTTCTTATAGCGAAGCAGAGAATGGAGAACCTTAAAAATTTTCCTAATTTTCAAGATTTGTTTGGTGTAACATAACAAGAATTTAACATTATAACTTTTCAAATTACTGACCATTGATCAAATTGTATTTTTGTTAAAGATCTAAAAATTTTGAAAAAAAAATTAAGAATTTTAAATTTTTTTATAATTTGTAAAATGTTTTAATCTGCAAATTTTCAGATTCTGATTAAGAATTTTGTTAACATTGCAAAAAGTTTCAATTCAAGAATATTTCCATTAATAAACTAAATGATAGTAAGTCAAATTTCCTAAAATATTTAAAAATTTATAAAAATGTTCGTAGTGAAAGATTTTCTCGAAAAGATGTATTTTCGACTGTAGTAAAAGCCAGAACATAATTTAATACAAAATTTAGTAAAAATTTAAGATTTTGGAGCATGTATTTCGCCTAAAAGTTCTTTCCCAAAATCTGAAAGCATTAATGTTTTGCTAAAATCTGGTTTGATGTCCCTTATAAAAGACATATAATTTTATTCAAATGTTTGACATTACAGAAACGTCTAGAAATTTGCTAGATTTTCAGAAAGTGTAAAATAATTAAGTGAAGCTAGAAACAACATCATAATTTCAGAACTGGAATTTTAAAAAATTTTTAAAAATTTTTAAAAATTGATAAATTATTAAAATCTGAAAACTTATATTTGGTTTATTTATATTTAAATTTCAAAGGTTCTTTTTCCAATTTTGATTTAGGACCTTATTAATTTTAATATTAAAGAATGTGTTAAACATTTTTGTAATAAATTTCGTAATTTTTAAATATGTATATACCTAGAATTTTATAGACTGGTTACATATAAATATCCGTGTTTTTTTATTTAATTATTTCCAGACACTATCGATCCTTATCGTTCGACAAATTTTTTTAAAATTAAATGCCTGACATAACATTTTACCTGGTTTAGAGAAATACAAAATTTTTTTTTAATTATGAATTTTCCTACTGAATTAATAATAATTTCTAAATTCTAAAAATTGTATCAATTTAGAATCATTATTCAATAAAATTTACTATATTTTCCAGATACATTTAACGTAAAATTTAGTTAGCTAAAAACCAAAAATACTAAGGCCCAAATCGCTAAACGCAAATTAATTCGCAACTACGACTAAAGTGTCTGTTTTTGGTATTTTTGAACCACATTAAAGTGTCGATTTGAATTTGTAGTTACGATTGTAGTCATGGATATCGGTGACTAAAACAGTTCTTACAATTGACGTTTAATACCGAATTTTTTTCGGAAATACATAAATTGTTTGTTGTTGTTGTTTATTAATGAAAGCTGTCATTGTCAAATAATGATTATTTCTGTTCTGTGTTATTTTGTATTTTATTGTGTTTTTCGTCGTTTTTCCTAAAATTATAAATATTTTATAAAATATTAATTTTACAAGTGTAATTAATTGTGATTTTTGCTGTTATTAAAAAAAACTTATCAGTCATGATTGATATGGAAATGCTATCGTCCTCCTCATCTGATGATTCAGATTATTTTTTGAATAATGTTGAATACAAAACGGAACGTGTTTTTCACGAGAGGATTGACGAAAATTACTATTCGGATGATGAGTTTAAGAAGCGATTTAGATTTTCCAAACAAAATATTTCATTTTTGGAGAAGTTGGTTGAAAAGGATCTTTCAAACGTCGACAATAGAGGATTTCCTTTAACAGTGAAACAAAAAATTCTGTTAGTTGCTAGTTATATGGGATATGATAAGTATTATTGAATATATTAATCAAACAAAATTTTAATTTTCAGATGGCACGGCTCAGCGCACGATATGACCATTTATAACTTCTCAAAACTCAAAACGCGGTTTGAAGCTGGAGAATTTGGTTGTAGTTTACTGGTAGGAGATGGTGGATATGCTTGTTCGCATTATCTAATTACGCCATATCGAAACCCTCAAACACCACAAGAGACGGCTTACAATAAAGCATTATGTCCTACCCGTGCCTGCATTGAGTGCACATTTGGAATGTGGAAGCGAAGGTTTTCCGTATTAGCCAAAGGTAAGTTAATCTATAAAAATTAAAAATATCATCTGGTTTTCATTCTTATTAGTTTTTCAGCATCACAGATCCGTCTTGACAATTTACTGCCTGTCATTGTTGCAACTGCAGTGCTGCATAATATTGCAATAGATTTGGGAGATGATGTCGCGGAAGATGGTGATTATTTGCCAATCAACCAAAACGTCCCAAATATTCTAACTAATCTGGCTGAATGTGATTTTAATGGAAATGTTAGGAGCCAAATAACTCAAACTTTTTAAATAATTAGATAGAAACAATAATATCTCTTTTTGTTATAATTGGTAAAAACCTCAAAACGATAATCTTAAAATACTTAAACTTTTAGATAGCTCGAGCTGCATACACAGCTTTAGCTATGGAAGATCTTAAAAAAGCTAATGAATAATCATTTTAAATTGTATATCAAGCTTGTTCGAAGTAGGAAAATATTTTTGTAGGTCTAATAAAAATTTCACACACATTTTTTTAAAAGTCTGTATTACAACAACTATAATTTCTAACACTTTAGGAACGCTCACGGTTTAGATGTTTTACGAATTGCGGCTTGATACATATTTTGAAAATTATAACACTTTTTGACTCGTTAATAACTCGTGAAATTCTAAACTTAAAAGTGAAAACAATTATCAAATTCGACATATTTTCATATTTTTGTTAAAATTTTTAAATTTAATGTAATTGACAAACATTGAGCTTGTTCGGAATATCAAAAAATTTGTTCAAATTTTTGGAAATTAGCTAATTATTGGAGTTTGTTTAAATTTTAATAGTTGGGAAAAATTTTGATAAAATTGTTCGATTGAAGTTGTTTTTACTGTTTCAGAATAATTAAAAAATTTAAATTGAATATAATTAATTAAATATAAATTGTAAATTTTGGTAATTTTAAAAATTTTTAAATTTAACTTTTCGTTTAATCTAGTTCAATCCTCTAATCTGCCACTAAGAATATCCGAAAATTTCTGATTCTATCATGAATTTTTAAAACAAATTTTTCCTGATGATCCTGATGCTAACTTTCTATTTAGAGTCGAACTAAATCAAATTTTAGAATTTGACGAAATTTTAGGTTCTTAATTTGAAAATTAAAATAATTTTGAGGCTTGAACCAAATTTTAACAATTAAACATTCCAACTGAAAAAAAGCAGCTAAAGTTAGAGGATTAAAATTAAATAAGTGAAAATTTGAGGATTTGTAAGAGTTTAAATATTGCAACGAAACCTATTATACATATTTCAATAATTTTTCATATTTCATCAAAGGTGTTCAATGTTCGAATGTTTTTTTACTCTCAGAATTAAAATTTTTAAACATTGAATAACTAACGGAATTTCTATATATATATATAGAATAGCTTATTCAGAAAATCTGATTAAAATTGTGTAATTCATTTGGAAAACTAGATGTAATTTCAGATTCTACTAAAAATCATTAAAATTAAAGATTTTGTCCTAAATTTGATATGAATTAAATAAATTTCACAATTTATTAATATTTTAGGTCCACACATTGAAAATTAGCACAATTTAAAGCTAGAAGCAAATTTCAAAAATTAACAACAAACGAATTTCAAGAATCAGGCCATATTAGAGATTAAGTAAATCGTTCGCTAAGATTTGAGAGTCTCGCAATGGTCCAGAATTGCAAAAACCATGTTGCACATATTTCAGAATTTATAAAAATTTGAAGAATTTTAAAAGTTATTAGAAATTCTATTTTATAAACCTACTTTTCAACTTCAGAATTTTATAAAATTTTAAAACAAAATTTGTTTTATAAATTTATATTATTTTGCCAATCTTCAGATTTAACATAAATTTTCCAAGTGATAAAATTTCAAACTTCAAAATTGTACAGAGCTTAATGAAACTATTTGTAAAAAAAACCTTAGGCCTCCTTACAGGAATCTGAAAGATGAATACGGTATTAAAGGATTTTAGATATCATTAGAATTGTTAAATTTCAGATTTTGATTAAAATTTCAATACATCTTCAGAATTTCTAAGCCGAAGTAAAAATTCTTCAATTAATAAGTAGCCCAAACCAAGACTTTAATTATGGTTATCAAGCTCAGATTTTTTCCATTTTCAGGATTTTCAGGATACAAAGAAATTGAAATCCCGAGCTAAGCGAAGCTATAACTTTTTGGATAATATGGACCCCAATCCCTATATTGAAAATAGGTTTTTGTAAGGCCTTGTTTATCATTACTTTAAAGTCCAAATTAGGAATAATACTGTTTCGTAATTTTATAAATTTTCAAGGTTTGTTCAATTTTATCGAAAAGTTTAAGAATTCAATATCATAATTTGCTCAAGACCGTTGATCAATTTATATTTGTTAAAGATCTAAACTTTCTTTCAAATTTTGGACCAAAACTTGAGTTTTAATCTAAAAAATTTCAAATTCATATCAAGAATTTTTATAACATGTAAAAATTTGTGAAAGTCGTTTAAGAATTAAATATTTTAAACTTAATAAAAGTTAGAATCCTGAAATAATTCAAGAACTTAACAAAATTTTTCTATTCAACTTTCAGATACTTAAGAAGTTTAAAACTTTGAAATTTTATTAAAGGATATTAAGAATTAGGCTTCCAAAAGCTAAAGATATCAATTAAGATCCACAAGCTTTTTCAGAATCCAGGTTTTTTTTTAAAGTCTGGGACTGGGAAACCTTGAACATTTCAGAAAAATATAAAATTTTGGAATTTCCGAACTGGTTAAAGAATTCAAATTTTAGAAATTAGTTAAAATCAGTCAGAACTTAATTTAATACCTCCATAAAATTTAAAAATTTGTTAAAATTCGAAATTACGCCAGAATTTAAAAATATTTCAGAAATTTATGAAATATTATAATACAGATAGATACGAGTATTCAGTATTTAGTTCAATTTTCAAATTCTCGCCAAATCACTAAGATTAAGGGTAATTTAAATTAAGAGATACTTATAAGAATTTCAGAATTTCATAAACATTTTACTTTAAGTTCTTCAGACATTTATCATTCTAATTTTAAAACTGAACTAAAATTAACTTCAGAATTCGTTAAAATGTTAGGTACAATATTTTAAAATTAAAATAATTTTGAGCTAAAAGAATTTAGATATTTGGTCTAAATTAAAAAAAAAGTGATATTAGAGAATTAGAACTCTGTTCGGTAAGACTCTTGGTAAGACTTCAAAATTTCTCAAAGCTTCAGAATTGCAACAAATTCTATCATACATATTTGAGAATTTATAAATAGTTGTTCAAATTTTCATAAATCTTTTTCTTAGAGTTTGATAAAATGTATTTACAAATTTGCTTCTTATATTTCTGTGGCAATAAGTTGAAGTAGCTTATGTCGACTTGAGGGAAAAATGGATTTTTTGAGATATAAACAAAAAAGTACAAGCTTCTATTTTGCTCAGACTCCGATCTCTCTATCGCGCGTACAAGCCGAGATATGAAAACAATATTTTAGCTTAATTACAGAAATTTTCATTTTTTGCTTCAGTTAAAGGAACTTATAAGCTATTCTACAAAATATACTTATATGCAAATGAAATCTTTAGAGTAGCTTATGTACATTTAATGATGGGAGAAATACTGATTTATAATTTTTTATAGTAGCTTATGTATAAATTATGCAACCACTGAAGCGGATAAAACATTTCTACAGTCGGAACAGCGCATACATGATGCAGATGCAGAAGCTGCATACGAAAGTAAAAGGAGGGAAAAGGCATTGGCACAATTAGACTACACCGTTTAAATGTTTGTTTTCGATTTGCAGCAATGATTTGCCACCGCGCTTTTACGGACGTCAGTATCTTTTTATAAAAGGCAACTGTAGACAATCAATTTGACAATCCACAATCCACATTTTGTTTTATGTGGCACGAATTAATTGCTTCGCATGGTGGTAACGAAATTGCAATTTGCCTAATTAAACATTTGACGTCCAATATAAGAAGTAATACAAGAAATGTTATATTTTATAGCGACTCATGCTCGGGTCAAAATAAAAATGGTTAAATGGATTTCAACTCCTTTAAGGATTTCGCGAAACTTTCAAAAGAAAAATTTATATGGCGCAAAATTTATGATGTGAGTAATAAATTCCATTGGCTGGAAGTGAGGTGGCTTCGATTTACGAAGGAATTCGGCATGATCCAATACAAAAACACATTGGATAGTGCCGAACCCTTTAAAAAATTAAATATCAAACGTCGGGGTCATGAATGTTACGTATTGGCGGAACTTCAGAATGCCCATAATGGACCCCAGCCAATAAATCCAGCAAAAAAAAAAAAGATCTTTTAGATTTAATAGAATTGTTGGATCCTGAAGTCCGACAAATTTATTATTCATTAAATAATGATTTACGCCTCCCTGATCCTGATATACCAGAAGGAGAAAATAATGAAATTTGAAATTCTTTTTTAATTATTATGATTAAAATTTAATTTTTTCGTTATTGAATAAAACCGCTTATGTTGAAGTACCGTAACATTTTGCGTTTATAATAGTACCTTAATTAATACATTTTAGATTATGTTCCATCTTATTCCTATTTATCTTACAGCTTCAAATATGTTAAAGTAGCTTAAGTGTACATAAGCGTTTATATAATCCTGGAAGCATTTTTTAAATTAGCTTAAAAATTTGTTTAATCAAACTAGTCCTGAATAATCCTTTTAATGCTTTTAAAATATAGATATTCAGATGCAGGATACAACATTTATCATCTCTGAAAAAAATCATGGCTTAATTTGAAGTGGATCATAGAAAAATTTCCGAAACAAACTTGTTTTTTCTCTCCTGAAAAATTACTAAAAGTAACATTATTGCCATAGATTTATCAAACTTCAGAATTGACACAAATTTTCATAATTATAAAATTTCAGAAGTTGTGTGGTTAGTCACAGAAAAGCTTGAAAGATCAATGTCACTTCAAGCTGCACAAGATGCTTAATTTTCTAATTTTTCAATTGTAATAAAATAAGTTTTAGAATTTTTTAAAGCTTTAGGTACAAAATTAGAAAATTAAAACAATTTTGAGGTTTAAAACAAATTTATTAGAAAAAATCCAAAGTTGACAAATCAGTTACAAAATTAGAAAATAAGATTCATTAACATTTACGAGTTTCACAAAGCTTAATAAAAAATTCAAAATTGGTATGGACTAGAGAAAATTTTAGATTCCACCAAATATTATAAAATTAAAGATTTTATAATATCTTTTGAAATTTGAAAAATCAGATGTCTAATATCAAAATATTTTAAACTTTTTAATTTTATAATTGAACCCAAATGAGCCAAATTGTAAAGTAACAAAATTTATATTTTTAAAAGCATAAAATTAAAATTTCCGGTGAAACTAATCTCAATATTAAATTTCAGAAATACCATTTCCAAAAATGCAGAATAAGATCTTCTAAAAAACTGATAAAATGTTAGAATTTGTAAATCTGGGTTGCGAATTAAATGCCACAATCTATCAAAATTTTGTAAAACCCCTAATAATATTTAAGAATTTAATTTTTTTTTTTTTGATCAATTTTTATAATTTTGAAACTTCAAAATTCTTATTAAACAATTAAAACAAATAAAATTTTATAAATAGTCGCATTTCGTGACGCATAGTAATCCAAATCACATTAAAGTTTACATGGGAACATTGCTAAAAAAATGTGCACCACGAACTTAGCTGTGAGAGTTGAAATATTCTTGGTTTTCGGTTTCCTTGCTTTTTATTTAGTGCCAGACAGAATTGATAAGATTAATTGTAAAATAAAAATACGAAATTCTAACCAAGTACAAAAGCACTGAAATGCCAGCAAAATAGTATTGACATTGGACAGTGTATTACCGGTTTCCTATTCTTAAACCATACTGGACCACAGAAGCCATGGCCTCTTTGTCTGACCAGTATAACATGGTGGCTAGTAGAAGTATTCTGGGTTGCAAACCTGGTGAACTAGCATAGAAATCTTAATTAGCAAGTCATATGTACCAATGGTAGACGGGTTTCCAGCAATTGAAGTCGCTGGTACAGCGACAGAAGAAACACACTCGAAGCGTCTGAAATTATTTTTAATGGAAAATCTGATTTAGACCTAGTTTATTTGAAAAGAGGTCGGATTCGTATTCCTTTTTCATATACAAGCGTATACAAGTACAGTTTTTGTGTATTTTATATTTTATGGAACCGCGATATAAGAGGCAAAATACATAGACCAAATTAAACATGGCATACAGCCCAAGTAAGAAAATTTAAAAATTTCAATCAAATTCTTTTAAAAGGAAAAAGTTTGTACGAGTTAATGTCAACCATGTTAATTTTATGTGCCTTCAAAAACAATTTTTATTCATTAATTGTTGTAAATAGAGGCCTTTTTATAATAGTCTAGCTCTGCAAAATGTAAACTACTATGTAGTAAACAATTCTGCTTGTCACACCGAAACCTCCAGGCCCATTTTAAATTCCACGTTTTGCTCCGAAAACGTTTACCTTTTTCGCCTACAACATTGTTTACATCATTTCAAAAAAGATTTGGTATTTTTTTTATAACCCGCACAAAATATAATAACAAAAAATAACTTAATTTTTTTTATACACATCTTTGTGTCTTTCACAAAAAAATAATAACAATTTTATGTTTTCATCTTAATTTTATTATTATTATTATTTTTATTTATTTTTTGTTTGGTGTACAAAAAAAATACGCGCGGCACCATTAAGTCTTCAAAAAAAAAAACGAAACCAACGTAATTTTAATTTTTACTAGGAAAAATTGTAACAAATATTTATTTTATACAAATACACACACACACACACACACACACACACCCAAAAATTTCATTTATTATTGATTAATATTTAAACACAAAAAAAAAAGTGTTTAGCCCTATATACGAGCTTTAAAAATAACCTTAAATATTATGACACAGCGTTTTCTTCTGTATATATAAACGGGAGAAATGAAAAATCGATAAAAATTACGTTAAATAAAAATTAAATTGTACGACGAGTTGAAAACAAGTAAAAAAACACACTAATATTTTTCTTGACCTACAATATTATGTTATTTAATAAAATAAAAAAAATCATATTTAATAATAATGACAATATAAAAAAAAAATCACCTCATTATAATTTTAAAGGTTTATTTATTCATAATTAAAGACCAACAAAATATAGTGTAATAAAAAAAAAATGATTTTTACTATGATGTTGTTGTTGTTGTTGTTCTACGCTAGAGTGTTGACTAATTTAATGGTCGTTTTGTTGAGACTAATGTCAAACGTATAAATTTGTGTGACATTAAATTTTTTAATGTCACAAAACTTTTTTTTTAGTTTCACAGAGTTTAGAGAACACACAGTATAACAACAGGTGAGACGGTTCAAAGAATTTGTTCCATGACAATGAAAAAAAAAAAAAAAACTCGGTTTATGGCATCCTTAACTAATATATGCTTATTTAAATAAAATACCAAATATGATTTACACAATTTTTTTATCACGTATTAAGCATAACTAATTAATGGTTATTAATGCAATTTATTGTGTATGGGCGCTATCTTAATTAAAAATGACAGTACATATACATTGTATCTCTATATAATTTATATTTGTTTTATTTTAATTATAGCAGAGATGTGGTATGCATATTGATTTTAATTTTTATGTTGCTTTCTAAATTTAGAAATAGCAAAAAACATTATTTATGGTGATATAATTATAAATTTATGTGTGTGTGTGCTGTGTAAGTGATGTAATTGAGTAAACTGGTTTATATAAAGAAAAAATGTCTAAATCTAAAACTATATATATCCACTAATTCAATGAGCTCAGCCATAAATTATTATCAGATGGTTAAGCGATTTGTTTTAAGATTCAAAAATAAAAATTCCAAAAATTCCAGCTAGATAATTCGTAAATAAAATTTAGGGTACCTAAATACCCTTAGTTTTAAATAGTTTAATTAATGAACTAAATTAATATCAAAATTGTATAAATAGTTATAAATAGTTGTAAGATAAAATTTTTGGCCATAAACTAAAATTACACTTCTTAATATAAAACTGTTAGCATATACTCATAAAAAAATTAATTATTTGAGTTAATTTAAAATTTTTTAGATTTGTTTATGTCAAATAATTGCTAAAGTGTTAATTTGTTAAGGTAACTTTTAAAATAAATTTCATATCTCAGATTAGAAAATACGAATTAAGCGAAGTATAGTTCTCAGAAAACGAATTAAATATTTAATTTACGCTAAAATTATGTCGGTTAAGATACAACTATATGACTTAAGATAGTAAGGCAGGCCTTAAAATTGACAAAAATGTTTTGATGCTTTAGTAAAATTTACAAAAATAAAACTTTATTTTGCCAGTCAAAAATATACCAAACGGTAAATTGTTAACCAAAAACAAACCAAGCGAAACTAGTTTCAAAAATAACTTTCAAAATAGGAGAATATCACTAATATTTAGAATTTTGTGCTCGATATTTTTAAGAATTTTTGTAAAAAAATACGTTTAAGTTAGCGGTCTGTCCGTCCGTCCGTGTTCACAATAACTTAAGAGCGGATGAAGATATCAATTCTAATAAAAATTCAAGCAATACAAGCGGAAAATCTTACTGATCTAAACTTTACTCTTTCAAGTGTGTTCGGTTATATCAAGCGTTTCGTTTAGCAATCTCTCTTGGAAAAATTGGGAGAAAATACAAATGTATTCTATAATTTACTCTATAATTTCTCTTTATGCGCAAGTGGAAAAAACATACCACTTTCTCCAGTTTTAAGAACGTTGTACAATAGGTGATAGATTTATTCAGGACAGCTTTCGTACTTAAATCAATCAAACTGGAAATAGAACATGCTGCTTCAGTGAGCCATGGTGACATAAATCTCGTGTTGCTACAAAAAAGAGTTAAGTGGTAGCGCATCGAGAAGATTTGGCAAAAAAAAAGAGAATTAACGGCGGTCGGTCACAGCAACCAGCAAACTGTAATAATTTAAAGTTTTATTAAATGTATAATACGCTAAATTCGAGACCATGTTTTTATTTTATTTCAGTAATTGCGGTCAGAACATTAGAATTTACTACTTCAAGTAAAAGTTCGATTATAAAGGAAGCTTAAATATTTACATAAAAGGAAGCTAGTATGTAATGATTACAAAATGGTACCAGCATTGCTTTAAATAAAACCGTTTTAATTAAATGTTTTGACTAAAAATCTTAACGTGGTTGCAATATAATTAAAAATAAACCAAGATTTTTTAAAAATTAATAAACGAATCTAATTTATTGGTTAGCAAATTGTTAAAACCATTTCTAAAATAAATGGATAAAAATTTCTAAAAAGTAGGCTGCAACTAAAAGAACAAAAACAAATTATTTTCGTCGTAGGCCCCTTTACTTTCTAGATTATAATCACATTTATGTTATTTGTCTTTAATTTTAATCCAATCGAAAAGTAAAAAATAATTTCTGTCACTTAGTACACAAATAGCTTTAATTGCCACAAAGCGCATTTAGCGTTTTTCACATAACATTCCTTGAATCTTCCTGGTCCAATAAACAAAGATATCCAATATCAAGATTTATAGGTAATCCTGCAGAATCACCTACATAGACAGTTTGTACCAAGGCAGTTTTCATATACCAGTAGCTATAATTTCCGGTTGACTGCAGATATTAAATTTCATTAATTCGGGAAAATTCTAGAAATCAACGAATTTTGTTAAATTATAATTTAGGCAAAAAATTTAAAAAATTTGACCGATTTAAAATTTCCATAAAGTTTTATCAATAAAACATTAACTATACTCACATAATTCGAGTGGTTTGCAGTATTGCTTTAATTCTACTTTCTTTTATACTAGTAAAATAAAGTATAGTAATCATGAAAATTTTGGACCTTAAGATTTTTAGTGATTCTTCTGTTTTGAGGTCCCCTGAGTGAAAAACTAGGTTTCGAAATGGTGTCTGTCTGTCAGTCTGTCAGTCCCAGTGAATTTTACTCTAAATCGGCTAACCGGAAGTGGTCACTCCCTTGGTCCAGAAAAGTCATTTTGCAAATATCTTTAGAAGTAAAGGTTTACAAAAACTTCTTAATACAAAATGTTTCCAAAAAATACAAAATTAAAATAAAAAAAATTAAAAAATTCCAACAAAAATTTAAAATTTCACCAAATTCTCTGTTCGTAAAAGCAAGTCGTGTGTTGGCCACACCTCCATTTTTTATTTTTATTTTTAATAATGATGGAGTGATTTTTGTTTTCCTTTTCTAAGTTGAAAAGGCGAGAGAGGCCTAAATATGTAAATACTATTTGGCTTTTATCATGTATGCTTCGCGGTAGCTATCTTCCAGAGTAAACCTAATGAATAGTTAGAAGTTCACACTAAGAAATTCATTTAAACCTGTAAACCAAACAAATGTGAAAATGTCAATTTTTCTTTCTGCTTTGTGAATTTGCCTAATTATATTTCTTTTAACATTTCGTAGATTTTCGAAAAGTATACTCAATAGTTACCATAACCTGACTGCAACTAACCAAAATATTTACCAATTAATTAATTCGATGACATTCGGTTTGGTTTACGCTTAAAACGCGGCAATTAAGGTTTTATTGCCGTTACTGCCATCTATGAGTCACTAATATTAACAACAACAGTTCATAATTGTTTACGGTTACAGTATTTAAAATTGGGTATAGACAAATAGAATAAATTCATTAAACTAAAATATGTCGATTAAGCTAAATAAAAAGGCTTCGGCTAAAATTGTACCGCTTATCCAAAAAATATTGTGGGCGCTAAATATTTTTAACATCAACTGCAAATTTGAAAGTAAAAAAGATTTGGCTTAATCTAAAGTCCTATATTATTCCAAATAGGAAATTTGCACTAGAAAAAGAAAATGAAGCCTTATTTTTTAGGCCATTTGTACTTTTAGTTCATTTACTTAGAATGATTTTCAAAGAAATTTTTTGAGAAAAAAAAATTGGCCCTTGATTTTTTTATTTTTTTTTTTAAATAAAAAAGCTAATTGGAGGCTAATGAATTAAAAATGTCATGTATAAGGCGTAATTTTGGTGTCTCTGCTACAGAAAATCCACTGCAGTAAAAACGTGTTAAGAAAGCCCTGTTTAAGAATATTTGACCAATTACAAAAATACAGTACCTACTTAACACAGATAGTTTTAAGTATGAACGTACTGATTTAGCGAATTATATTCACTAAATCAAAAAACTCCTTATTTCTGTGCGTTTTATGCCCACACAAATTATTAAGAGAAATAAAAGTTTGTCACAATGATTGGCCTCTTCATTTCATCTCTTCAACATAAATGGTTGGCCTCTTCATTTTTTTCTGATTAACCAATCGAAAAATGTTGTGAATGCCATTATTGTTAATATATTTTGTCTACAAAAAGCCATAAGAATCTTATAGATTTAATACACAGACAAGCTGCTCTTGCTCTCATATTAAGCTTGTACAAATAACGAAATTTCAGAATTATCTAATAATCTAAGTTAAAACTATTGCACATTCTTAAATTTTTAATTTTCAAAATTAAATTTCTGAACTCTTTAATAGTCCGAAATTTATAGCTATATTTTGCTTATTTTATTCAAATTTGTATAATCCAAATTGTTTGATTTGGATGAAGCCAGTGATTAAAATCGGTGTTTTTGCTAAAGAAAGACAAAATAGGCCTGAGTGGATTATATCCGGTTGCACTTGATTTGTAGGGAAAGTGTATTGATAATCAACCAAATTTTTAGTTTTGTCCTCATATTCAGATCTAAATAGTATTACTCAAATATTTCTTTTATCGTTAGATTTTTTAATTGTTTAACGACAATCCCGAGACAAGAAATATTGAAAACCTCTCAAAATTTGTCGAAATTTGTTAAATTTTAAATACTAAAATGTCTTCCTTATTAAAAAACGACAAATTAAATTTTGATCCCAAACTTACAATATCCAAAAACTTGCTTGGAACATCAACATCGCTTTTACTGTGACACGTATTGTATGCAATATCATCAGTGTAGTTTTGTGTTTGCGTACGGTATACAATTTTCTATTTGCAATATTATTCGAAAATAGTTGGTACTTGGTTTAGTTTACTTTTTTAATTTAAATAGCTTTCACCATAGTTCACCTGTTTTTCACCTAAATTAAATCATTTGAATAAGGTACCTATATTTAACTCCTTGTGAATTTACACAACATAAATTTGACATCAAACCACCTATCTGACATGCTCAAGCCATTACATTATGCCAGCATTCATCTGAAAGATTTTATATAGGTCGCTTATTTTTGGAAATGGCATACATTATTGGTAATCATGCAATGTTTGTTACCAAAAAGAGGGATACTGACGATCTTAACCAAATTTATTCTGGGATTTTGATTTTATATTTAAATTTCCAAAATACAAATCGTTTATAGATACTTGAAATTTAACGGTAAGGTAGTGTTATGGATGACACAAGAATTGCTTTATAATTTATTAAATGTTTTTTCTATAATTGTAAATGTGCAGACCTAAAGAAGATAATAAAATTATCGATTAGTCGTGAAAATATACAAAAAGATTTTTATTGACTGCTAACCCGAAAAAATTAAAAATAAAATCCAGCCGTTACGAAACCAAATTTGTGCAATTCAAATTCCCTTCCTTGAACGAAAATTTCGAAATTGTTGAATTTTATTTTAGAAACATTTTGAAATTTTTTCAAAATTCTGAAATTTTTAATTTTTAAAATATTGCATTTCTTAGTGGTCTACGTCAAAATTCTTGGCTTTTTTTTATAGTCCTCAATTTTAATTAAGCTTTATCTTATTTCTATTAAATTTGTGCAATCCAAAATTTCTTAATCGTTAAATTTTTAAAATTATAAATTCGAAAATTTTTAAATTGTCTAATTATAATTCTACCATTATACAGTACCGTGGGGTCTACATCAAAATTCTTGGGCTCTTTGGCTGTACTAAATTTTAACTCAGCTTTCGTACATTTAGCTTGTCTAATATGTGCAATCTAATTTGGAAACTTTGGACCTCAATATTGATTGAATTTCTTAAACTGTTAATAACGAAATTTCTGATTCTTATACCGCAATGGCAATTTCACAAAAGCTCGACAAAATAAAGTTGCTCTTAATGCTGTAAAATAGCAAATCATCATGTAGGTGTTATTTTAGTTTAACAAATCGACCGTTTTAATTAAAAAACAACAAAAATAATTCCACGGATTGATTTTCGTCTACACACAAACACTTCCACACCCTTCACTCCAATACGCTATTAAATTTTTATTTTTAATTAAAAATGATTTTATCTTTTCTATTATACTATTCTATCCGTTTTTCTTCGCTGTACACTAACTACTTAAAGGTGAAAAATTGCGCAAGAAAAAATACACTTAAACAACAAAAACAAAAATTAAAACGTTAAAATTCGACCAACATAATTTTTTTTTTTGTACTTTTAATAAAAAGGGTCTATGTGCATTAAAATGTAAAAAAGTAAAACAACAACATTGTGTAATGTTTGTAATTTTACGCGTTTTTATTATTATTGTTATTAGCTTTTGTTGTTACTTTATAATAAAAATGTAATTTAGTTTTCAACAAAGTGATTACATTTGGATATGAACGAAAAATAAAAACTGAGTGGCCAATTATATTCGTATTATCTAACTTTCTTTCGGCTTTACTATATATATGTAGCTATTATATAAGGAGGAAGACAACACAGTGTACAATGAAAAAGGTTTCAGGCGAAAATCATATGCGCGCAAATAACTGTATTGGCATAATATATTGAAATATTGAAAATCGTGGGATTTCCAATGGCATAGAGCAAAAGGTTAAACGTACTCGTACTCATATTTACAAAAATGCTGTATAGAAAGGTAATTTTTATATTTTAATCTTTTTTCATGAAATATTTTTTCAATAAATCAGGATTAAAGTCAAAAAAATAAGAAAACGCGTGTGTTTTATAACTCCACCTTATTTTTTCACCTACATATAAACCAATATTAAATTTTCCGCATATCCCTTCGAGTATAAATTTAACATTATTTCATATATAAAAATCCCTTTTTATTTTTAAATAAGAAAATATAATTTTTATAATATAAGAAAATGTATAGAAATAAATTAATAAATATCTGTCATCCTTAATTTGAAATATGCGTTACATCGAAATGTTTTTAAAAGAATCGCGCACTGGGTTGGTTACCCCTGTTTTTTTTTATATTACACTCTTATGAGAAGGTAATAATAATGTAATGTTCATCTTATTGATGTTTATTTACAGTGCAAATTGTCATTTATTTTTATCAACAACAAAGCACACAAATACACACACACACGCACAAACAAAACAAAAAACTTAAATAAAGTTTTTATTCCCATGGGCGTACTATTATTTGACCCACCAACCAAACTAATAATAAAAAAATAATAAAACGGAAAACTTTCAACCAAATGAATTTTTTGCGGAAGGAAAACGTAAAAGTTATATGCGGAAAATTCGTATATCTTATACAATACAATAATAATAATAAAACTTATTGTTTAGTTACATTTAATACTGTCTACTGTCAAATGAATATATAAAAAAGGACATTTTAGTATAACAATTTAATGTTATTATATTACAACAAGTATCATCTTGAACACAAAAAAAAAAGAAAATGTTGTTTTGAAACACACTTGGGAAAAGTCATTTTCACGTGTTGTTTTACAATTTAATTCACAAACAAAAATAAAATACACTTTTTATGTGATTTTATTTGCTATAACTTATACAAACAAACAAACAAAAAAAAAGTGTGTACGACACAGAGAAGGATAAATAAATGGCGAAAATTACATTAAAATTTATGTACAATCATAAAAATAGCAACTTAATCTAAATAGATAAATTAAATTTCAATCAAAATATAATTAACGCATCCATACATAATATAATTATGTACATTCATGTGTAATCACAACAGCATAACACAACAAATTAACACTTTTTTTGTTTTGTTTGTTTATTTTTTGTGAATTAATTTAATTTATTTATGCGATATTTGATAAAAATTTATATTTTAGTGATAAACAATTTTTTTATATGAAACAAAAATGCGTGACGTGCTTAATTATGCGATGTATGTGTAAATTGTGTGTATGTTGGGAACTAATGTTGGTGTTAATTTAAACCGGTTTGCCGGTTAAATAGTGTACCTGTCAAATTTTGTATACCCGATATAAATAGATTCAGTTTTAATTGGCAGTATTTGGTTTAAGCCAGTTTACATCAATTAGGTTATAGACCAGAACATAAAAACTTGTAAATAAATCTTAGATAAACCGGCATATTTCTAGCGTGTCGCATCTATCATTCTATTATCTTGCTCCTAAGTGAGAAATTATTTAAGAGCCAGACAATGGTTTGGGGGTATTCTTTGCTTAATCGACTTGATTTTTGTTTAAAGCAATTAATATCTAATTATGTAGCTAAATATAAATTATCTCACTAAATTTGTTGTAGATATACACACTACTTTGATTTTCTTAAGACATTTTAGTTTTAGTAAAGTTTTAAAATCGTACAATTCTGGCTTAGCAATTTTTTTTATTTTGCCCAGGAAAAATCATTTTAGTTTAAACGGAAAGAATTCGTATCTAGCCTAATTCGTTCCTAAATAATTTGTATGATGAAATTAAATAGTTTGAATTCCTTTTATTTTAATATTTTACCAACGAAAAAAAAAAAAAATCGATATCAGACCAAAATTGTCAGGACGAGCTTTCTTGTTTTAAATGAAATCTTATTATTCGGTCTAATTCCAAAGGTAAAAGGTGCCCAGTAGGTCGACACAAAATTTCTCTTTCTGTAAAATTGCTCCTATGATAGAAAATTCCTTTAAAATGAGGGTTATGTTTCTAACTAGCGAGGAACATTTTTAGAAAATCGACGTCGGCTAAATTCCTGTATTTTGAAAATTCTTTAAAAAACTGAAAAAAAAATTCTAAAACTATAGGAAGTAACAGCACCGAGTGGTAAATTCCTTAAATTTAGGGTTATAATCCTAACTGGGAAACCGGTTGAGTGAAGCGTCCACAAGTCACAAATTGCAAATGAGTAGACCAACACAATAAGCTCCAGAAAAGTTCTCATTTTTTGGTTTGGGTTATACACTTTGTATAACTGTTGGGGTAATAAAGTACGTTGAGATTAATATTTCTACTTCTTTTCTGGTAGATACATTTATAAATTATTGGCCTCCTAATTTTTTTCTGATTAACCAATCGAAAAATGTTGTTAATACCATTATTGTTAATATATTTTGTCTATAAAAAGCCAAAAGGACAATTAAGAGCTCAGAAATTTTAACATTGCCAACAAGAATTTTTTTTACATCAAAAATAATAAATTTAAAAATTTTCAAAAGTTTCAAAATTTCCAAATTTCGTTATTCACAATTTTAGAAATTCAACAATTTCGAAATTTTGGTTGAAGAAATATTACAAAATTTAGAAAAAAAAATTTGTTAAAATAAATTGGAACTCAGAATTACAAAATTTGCTTGCAAAAATTGGCTCAAAAATTTTTAAACTGAAATTTATGAAAGTTGGTATTCAAAATTAAAATTTACATAAACCAATCGGAAAAATTACGAATGACATCTGCTTATTTGAGAATTTAAAATTTTTTGAAGAAGTATTGGGAGGAGCATTAAGGTATACCCTCGGCATCGCTCTCCCCTGGATACGCCCTTGATATCATATAGTATTTACCCTATAAATACATGTACAATATATCCATATCTTCTTAATTAAAATTTAGTATATCCAAAAAGCCCAAGAATTTTGAAGTAGACCGCTAAGAAATGCATTATTTTAATAATTACAAATTTCAAAATTTTCGTTCAAGTAAGGGAATCTGAATTGCACAAATTTGGTTTCCTAACGGCTGGATTTTATTTTTTATTATTTCGAGTTAGCAGCCGGTAAAAATCTTTTTCTATATTTTCACGACGTATTGATAATTTTATTATCTTCTTCAGGTTAACACATTTACAATCATTGAGAAAACATTGAATAAATAATAAAGCAATTCGTATGTCAACCATAACACTAACTTTCCGTTAAATTTCAAGCGTCTAATTTTGAAAGGTTTTCAATATTTCTTGTCTCGGGATTGTTCGTTAATCAATAAACGAAAAACAATTGAAACAAAAAATAATTTTTGAGATACAATCAAAATTTTATTATTTTAGGAAGCGAGGTAAAGGGAATATTTACGTAATAACATTGGAATCTGAATATGAGGACACAAAACTAAAAGTTTTCAAAATTTTAATAATAAAGTAATTATATTGATTATAAAACCAAGTGCAACCGGATATAATCCACTTAGACCTATTGTGTCTTTCTTTAGCAAAAATACAAGTTTCAATCACTGGCTTCATTCAAAGAAGGCAATTTGGATTAAGGAAATTTGAATAAAATAAGCTCAGTTAAAATTTCGGACTATAAAAGAGTTCAGAAATTTTATTCTGAAAATTAAAAATTTCTAATTTTAGTTCGAAGAAACAAGCTTAATATAAGAGAAAGAGATGTTTGTCTGTGTATTAAATCAATAGGCTTTTTATAGACAAAATATATTAACAATAATGGCATTCACATGAAAATAATGAAGAGGCCAATCATTTATGATCAGGAGATGAAATGAATAATCGTTGAGACAAAGTTCTCTTGCGCTTAGTGGGGCATAAAACACACAGAAATGAGGATTTTCCTTGAGTTTTTTTATTTAGTGAATATAATTCGCTAAATCAGTACGTTCGTACTTGATACTATCTGTGTTAAGTAGGAATTGTATTTTTGTAGATTAGTCGTAGCTGCATGATGAGTAGACAACCACTAACACAATTAGCGCAAGGAAAGTTTTAATTTTATGGTTATGGTTATGCACTTTGTTTAACTCTTGGGGTAAAGTACGGTGGTATCAGTGCCGCCGCTTTGAAAACTTTCAACGAAGTAGGTTTTAAATTTTCAGGGGAGTATTTCAAGTTAGACCTTAGACATAAATAATTGTTGGTGTTTAAGAAAAATCACGATCCAACAAATTACACAAAAAAATTGTTTTTAGTTTTTGAACCAAATTTGAATATTAAAAGAAAAATGAATTCGAATATGTTCGTGATTTTCACAAACCGAATTTTGAGGAATTGGAAGAAATGTTGGTGCCATTTAGAGAAACGCCGTTGCCAGACGATACCACAGTAGGTATCTAGACAGGAAGCTTGGATGAAACGACTTGAACGAAAAAACAGTACAGTTGTGCGAAGCCTCACGTTTTTAATCAAAATAAAGTTTTTGTTTTTTCTCACAAAGTTTCCGCTTTACTTTCGCTTTATTTTCAAAGAAACGTGCGTATGGTTTATACTTAATTTTAACGCAACTCTGTGCGGTTAGAATGGAACTTGATTATTCTTAACCGGTTATAAAGAAATTCGACACATGCGATGGAAATGGGGCTCAGAAATTGGTCCTTAAGTAAGTGTGGCAAGACAATACTATCAATTATTTGTGATCCTAAAACCGTAAATTCAATCGCCAAATTTAATTGATTAATTTAACACTAGAACAAAGCAAAAGAAAAAAAACAACTATTTAAACCTTAGGCAGGCTCGGTATAGTCGAGCGAAGAAGTCAAACCTTAAATAAAGAAATAAAGAACTTTTATTAAATATACCGACCATTTTAAGGTTGAAAGTGAAATACGCAAGCAATGACGTATTAGCTGTGAATTAGAATACGTTAATTTGCTTATGTAATCACAGAAAATCGTTTTTTGAGCAAAAAATTTTAAGAATTTTTTATAAAAATATTTAAATATTTCTTCTAATTTTAAGAAAATAGTTTATAATTCACTAAGTCAGTGTGTCTGTGTGATAGTTTTGTGTGAACTAAAACGTTGTGTAAGTAATCGGATAAACATGAATACATTTATGCTGTGGTTTGTGGAATTGGAGAATTAGAGTTTACGATTGAGATTAGGGCTTGCTCCACTTCGTTCGATGATTGATCTGGCTTTTAACAGAGTCAGCCTAATAAAAAAAGTCAACAGGTTTTCTTTACAGTCAATTGATTTCAGTGCTAGTATCTCATCTCAATGTCGGTGGTGCTATCGCTCTGAATACTTTAGACGGAGTACGTTTTCAGAACAGTGTTTCTAGTTAGAAGGGGGTACATACGAAATACAATAGTTAGACCGTTTTTATTTTCTGATAAAAAAAATCACGATCCAGCAAATTACACTAAAATTGTTTTTAGTTTTTCAGCCAAATTTGAATATTAAAAGAAAAGTGATTTATTTATTGCATTGTATGCTGCTAAATAGTTTTTAACGCTGAGTAGAGAAGAGTACCGATCCAAGAAATTTTTAATTTTTATCTATTTTTATCTAAATTTTTCGTGGTAAATGGGAAATTCATTTTCAAAAGCGTAATTTTGACACATATGCAAATTCAAACATGTCTGATCTGTCATTGTTAGATACCTTTGCACGTACCTAGGGGTTGAACCAGGTCAAAAATGACTAAAGCCTGGACGAAGACTTAAAAAACAGGACAGTTATGAAATTTCGAAATATGTTGTGTATTTATTTTAAAAAAATTGCTAATATTGGTTTGGTGGCGACGACTGGTCACAAAACATGCAGTTAGCGAAATCTCTTCTAAAAAAGTTTTAAACTTGCTAACTTGATTCTTGATGTGGTGTGCTGCTACATATAACTAATTCATCGATCATCAAATGTGTTGGCTAAGTCAGACAATAAATTTCATAGAGCACCACTAATAATATTTTGGTTGATGACATTTATTAGAAACATTGTTTCACCAATTTTTCTTTGTTTCTACATACTCGTAGACATATACTTAGCTAATTCAGACTATCTTCTCAGTCTCCTGTATCAAACGGATGGGATAAGCACATTTGTTGGTGGATTTTAGTGATATTTATTGTCTACAATATTTTGTAAATTCTATAAATAGTTTTAAAAAAATGTCTGCCATAAAGCAGGGCTGAAATCAGAGTTTTTAAAATAAAACAAGGCCCAACGGCAAGAACTATTTTGGAACACTACTCGTGCTAATGGTATCATGATCGATACCACAAATCAATTTTCCCATACACAGCCAACCCAGACAATTTTGTTCGCGGACAGCACTGAATGGAATACACATATTTGTTCCTATAAATATAAAGAGTAAGCATTGGGCCAGTCATTTGGGTTGGAGCTCGAATTAAATTTTGTTGAAAATTATTATTTTTCTGGTTCCTCCTGAATTTTGCAGAAGGTATGGCCACCCTATATTTTACCTAGGCGAGAAGGAGAATGTCAAAATAAAACCGAAAGACAATTTCTGCTGTCGGCATTTAACCTTGCTAGACAAGAAAGATGCAAGAGGGACTGGATTTTATTCAAATGTAAGCAAAGGATTTGAGAATATTGATGTTAAGGCGTATTGGACCAATGAAATTTCCCATAGCACACTGCTTAAATCCAAACGTCCATACAACTTTTTATCTAGTCTGAAAAGGTTAAATGACTGCAGAAATTACCTTTCTTATAGTACTTTTGGAAGGATTTGAGAGTATCGTAAATCCAGACTTCCACACATCGTTTTTGTGCCGCATAATTTGTCTTGCAGCATAATTTTTGTATTCAAGAGGTCCTAATCTAAATATTTAGCCAAATCAGATAACAGTTGTTTGTTAAAATCAGGTAATCTCTGTCATGCTTGAGTTTATCTGGTGCCGCATACAGAGTGCCTTGATGTTTTTATAAGTTGTGCGAGAAACTCTAAATTATCTTTTTATAAGTTTTACCCACAAATCTTTAGATTCTGAAGAAAACCATTCTGAAGTTGAAGTAATGTAATTCGCGCAAATTTGACATGTTTGAATTGATATTGTCTGCTAAAGTGACTACCACATTACTGCAAGAAAACCATTTTATGGGTATTTGCTTTGAAAAATGGTTTATGAAAAAGCCAGCTATCTCCCATAATATTATAATTATTGCAAACAAATCCGATAAGTTAAAATATTGTGTAAATGTATTATTAGTACAGCAGTCATTTGAACAGGGAAGTACAGAATGTAATAGCGGAGTACAGGAGTAACCACTAGGCGAAAGTAGTACATATACTCTGACTGTACTCATTTCGACAGGACTGGGATGGATTGATATTTCTCATTTTTTGGTAGATTGGCCTCTTCATGTTGTGAATGCCATTATTGTTAATATATTTTGTCTATAAAAAGCGGAAAGAACCTTATTAAGCTTAATATAGCAAAAATTATATTAAGGATAATTTAGAGCTCTAATAAATTTAAAAATTTTCAAAAGTTTCAAAATTTCCAACTTTCGTTATTCACAATTTTAGAAATTCAACAACTTCGAAATTATGGTTGAAGAAATATTACAAAATATAAAAAACAAATTGTTAAACCAAATTATTAATAATTTTAATTTTAATTTCGAGCTCAGAAGTACAAAATTTGCTTCCAAATGTTCGCTAAACAAATAAATAGGTCAAACTCCAAAGCAACAAATTTAAAACTGAAATTTATGAAAGTTGGTATTGAAAATTAAAATTTACATAAACCAATCGGAAATATTACGAATGACATCTGCTAATTTTAGAATTCATAATTTTTTGAAGAAGTATTGGGAGGAGCATTTAGGTATACCCTCAGCATCGCTCTCCCCTGGATACGCCCCTTGATATCATATGTCATGTTTATGGTTAACCCAGTAATAGAAGAGATTCGTTTTTTTTTCGATTATACATTAATTTTATATTATTTTGATTTTCTAGGTACTGACGTCAGGTAGGTACGGTTAGGTTCATTAAAGTTATTTGGAGACATTCATAAAGATGTTAGGCAAAACGACCGTAATTGAGATTGGATGAAGGTCATTTAAACTAGATACTTTATTAACAGTCAGTTTAGCTTCTTTAATAATTACCATAAATAATTGACTTACAGATTTTTCGAACAGATTTATAGACTTTTCGAAGTTGTTTATTAATACCAAGAGTTCTCGACATTATTCAAATTACTCGATGTCATTCGTGTTTCGTCCATAGATTATTTGAATTTTTCTTGCTATTCGAGAATTCCAAATTAATCTTAATTTCCTAGGTTTTCGACATTTGAGAGATAGTTCAAGTATTTTCGAGATTTTCGAATACATATGTGTATGTATTTCTATTCTAAAATTTAATAGATGTTGAAGATTTTATTAGAATACTCGAAATTTTCGATAGTTCGAGTTTATTCTATATTTTTGTGCCAAAAATTTAATCTTTGGCACAGAAATATAGAATAAACTACTTTGGTAGTTCGACTTTTTTGAGAATCGGAAAACCGGAGTGATATTTTGGAGATGTTTGGACATTTTCTTAGCGTTAAGTGGTTTATTGAAATGTAACATTTTATTCGAGATTTTCTGATATTAGAGATTGGATTTCATTATTTGAATTTTTCCAATTCGAATTAAATGGATAATCGTAAAATTTACTAATAAACGATAAAGGTTTCTACAGGTGCATTGGAATGAATACACTTCAAAACATCTTCCACAGATACATACGTTAAAAGTACACAAACTAGTGGAGTTTCCATAATGGTATTTGAAAACCCTACAGTTCCATCTTCAATCCTAATGCCATTCAATTTAGGTGACTGCCATAAACGCTTCATTGAGGTTTGGGTACTCCCAAAACAAAAGTTAACTTCCACTTGCCAAATAAATATGAAGTTACTATAATGCCAGCTGTGTACGATAGCTGTGTACGATAACTTCTGATCAGATATGGTGAATTTGATAATTTTGTAGAGATATACTCCAAATTTTAATAGCATTGATTATTTTATAATTTAACCATGGCGCAGCAACATTTCTTAACAACTCTTCTAATGAAGGTATACAGCAGTTTTAAAAAGTGTAGTGCTTTATTTAGCAAAGCTGCACTATCAACTCTGCTTATTAGTGGCAAAGTTAAATATTCTGTCTTAGGTTTTGGGTTTTATTTGATAAATATTCAATAAAAATTAAATCATGGTCACAAAATAAGCAATAATCAGTTCTCACCAGTTTTTAAATTCCGATTTTTACTAGCGTATAAGGTAAACTATATTGCTCCAGAAAGTTATTATCCATATAGTTGGTTTAAAATGGTACGAAAAATAAAACTGAAGACAGAGCATTAGTTTTGTTCAAACCGTAATTCAAATCTCCTCAAACAATGAACTGATATAGGGTAAATTTTTGAACTGATAGGGAAATATGAATTATTTGAGAGACACATAATCACTATCTAAAAAGGACTGGCAAGACTGGTAGAACCCGAATGGTATGTTGTTACTGATGAAAAGCTTTATCGAAATTTCTTTTGGCCAACTGAATTGATTTATAGCCAAGGTGCAATAGATTCTCCAATTAATATTGAATTTAATATGTTGAAATTTCATTAGCCGATTGTACAAGATCAGAACTCGGTCTGACCCCGTTTACCAATCGCAGTGTCGTTCTATTACGTCGTGTGTGACATTAATTGTACTCGTATTAGTTTGTAGCTGTCTTTCATTGGAATGCCCATCGGTATCACTTTCCCACATCACTTCCCCGAATCGGCCCACTACTTTAGTAAAAGTAGCCATTAAGTCAACATAGCTAATCTCTTCAATACCTCATAATTATTATAGCAACAACAGTTACTCGAAGAGTTTGTAGCTTCCACAGCAGCTGTATATCACCATTGATCTTTTTTTCTTTAGTGAACATTCAATCAGGAGACAACTAAACAATTTTTCTATTAAATAGTACTTTAGTAAGTGAAGTACGTAGGATGATTAATAATTAAAATTTAAATAGTGCACTAGTTTTGTTGTCAACAGGTGCCTCGTACATAAAATGAGACACAATTGCATTGCGTAGTAGCACTGAATTACGAGTTTGCAAGTAAAATCCGTATTTTCATGATCCCTGATCATTATGGTATATGCAGGTACATATATGTATATAAAGGAGATTGGATTTGGATCGCTGTGAAAAACAACCATAACTCACATGTTCATTCAAGCTGAAGCACAATTTTATAGTATCCGCTCTCACATACCGTAATTGTCTTAAATCTAGATTTCTTCAAATTCTTTCGGAAACTTACCTTTGGAGGGGGGGGGGGGCTATTCTCTAATACCAAGTTAGGGAATAAAAGACCATACAAATTTTATAGACAGTTAGTGACCGTTTAATAATGAAATTATGGTTCAGATTACCTTTCGTATTTCTTCTATTTGTTCTGCAGCACATGGCTACTGCTATAATAATGGCACTGGTAGTGGGAAATTGGCAGTCGAGTGGTAATTCAAAAGTAATAAGTAACTAGTAATAAATTCAACATTCCAGAAATTTTCATTATAATCGCAGCTAATAGTGGAACAGGGCTGACCTTTCGGTGATTCCTCAAATTTTGAGGGGTAATTGTCCTAAAACTATCGATTTTTTTATCAGCTATCCGTAGGATTTCTCCGTAGTTTCATTCAGCTATTCCTATTGGAATGCCAGCAACAACATTTGAGGAACAGTCACTTACTCGTATAATGTATTAAGTTTTAGACAAAAATGTTACATATAAATGTTGTTTGGTCTTGAAAAATATATTAAGCAATTTTAATTAGTTAACCTCGGCTTGACCGTGATAGATTGGAACCTAAAGGACATATGTTCTCTTCCAAAAAGGATTTTTAACAGCCCAGTATACGTCATATTATGCTATGAATATTTAAAAAAGAGGTTTGCAAGACGAAATTTGTATTTTACCGACTAAGTCCATACATTTTCCGATCGAGTAACATGTTTTATATCGGCAGACTTAAGACGGTTATGTTATCGAGTGACAAGTCGAGTGAATGAGAAAATGAAAGTCGTGAGAAAATATTTGTTTCAAAAAATCGTGCAAATAATTAATTTAATACTGTTTAAGACTTTTAATTTTAGATAATTTCGAATTTAAAATTTATGAAATTCAACAATTTCGCTTGATTCAATGAAGAGAATTTGGATTGTACATATTTGATAGAAATAAGCTACATAAAGCTTAATCAAAATTTTGAACTATAAAAGAACTAAGGAATTTCAAAATTTTCAATATTTAGATAATTTCGAAATTTCCTTCTTTACATTTTTAGAAATTCAACAATTTCGAAATTTTTGTACAAGCTGTGCATTCAGCTTAACCCTTCTGTGTATTATTACTTCAGTAGTTTTTGAGTTGAACGGCAGTATTTCCAAGTGAATAAATATTTTTGTAAAGTAATATTAGTGAGAGTTATCCAAATTTTTTCATAAACCAAACAACACCTGATCATGAAATAAGTAAATACAGACGGAGACGGTAAAAACATTTATTGCTAATATTTGTAAAAAAAAATCCTAAATTCATGTTTTATTTTTTAGTATGTCCGAATCGCAAAGGCAAGAAGAACTTAGAAGAATTATTGCAGAAGAGTTTAATGAAGAATACAAAAGCGACATTGGTGAGGCTAGTGACCGGATGAGAATGGTTCTGATGCGGAGAACGAAATCGTTTTGGAAGGCTTCACGGACATTGAAAATAGCAACGATTAAGAATTATTGGAAGAAAATCACGCTGATATTCAATCAGTGTTTCAACAGCAAGATGCGCAACTACGTAATGAATATTTCCTTACACAAGACGGAACAAAATGGAACAAAGAACAGCCAGCTATTGGACGACTAAGAGCACACAATATTATTCGAGAAGCGGGTGGCAATGCTCGGCGAGGAAGTAGTCTAATTCTGATAGATATATTCAAAACGCTCATAATACCGGAAATGATAGATAACAAGAGAAACTAACCGAAAAGCTGAAAGTGAAATAGCGAAAAATCAGAAAATATCAACATGGACACCTCTACAGAATAGAAGCTATATGCGTATATCGGTATTTTACTGACACTCGGATTAAGTCATAGGAATATGCAACAAACGACAGAGTTGTGGAAGACCAACAACAGTCCAGTCTTTCAAGCAACAATGACGCTTCATCGGACTAAAGGCCGTTTTATCAGATTCGACAATTTTCGAAATCGCGCTGACCGGCTATCATTGTGAAGGCTGATGCCGGATAAATTGTTGACTCCTCAGGTAGAATTGTGTATGAATAACCCAAGAGTATATGGGAAGTTCAACGTCAAAAATGGAATAGAAGCCTTCTTTGGTTCACCATTACAGCACCGGATTCCATTGTCAAGCACCAGCAGGAACTCCGATCAAAAAAATCCTGTAAGATCTGTCGAGAGAATGATAAATTTCTAAGAAAAATACGATTCACTTGCTATAAGTACTCAGATCCTGTATATTTACAGCATAGCCGACAATTTCAAAAGTGCCACAGATATCTAAATAATGACCAAAATACGTGAAACAAAAATGTTATTAAAAAAGAATTAATTTCGATCTTTAAATATAATTTCCATATAAAACATTTGAAGGTCCACACTGACCTTTACGTCCATGGGAAGGTATAAAAAACTTCCGTACACACAAGGGTTAATTAAAAATTAAGATTATAAAAGATCCTAGGATTTTTGATGTAGACCCCTAAGAAATGTGTAATTCTAAAAATTAAAAATTTAAAAATTTTCAAAAATTTCAATTTTAGATAATTTCGAAAATTCGTTATTTACAAAATTAAGAAATTCAACAGGAATATTGATGCAGCTAACTAGAGCCACGTTAGGATATGTATAATTATGAAAATAATAAATTTTAAAATTATCAAAAATTTCGACTTTAGACAATATCGAAATTTTGATATTTACAATTTTAGAAATTCAAAAATTTCGAAATTTTGAAATCAGTAAAGTACAGCTTAATTAAAATTTAAGACTTAAATATTTTTAATAGTTTTAAATTTAAATTTTAGAAATTCACCAATATCAGAAATTTGGTTGAAGGAATGGAAAAAGCAAAAAAAATTAAAAAAAATTGTTAAACCAAATTTTTGTAAATTTTAATTCAAATTTCGCACTCACAATTATAAAATTTGTTTTTAGAACAACTAGGTCAGACTGCACAGCAACAAATTAAAAACTGAAATTTTTGAAATCGTCTTTCAACGTACTGACTGACGTCAGGTAGATATGGTTCGCTTCATCAAATTCATTTGGAGACATTGCAAAGCTATTTAGGTGTTATCAACAGCAAGGCGAGAAAGTTTGCAAAGCGAAATTTGTATTTTACCGACTAAGTCGACTCATACATTTTCCGATCGAGTAATATGTTTTATATCGGCAGACTTAAGACGGGTTTTTTATCGAGTGACAAGTCGAGCGGATCAACCGTAATATAATCCGATCCGATCTAACCATAAACTAAGTCGTGATAAATGAAATAGAAAATTGGGAGTTTAATACTCAAGATCAAGACTTTTAATTTTAGATAGTTTCGAATTTAAAATTTATGAAATTCAATAATTTCGCCTAATTGAATTCAAAGAATTTGGATTGTACATATTTGATAGAAATAAGCTACATAAAGCTTAATTAAAATCTTGGACTATATAAGAACTAAGGAATTTTAATTTTGGAAATAAGGAATTTCAAAATTTTTAATGTTTAGATAATTTCGAAAATTTTCTTATTTACATTTTTAGAAATTCAACAATTTCGAAATTTTTGTGCAAGCTGTGCATTCAGCTTAATTAAAAGCTAAGATTGTAAAAGATCCTATTATTTTTGATGAAGACCCCTGAGAAATGTATAATTCTAAAAATTAAAAATTTTCAAAAATTTCAATTTTACATAATTACGAAAATTCGTTATTTACAAAATTAAGAAATTCAACAGGAATATTGATGCAGCTAAATAGAGCCTTCTTAGGATATGTATAACTATGAAAATAATAAATTTAAAAATTATCAAAAATTTCGACTTTAGACAATATCGAAATTTTGATATTTACAATTTTAGAAATTCAAAAATTTCGAAATTTTGAAATCAGTAAAGTACAGCTTAATTAAAATTTAGGACTTAAATATTTTTAATGGAATAGATAGTTTCGAATTTAAAATTTATGAAATTCAACAATTTCGCTTGATTGAATTCAGAGAATTTGGATTGTACATATTTGATAGAAATAAGCTACATAAAGCTTAATTAAAATCTTGAACTATAAGAGGTCTTAGGAATTTTAATTTTGGAAATAAGGAATTTCAAAATTTTCAATGTTTAGATAATTTCGAAAATTTCCTTATTAATATTTTTAGAAATTCAACAATTTGGAAATTTTTGTGCAAGCTGTGCATTCAGCTTATATAAGATTGTAAAAGATCCTATTATTTTTGATGAAGACCCCTAAGAAATGTATAATTCTAAAAATTAAAAATTTAAAAATTTTCAAAAATTTTAATTTTACATAATTTCGAAAATTCGTTATTTACAAAATTAAGAAATTCAACAGGAATATTGATGCAGCTAAAGAGAGCCACGTTAGGATATGTATAATTATGAAAATAATAAATTTAAAAATTATCAAAAATTTCGACTTTAGACAATATCTTAATTTTCAAAATTAATAATTTTAAAAATTTAAAAATTTCGAAATTTTGAAATCAGTAAAGTACTGCTTAATTAAAATTTAGGGCTTAAATATTTTTAATAGTTTTAATTTTAAATTTTAGAAATTCACCAATATCAGAAATTTGGTTGAAGGAATGTAAAAAGCAAAAAAAATTAAAAAAATTTGTTAAACCGAAATTTTGTAAATTTTAATTCAAATTTCGCACACAGAATTATAAATTACTGACAATTTTTTTTCAACATACTGACGTCAGGTAGGTATGGTTCGCTTCATCAAATTCATTTGGAGACATTGCAAGGCTATTTGAAGTAAATGTGTTTGTTATTAATAGCGAGGCGAGAAAGTTTGCAAAGCGAAATAACATATTTTATATCGGCAGACTTACGACGGTTATTTTATCGTATGACGGATTAATCGAGCAGATTAACCGTAATCTATTGTGATCTAACCATAACCGAAACAATTATTGAAGGATTAAATTAAGGACAAATCACTAAAAAATTCTTAAACTTTGTTAAAATTGAATTATTGCTTTAACCTTCTGTAGAGGAGCACACTGGCCCCTACTTAAAATTAGATTAAAATTGTTCAATGCCATATGATTATTAAATTTAATTTTGTTTGTTATTTGTTGTTCATGTACCCGCACATCAACCAAATTTTTAAGAAAAACAATTTTTGGTTTTTAGTAAAAATCCTTTTTTTTTTTTTTTTTGTAATTAAAATTTAAATTAAAAAACAAAAATTAAACATTTAAATAGCAATAACAACAAACCATATATTTGGAGTCATCAATTATTCTGTCAAATTTTTTATGTTTTTAATTAAAATAAAAATTGTATATAATTTGTTACATTGATGGAAATAAGCATTGTACATATGTGTACGTACGAGAGTAGAGAGATTTAATATCGTATGAAAGTATAAAGTCTGCACTAAATTTGGCTAGACCAACCAAAAAACAAAAAAAAAATAAAAATATTTAATTTTTTTGTTTTATGTAAACAAATTTTTTAATTGAATTTTTTAATTTTTTTAAATAAATTTAAATTGTCAATGAAATAATATTTTAATTTAAAAAAAAATGAAAACAACGTAATTGATTCAATTTGATGTAATATAACACTTAAATCGTTTAACAAAAAAAAAAATTCTATAAATAAGTTGATGACGATATATGATAAATTTCATGATATTTATGTTACTTTTTTTATGATTTTATTGTTGTTGTTGTTTTTGGATATAAAAATAAAAAATGACATCAACTTTAAATTATTTGTTAGTTTGTGCGCGAGGTTTTGTTAAATATATTGTACCGTTTCTTAGAAATTTGATTTTTTTTTTTTTTTTTTTTTTTTGGTGTCAGTAGCAGCAGCATAAAGTATACGTCTACTAATAAATTATATTTTAATCAAATAAAATGTTTGTACATCATAAAACAAAAACCCTTCACTAAATATATTGTGTTCACTATTATTATTCTATATGTTAAATTATAATTGATATTTAGAGCCTTCAGGGAGCGTAAATGACTATATCACGTGACTACAATGTAAAACATACACGCATTATTTATTATATCAACAAAACAAATTACGAATATGTACACTTCCTTGTAATATTGTCACTATAATTACTCTATGCATACATATACGATGTATGCGTATATCGTTTAAAGTGATTCAAAAGTAGGTGAAGTTCATCATATTGATGTGCTCAGGTGTCGATATGATATTTTAATAATTATTATTTTTTTTTTTTTTAATTATAAAAATGGAAAGCATGTCTTTATACACATAAATTAGACTCAATTCACTGCCACTAAGGAATTCTCGTATATACGCACCAAATATCAAAGAAATTTTTTATTGTTTCTATTAATTTATTTAAACATTTCATTCATTTGATCCTACCTATCAAAATAAACATACATTACGTATATTATTACCGGTTTTTCTAAGAAAACTACACATATATAAATTAGACATATACAATGATCTTCTTTTCACTCTATATATTTATGTTAAAACATTTTTATGGTGTAATTAAAACAAAACAAAACAAAAAAAAAAATTATCTAGCATTTTTTGTTTAAAATATTTAAACCGCGAAATTGGGTACTAAAGTTTTAAAATTTAACACCCCTTTTTATGGTATTTTAATTAGTACATATATTCATATGAGTATATGTCTTAAACATATATACGGCGGTTGATATATACAATATAAAAAACGCATTTTATCTTTGTACCCCACAATAAAAATATTAAAATGTCAATCAAACCAAAAACTTTTAAAAATAAAGTTTAGAAAAACACCCTAAAACTTTTTTTATCAAAATACTGATAATAAACACACCAGCATCAAGCAATATATACAACATCTTAGAATAAGCAAAAAAAAAAAAACTTTTTGCCACTTTGATTGGTGAACAAAAATTTTATTTTTAAGAAAATGAGATAGGATTGTTCGGTAATTAGAAAAGTGTTGAACCATTTTACGTGTTTTTGAATTTTGATTGAGATAAGATTTGATAAGGTACATACTAGGGTAATAATATTACTTAATATTTATTAAGACTAGACTATTTTTGGTTCTTATATATCATAAGTAAAAAATCTTGACAACAACAACAATTAAATCGAAAATTATAAAATTTACAATGACTGAACTTTTTAAAAGAAAATTACAATTCAAATTTCCGTGTAAAATTATTTTAATTTCTTAGCAAAATAAAAACTTCTTCTTCTTCTTCTTCTTGTTATTATAGCATTCATATATACTGTTGAGAAACTTTCGTTTCGGAGGGCGACAATTCTGTCATTGTGTTATTATACAACAATTATATTAATCTAAAGAATTGTATGTACATATATATGTATATATACGAATATAAGTTTTCGTGTCGACAAAAATTATCTAAATGACAGAATCGTTTGTCCCGCAAAGTATATTAAAAATAATCGTGTTTTATTCGATTAATAATTTTGTTTCCCGCACCAAAAAAAATTTTTTTTTTGTTACTAATTCGACATTAATGAAATGTGTTCAATTGTGTCCAAAATTAAAATAAAAAAGGTGTATTTATTTTAGATATAGTCATATTGATAAATACAAACTATGTATATATGGACTGTATGCGTATTTCATTATTAATATACCACTGATCGACCCGCGCGCCACTATCCACCCTCATAATTGTTTTTTTTTTTTATGTTGTTAATGAAATGGAATTTGTTCTAAAAATCATCATAATACTAATTTCCCTCGTAATATATATATTTTGATGTGTGTGTGTGTATGTGTGTGTGTGTTATTATTTAATAATTTTAATAGAAAATAAAATAATCGACGAATATTAGTGTAATATATAATAAATCAGTAACGTAGTTTGATTAAATACTTATGTGGTATAATAAACAAAAATTTGGTTTGGTCTACGTCTTTGTGCGCCGAATTTGTTAACCAAGTCAGAATATTTTTTTTCGAAATTATAGATAAAATCTTTAACACTAATGCGTACAAATTGCGGGCTATATCTTAATAGAACTATATAACTTACATCGTGTACCTATGTACGATGAAAATCAATAAAAAATATTTTAATTTCCTTTTTTTTTTTGTGAGTCGAGAAAAGCTTTGATTGTTGTGTATAAAGCTTTTCGGTGATGTGATGACCCATATAACAACTTAAAATTGAATATTTTATTAAAACTTGTTGTATTGTATCTACTATATAGTATGTATATAAATATTTTATATGGTTAGGGTGGATAAACTCAACAAACAAAAAAAAAAATTTATTTGTCATATCATTAAATTTAATGTATATTTGAAAATATGTTTTAATTAGATGTTTATTTTGTCATCAACGCATGTATTAAGAAAATAACAATGTCACGTTTTTGTTGTTGTTTAGATAGAAAAATATATGTATGTATATATAGAAAATTCACTTACAATTTAAAAATTATCATATTTAATTTCTGTATTATAAAAACGTGATGATGGTCAAGATATATACGTAAAAAATATTTAATATTTAAGAGGGTTGGATGTTGCCTAAAAAAAAAAAAGCGTTATCGGTCAAACTACATCCGCCATTTTTTTATATCGCGGCAGCGTATACAAATTAATTCGTTTGCTCATTAACCAAGCAGCAACCTTCGAAATAACTTTTTTTTTCTTTTCTTTATAATAATTAAAATGGTTAAAAATTAAATTATTATTGATAACAAAAAGTCATAACTTGTTTTATATCCGCACCTCGTTAATTGAATAGATATCAAGTTTATATATAGTTTTATATATGGTTGACACAAAATTCACCAGAATTTTAACACAAAAGAGTAGTTTTCCAGTCGACCATGGATATATTTTTATATAACTATATAGCCAATTATTATCACTCGACGTATTTTCATGTTTTCATTAATCATAATTAACCAAATTCACAAAAAAAAAAAAGATATAAAATATTAAAATTACCTAATATATTAGAGGTATATTGTTATATGCGAGTTTAGTTAGAGGAAAATTAATTTGAGGCGAAGTCAAAATGTTTTTGTGTATATAAAACGCGCGGAGCATTAATTACGCAAGGTGATATTTGATATGTGATATATGATATCTACTATTTGTAGAGAGTGCTTGTTAATTTTTTGTTTGGTAAGTCGAAGGCTTATACTTAAGTCAATTAATTTTTAATTTTATATACGTAGGAAATGAAGAAATTGACAAAATATTAATTAATCAAGCCAAAAATTTTATATGTATTTATAAATAATGTCAAATTATATGTTAAGCTTTTGGATTAGATTAAGAAGATAATAAAGAAAAGTTAATAAGTTAAGTCACTGATTCGTAGTTTCTAAAAATATAAGCGCCATCATAAGATTTTATATAGGAATTACCAACATTACGACTGTGTATTATCGGTTACGTCATGTTACGCGCCAAATCTCGCTCGCAGAATGTGTAAGAATGTTACAAAATTCAATAATAATCAGATCACTCCCACGCACAATAACAATCATACGTCCTGTCAAAAAAATATTCCCGATGTCATCTATACATGAAGAAGACCAACTAATAAAATTACTATAAAAATCGAATTTGGTCCCTCCAAAAAAGCACAATATTTCGGGTCTACAAATAAAATGAGCAAATCAAGGCAATGGCGGTTAAATGGTAAAATTGGTTCGACAACAAACGAGAAACATTTTTTTCGTAATATTTTGCTTCTTACGTTATGAAAATTGGTTGATTGCTATACGATCGTGCGTGTTATATAAATCGCGAGATCCGAATTCCAAACCATTCGATCTAAGAACCTTCTTATAATTCCATTTAAAATTACTTGTCTTAAAAAATAACTTTTTAAAAATCAAAGCATTTACTCGGTAATTTGTCACTTTGTTCGGGATGCATCTTGGAACAAGAATTAAAAGGCGAAAACAAAACGCGTTCGTTATCTGTTTTTGGACTGCACTACCGAAAGGGCGTTTTTGTAGTAAATTTTCCCTTCGGTTTGGTTTAATTTTTTATTTGAAGAAGAGTGAATGCTGAATAAAAAATATTGAGTGAGTTAGTATGTAGAAAATTGGTACATCTAATTATGGCCAGGACCTCGGCGGACCCATATAACTTTACATTAAAAAATAATAATTTCACGTAAAATTTAATTTAGATTTAAATTTAACGATCCTGCTGCATCTCTGAAAGTTTTTATAATTTGCCACGTGAAACTACTTTCAAAATTTTAAAGTTTCGGGACTTCGGCCTCTCATATCAATTTTTGGAAACAAAATCACTTAAGTATATTGAAAAATTATAAATTTTATCAATGTTTCAGATACAAATTTTAAAATGTATCTAAGCTTTCCAATTTTTAAAATTTGTTTCGAATTTTTGAAATTTGTTTTGAAAATTTTACATATTTTGAAATTTTTCCAAGCTTTCAGTTTTCAAAATGTTATTGAATTTTTTTCGCAAAGAAGAAAATTTTGGGTGTTCGGATACAGGGTACTGTGTCTAATGTATTCAGATTCAGTGTAATGTGTTAGATACTCACGGTTCCGTAAAAATTGGCCAAATAATAGAAGTGCCCAACTTTATAACGTTTCATAAGAAAATACAACTTTTAACATTCAAGTATTGATAACCAAATAAAAATGTCAAAATTTATTTGTTATTGAACGAAATCGATGAACGATCGACAAATCGATCAACTTAGACAGTTGTCAAGAATAAAGAGATTTCTAACCAACATCTTTTCAAATATTTTCAAAATTTCTTTCCTTATGTTTTCGAATTTCTTTCGTAGAGAAGAAAATCACAATTATTGTCTTTCAAAATTTTCGATTTTTCTAAATATTTTTTTGAATTTTTTTGAAAATTTTGTAAATTTCTTTAAGTACATTGAAATATTTCCTAGCTTTCAATTTAAAAAATCTATTCAAATTTCTTTAGTAGAGAAGAAAATTTGGAATTTTTTGAATATTTTTAAAAATTCTGTGAATTTGTTAAAAATTTAGAATTTATTTTAAAAACTTCGATTTTTTAAACATTTTGAAGTCATTTTCGAAAATTTTTAAAAAATGTTAAGCTTCAAATTTTTAAATTTTTCAAAACTTTCACAAGATGTTAACGATTTTTATTTTTTCGAATTTTCGAATTTTTTAAATATTTTGGAATAATTTTTAGAAATTTCTCGTAAATTTTATAAATTTGTCAGATACATATTTTGAAATTTCTCAAAGCTTTCATTTTCTAAATTTAGAAAATTTCGAATTTTTAAAATTTTTCTGATTTATCAAATATTTTTTAATACTTTCATGAGCTTTTTTAAAAATTTTGACTTTTATAGATATATGGCAATTTTCGACGTTATCTTGAATTAGCCGTAATAAATTAAAGTAAAGCAATAAAATGAAAATTTCGCATCATTTTGTAATTTTAGTAAAAGTAGCATGGGTGAAATAACAAATTGTTTCAGATTACAACAACTTTAATTTAAGTTCAAATTATTTATTTTAATATTTATATTTTTTAGGCATAGACTATTAAGTTTATTTTATGTTGTTGTTTGGCTTTTTTCAAATATTATTTATTTGAAACTATAAACTATAAAACCAATTACAAATGTTTTGTTTGGGAAAATTTCACATTGTTAAATATTGTCCTTATTTTTTTTTTTAATGTGGAAGATTATTATTTTCGAAAATGTGACATAATGTTTACGAAGCTTTTTTAATGAAACGTGACAATGGATCAGAGTATAAAAAAACAATAAAAACCATGGAGTCTCATTTATTTAACGCCATAAATGCCATCTCAAAATGGTTAAATTTATCTAACAAATCTGATTTTCTGAATTGCAAAGGGTAATGAAAATTTTAAAGGCCTCTTATCAAATTTTTGAAACAAAATCATTTAAGTATATTGAAAAATTATAAATTTTGACAAGGTTTCAGATAAAAATTTTGAAATTTTTCAAAGCCTCAGTTTTTAAAATGTTTTAGAGTTTCTTTCGCACAGAAGAAAAGTTTGAATGTTTTAAATATTTCACAAATTTTTTGAATTTGTTTTGGAAGATAAAATTTTCGATGTTTTTATTCATGAATCTATTCAGTTACAGGGTAATGTGCCTAATGTATTCAAATATAGTGTAATGTAATGTGTTGAATACTCATAGTTCCGTAAAAATTTGACAAATAACGGAAGTGCGCAACTTCATAACATTTCATAGGGAAATACCATTTTTAAAATTCGAGTAATTGATAACCAAATAAAAATGTAAAAATTTAATAATTGTTAAAAAATATTGTTGGTTCATGAGAAAATCTATCAACTTAAACAGTTGTCCAGAATAAAGAGGTTTTTAACTTAACAAGTGTAACTGTACACCTTTTGAAATATTTTCAAAATTTCTTTACTTATGTTTTCGAATTTCTTTCGTAGAGAAGAAAATTTATATATTTTCGAATTTTTTCATAATTTTCGATTTTTCTAAATATTTTTAATTAATTTTTTGAATTTTTTTGAAATATTTATAAATTTCTTTAGATACATTGAAATTTTTCATAGCTTTCCATTTACAAAATGTTAACGATTTTTCTTTTGAAGAGAAGAATATTTTAAGCTTTCATAAGGCTTTCATTTTCTAAATTTAGAAAATTTCGAATTTTTAAAATTTTTCTGATTTATCAAATATTTTTTAATACTTTCATGAACTTTTTTTAAAAATTTAAACTTTTAATTATTGTTTGAAGAAAAATGTATTGTTTAGACTTCAAAGCACATACCTAAAACATATGGCAATTTTCGACGTTATCTTGAATTTGTCGTAATAAATTAAATTAACGAAATAAAACGAAAATTTCATAATCCCTAACAATAATTTTATAATTTTAGTAAAAGCAGCGTGGGTGAGATTACTAATTGTTAACATTTTCAGATTAGAGTAGTTTTAATCTAAGTTCAACTTCTCTAGGTTAAACTTATTTAACAAAGATCTGACTTTCTGAAGTAGTAAGGGTGGTGAAAATTTCAAAGTTTCATTTAAGTATATTCAAAATACTTAAATTTTGTGAATTTTTCAGATACAGATTTTAAAATTGTTATAAGCTTTAATTTAATGAAATTTTTTTAAATTTTACCTTATGTGAAAATGTTTGAAGCTTTTAGTTTTAAAATGTGTTTAAATTTCTTTTGTAACCCTATTACTACTACGTTAATTTAGTAATGTAAACTACCTAGCTGTGACTCTGAGACCCACAGTCAAATTGCTCATTTCATATGGCGAATTCATTTTTTTTATTTTAATATTGTTCATTTACAAATAATTCAAGAACAACATTTAGGATTATACATTTTTGATTATTTTTTAAAATTAAATAGTGAGTCACAGAGACACAGTTCGGTTGGAATATGGGGTAAAGAAGAAAATTTCGAATTTTTTAAAGAATTTCGATTTTTTAAACATTTTGAATTATTTTTTTGCATTTTTCTAAAATTGCTATAAATTTGTTCAGATAATATTTGGAAATTTTTCAAAATTTCTAAAACGTTTTCCAATTTTTTTCGTGGAACAGAAAATTTCGATTCTTAAAATTTGTTTTAAAAATGTTGCGAATTTGTTCACATACAGAGTATTCCCCACTAACTTCAAAAGTTTTCATAAAAAAATAAATTTTTGAAGTTCCAAATACATAATTAATAAAAATCTAATTATTACTGAAAAATATTGATGGTGCTATTCCAGTTGTATAGGATAAAGAAGTGTTTAACTTAACAAGTTTGACTGTACACCTTTTGAAATATTTCCAAGCTTTCAGTAGCGAAAATGTTTTCGAATTTCTTTCGTAGAGAAGAAAATTTAAAAAAATTGGAATTTTTTCATAATTTTCGATTGTTTTATATTTTTTAATTAATTATTTGAATTTCCTGAAAATTTTGCTAATTTGCTCAGATACATATTTTGAAACTTTTCAAAGCTTTTAAAATCAAAAATGTTTACGAATTTCTTTAGTAAAGAAGAAAATTTCGAAATTATCTTGTTTAAGTTGCTTACTACTCAAAAAAACGTACGTAAATATTCAAAAAAATGTCAAAGCTTTCAATTTCCAAACGGTTTTCGAATTTCTTTCTTCGAATTTTTTAAATATTTTGAAATAATATTTTGAATTTTTTTAAAAATTTTACAAAATTTTCAAAATGTTTTAAAAATATTGTGAATTTGTTCTGATAAATGTTTTGAAATTGTTAAAGCTTTAATTTTTTTAAATTTTTTTAAATGTCTTCCTATCTTTCGTTTCAATTCATTTTGAATTTTGTGAATTTGTTCAAAATTACGAACTTTTTAAAATTTTTCGATTTTTAAAATTTTGTGAAGTTTCCAGCTTAATCTTTCAAAATTTTTTAAAGCTTTTAATTTCATAAATGTTAACAAATTTCTTTAGTAGGGAAGAAAATTTCTAAATTAATTTTTTTAAGTTGATTAAAAATTTTATGAATTGGTTCAGATATCTGAACCAATTCATCGTATCGTAAATAATCCTTCAAAACTACTATGCCAATATAATACATAAAAGTGCGATATTCCGTGCCTTTGCAATAGGAAAGGCTGTCCAATCCTCTAACTGCTCTATAAATTTCTACCGGCAGTTTTACGTGCACAAGTTTATATGTAATAAGATGTACTCGTATGTCCTTTGCAGAAAATCGTATACCCGTTCTTTTAAATTCCCCATTAGTCCATCCAGTTAAGGATTTTTTCATATTACCTGTAAAATAGTACATAGTTGTCCTTAAAATATGATATTTTTTATATACGAGTACGAATGGAGAAACAAATTATATTTTTGTATTCACCTAAATCAATAAGATGTAACGAGTCTCCTACAGGAAAATCCTCAACCATATCTATGGGCAACTCTTCAAGAATTGAAGTAGTTTTATGGTGATTCTCATATATTTTCTGTCAAAAAGCTGTGTTGGTTCTTCGTTCGCATTGTTTATGTAAAAATACTGTACAATTAGAAATATACTCACCAACTACAGTACATTTTGAGCATCCGTGCTTTCTGTTAAAATATGTGGTACCTTAATTACATAAAATTACCATAGAACTTTGTATTTTAAAAATTCTGAATAATAGTATGCTCTTGCTGGTGAATCACAAATGAAACATCGAATTTTAATATTGAGTTTGTGATTGTTTATCATAATTCCTTCTCTCAATAAATGTTTGCATTCATCTACGAATTGTCGTAAATATTCTATTAAAACGGTTGGTTTCCCTTTTCCACAATATATTCCAATAATCATTGGTTTAAAAATGTTTATTTCATGTATATTATAAAAAGGATAGGCCAAAATTGACATTGTGAGCTTTTATAAATTGGTAAACCATCAATATTAAAATTTAAGGAAATGTCCATTGATTTATTTAATTTATCTTTAAAATATTTTCTTAAGCAACTTTCTAATCCTTGATGCCAATAATTTCCACTACCGAGCAGATATAATGCTACTGCATTAGGAGTTTCTAATAAAGTTCTTGGTAATTTACATGTCTTGAGCAATTTCAATAATTAACCAAGTGCTTGATGAGTGATGTTATAACTTAAAGCCCAATTTCCTAATTCTTCCCTCAGGTTAACAGGGTTTGTTTCATCCTCGCTTAGAACAAATGAAACATCACTGTCGCTTAAGTCTCCATCTAATTGGTTTGTGTTCCATAAATCAGGAGTTTCATTGTTTTCACATAAATCAATATGGAAATTATTAATAGAGGAGTATTCTCTCGCAGAGTTTTGTTGTGGTTGTGATGTTTCTAGCGTATTGCTTGGATAATTTTTAACTTTATTTCTTTCGACAGCTTTCTTCAATAAAATTGGGTTCTTTCGAATTTGGTATCGATAACCACTACTTAGTTTGTATCTCTTCCACGAATTTAAACTATACATTTTTATTTTATTGTAGCTTATTTGATTTTTTTAATACACAGAAAAATACAACCAATTTACTATTTTGACATTAATTTTGGAGGTAAAGGTAAATCAAAGCTTTATAAAGTATTTATACCAGTTGCAGGTTACTAAATTAGTTCTTAATTAACTTAAAATACCGTTTTATTAAAGCTAATTATTTCAAAAGCTTACAACTTTATATGAGCTGTTTTATAGCTCGTATTGCTATCTTACAGCTTAATTAAAACGTACAGCTCTATAGTTGCGCCTGCTCTAATACTAAAACTTTGGAAGCTCTATATTTATTTGTAGAGCTACATATTAAAACTAAGTGCTCTTTAGATTTTTTAAAGCTTGGAGTGTCTATTACCATAAATTTAGTACAAGATGCTGCGTGATTACTTCTGTAGAGCATTAATAGAGCTGATCACAACTAATAGCTCTTACGAATGTTACTTATAATAAATACTTTACAAATTTTCAAAGCTTTCAATTTCCAAACGGTTTTCGAATTTCTTTCTTTGAAAACAAAACTTTGAATTTTCTAAAACTTTTCATTTTTAAATATTTTGAAATAATGTTTTGAATTTTTTTTTAAATTTCATAAAATTTTCAAAATGTTTTAAAAATATTGTAAATTTATTTTAATAAATGTTTTAAAATTTTTAAACCTTTTATTTTTTTAATGCTTATAAATGTTTTCTGATCTTTCGTTTCAATTCATTTTGAATTTTGTAAATTTGTTCAAAATTACGAACTTTTTAATTTACCGATTTATAAAATTTTAAAGTAGTAAAGCTTTTATTTTCATAAATGTTTACGAATTTCTTTAGTAGAGAAGAAAATTTCGAAATGAATTTTTTTAAGTTGGTTAAAATTGTATGAATTGGTTCAGATAAATACTTTAAAATGTTTCAAAGCTTTCAATTTTCAAATGGTTTTCGAATTTCTTTCTTTGAAAACAAAACTTTGAATTTCCTAAAGTTTTATTTTTTTAATATTTTGAAATAACGTTTTGAATTTTTGAAAAAATTTTACAAAATTTTCAAAATGTTTCAAAAATATTGTGAATTTGTTTGTCAGATAAATGTTTTAAAATTTTTAAAGCTTTTATTTTTTTTTTGATGCTTTTAAATGTCTTCCTATCTTTCGTTTCAATTCATTTTGAATTTTGTGAATTTATTCAAAATTTTGTAAAGTTTTCAGGTTAATCTTTTGAAATTCTGTAAAGCTTTTAATTTCAGAAATGCTTACGAATTTCTTTAGTAGAGAAGAAAATTTCGAAATTATTTTTTTAAGTTGTTTAACAATTTTATGAATTTGGTTCAGATAAATACTTTAAAATTTTTCAAGATGCTGCGTGATTACTTCTGTAGAGCATTAATAAAGCTGATCACAACTAATAGCTCTAACGAATGTTACTTAGGATAAATACTTTACAAATTTTCAAAGCTTTCAATTTCCAAACGGTTTTCGAATTTCTTTCTCGAAAACAAAACTTTGAATTTTCTAAAACTTTTCATTTTTAAATATTTTGAAATAATGTTTTGAATTTTTTTTTAAATTTCATAAAATTTTCAAAATGTTTTAAAAATATTGTAAATTTATTTTAATAAATGTTTTATAATTTTTAAACCTTTTATTTTTTTAATGCTTATAAACGTTTTCTTATCTTTCGTTTCAATTCATTTTGAATTTTGTTAATTTGTTCAAAATTACGAACTTTTTAATTTATCGATTTATAAAATTTTAAAGTAGTAAAGCTTTTAATTTCATAAATGTTTACGAATTTCTTTAGTAGAGAAGAAAATTTCGAAATTAATTTTTTTAAGTTGGTTAAAATTGTATGAATTGGTTCAGATAAATACTTTAAAATGTTTCAAAGCTTTCAATTTTCCAATGGTTTTCGAATTTCTTTCTTTGAAAACAATACTTTGAATTTCCTAAAGTTTCATTTTTTTTTATTATGGTGAAATAATGTTTTGAATTTTTGAAAAAATTTTACAAAATTTTCAAAATGTTTTAAAAATATTGTGAATTTGTTTGTCAGATAAATGTTTTAAAATTTTTAAAGCTTTTATTTTTTTTTTTTGATGCTTTTAAATGTCTTCCTATCTTTCGTTTCAATTCATTTTGAATTTTGTGAATTTATTCAAAATTTTGTAAAGTTTTCAGGTTAATCTTTTGAAATTCTGTAAAGCTTTTAATTTCAGAAATGCTTACGAATTTCTTTAGTAGAGAAGAAAATTTCGAAATTAATTTTTTTAAGTTGTTTAACAATTTTATGAATTTGGTTCAGATAAATACTTTAAAATTTTTCAAAGCATTTAATTTCCAAATGGTTTTCGAATTTTTTTTTCGAAAACAAACCTTAGAATTTTCTAAAATTTTCATTTTTTTAAATATTTTAAATATTGTTTTGAATTTTTAAAAAAATTTTAAAAAGTTTTCAAAATTTTCAAAATGTTTTAAAAATATTGTGAATTTATTCTGATGAATATTTTGAAATTTTTAAAGCTTTTATTTATTTAAATGTTTTCCTATTTTTCGTTTCAATTCATTTTGAATTTTGTGAATTTGTTCAAAATTTCGAACTTCCTAAAATTTTTCGATTTTTAAAATTTTGTAAAGTTTTCAGCTTAAACTTTTGAAATTCTGTAAAGCTTTTGATTTCATAAATTTTTACAAATTTTTATGAAATTGTTCAGATAATATTTTGAAATTTTTCAAAGCTTTCAATTTCTAAGCGGTTTTCGAATTCCTTTATTCGAAAACAAAATTTCGAATTTTCTAAAATTTTTAATTTTTTAAATATTCTGAAATAATGTTTTGAATTTTTGAAAAAATTTTACGAAATTTTCAAAATGTTTTAAAAATATTGTGAATTTGTTCTGATAAATGTTTTGAAATTTTTAAAGCTTCTTTTATTTTAAATATTTTTAAACTTCTTTCATTTTTTTTTCAATTCACAAATTTTAGTGAATTTATTCAAAAATTCGAACTTTCAAATATTTTGATTTTTAAAATTTTGTAAAGTTTGAAATGAATTGAAATTCTGTAGAGCTTTTACTTTTATTAATGTTCACGAATTTTCTTAAGGTTCACTATTATTAATTTCACCATTTTAATTTAATAATGCATCATAAAATATAAGAGCTTCACGAAGAAAATTTAGAAGAGAAATTTCGTTCCTAAGACATCCAAAATTCCTAAAACTGGAAAAAAGCCTAGCAAAAAAAACAAGTTTATCCAAACATATTCTACGCGAATCATTTCTTTATGTTATACAAGACAACATATTTTACAAAATACCTTTATTATTATTAAGGGGTTGATTTTAATCGTTTCTCTTTACGTCACACCTTAAATTGATTCTTTCATTTTCGATATAACAAGCAAACAGAAAAATTAAATAAAAATAAAAAATTTAATATTCACCTCACAAAATCGACAAAAAAGCACTCGTTTACAAAACTCAGTACAACGCAAAATCATACAAAATTTTTTGTTGTTGCTGTAACGTGTTATATAATTAAATTTTCATACAGTTGGAAAAATCGAGTTTTCACTTGAAATAAATAAATGTAACGCCAAAAAAAAAAAAAATTAAATTCTATTAAATTTCAAATTCAATTAACTTCTCAAACAATGCGAATAATATGTAATTTCCTGATAAATCATATCAGTTAAATTTTTTGTATTATGTCGGTGTATGTGTGTGTGTGTGCGTTGTATTTTCATCCCTGATTTATTATTAAATAAAATAAAATAAATTGAATATAATGTAAAATCTATAAAAAAATTTATGTTTATTTATTTTTTATGTTAAGATTTTTTGTTTTATTTGATATTTCATAAAACGGTATTCTGATGTGTGAAAAAAAAAATCGGAAAATTCCTTCGTACAAAACAACAACGTACAAAATATTTTGTTGTATGCGGTCTAGATAAGAGTTTTTTTTTTTTAATACGGTACGTTATTGTTACAATTAAATACTATTGTCTGTAATTCCACTTTTATATGCGCTTGTAAATGTTTTGATGTGGTATTTCAAAACATCCACATATCATAGGTTGTAGATCAGTAAATTTTCAATCTGTGTGCGGATTTCTAGAATTTTCAAATCCTGAACAAAACCAAAAAAAAAAAGGGTGGATTTATATTTCATCTCGTCTCGTACACATTTTTTTTTTTTTGTATACGACGTAGCTATTTATATAAAATGCGATGAAATTTTTAAGGGGATCCGAATATGTATGTAAAAAAAAAGAACAATATAATAAAAATTGATTTGCTCGCTTGAAGGGTGAAATCTAAATGCATATTATATGATTTGATTCGATTTGGTGAAAAACATTATGTAGATAGGTATTGTTCTTATACATAATATTAAGCGCGTATTCTTATTTACAAGAATTGCATCAAACCAAATTTTTTTTTGTTTTTTTGATTGAAGTGATAGAGGTATAACTTTAAAATGAATATATGTGGCTGTATTTATATATTAAGGGGTTGCCATAGATTACCACATTTCACACCGTTATGATTTTCTATTATTATACATTATTGTGTATAGTAAGGGAAATTCGATTTGACAGTTACATACGTTTTCCAGGTATTTTGCCATATATGTTTACAGTGCTCCTTATATACGAGTGCACAACATACTCATCTATTGTCCCATTAAAAACCATTATTTCGATCGAACAAAAATTAAATTTACTTTATTTAAGCCCTCGAAAGCGTTACATTACATTACATTTCATACTCACTTCATTCATCATCTTGTGTGTTGTACCCCTCCCCTAATACAAAATAGTTTTTATCATATCAATCGATTTCAAGTAAAAATTAGGGTACCACACATGACGTCATAAAAATTTGTTCATCTGTCGATGATCTGGTGTGATAATAATCGATTTTTATATGAGATGTTTTGACATTGGAAATATACCATTTCCTATATAATATAGTAGGTACATAAAGTACATTTAATTAGATAAAAAGTGGGTTTGTAAATTTATTATGTGTGTGCGCGAGCAAAGTTTATCGCTTTAAAAATATCTTCGTCACAATTTCATTTTATAAATTATCAACCTCCACTAAATCACGATTAAATAAATTTTTTTTGTAAGATCATGATTTTGTTGATCGCGTCGTCGATCTTATCAATTTTCTTATTAAAATTTTTTTGAAATCAATTTATCAAAACTAGCTATTTATTATATTATTATTTGTTTAGCTAAGAAACCACATGATTATTTATTTATTAAATTTTTTTTACTTGTCGTGTGGTTGTGCCTGTGTATGTATTTAACAACAAACTGTGGAAACAAAAATCTATTATCATTGAATTTGCGGTCATTCTTTTTAAATAACAAGAATTAGAATTACAAAAGGAATTCTTTTATGCTTTATCATCGTCATTAGAGTTAAAAAATAATTTTTTTTTATATTTTTAATTATTTTCTTAGAAAAGTAAAAAAAAAAAAAAAAAACAATTTTCTATTCTTTAATGAAAATTCGTTATTTTTTTTTTTTTTTCTAACACTTAAAAGAAATATGTATGTACACTTAAAATCGATATAAAAAAAAATTTCATCATCTTTTGTGTCCAATGAATACAATACCACCACTAAAAAAATAGACGATTTTAATTCACATAGCACGCTTTCGTAGAAGAAGATCGATTTATTTTTCATGATGCGGGGAGAACGCACATATATATGTACATAGTTAACAACACACCAAAAAAAAAAAACCAAATTAAATCTATTAACGTTACACATACACACCAAATTTCTGTAGTGTCTTTATGAATAAGCGCGCGCACACGATCGCATTTAAGTATATATAACTACATTAAAAAATAAAACTCAAAAATCACTCAAAATAATTGTTTTTAAAATACAAAAAATAAAAACTAAGTTTTTTTTTTTTTTTTTTGAAGATAGATAGACTGATCGACTATATAGCGTTCAATAACGTGTTAAACAAAATAATGTTGCGCCGCGCGCTCGACTCACAATAATAATATAATAATATAAAATAATAAAATCTATTTTTAAAAAGGTGGAATGACTGCGTTAAAGAAAAATCACTAGACAGTTCGACACCGAATATATTATAATAAAATTATTAAATTTATGACATTACAATAAAAATAAAATTTATTATTGTTACAAAAAAAAAAAAAAGAATTTGTAGAATTTTTATTTTTATTGTATTAATTAATAAAAGCTTAATAGTGATTATGATTTTTAAAATATTATACGTGTACGTCGTTTATTTCTTTTATTTTTTAACTGTCAATCATCCGCGTACGTATTATTATGTGTGTTGTATATATGTTTTTGAAACATGTGAAACATGATTTTTAAGATTCTAATGATGGGATCAAAATTATTATGAAGATTAAGATATTCAAATTTTTTTTTTTTTTTTTTTTTGGTTTTTATGATGACGGTGATTCGGCAAATATTAATATGGGAGAGTGATCGCAGTTTAAAAACTTATTTATCACTCTTAATGGTCGATAAATGCCGCATATATATATTAGTGGTCGGTATGTTTAATTATTAGTTTGCAACATAAAGTTTAGAAAGCATTGTAAATGTCGGTCATTGTATTAAAAAATTATAACACGATTTAAATTTAAAAAAGTTTCAACAAAATATTTTAACGTGTCTGCCGAAGTTATATAAGCCTTAATATGTCTGCATTAGCCGACCAAACTATTGGGCTAAAAGGGTTTAGCCTTAGGGTGCATTTCCGGCAAATTATTAATTTATCCTTACAATGTACTATATGTATATGTATATGAACGTGTCCATAAGCAAACATTTGGCAAATATTATAAAAAATATAGTTTGAAGAAGAGACGAGGGTGTCAATTATTAGACTACCATAAACTATGGACAGGTGCCCAACGCACAATATTTTTTTTGTGATAGATTAAGTTTGAATAGCTAGTTTTATATTCTAGGGCCTAATATTTTATATGAACCTAAAAAAATTATATTCAAAAATGGATCTTCCGAAAGGAGATATCAAGTTAGCGAATTTTGAGTTTGTGTATTAGTTTGGAATAACAAATTAACCTAACAATTTTTGTATTTTAAAAGTATTTTTGACAGAGAACAAAATCCAGAAGGTTTGAAAAAATCCTGAGGTTACAAAATCTCTATGGTACAAAACTCTGAAGCTACAAAATCCTGAAAGCCTATACAAATTTTAAAATCTAGTTGGGATTACTAAACATGCCAAAAATGTTAAAATCCAGACTAATTGAAAAGTTAAAATCCAAAAAAAAAATCCCGAAAAACAAAAATTTAGAAATATTTTTGGTACTTGAAACGTGCGATACAATTTCTTTAATCTGTGTGCAATTTCCATTCTTAAGGAAAAAATCAAATTTTATAGAAATTTTATAAATTTTAATTTTAACTTAAGCCCCATTTCCTATAAGAACTAACATGAGCTAAAACTATATGATGGAAGTAAACCCGTAAACTAAAAAAAATTTGTGGGCCATAAATCCTATTTTATGCACCCATTTTTGAAAGAGTTAAATTTTCCTCCCTCATAAAATCGGTCTAGTTCTTTTAATATTTTATTTAAGCTACATTAAATATGCCAATGCGTTCTTGGGTACAATATTAAAAATAATTTAATTTTAGTACTTGGTCTAATGCAACACGTCCACAGACTTTGTCAATTAACTTATATTAATTCGCGAGACTGTCTGGGAAGTAAAAGTTTAAACAGAATGCATCCGTTACGTCCGCTCTGTTTTATTAGACCTGTCAATTTGCATTAAAAGACGGAAAAGTAATAACAACTAAAACAAAGGAAAACAGCTAAACATAAATTTAAAATTTTTCGAACGACATAACCTCAACTTGTACAATTTTTCCTATTTTTTTTTATAATAATAGAATGAAACTAACGCCAATCAATCCCTATACACCGGACATCTTTGCTGAACCTTGTTCATGCGTCCTCCGTAGGTTTGCTCTTCTAGAAAGTGAAGCGACGGAGAGAAAATATGAGTGAGTTGAGAAGGGATGTCCAAATTTTAAAATATTTTCAGAAAACAGATGAAAAGTAAAACCACGAATTAAAAGAAATAGTTAACATTTTTATGTTTCTTTCAAAAAATGATTTAAAACCTCGTAATCCCAAGGAAATCCCAAATAAAATTGAATTCCGCGCGGAATTCAATTTTATTCGGGATTTCGGGATTATTTACCCTCGCGATTTTGTTCCCTCAGAATGTTGTCCCTTCGGCATTTTAAACCCCTGGGATTTTTTATCCCTAGGAATATTTTTCCTCTGGATTTTGTACCCTAAGGATTTTATAGTTTCAGGATTCTGACTTTAGGGATTTTGTTCCTCGGGAATACGTTACCAACCCATTTTTAATAATATTTTGTTTAAAACTAAATTATTTATTTTTACATGAATTTCAACATTACAAAAATTATTTGCTAGGTTTCACAAATTCGACTGAGTATGACTTAATATGTAAATTAGTGGCGAATCGAATTTTTGCGGTAGCAGAATTTTGCGACGTCTCGAAAGTATCTTCAACGATTCTTCATCATATAGCTTACTATTAGTCTATAGACGTATTGTAGCCTAAAGTAAGATTCCAAATAATGTTTTTGAACTGGGCACTGTTTCAACATAAACTGAGCATCGAACTCTGGTGCTCCGGGTTTTTTTTTTCGAGATGAAAAATGTCGACGAATGTTGTTTTTTAATTAAACTATTTTTTCTATGGTTATTTGCGTCGCTACTTAAAATAATTATTCCAAAATTCGAAATTTTTCATGTTCAGATTTTTATGATTTGGAAAAAATTTGATTCGCTGCGCATTTACCCTGTTATGAAACTTAGTATATTGAATTTCTAAGAAACAAAACCTCTTAAATTTATTATTAGATTAAGTTTTACGCCCTTCCCCCTTTCGGTGACAAGAAATTATGTAGCAGCCTTTATTTTCGTATTGTACATAATAAAAATTTAATGCGGTCTTGATTTTTTTCAATAGGCCCCCACCTTCCAGTAATTGGTTTACAGTTTGAGTTGTAATCGTTTTAATTTTAATAAAACTAAAGAAAAAGTTCATAAACAATTTAATAATTGCAACCAAAATACCGTAAAGCAATAACGAATTTGGTTTTTAAAATTCATTTAGGCTTTCATAACTTGTGCAATATGTCAAAATTTAAAATAAAATTCCAGCTGCTACTGGTAATTTGAGATGGATAATGTCAAACATCATGAGACATAATAATTCTCAAACGAAAGGTGAAATGAAAAAGAACATGGGAACCAAAATCTTGTTCAAAATAAAAACAACAGCAGTGTTACAAAACCCACTCTGTAAAATTTGTTATTCGCTCTTTACTGATCGAATAATAATTTTTACAACTGATCGATTTGAATAGTGAGTAGAAAACAAAACATATTGTGATGATTATTCATCTTGCATCGAATTAAGAAGAAAAGAAAAGCGTTATCTACGCAGTCAATTCAATACTACGAAATATTCTATTCGGTATTCAAACAAAAGGAATAGTGAAACTAAGGAATGGAAGAGTAATTTTTTTCAAATAAAAATTGTCATTTTACACCAATTCATTGATATTCTCGATATAGCCCTAAAAATAAACCAAAACAATTTTGCACCTTTATTAAGACTTGTACATTATAATCCTATTCAAAAATTATTCACTAATTATTCATTCGGCAGTGAACAAAACAATAGATCGATTCTCTCATTTTTTTTTCTATTATTCGCTCATTATTCATTTGTTACTGAACAGTATTCCTGAATTTTTGGTTTACTATTCTGATCATATAAGAGAAAAGAGAATTAGAAAATTCATTTAAAACGAAAGTAATGCGAATAAGAACAAAATGGGCGGACCGAGAAAGGCAAAAGCATGAGAATAGTATTAGAGCGAACCCAGCATACATTGGTGATTTCCTCTGCTTGCTGGGTATGGATTAGTGAAGACGCCACAAAAATTGATGAGCAACTTAAATATGAAATAATTTCTACTTTCACGATTATTCTGGTTTTCACCCGGCATCTAACAAAATTAACCCAATAAAAGCCAGATATTTGTGTTTCCGTTTGAATTTATTTTTTTCAAGTAGCCTCAGACGACTCCGCTATTAATATAGAATTTGAAGCATAGATAGTCGTGTAATAGTCGCTTACTTCGTGCTAAGAAGTTAAATGAATAGAAGAACTACTTTAACCGTACATTTTGCGATTATGCTTTGTACATACTAGAATATTGAATGAAAATAAAAAAATAGTTATTGGCAACTATAACATTACATCTAAACCCCTTCTTAATTTAGTCGATTTAAATGGAACGGATATAATTTATTTTAAAGCAGTTGAATCTCTAATTAAAAATTCTAATTAAAGATCGAATTTCTCAAATTTCATCCCACTTTAAAGAATTTATCGAATTTGGTGTTGAGACTGTGGAAGGATTTCGTAACTTCAAATGTTTACAATTGCATAGAATTAAACGGCCATGGTGTTTATTGTTTTACGTTCCGGAAATTCCAGTCAGTCAAAAAAATTGCAGTCAAAAGTAGAAAGGAGTTTCAGTCAAAAATTTAAAGGCAACTCAGTCAAAATAGTTTTAGACTGTAATGCCTTTTCAGAAGGACTTTCGATTTAAAATCTAAAAAGTTATCCAAATCAAAAAAATGTTAACTGAAATTGTTTTTGGATTTGAATCTGAAAAGCCTTTTGAAAAGAAGATTCAGTGACACAACTAAAAAATATTTCCACGCAAAATTGTTCTTCGGGGTTCAATCAAAAACGAAAGGAGTTTCGGTTAGAAAACGTTTGACTAACCAAATGCCTTTTGTGTATTTTGACTGAACAGCCTGGAATAACTGGAATACCTTTTGGTTGTTTTTTTTTTTTTTTTTTGACTGAAAAGCCTTTATAGACCCCAGGCTTCAAGGCACCAGTCAAAAAAAAAAAAAGAATTTCGATCAAAACTTTAGAAGGTGGTTCAATCAAAAAATTAAAAAGGTTGAGGTCAACTCAAAATTTTTTAGACCGAGATTTTTTTGGATTTTTAATTGAAATCCTTTTTGAAAAGGAAATTCAGTAAATCAATTAAAAAGGAATTCCAGGCAAAATCGTTATAAAAAGTGAAATTAATGTTATGGTTTGTCCAGAATATTGGTACGTTCTAAACGATTTTAAAATATTCTGAAAAATGTTGATTTAAAATCTATTATTAAAAATGAATTTCTGGAAATGCTAGCAAATTTAACAAATGGAATCCAGCCCAAAAATTTGTGACACTAAGAAGGTTTTATTTCAAGAAGATTGTTCAGTTTTTTACTGAAGTTTCATTTCAAGTCCAAAAAGTGTTGATTGTTTGTTTGTTTCTGTAATCTTTTCTGTGACTCAAGGCACTTCCAACTTTTTTGAAGTTCCCTTTGGCCCGTTATGGCCCAATACATGCATGCACTATCAACATTTAGTCATAGTTTTATTCTTCTTCCTCACCGATCGTAACCAGATCATGAAAAATCCCTATTGCATTCCACCCCTATTGAGATTCGCACCCGGTACCTCCCGAACTAAACGCCGCAAGCTTTAACCACTGTGCCGATTGGTCGGTAAAAAAGTGTTCATCATTAAAATTTTGAACCTTAAAATTTTTTAAGATTTATCTGTTTTAAGGTCCCCTTAGTCCGAAAAACTGGGTTCTTCAGTATGTGGAAGGATGTTGCTTTGTTACTTGCTTTAGAGTTTTAATCTTAACCTGTGTTTTAATCGGAATTGTATGAGTAGTTATACAACTTGTTGTTTTATATACGGTATCTTGTGGGATATCGAATATAAATCTTACTTAAACCTAATATTGCATTAATCCGTTGTTGATGCTATTTTCGCTGGTATGGTGAATGAGATAACTTTCAAGAAGCACTAACTAGTTCAACAAGTTTGTCCCGTATATAGAAAAATTATATCCAAAATGGTAGCGTTAACTGACATCGAAATTCAAAATTTAGTGGAACGTAGAATACCAATATTCTATGGCCAACACGATGTCGACAGTAGTGAAGTGCAATACTTTATTGACGCGTGTAAAGCCGCAAACCAAAAAATCGAGTCAGCAAACATAGAACAAGCAGAAACCTTGTTAGAGGAGATTAAGCTACGCCTTCGAGGTAAAGCTTACACCCTAATGAGGGATCACATTCGATCGAATCCCTTAGTAAAAGGCTGTACTCAGCCAGTCAGGGCGCGTCGGAAGATTGCTCTGAATTTGGTACAAGAGTACAAAGTTATGCTTTAGATTTCGAAGCAGGGGTTCGAGCAAAATTCGGTGAAGATAATGCACTACCAAAAGCGTTTCTGGAATCGCTGGAAAGAGATGCCTTCATCGGAGGTCTAAATAATGGTATGATCAAAGCTCACCTAACAATGATCTCGGAAACACCAATCAGAGAGTTGGTGCTAGTAGCAGATAAGCTGGAAAAACAATTAGGCTATGTTCAAAACCTCAATAAAGCGAATACACTCGAAAAACCAAAATGTCAGTTGTGCGAAAAAGTAGGGCATGTAGCTAAAAATTGCTTCAAAAACACTGCTAGTCAAAAACAAACAGTTCAACGAATATCGAGTGAAGTTTGTCAGATATGTGGAAAGATAGGCCATGTAGCAAAAATTTGCCCAGAGAATGTGTTGAACCAAAAACAGTCGATTCAGCATCCGCCTCCTATGTCTTGCAGATACTGCAAGAGACGAGGGCATTCTATAGAAAAATGTAGAACAAAGAAGATGAACGATGCCCGACACGATGAAGGGTTCTTTCAACAAAGAACGACTCAACCAAATGAGCTCAGGCAAAATTACAGACCCGAACAGCAGAATTTCCGGCAAAATAACAACTCGAACTATAACTACCATCCTCCCAGGCACGCAAATGATCGACTAAATCAAAGGAACGACTACATGATTAGAAGTTCCCAACAGAGTTATCCACCACGGATGCAACCAAGAGGATCCAACGGTTTGGAACAATTAAACAGCAATCTACAAAACCTAAGAATAAACTATATAGATGATGATGTAGTAGGCAATGATGCAGCAATTCAACAGGGAAACGAGCATGGGCTCGTCGAGCGACAACCGCATCAACTGTAACTCAGGCGAGTCCCACTGTAAAATTCCACTACCAAGAACAAATTCAACGACCAAGCAACGTACAACGGACATCCATCAAACACAAATCACAACTGAGTTCCGACTCAGTAATCAAATCAAATCAAGCGAGCTATGCCTCGACAATCCCACCGAGTTCCGTCTCGAGTGGAAAATTTAATCAAGCGAGCTATGCCTCGACAATCTCACCGAGTTCCGTCTCGAGTGGAAAATTTAATCAAGCGAGCTATGCCTCGACAATCCAACCGAGTTCCGTCTCGAGTGGAAAATTTAATCAAGCGAGCTATGCCTCGACAATCCCACCGAGTTCCGTCTCGAGTGGAAAATTTAATCAAACGAGCCACGTCTCGACAATCCCACCGAGTTTTGTCTCGAGGGAAAACACCAATCCAACGAGCTGTGTTTCAATAATCTCGCCGAGTTCCGCCTCGAGCGATAACCATTCAAACAAATCAACTAGTTCAAATGAAACTGGTCTTGTCTCAGGTAGTCTTATGCCAGTAGACATTAAAATGAATGAAACGATAAAACCATTGAGCATTGCCTCAATGAATCAAGCAAAGGCCGAGTTAAATGGCCAGGTCACTGTTTCACCACCACATCCAATTCCAATTCCTAAACATGCCCCAATTCCAGTAGAACCGGAGGAACCAAATGAAGTTTGTCCACTAATCGAACCATTGACCACTATAGCTCAAATCCACACACCTATTGAAATTTTAAATTCCTACTAAATCAATCTGATATCAAAGCACAAATTCGCGCATGATACGGTGAGATTGAAGGTAGCAGCATCAACCGAAAAATCTACCCTCTTAATAGATTCTGGTGCTTCAGTCTCTTTAATCAAAAGTAAAATGATTAAAAGTTCTCAAGAGATAGACCAGTATGGTAAAGTAATGTTAAAGGAAATCGGCAAAGAAGCCACTATCACCCTTGGATGTGTTTACACACATGTGGACATCACATCATATCTCAGAATCCCGCAGAAATTCCATGTGGTTGAAGACGAGTTTCCAATCGAACAAGATGGAATTCTCGGAAGAGATTTGCTTAACGGTAATAAAGTTGATATTTTGTACAGCACCACAGAATTAAATATTCTAGGGAACAAAGTCAAGTTCCTTAATAATCCAACGAATATACGCCTCCCTCCACGGGAAGAAGTAATCGTACAAATCAAGACACCCACAAATAATTCAAACCTATGCAATTCTGAAGAGATCATGTAAGGTGTATTTGTCGGCAACTGCCTTATACAACCCAACATGCTGAGAGCACAGGTCAGCATTGTAAATACTAATCCTAGTGAAATGATTATAGAGGATTTTATTCCGAAACTCACAGAGCTTAGTCAGTACGACATCCTTAAAATTGACCACGAATTTGAAAGCAATATAACACGCACCATTTCAAAAATAGGGATGATTTAGTTCTTAACCAGGTAGTTACTAACCTGAATTAGAATCTTCCTCTATTCTTGAACTAATTAAGGAATTCGCAGACATCTTCTTCATTGAAGGCGATAAACTGTCAAGTGTGCCCGGTGTCAGGCATCAAGTTAACCTTCACAATGACACACCACCGATTAATGTAAGGCAGCACTCAAGTTCAAAAAATGCTGGATGATGAGATCATCACTCACAGCACCAGCCCGTTCAATAGTCCTTTACTAGTGGTCCCGAAGAAATCAGATAAAAGTGGTAAACCAAAGTGGAGAGTGGTAGTAGACTTTCGAAGAGTCAACGAAGCCACAATAGGAGATTCGTTTCCTCTCCTTTTGATTAACGACATCTTCGATCAACTGGGACACTCACAATATTTTTTCACGTTAGACATGGCCAATGGGTACCATCAGATTGAAATGGATCCCATGGATGGGCACAAAACGGCGTTTAGCACAGATTTTGGTCATTTCGAATTCCTCAGAATGCCTTTTGGGATGAAAAATTCTCAAAGCACGTTCCAAAGAATGATAAATAATGTGTTGCTAGGGCAACAAGGCATGAAGTGTTTTGTATATCTAGATGACGTAATTGTCTATGGAAGAAATTTAAGAGACCACAACAGTAAGTTGAGAGACATATTTTCAGCACTTAGGAAAAGCAACCTAAAGATCCAAACGAAAAAATGTCAGTTCTTGAGTAAAAAAATCCAGTATTTAGGGCATATCATCACTCCCCAAGGCATTAAGCCAAATCCTAAAACAGTGGAAGCCATCGTTAATTTTCCAGTCCCACGGAACATGCGTGAGACCAAGAGCTTCCTAGGTCTCACTAGTTACTATAGAAAATTCGTCCCAGCCTTTTCCACAATCGCAGAACCACTGCATAAATTGCTGCATAAAAAAAAAACAAAATTTGAGTTGTCAGAAAAAAACCAATTTGCATTTGAATTCCTAAAGAGTAAAATTACCTCATCACCAATCCTCCAGTATCCCGATTTCGATCGCACATTCATACTAACAACTGACGCCAGCGAGTACGGAGTAGGCGCCATCCTTAGTCAAATCCATGATGGGAGTAATTTGCCAATCGCCTACGCCAGCCGTTCTCTCAAAGTAGCAGAACGTAAATACTCGACTATCGAAAAAGAGATGCTTGCAACAAAGTGGGCAGTCGAGATATTCAGACCGTACTTGTTTGGGCGAAAATTCGTCATCAAGACAGACCATAAGCCGTTAGTTGGCGATTTGAAGAAAGCGTCGAAAAGAATCCTTAAATGGCGATTACAGCTTGCAGAATATGACTACAAGGTAGTACATGTCTCAGGTAAAGCCAATACAGGAGCAGATTCGCTGAGTAGAATACGCCAAGAGGAAATTAAAGTCATCACGAAAGCACAAGCGAAGCTCCTACCATCCCCAACCATTTCTCCAACAATATCCTCAACAGTAGACCCGCAAAGCAGTCAGATAACAGAAATCCAGCCCTTCTAACACAGAAGGAATAACACAAAGGAATGTCCAGATCATTATAAACACGAGTGTAAAAGCTCAAATCTTACGCGAAAAACATGACTTACCATTGGGTGGTCATGCAGGAGTATTCAGAACATACAAGAAAATTCGTATGGAATACTACTGGCCTAGCATGCTGCGTGATGTGAGAAATTACATCAGGAAATGCAAGAAGTGTAAGAAAAATAAAGCCAGTCTTCCAGCGTGTTGCGCTAGACATAGTTGGCCCGTTACCCTTGACAGATTCACGGAACAAGTACATTCTGACATTCCAGGATGACTTGACCAAATTTTCTGGCGCCTCCCTATGCCCGATGAAAAAGCTTCCACAGTAGCAAAAGCGCTATGCGAGCAATACATAACAAAGTTGGGAGCGCCGGAGAAGATATTGACTGATATGGGATCTAACTTTATGAGTAACTTGTTTGAGAATATCTGCAAGTTATTAAAAATCAAGCATTTGACAACTACGAGTTTCCACCCGCAGACGAATGGAGCTCTAGAGAGAACCCATAACATGCTCAAAGAATACCTCCGAAATTTTACAGATGTAGACCATAGTAATTGGGATGAAATGGTTCATTATGCGATGTTTGTGTATAATACAACCCCTCATTGTTCCACGAATTTCACTCCTTACGAATTATTTTTCGGTCGTCCAGCTTTGGTGCCAACCGCAGTCAGGAAAGAACCGCAACCGGTTTATAATTATGATGACTATGTGAGCGAACTAAAAGCCCGCTTACAACTAGCTCATCACATCGCTCGAATCAATATCCTTAAAAACAAAGAGAAGGCAAAAGCAAACTATGACAGAGGCATGTGAGAAAAACTAAACAAGACCCAATTTGGGTTGGTCCGTTCACCGTTATTAGAACATTGTCCCCTACTAACACCTTAGTCGATATAAGAGAAAGGGAGAAGAACATCAACAACAACAGGTTAAAAAGGGATTAACAAACTTTGTACTTTCCCTCCAAACAGAACCGCATGGAACAAAGACCAGAACGGAAGGCTATCACTATCGAAGAATACAGGAAGAAAAGGGAACTCCCACCACCGAACTGCACCAGGGAAAGCCCAACAATGCCGGAAGAGAAGAGAAGAGGTGCAGGATTAATGAAGAATCTCAAGATGGAGAAATACAACCTCATTAGGATCCTCCAAATCACCACGGGTAGGAAGAGACTACCATTAGAGGCCAAGCTAGTAGAAGTGAAATCAAAAATACGAGAACTGAATAATCAGAACAGAGAAACGAGGGACAAGAAGAGAGAGCAATCAAAACCAGCTGAGTCATAGAATGTAAATTAAACAGTAGAAACCATGTAGGAATTAATCAATAAAAACTTTAGTAAAATGCACCTCAAGTTTTTTTTATTAAATCGTACCCAGTCAACCACATTGCGATAAATTTTATTTTATGTTTATCACCTGTGTGCATCTTGATTTTTTTTTTTTTTTTTGGTTTTATTTGGCATTTTTATTATTCAAATATTGCCGGTTCTCGAATTTTTAGTTTTCTCAGCTACAATAAATTATATCAACCGGAGTAATGTGCATGGAATGGGCTTACAGAACCGTGTGACAATCGTAAATCAGGACAGAATTACCTTAGTTTTATTCTCTAAGCGCGCTATTATTGACAAAGCTTAAAAAGCGGTAGATTTAATAAGTGTATAGGGCACATTACCCACCAATGAACAAATTTAGTTATCTCCACAACATTTTGATCATATTGAAGCAGTTGGTATTCAGCATTCATTTTTTGTTAAAAAAGTGTTGTGCAATTACGCGTAAAAAATAATTTTTTACATACATTACGTAAAAAATTGTAAAATACGGTAAAAATTGTAATTAATGTAAAATATTGTAATAAATGTAAAAAATATTAAAAGTGATGCCATCTAAAAGAATTAAGATACTAATACCACTCACATACTCAAACCTCTCTAAAAATTTTCAATCGATTTTAACGAAAATTATAATCAAAATAAAATAACATTGCAAAATTTATAATTTTTAATTAATTAAATTATCATAATGAATATTGCATATAGTATGTTCAACAAACCAACATGAATAATCAGTCATATTGATTAAACTAATTTCACCACTGTTGGGCATATTCGTGTACAATTCCACTTTTATCATTTTTCAAATCAAAAATAAGATTCCTTTAATAGAAATGTGCACATAAAATCATTGATTAATGATTTGATTAGTTAATTATGCTTTACCAGATAATAATTTGTGTAGTAGGTATCGCAGGTATCGTAGGTATATTGACAGAAATTCGCCCGCTTCCGCTCAAAAGTATTTCGGATAATGTAAATTATTTCACAGAAATACGGGCTTTATATTATATCGGCCGCATGACATAACGATCTTGTGCAATTGTACGATCGCAATTGTTTCGTGCATTTTTGCTTGATTTGACCGGATACATAATTTCATAAAATCATTAAACTGCATAAAATACATAATCATTATTACTAATACTCTGACAGTGACAGTAAATAAGAAACGATGTAGCAGTGATAATATGGATGGAAGTGATTGTGATTGGAATTGGAATTACCTATTGTACATGAATAAAAATTTTGTACCGAAAGAGAATTTAAATCAGAAGGATCATTCTCCCAAAAAGAATCCACAAATAGCGTGTACCGAGTTTCAATATTATAACGTATACCGTTCCGATTATACGGCTGGCTATATATTCCCGTAGTGTTTAGTATTTGAAAATCAACGTTTCTTCTACAACTTTTCTTCTACAACGGGATACGTTATATTATTGAAATTCGGTACACGCTATTTGTAACAGAATTAATTTGTGCGATTGCTTTCACAGAACCGTACCAAAAACCAACTGGTTACCACAGTTATGATTGCATTTCGCTGCCCCTGCCATGATATTATTGTAACAAAGTTGAGCCTTGATAAAGAATGATGCGTGATCCAATTAAATTACTTATCGTTTTCGAGAACGTAACTGTTAGAATATCAATTGCAAAATGGTGGCCATATATTTATAGGCATTAGGAATCGATTACTACTGGCAAGCTCGCTTGGACTTGGAGTAGTTGCCGTAATTAATACCAACTGTGAATGCTATAGATAGATAGTTTTAATATTTTACAAAATAATTTTGTTTTTGACAATCTAACATAATTGCGGTGGTGAAAGTTAAAAGTAAAACATACACAGTCAAATTTTATAAATCAAATAGTATGGTACCTACGTGTGAGATGGCGCAGAATAAATTTTAATTATTTGATTCATTTATGTAAATAGAGAAATAATTTGTTTAATACCATTTTCGAATAGATACAATTTTAGTACATAAAAAACAGAATAAATTTCGTTTGGTCAGCAAATTTTAAACATTTTATTTAAAACACATAGTAAAATCTACATTCAAATTAATTTCAATAGATAGAGCTGTGAAATGGTTGAAATATCGACATACAATTTTTTAATTTTGCTCTTTTCTTACTTTGTAACGTAAAAAATTTCAGGTAAAAAATACAATTATTTACACGTAAATAATAGTGTAAATTACGCAATGTAATTTACGTGAACAACACTGTTAAAAAGTTTAATCGTTTAAGAGATAAATAAAATCTAACATAAAATTGTTTATGCCCATATACATTTAATTATTTGTAAGTTGCTTTCATCTGTCACACTTAATTTTATATAATTTATACAAATACCAGCTCATGCCATTTAATTATTTATATTTCAACAAATCAACAGCACAAATAAATAATGACATAATAATAATAATAATTAATAAAAAAAATAAAAATCTTGACATTCGCGCTCTGTTTAAAATATATTGCATCTTTATTAACAACCAATAATATAAACATATCAATTAATAAAAGAAATATTAATTAATTAATATTGATAACATGTTCTTATATAAATAATATATTTCTGGTTTTGTATCTACCAAAATATGATTTCAATTAATAATATATTTTTTGGTTTAAATGGATATAAATAAACCAAAAATTATATTCGCTTATTTATTGTATGTTACATATTATGTGAAGCACAAAACATAAAACATAAAATTGGTTCTCATAAATAAATCATTTCGTGAAACTCTGATTAATTACGCATACGCAAGTAACGTAATAAAACATTAATTAACAACAACTACATATAGAACGACGACGATGACGACGACGAGTTCGACTATAATAATCAATTAATAAAATTAATACAAGAAAGGAATTAATTAAATTTTACGCACGAAATTATTTTAAATTAAATTTTACATTTTTTTTTTATGCACATTATTGTCAAATTATCAAGAAAGAGAGAAACACAAAATATTTCCAATAATCAATCAAAAATAGATTTAATTTGATGCGGTTAAATTAGCTTAGTGAGAGGCCCATATATATACGTAAAGAATGAAAGAAATTTCGTTATAGTAGAATGATTTTAAATAAATCGTTGCCGGACACAATCTATACTGTGTTTGAATTTTAAGTGCATATTAAAATACGATCGTGTCAAGTCGCAATAAATTACATCTATAAATGTAATGTTTTAATTATATTTTAATTACAAGTAATTTAAATTATCCAACTGACTGATAATCTGTTTCGTTAACAAATTTTTTGACTTTCCGATCGTGACCTGTCTCCGTCTTATCAATTTTTTATTTTTTTTTAATGACAAATTCCTTATCATTGCCGCACACAATTATATGTTATAATTATAATTATAATAAATCCGAGTGAACTTTATAATGTTTTTGCAATTAATTAAATGTTTTATAAAATTTTTATTTTTGTGATTAGCTGTGATCTTATTTATGCCTCTTGTAACACTTTTTTGTTTCGTTTTGCTTGATAAGAAGCACCGATGTAATATATTATTGAAATGTTTATATATAAACAATTATTTGTCGGAATTTTTAATTAATAATTAATTTTTATTTCAAATAAATATATAAATTATTGGTTTGGTTTGCAAATGTCGTGTCAATATCACTACTACATAAAAATGAATCTATTGACAATCATTTATCAAAAAAAAAGAAACATCTAATATTATCCGGATGTATGAGATAGAGACGTCCCAAATGACTAATTTTCATGGATTTTCTTTAGTTGTGTTACTTTACATAAAAAAAGCGTTAAAACGAAAAAATCCATTCAAAATGGAAAATTGCACATATGAGGAAATCACAATCACAATATAAACCAATTTAATTTTTTTTTTTTTTTGTTTTTCCAATTTTTATAGAAAAATAACAACCCAAAGGTGTAATCAAATGTAATTTTATATAGTATACGATGTGTATGTGTGGCAAAAGAAAAATTGGTATTAACGGCAACCCCTTTTTCCTTTTTTTTGTGTGTTGAGCGCTTCCCTTTTTTTACTCGGTTCTTTCTTAATATTAAAATTTTCTAAGAAAATGATTTTATTTCCATTTTTTACTTGAACGGATATGAGGGTGTATAGCTATATACCAAATTTTTTTTTTTTTTTTTTCACTCAAAATGATGAAAAACATGAGCAAAACCGAGTCGGGAGTATATGAGAGTTAGGTAGAAAAGACATTATCATTTTACAATTCGACGAACACAAATATTATGTTTGATGAACCGTATACCAATTCGTCCGACATTCCCTTATTATACTCGAATGTATATACGTAAGGAAAAATATAAGAAATTTTCCTTGCGAACACAAAAACCACACACCATCCAACTAAATTTTATTTTATATACATACACGTATATATATATTAAAGAAGAAACATTAAGCGCGTTGAAAATTTAAAGAGGTGAAAATACAAAATACAAATGTTGAATCAAAAGATTTTTCCTTATATATACAAATTCAAATTGACAGTTTTAATTAAAAATCGAGACAAAATATTTAACACGAAAAATAAATTACTTTCTCTATAATTTAATTTCAAAATTTTAATTAAACAACTCTTCGGCACAATAAAATTTCAATTAGTTTTTATTTCAATCATAATATATACGAATTTAAATGTTTTATAGTTTATGTCTTTCATATGCTCTAATTGGATTTAACAAGAATTTAAAATTGAATCCGGCTTAACATTTTAAGTTAAGACATTGAATCATTCATATTTCAAGTAATTTTTGATTCAAATGAATCGAATTTTCTAAGAATAATTGTCGCCATTCACATCCGACTCTGATCATATACGTTACTCTCTTATACAAGATAAATATTTTTTAATTTTCTTAATGTAAAATAGCAGGTGCTTTTTCTTCTTATTTCGTATTTTTTTATTTTTTTTATTTTTAAATAAAATAAAACTCAAGATGATGCGCGAAATACGAAGAAGAGATCGAAGAAAATTGTTTTTAAATATAACGTAAATTTGTATTTTTTGAATATTTAAAAATAAATATTTTGCCACCCAAATAGTCATATAGAATAAATATATTTTCTACGACTTACCTGGATCTGAAGTATCTAAGCCTGGCGGTGGTTGTGCTGATAGTGGTCCAGGTGTACCACCTGAACCTGGTGACCGTACATCATCATTTACGGCACCACCATATGACAGCGATGAACTTGGAGGTCGCTAAAATAAAATAACAAAACATACGTCACACATTAATTTAATCATCAAAATAATTTTATTGATTTATCAAGAACTCTCGGTATACTCGTACAATACAAAACCAAAAATAATTATTTTATCAGATTTCAAGATCTTATATCTTTGTTGGAAGAAATTTTTTTGGTTTTTTTATTTTATTTTATTTAAAAATATCGCGCAGACAGTGGATAATAATAATAACACGAAAAAAATAAAATAAAAACAATTGAGACAATGAATGAAAAATTGCGTGTATAAAATATTTTTATTTTAAAGATTTCGAATGTGTTTTGAATATTCGATGTGAATTTGAAGTTGCACCAGAAAAAACAAAAAAAAACGGTCAGCGAAATATTTATACGTGCATCTTATCAGTTACAAAAAAGATAACAAATCGGAAGTTCCATATACACATATCACATATAAGAGATAATCCAATTGGATTGCTGGAATTTACTTTATTATGTTTATGCGTGGTTTGTGACCGGAAGCGGCACGAATAACATTTAATATGATTTTTTTTATTTGTTTTTCGGAAATACCTAATTTATTATGGAATCATTAAATCTTATATGCTATATACATTAATTGAATGACCAAAAGTAATAAAAATAATGGTTTTATAAAAGATCATGACTGAGGTATTAACGACATGATAAATTACTGCATGTAATTGTATTCCACCTATATTGGATCCGTTTAAATATGTGTATAACAAAAGGATTCGCTTAACTTTTATTGTTTCATCCTATACAAGGTTGATGAATTGAATGATCGATTGCACAAAATGATGGCAATTCTTTATCTTAGTCTCGTATAAAAGTTGATTTGATCCAGAATAACGTTAAACAATCGGTTATTTTGAAATGATTTCATAATACGTGACTTAGGTTTACCGGTAGCCACTAACCAAACATTTGACTGGAATAATATTTAAATGAATCACTTTGTTTTATTGATGCCGTGCGTAAATGAAGTTTTTGCACACTAATTTGTAAAAAGGAAATCTTTTTGCACAGACAGTAAAGTGGCTTAAGCTTTACTAAATATTTGGACTAGAAGTGGCCATGAAAAGCTTGACAAACTTTTGTAAATTAGTCTCGCTTAAATTGAATTATAGATACAAAAATTGAAACCACAAAAAATTAAATCACATAAAACTAATTCAAATGTTTAAAAAAATTAAAAGCTTGCCAAAATATTTTACTTAAGTTTGACTGCAAAACCGGTATTTTTAAAACCTCAAAAGCTATACAAAAAAAAAATTTTGGCGTCTTTGGATGTAATGAGACCAACAATAGTTTGACTTAACTTTTATAATTTACGAAATTTAATTTTTGCGAGCTAAGCTCAATAATTAAAATAGGTGACCACAAGTTGAATGTTATAAAAAATTAAGTTGAATGTTTTAATTAATTGTTATTAATAAAGAGCAAGTCAAATTAATATTTAAACTAGTTGAAAAACAAAAATAAGTGGCTTAAGACAAATTTACTGATTTTACCTTAATATGTTTTTCTGTGAACAAAACTGATATGGCTTAAGTTTTACTTAAAGGACTTAATTTGTAGTCAACCTGAATTTAGCAAAGCGAAATAGGATAGCAAATCAGGATAGGCCAGATTAATAAATAAACTTATAGCTAAAAAAATCATCGAAATCAAAATTAAAAATTGAAACTGAATTAAAAAGATGTTTGTGCTTAGAAATATTCGAACGATCTAAGTCTTCGTGGGCAGGACAATTACAGGTCTTAACGCCTAATAATAGAGGTAACAAAAAACGAAATCGGAACACAATTGCAGGTTTTCGATATTTTGGCTGTGAAATTGTGGTCTATAGTTCAGGTGATTTTCAATAAAATTGAATTATCTACAAAATGTGTAGAAATATTTGAGCGATCTGAATGTTTGTAGGCATGACAATTACAGATCTCAACGCCTATTGATAGAGGTATCAAACAATGAAATCGGAACACAATTGCAGATTTTCGATATTTTGGCTATGAATTTGTGGTCTATAGTTCGGGTTTTTTTCTCTAAAATTGAATTTTCTAGGCATGACAATTACAGGTATCAATTGTTGATTGATATAAGTATGAAACAATGAAATCGAAAAACAGTTGCAGGTTTTCGATATTTTGGCTATGAATTTCAGGTCAATAGTTCAGGTGATTTTCGATTAAATTATATTTTCTACAAAATGTGTAGAAATATTCGAGCGATCTGAATGCCTGTAGGCATGACAATTAAAGATCTCAACGCCTATTAATAGAGATATCAAACAATGAAATCGGAACACAATTGCAGGTTTTCGATATTTTACCTCTGAATTTGTGGTCTATAGCTCGGGTTTTTTTCTTTAAAATTGAGTTTTCTAGGCATCACAATTACAGGTCTCAATGCCTATTGATAGAAGTATCAAACAACGAAATCAGAACACAATTGCAGGGTTTCGATATTTTGGCTGTGAATTTCTGGTCTATAGTTTAGGTGATTTTCTATAAAATTGAATTTTCTAAAAAATGTGTAGAAATATTCGAGCGATCTAAATGCCTGTCGGCATGACAATTACAGGTCTCAATGCCTATTGCTAGAGGTATCAAACAATAAAATCGGAACACAAATGCATGGTTTCGATATTTTGGCTGTGAATTTCTGGTCTATAGTTCAGGTGATTTTCTATAAAATTGAATTTTCTAAAAAATGTGTAGAAATATTCGAGCGATCTAAATGCCTGTCGGCATGATAATTACAGATCTCAACGCCTATTGATAGAGGTATCAAACATCGAAATCGGAACACAATTGCAGGTTTTCGATATTTTGGCTGTGAATTTCTGGTCTATAGTTCAAGTGATTTTCAATAAAATTGAATTTTCTACAAAATGTGTAGAAATATTCGAGCGATCTAAATGCCTGTAGGCATGACAATTACATATCTCAACGGCTATTGATAGAGGTATCAAACAATGAAATCGGAACACAATTGCAGGGTTTCGATATTTTCGCTGTGAATTTCTGGTCTATAGTTCAGGTGATTTTCTATAAAATTGAATTTTCTACAAAATGTGTAGAAATATTCGAGCGATCTAAATGCCTATAGGCATGATAATTACAGGTCTCAATGCCTATTGATAGAGGTATCAACTATATAAATCAAAGCACAATTGCAGATTTTCGATATTTTGGCTCTGAATTTTTGTTTAGTTGAGGGATCCAAAATACCCGCTGCCATAACAATTACAGATCTCAACGCCTATTGACAAAAGGTATCAAGCATCGAAATATAGTAGGAGCACAATTGCAAAATTTTCGATTTTTTGGCTCTGAATTTGTGGTTTACAATTAAGATGATTTTACCTATTGTCACTATGAAGAATTTGTCAAGCCATAGTGTAAGCTAGTAACTACTTTAGCTAACAGTAGGGATTGCAATACCGGTAAACCGGTTTACCGGTAAATGAATTGATTTTGGTCAATTTCAAAATTTTATTATTTTTTTTACCATTATTTTATTACTTCGATAATTACCGGTAAATTCGGTAAAAAATTATTATAGAAACCCAAGAAACTATCGTCATCCATTCTCATCCATCCATTTATCACTACACTCATCCATCCAATATGAGACTACACCCATACATCCATTAACTAAATAGAAAAAAAGAGAACTGTTTTTGTCCATTTTTTTTTTTTTTTACTTAAACAGTTATTCTTCTCTGTTATTATTGTGTCTGTTGTATTTCGGATTTGATTTAGTTTCATTGCTGACTTGCTCCTAAATTATTCTGTAGTAAAGATCAAACCTTGATATTTATTCTATATGCAAATCATTTTTTTTAAATAGATCATTTCATAAACAAGCTTCTCAAAATAGTGGACATCTGTAAAAAATCGTCGTTATATGAACGTAAATGTACATGCATTTGACAAACTTTGGAATCTCGGTCTTGCTAAAGTTCACGGATCAATGCCAGCTGATAAATGTATTACCCTTTTAGAGGAAAAAATTAAAACATTCGGTCTTTCGTTGGACAACGTCGTTTCAATTACGTCAGATGGAGCATCGGTAATGAAGAAAATGGGAACGTTATTTAGTACAAATCACCAATTGTGTTTAGTGCACGGCGTTCAATTGGCAATTATCAAGGTTCTTTACGATAAAGATTATTACTATTATTCAGAAAACGCCAGTGAACAGGAAAAACCAACTAGTCCAGAACCAGAATATTTTTCAAACGACGAGGAAGATGATGATGTTGGTGAAAGAAAAGATTTGAAGAAAAGATTCGAAAAATCGTTAAAATATTTCGCCTATCATCGACGAAAAATGATAAAATACTCCAAAAAAATATACAAGGAGAATTATGTAAGGAGCTTTTATTAATTATAGACACTCGAACCCGTTGGAGTAGCCTACTAGCAATGTTGGAGTGTTTTTATGAGGTTAGAAATGCTATACGAAAAAGTCTAATAGATATAGAGTCTAATATCATATTCGACGAAAACGATACTGGCTTATTATCAAAAGTAATATCGGCCTTGCAGACTTTAAAAGTTGATGTAGAAGCATTGTGTCGCGAAGACGTGAATCTTTATACAGCTGTTATAACATTAGAATTTATGTTAAATGAACTAACACAGTAAAACACCTTATTAAATAACGAACTTAAGGACGAATTAATATTACGAATAAATGAAAGCCGAAATATTATGTCGGATGTTCTACACTTTTTTCATGACCCGAACAACTTGAATAGTAATAACAGTAAAGTTTATGATTATGGAATATTTTAATAAATCCAGTAAAACTGCCATAACTAACACAATTATTGAATTAATTGAACGTCTTTCTAACAACCAAAATGAAAATATTGTCAGTGATAATGATGATAATGCAAACGCTGTAGGTGTAGAAGAAGTTTTAGAAGTCGATGTACCTTCAGCTTCATCACCACTTCCAACATTAAATACTGGGTTCAATATATCTTTGAAAGGAAAACTTTAATTAGAACCGAGTTACCGGTAATGAAAAAATTTGGTAATTTTGCAATCACTAGCCAACAGAGAGCCAATTAAAACAGAAAGCCGGTCTTAATTCGATGGCTTAAGCAAAATGTTTTAAAACGGTGACTTATTCGGGGATTTAAGCCCATTGTTCGAATACTTGTAAATAAAAAACTCTCAATCAACCCTAAAATAATGTCAATTAACATCATTAAAAAGATTTCTTAAATCTTAACTAAAACTAAATTAGCGTATTATTTTAGAATGGTTACTTAATAATTAAATTAATTTAAATTCAGGAATAACAACACTTAAATTTTAATTAGTTGACTTAAGTCAAATTTACAAATTAATTTAAATTAAAAAAAAAGGATAAAAGAAAGAAGAAGCTTTAACGACCTAAGTAGCCACATCAGCAAAATAATTCGGCTGAAAACGAAGAAAAATGGCTAACGATTTAATTTTGGCTGCATGTTAATCATGATTCAACTTTTTGGGGTGAATCAAAAAAATTGAAAAAACTTTCCAACATATTTTCTGAATTCATCTGAGCAATATTCAAATGTGCTCGCCAAATTACGGGCTCTGTTATTTAAAATAAAAAATTGTTAACACTTTAGATTTTGCTTGTAACGGATACCAAAAATAGTGTGACTTCATTTTTATTAATAACGGGACTTTATTTTTGTAAAGACTAGTTAAATGTTTCATGTATCATAGTTGGTATATTCATCTAGCAAGAACCAATGATTAAATCTAATTAGGCTTAAAATCCTCTCATTTATATTTTTTTTAAACTACATTGCGACTTGAGTTTGAATTTAAAAAAAAAATAATAATAATTATTGTGTGGCTTAAGTCAAACTTTAGATAAATACAGATAAAACAAAATATTTCGACATCAGTCAAATAATTCTGTTTGGTCCAAACTAAAGACTTTAGCCTGTTTTTATTCTAAAAGTTATTATTTTAAATAAATTATTTTTGGCTGAGATTTGGGTTTGGTGAGACCAAAAATCATATGGCTTTAGTTTTAACTATGTGACTTAATTTTTTTAAGTCAACCTGATTTTTAGCAAACTTATAGCTTTTACAACCTTAGCTTCATAGCTAAAAATCGTAATTTACGTTTTAATTAATTTGAAACCCTACTAAAATATGATTTAAATCTTATTTAAAAGGCATCAGCAATATTTTGAAATATTTTGTTATTCTCCAGCCAACGGAGATTCAAGCCAATTGTATGAATTAATCTAAATACAAAAAATCATGCTTAACGCTAAAATAATGTCAATTAATACCTATGGTAGGCTATAAAAAGTTTGCTTAAATCTAAATTAAAATTTAATTACCGTATTACTAACTACTTTGGCTTAAAATGGTCGCTTGACAATTAAAATAACTTAAGTCCCGAAATAATAAAACACGCATTTGAATTATAGTTAGCTAAAGTAAAATTTATAAATAAATATAAATTATTAAAGGAAAAATGTTTTTTGCAGAAACCGAAACAAAGTGGTTAACGATTTAATTTTGCCTGGCTAAGCGCATAATTCAGTTCTGATTTTTGGTTAATATTTAAGGTTCATTGGTTGCTTGATAATAAAGTAAAAAGCAAAAAAAAAAAAAAACTAAAACATATTGTCTTGTCTAAAAGAGAGGCTAATCGATGAATAACTCAAGTTGACTTAACTAAATTTAATGATTCATCAATAAAATGACTTACTAACTAACAATGAAGAATATTATAAGTTAAGGTTATAAGGTTACAACTAATGAATCATAAAGTTTAATCCAAATTTTGGTCACTTTTGGTCACTTTAAAGTGGTTTACGATTAAATTTTAAGTGACTTAAGCCTGTTTCAATTGTTACATAAATTGTTTTAAATTAACTTCTGTAAGAGGCTTAGAATTGAGTAATTCAAGTTTAATTAATAATTAAATTAACATAAACCAAAAAAAAAACGTTTAATTTTTAATTAATTGGCTTAAGCCAAATTAATGAATTTATAAAAACATAAACTGAATTAAATAATTCATTTTTTTTTTAAATTTAAATTGATGAATTTGTTAAATCAAAGTATAGACCTGTAATTACATTAGCTAAGACCAAGGCTAACAATAATACGGTTTATGTCTTAATTAAACGGCTTATGCAAAGCTTTTGGCTTGTTCCTAAAGAGACGAAATATAATTTGGCTTAGATTTTAATTTTATCAATTAATTTTGTTTTTTTACTTAAGGGTTTTTCTGACAATCAATTCAATAATACAAAGTCTGATTTAAGTCTAAATCAAGTTTTATGACTTAAATTTAATTATGGTAGCTAAGCTAGAAAAAATTAGAATTACCGACCAAATGTAATAAGCTTAAATGTCTAGAATTCATAATATTGACTTAAACTGTCTGGTGTATCATGGTCAATAACCTAATTTAGAAGTATCAAATAAATACTTTATGCTAAAATCTAACACGACTTAAGTCACCCTTGACACATTACGATTTAATAAAACCGATTTAGTGAATTTTTCGAGATTAGTCGCAGTGTGTCAACCTCGATTTTAGCAAATCGTTTTCTTTTTGAAAAGAATACTTAAACAAGTTTAGCTAAATTGGATATATTAAACCACAATCTGTCTAAGATAACTATCAGGCTTAAGCCGAAATACCGCCGAAATTAAGCCGATTAATTTAAATAAATTTGGAAAGGAGAAAAACACAAGAAGGAAAAAACAGTTTTAATGTGCATGTAAACGAGAATATTACACGAGAGGAAATGAAATTGTTTGTAGGGTATAAAAGCAGCTCCTTTGTGATTGTGACTTTAGCTTAAAAAAAATATTTAAATTCATAATTGATACACAACTGCACCTTTGAATATATATTTTCATATGATTCAGTTTTGTTTCCGTTTCGTTTTTACTTAAAGTCAAATCTATAGGATCAATCAACTTGATACTTGACAAACAATTCAAAATTTTACATTCTATGCAAAATGGTTCTGCACATAAAAATTAATGAGGTATAAAAAATTCCAAATACGTTTAGTAGTATTTTAGATACTCAGAATGTCGGTGTATCACTAATGCTTTGACATCACGCATCTTAAAATCTTGCAAATTAATCAAAAAGGTTTGTGTAACTTCTACATAAATCTTCAGAAACCAAGTGAATTTTACTCCAAATCGGCTAACCGGAAGTGGCCACTCCTTTGGTCCAAACATTTTTTCAACGATATCATCAACAAATAAGAGAGCCAGGCAAATTTTTATTTCTGAGCTTTTGTATATTTTACATAAACAGTACTGTTGTAAAAAAACTCTCAAACGATTTAATCAAAATGTTTAATTTAAAAATGATCGAGCTGTTTTAAGCTTTTACATGATATTCATTTGAAACCAAACAAATTGTATTTCTCAAAGCTTCCGATTTCAAAAAGTATTTCCAATAAACGGTATATTAACATTAAGCAAAACATTTTTCCTATTATTCAGGACCGCAGATTTTTTGTGAAATCAGGGTGTAACTAAGAGCTAAAAAAAAAGTCTCAAATTGTTTTATTTTTAAAAGATACCAAGTAAGATTTGTCCTTTTTTGATTTAAAAACTTTATGCTTAAAAATCTCATTTTTACTCACCTATGCGATAACGTGAAAGTTATACCATTAAAAAAGCTTGCTAAAAATTAAAATATTTGATTACGGCTCTATGCTAAAGCTTTTCAGTAAAACGTCCATATTTGGCTAGCTGACTACTTGGAATTGACAAACTTGAATGTTGAGAAAAAATAAGTTAAATATTAAGCTGTTGAAGATGATTATTTCTGCCGTAATCAAAAAGTTGTAATATAAAATTTTACTTGAACATGTATATTACGTGATATGAACAATGTACTACTGAAAGAATTTTAAAGCTCTTCAAATATATTCACTAAATAAATCGCTAACCAGATTAATTCAAATAGTTTCTTCGTTATATGCTTTTATCAAAAGCTTTCATCTAGCCCCTGCTTGATTTAAAGAATTCTTAATTCAAATAGGAGCTAAATAAAATCTCATAGAAGTTCTACTTAATGGCAGTCTTACTGATATTTTAATTAAAGCTTCCGTTAATTAGAGAATTTGTATCATTTAGCATTGCTACTTATTTTGAATTGTTTGTATTAAAGCTTTTTAAAACACAAATCTTAAATCAATAAAATTATCTTTCTTGGAAGCTTTCAGTTGAAAAACAATTTAATATTTATTTATTTTTAGTTTTTTGGAAACTTTCTACAATGGTGTTCTTGAAATGATTTCATGAGAAAATAAGCTTTTAAATAAAACTTTTTGGGTTTATTGTTCATTAATGGCCGTCGATATCTTTAATAAATAAGATTTATAAATAAATCTTAATTATTTAACCTTTTTCAGAAACCGAGCTTTAATTAATATTTTAGATTCATTTCTGGGAGATAATAAATGTATTTCTTGGAAATCGTTTTAAACAATTTTGTTGTTTAAAACTCTCAAACAATCTGATAAAGATGTTTAAATTAAAAAATTTCGAGGTTTATTTTGAAAGCTTTAGTTTTATCTAATAATAATCTTAAAATTACAGTATCACTTCATAAACTAAGAAAATTATATTTCTCAAATCAAAGCTTTCATTTTCAGATAATTATTCTAATATACTCATACCTAACTACAATACAATTGGGAAATGACATTTGATTATGTTTGTATTCGGTTAAATAATTCAGTTTTTCATAATCGTTTTGATGTTTACTGTGATGAGCCTTAAAAAAGCAAATGTTTACAAGCTTTTTGGCATATCTACAAGTTTCAAATTACGAAAAATTAATTTTTTATAGTTTCCAATTTCAGATGAATTTTTATAACCGAGCGTTTATTTTAAAATTTCAAATGATCTCATGAGAAATGAGCTTTCAACTAGTCGTCAATATTTGGCTACATAGCCGAATTTTTACATACTTATGTTGATCCTCGGAATCCTATATCCCTGCCCATGTCGCGGATAAAATACATTTTAGTACTATCAAGTAACTGTCTTCAAAATCAAGTTTTATTGTTCTTCGGATTCAAATATGTTCGATGAATGGTTTTCAGCTTCAAAAATGTTTTTTGAAATACTTTTAATTTAAATATCGGTAAGTAAAAACTTTGGAAAACTTTTAGTATAAAATAAATCCCCAACTGAATCAAAGCATTACATTTCCTTATCCATTGTAACAATTTTAGTACAATAATGATTTTCGAAAGCTTTAATCTAATCATGTGCTTTTATAAAAAAATGCTTCTAAACATAATCTGAACTTATGATAATTACTAAGATATAATTTGTATTAGTTTTATTCAATGTCATTCAAACGAGTTCTTTAAGCAAATCCTTTTCCTTTTCCAACCCAACAAAATTTACATTTTTTGTAAAATTGATGAATAAACTAAAAGCTTACTGAAATACACGTTTAAAATCATGAAATGAATTTTAATAATTGAACGTTGAATTTTTATAAAGAATTCTGCGTATGGCATATTTGTGAAATTATCTTTTGAGGTGAATAAACGACATTGTTATCGGTGGAGGCGCTGTGAAGGGTAGGGCAGCCGTCAAACTGTGATCCCTTTAGACTCATCCTCCTATCGAAGATTCGTTATTAGACAGCAAATAGTTCAATGATATTTGCTATCCAAACTTCAATGCCGTTCAATAGATAGCCAGATTAAATATTTTTCATGGTGGGCTCTTTAATTATTTTATCCATAAGATGATATCCTTAAGTTCTATAATTTGAGTCCTGGGCCTTGGCTTACTTCGGTTCAAATCCAGTGATATTGTAATGATAAACGAATTCAGAAATTATATTATAGACATATTAAGCCTCTAAATATTGTAAATAAGTCTTCAGAGATTTAAGGGGTCTGGATCTGAATCAAAAGTTTTAACCTGTTGTACATAGTGATATTTTCGCAAGTTTCACCAACATATCTTGAAAAATTTGCTTAACTGTTATTATTAACACTTTCAGCAAGGGAACAGAGAACTGGTCTGGAATGGAATATATGTAACTCATTTTTATTAGTGAGACATTAAATTCGATGCCCAGGAAAGAATGTTCATTATATTCAATTGTCTTTCTTAAACGAAATCAATCGCTCTAAATTGAGTAGTTTTATGATTTTATGTAGTTATTTAGTCCTACTGACAGCGTGTGAAACTTGTCACTTGGAAGTAGTAACAAGGTTGATTATAATTCCTCGCCATATCCATTTTTAACTTGTCAACCTTACCAATTTTTGTAATCATCATCTGTTGCCAATGGTTCGATTTTGAAATTATTGGTAAATATATTTTTAGGTGGGTTCCTTAATGTACAAAAACCCCGACATTCTGAAATGATCTTAAAGAAAATATCCTTATAACTAACCCTTACATACTCGTATTTAGTGAAATACCCCACTATTTTTCTATGCTGGTCTCATTTTTATAAGAAAACGACAGTTTCCTCTAGTGTAAACGTTTTCTGTTTGAAACCGCTATTCAAACCTTGAAAACTAGGTAAATTTAAAATTCTCAAAAGCTGGTATCAGTGCACTACGCTTAATTACTCCTAGCTAACTTAAGTAATTTAAGCTTCAAAAGCTCGAGAAATTTCATAAAATATCGCAAATTTCGTTCTATCACTAATTTTGTAAAACAAAGCAACTAGCTTTCTCGAAAATCTCGAATAAGCTCAAATCCCAAAATAATCTTGAAAAATGTCAATAATTTTGAATAACATCGACATTAATTTCAAAATCTCAAAATCTTGAATGATCTCGAAAAATCTATAAAACCAAGACGTGGCGGCAATTATAATCTGGAGCGGCACTACAAAAATTATCTGATTATTAAATTATGGCGTATTTGATGGTATGGACGATTATTTTAACATTACTAAGCTGTGTAAAGTTTTTTTTTAAACTGATGTTTTGCAATATCTTATTTCGATTCCCCTGTTGCTTACAGAAAGACGTTTTTGTTGGAATTAAGTAGAAAGTAACTTGAAGTGGGGAAATTAAAATTTAATGAATAATTCAAAATAAATGTTCTACTTTGTAAAAATCAGTTCCATCCGCCACTGATTCTAGTCTAAATGATTTCCTCCTTTCTCTGAGCACCGAAGTACAATATAAAAGCTAATTGGCTCAACTAACTGTAGTAGACAGTTGGAATAGTTTTACAACATATATAGAGAGTCTTCCAACGTTAATTCATTAAGATATTAATATTTGAAGAAGAAGTCAAAGCGGGAAACCTACAAAAACCTGAAACACAAAATCGTCAAATATCATAAACCACATTTTCTCAAAGATGACAATACTCAAATAAAAAATCCTCAAAAACAAAATCCTCAAAAATTTCAACCCATATTTTCCTCAAGAAATATCAATATGTTGACCCCAGCGACTCGCCTGATATAATCCGATCCTATATTTCCGTTCCTATCAATTTTTAAATTCGTATAAACTGAATTTTTTTTTTCTAACTTGGGAGCGATACGACGGGAGCGCAGCGACCCGCCTAATATAATCTGATCCTATACTCCCGCTCATATTGATTTTTAAATTCCTATAAACTGAAATTTGTTTTTTAACTTAAAAGCGAAGCGACGGGAGCGCAGCGACCCGCCTGATGTAATCCAATCTTCTATTCCCGCTCCTATCGATTTTTAAATTCCTATAAACTTCCTATAAATTCCTATAAATTTGTGAATTTTGAATTTGAGGATTTTGAATTTGAGGATTTTGATTTTTGGATTTTGTTTTGAGGTATTTCGTAGCCAAACCGTCAAAGATGATTTTAACCAACGTAAGCACGTATTTTGAACGTAAACGCTAAAAAAATCTTAGTTTTTTGAATCTATCATGAATTAAATAAGTCGAATATGACTTTAATCTGTATAAATAAATATTTTGATTACCTAATCGAAAACAATTATTTTAAATAATTCATTATTTTAGTGTAGCCTTGAATTTTAATAAAAGGTCTGAATTTTATTTTAAGTCAAATTATTTTGATCAAAAATTGAAGAAATTTTGTAATTGACTTAAGGATTTTATGATAAAATTGTTTAGTAAAAAACAAAATGTCTGATTTAAGTGTCTGAATTACGTGAGCTAAATTTAATTACGATAACTAAGCTAGCAAAATTAGAGTTAACGACTAAATCTTAAATGTATGGATTGGATTAAATTTGCTAATGTATTATAACGAATAACCAAATTTAGAAGTACCAAATAATTGCGAAATAAATACTTTAATTTATCAAAGTGACTTAAGCCAAATTATTAATTTAATTTAAACCATACAAATATATCAAACACAATACAAATATTTTACGTCTGAACTAATTTTTATTAATTTAATTAGTTAAGTCTAATATGACTTGAATGTTAGAGCATATTAGGCTTAAGCCGAATTACGCCGAATAATTTAAATTTGATAAAGCCATCAGAAATAATTTAACTTAGATTTTAATTAAGTTACTTTATATAACGCAAGCTTCATGGATTCTCTTCAATTTGCCAAACAAAAGTTGCTTAAGCCGTAAACTATCTAAACTAAAATATTGTTGTTTCAATTAAGTGAGTAATATAATTAAATTATTTTAAAGCCAAAAAAGGTTTAATTTTTAATTAATTGGCTTAAGCCAAATTTAGGAACCTATAAAAATTAAAACAGAATTAAATATATTTTTAATTTTAAATTATAATTGATGAATTTGTAAGTATATTCTTGTAATTCCATTAGCTAACACTAAGCCAACAATAATAGGATTTAAGTCTTAATTAAACGGCTTAAGCAAAACTTATGAAGAAATATTTCAATGTCTTACTGAAGCCTAAATTGTTTCACAATTGGTTTATTTATAATGAGTCGAAACATAATTTGACTTAAATTTTAAATCACACAATTTTATTGATCATGAATTGACCAAAACTTTAAAAGTCACTTAAGGATTTTTTGTGACATATAATGTCTAAATCAAAAGCATGAAATAAAATTTAAATACAACAGTTAAGCTATAAAAATTAAAATTAACGACTAAATGTAATTAAGGTTAAATGTTTGAAATTCATAATATTGACTTAAACTGTCTAGTATATTAAATTCAATAAGTTAATTTAGAAGTATCAAATAAATACTGTACGCCAAAATACTACTACTAAAATAAATACGACTTAAGTCTTAGACTATCAGGCTTGAACCGAAATGCCGCCGAAATTAAGCCGAATAATTTAAATAAATCTATTAATGTCATCACAAATAGTCTATCTTAGGTTTTAAGTAAGTGGCTTGCAACAACAAAAAATTGTGCATGATGAATGATGAAAAATTGGGATCCAAAGTGGCGTATATACGTGATTTCATATCTCAAAGTAGACAGAGAATTTTGATATTTTAAGCACAACCGATCCAAGTAACGCATTCTACCAATATATGGCCGTGTACCTCCAATATAATGCAAACCACATAATGGCGAAATATTTTTTTTATTTATGAGTTTTTTATTTTTTGCTACTTAGACAAAATTAAGAAATTTTTCACTTCCTAAATATTGCTGTTTATTCTAAATCTAATTAGTGAAATTAGGAACATATTTGTGTCATTTGGAATTTTAATCTTGAAATGTTTTGAATAATTTTTGGCCATTTCCGTATAAACTCCGGAGTTCTCCAAAATTTTCAAAATGCAATATGAAATTTAAACGAAAATAAGAATAAGGCAAATTTTATAAATTTTCATAATCCTAAACTTCTTTTAATTTTATTTTTAGTTGATGTGATGTTCTCGAACTAGCGAACTTCTTGGCCATTTTAATCCTGAATATTAAATATTTTAATTTTAATTTAAGAATTCGAATTATTGAATTTTGAAAATTTGAATTTTTTTGACAATTTTTGATTTTGATTATATTTTGCCAATAAGTTTAGTGTTTGCAATTAGAAGATGAAAATATCTTTCACTGGTTTAGGAATTTGAGATCCCTGCACTGAATGAAACAGATTTGCAATCGTTCAATTTTAGATGGCCTTAATAAATAAGGCAGAAACGATAAAATGTCACTTATTTCGTTCAGTGTATCACACTACCAAAAAAAAAAAAAAAAAATTAAATCAAAATATAACAAGAGATATTTAGCAAAATTTTAAAAGCGAAAACAGATAAAAAAACCCATAAGACAAACAAACAAAAAAAAAAAAAAAAAATCAGAAAATACCAACATACCCAATTTCCTTTTTTGAATACAAATCAAGATGTTGTGTTATCAGTGATATTTTAATTTATATATTTAATTGTTCGGTTCTTATGAAATCTTATTCTAGTTATTAAAGTCAACAGATGTCTTATATTATATTAAACAATAATATGATTTAAATAATATATACGTATAAAATATTAACAAAAGTATATAGTTTAAGATACACGCACTAATCAGCATATCATCAACATCAACATAATACAATAATATGATGATGTTATACGTATAGAGAGAGGAGATCGACCCAGACATATGTGCCGCGCGCTATATGTTTTAATTTTTTTTTAAATTTAAAGTAATATTTATGTGTGAAACGAATGTTAAATTGATTGAATTTTTATTTTTATTTTTAGAAAAACTCTTTCGCCGAACACAAAACAAAAAAAAAAACTTTAATATATTTATAGTTTTCAAACTTCATTCAAAAATAAAATAAAATAAAAATAACCGTCCGAGTGGTGATACTGTCTGGATAATAAAATATAAACTGTGTATTGTGTTCAAAATTCATCATTGGCATTTTGGCAATGAGTGTAGAATATTGATTTACTTGTACAAAAAATTATTTTTGTTTGTTAAATGTCAGTCTCGTATACTTCCTTTTAAATTGTGCACGAATCTAAATTAAATTAGAATTATTCTAAGAAAATTTGAACTCTCTCTCTCTCTACTCGTTCTCTGTTTATTTATTTTGTGTTTTTTATAACTAAAATAAATTATTAAGAGTCAATCAATAAAATTTGTCTATCAATTTTTTTGTTTTTAAGAATGATTAGAATTTTTATTTTTATATAATATGCAGACAAGGTTGATGTCTAGTTAACATTTGATTGATGGTTGTTCTATAAATATATAATAAATACGTTGTGTTTTCTGTTTAAAAATTTTAAGAATATTTTTTATTAATACCTACCTATATGGTAAGGTCATTTGAATTGTTTTCCCATAAAGATAATATCGCGCGCACTATTACAGTTTAGAGTTGTTTCTTTATGTAGGACGTGACTTAATTTTTTGATTAACAAATTTTTTTTAAGACTCTCTTGGCAATATTCACTTGTACAGGGATGACAAATGCAAATTTCAATTTATTGCGTATATGCATATATGTGACTCAAGAGACTAAATATGTATACGTATATGTTTATAAATATTTCAAGATCACCCTCCAAATATGATCTATCTGCGTACATTAATTTTTATTTATAGCATTTCGAATACCCTCAAAATATATTTCGTTTATCAATCTATATTTCACAATATCTTCTCAACAACAACCAAACTATTTTTATCTATTAAACTATACAATCCCTCGACGTACATGGTTTTTAAATTTGTAACTATATCAGTATACACACAACCAGATATAGGAGTTGGAAAATTTTTTAGAATTTTTTTTTTTGTAGTTGTTTAAAAGAAAGAACATTTCTTAAATGAACAAAAATTGTTCATCTCTTAAAATTATATGTACATACTACACACACAAACACCAAAAAAATAAAAGTGTATAGACCATAAAAAATAATAATAATAATAATAATAATAATAATAGAATCCATGTGTTCTGCTCGAATTACAATACACAACACACAAAAAAATTATACCATGAGATGAGGAAAAAAAAAAGTAATGCAACGCCGACGACGACGAAGAAGAAGTATAAAATGAAAACTATGTACTATACATAATACTACGGACGGAAAAAATGGGATAATTGAGAGCAGGCTTCAAAAAGTTGAAAAGAACTTCAATATTCTTTTCTTATAGTTACGAGTACACTAAACAAAAAAAATAAAAAAAATACAAAAAATTTATTTAAGAAGAAAAGATGAAATTAAATTATTGTATTTTTTCCGATCGTTTTTGTTTCAATTGTTCAAGACTCCAAATTCAATTTATTTATTTCGTCCGCATATAATACCGTATACATTTTTATACATTTTCAAAAAAAAGAAGTGTTGTGATTTCAAAACTCTATTGTAATTTCATTAAAACTACACACACACATACAGGTTATCGATTTTTGATGGATCGTTGAATCTATTTCCAATTCGTTACAAAAATTGTTACTCTTGATCACACATTCAATGGTCAATAATTATTGGAATTGGTAAACAAGAATAGTTTTTTGTGTTTTTTATAAATTATGATTTATCGAATTTTTGTTTAAATTTTCGTTAGTCATACGAATTTATTGTTAGTACAAATTTTTTGTTGTGTCTATTGAAGAAGTTCTCACGCACATCGAATCGAATTATACAACATTATACATGTAATTAAATGAATTGAATTAATCTTATGATGGTTAGCTACTATTTGCAAAAATTTAATTTATTGCTGCTGAAATTATCCCTTATTCATATTTGAGCTTAAATCACGTATGATTGATCGAAGTAATGCTAAAAAATTGAAACATAGTTATGGAAATAAATTAGTATTACAGGAGAAAAGAGTTTATTCAAGTTTTGAAAAACTTGAATGCAGTTTGATAATAGTAATTTGTTAATGACGTAATTAATCATTATTTTGACAATTTAAAGTTCAAATACTTATTTAGAAATCAAATTTCAGAATTAAAGATAAGTTTGAAAGAAATTTGATACCAAAAATTTTTTTTTGCAAGGCAGTGTAAATAAAGGCAGTTTGTTGAATAAATAACAAACGATTTAAATACAACTAAGAGAGTTTAAGGATTTTTTGTAAAAATTAGATAAAACTTGAATGAAATTTGATTACACTAATCTGAAAACGACGTAATCATAGTTCTATTTGATTTGCACGTATGTGTTAATTAATCAATATTTTAACTATTAAAAATTCAAATGTTCATTTTATGATCAAATTTTGAATAAATTTGAAATGAATTTGATACCAAATTTTTTTTTTTTTAAATACACAACACTAAGCATCAAATAGTTGTGCTTTTTCAAGTTTTTTAAGTAATTGAAATAAATTGGAAGAAGTTTGACAAAGTGTTTGAACTTTGATTATTAATAAAATGATAACAGTTTCGGTTAAAACAAATATCTAATATGTCAAGGGATCCTGCGGTCATCCTCGATAACGATTTATAACAACGACTTTAAATATAACCAAGAGAGGAATGCAACATTAGAATATGGATTTTTCAAAGAATTTTGATATAACTTGAACTTTGATTTAAAAATCAAATATTTCTTTTATGATCAAGCCTTGAATAAGTTTGAAATGAATTTGATACAAAAAATATTTTTTTTCTGCAAGGCAGTTTAAATGAAGGCAGTTTAAATGAAGGCAGTTTGTTGAATAAAGATTTAAATACAACTAAGAGAGTTGTAGGACTTTTCATAAAAATTAGATGAAACTTGAACGAAATTTGATTACCCTAATCTGAAAACGACGTAATCTTAGTTTTGTTTGATTTGCACGTATATGTCAATTAATCAATATTTTAACTATTTAAAATTCAAATGTTTATTTTATGATCAAATCTTGAAAAAGATCGAAATGAGTTTGATACCAAAATGTTTTTTTTCTAAATACATAAAACAAAGCATCAAATAGTCGTGCTTTTTCAAGTTTTATAAGTAACTGAAACAAATTGGAAGAAGTTTAGCAAAGTGTTTGAACTCGGATTATTAATAAAATGATTACAGTTTCGGTTTAAACAATTATCTAATATGTCAAGGGATCCTGCGGTTATCTCCGATAACGATTTATAACATTTGAACTTTTCAAAGGATGTTGATACAATTTGAATGAAATTTGGTTCCACTAATTTGAAAACGGCGAAATTACAGTTCAGTTTGATTTACATGTTCATGTTAATTAATCATCTTAACAATCAGTTTGATAATTTATAAATCAAATATTTGTTTTATAATCAAACCTTGAATAAGTTGTAAATGAATTTGATACAAAAAAAATTTTTTTTGTAAGTGCCTAAAAAGTTTCATTAAGCATCAAACTATTGTAATTGTTTAAAACTGTTGTAGTTTCAGCTTAAATAGAGAACTCATTTATCAGATGACCCTCCGGTCAGCCCCAAATAACCATTTTTAACTAAGAAAGACAGATACTCTTCATAACGACTTTAGTATTTGGGTTTTCCAAAGAATTTATATACAACTTGGCTAACCATGGCTTTGAGTGTCACTTAAACATTATTTTAAAAAATTTTAAATTAAAATATTTATTTTGGAATCATTTCTTAAATAAGTTTGAAATGAATTTGACACCAAAAATATTTTGTATTGCTTTTTAAAAGGATTTAAAATGAAACAAAGCTACGAGTGAACATGGTATTCATAATAATTTTAGTACAAATTTGGATTTTTCAAAGAAACTTGATTGAAATTTGATCAAATTAATTAAAAAACTAGGTAATCACAGTTTTATTTGATTAAAATGTATTTGAAAATTAATCATTATTTTGACAACTTAAAATTTAAATATTTATTTTATAATAAAATCTTAAATTAAGTTTGAAATAAATTTGATACAAAGTATATTTTTCTTTTTTAATGTTCATAAAAGCATTTACTAAGCAACCAGCAATTCAAAATTTTTAGGTTTGATAAATAATTGAAAAGAATTAGACGAAGTTTGACTAAATGTTTGAACCTTGATTAATAATAAATATTTTACAATTGTCTCAGTTTCGGCTTACTTAGAGGTCTCGTATGTCAAGTGCTCAAAACTTTCAATAGAAACTTTGAATTTTAGTATTTCGTTTTTCAAAGAAATCAGATTAAAATTGAATGAAGTTTGAATATAATAATTTGTTAACGACGTACTGACAGGTTTAATTTATGTGCATGAATGTGTTAATTAGTCATTTTTTTGATAATTTAAAAGTCAAATATTTATTTTGAAACCAAATCTTGAGTAAGTTTGAAATGAATTTGATACTAAAAATATTTTTTTTAAAGCTTACTTTAGCCTTATAAAATTTTATAAAGTATCAAATTATTGCACTTTTTCATGTTTGATGAATAATTGAAAAGAATTAGGTAGAGTTCCAATAAATGTTTCAAATTGTTGCCGTTTCAACTTAAATAGGGATGTCAAATAGCAAGTCAACCTTCGGACAGCCACGATTAACGATTTTTAACAACGGGTTTAAATGAATCTACATGTTCTTCATACCAACTTAAATATTAAGATTTTTTAAAGAAATTAGATAAAATTTGAATGAAATTTGATTATATTAATTTGAAAATAACGTAATCACAGTTTTATTTGGTTTTCTCTTTTTGAGGTAATTAGTCAACATTTTGACAATTTAAAGTTAAAATATTTTTTTTGAAATCAAATCTTGAATCAGTTTGAAATGAATTTGACACCAAAAAAAATTTTTCAAATTACTTAAAGATTTAGCTACTAAGCAACCAATTGTTTTTTTCTTGGTAATTTGATGAATAATTGAAAAGAATTAGATGAAATTTGGCTAGGCGTTTCAACCCATATGCTGGGTGAAATTTTAAATCAAACAATTATTTGGGTAAAACAGTGGCAAATATTGAAAAAATCCAACAGATTCGAAGGGCTCTAAAAGCAAAGTAATTTTTGAACGAACACTCCGAATTATTGTATGTGTTCAAAGCGGTCAAAAGTAACATAACGGTACTTATGCCAAAAATAGGAAATTTAGAAAGAAATGGAGTTACTCGTGTCAGACAACAAAACTTACCTGGAAATTCGTTAAGTTGGTATTTATTCGATGCAATCAAACTTAAATGTAATGTGTAATATGTGCAAATTTTTTGGGTAAAAAATTGTAGAATAGCAATTAAACATTTAGTAATATAAATTTGGAGTCAACAAAATTTTGTAGAAGCGTTGAAATTTGTATTAGTTCATACTGAATGTAGCTTTGGGTGAAGATGTATTAGACAAGTGTTTGGTTTACCGATGGATTCGCCATTATTGCGGTCATTCTAATTCGGAAAATGATAATATTTTGAACTCGTTTAATAATTTTACAACGCGAATTAAAAAATGTGGAATCGAAAATCAAGGTCGTTTAGCCTTTCTATATACTATGAGGATGGAAGTTTGACGCAGATTGGCCGGGTCGGTATCTGAATTATAATTCTCGGCTTTATTGTTTTATTCGTTATTTTACGTTTTAAAATTACAAAATTGAAACCAATGAACTTTCAAGAATGATGGATTTTAATAAAATTCGAGTTAATTTAAAGTTTTAAAATTGGATGTAATTAAATAAAACTCAAAAACTGAAGGGAATTTGAAACTATTTCAGTGGAACTAAAATCTGAAACATTTATAAGTTTTTTTTTGGTTGGAATAAGTTTAAAACCGAACTATGGTTAAAGCCATCTTGAACAAATTCAGTTTCCACTGAAAAAGGTTTCACACAAAATACTTTAGATATTCTTAACAATTCCGATCAATTACGTCTAATTTTAATGTAGACTTAAATTCTGGATTATAGAGTCTTATTTCAAAAATTAAAATTTTTTTAATACTGCAATAAAATAAAATATTTTTTAGGATTAAAATCCATTCAAATCTAGAGCATTCAAACCTCGCCTTAATATCTCTAATAAACAGAAAAATTTCTTTGCATACAAATTTCTAAATCTACCTATTATCAATGACCGCTACAGTTTTTTGTGATGTGTATATGAATTTCACAATCATGGGGATTTTGGTAGGCTAGTTCTTATTCTACAATGAACATAAAGCAGAATTTCAGATCGCAAACCTTGATCTGCGGGACAAAAAATGCATGGTTAAAATTAAGGCCTTTTATGAAGTGGCAACATTTTTGAATCAGAGGTCGATATCCGAAGTAAATTCTTGGAAATTTAGGAGCTAATAAGTTTAAAGTAGAAACTATAGCAACTTAGGTAAATGCAAAGTCTGATAATTGGATATTGGAAATGGAAATGAACGTATTTGGTATGTACAATTTGAAAAAGTTACAGGGTTTTACGGATCTACGAACATCTAATAGGTACGCTAAAGTATTATGGTATTTTAAACGTAATTAGGAACAAAATAGTAGGCCATGCCGATGTAGCTTTAGAATCCTACAACACTCCACTCAATTGGCAGGAAATCGCCAAATGTCTAACTTTGCATTATGCGGATAAGGTAGCCAAACAATCCCCGCATTTTATCAAAGGGTTTACCAACACCAGTCGTTGATATTAAATAAATTGTCCTGCATGGACATGGGACAGGAATCTTTAACTAATTTAACGGAAAGTTATAGAGATAAGGCACTCGGTACGTTCATTAGGGGTCTAAAAGGAGATCTATCGCGAATGATCAGTATCAGAGAGCCGTCAGATCTACCCCAAGCATTATACTTATGCTTAAAGCTGCAAAATATGCACATCGCGACATCTAATGGACCACAACCATTCTACCCACATCTTCTAAATAACCCACAGAATTCCTTCGAACGAAGAAATATATTCCAACCTAATCGATATCAATTTGGGTATCCAAACCCACAATTTCCAAGATTAGCACAACAACCCTTTAGACCGCGATTCGTATATCCAAATTACCCATCATGATATCCACCTAAACCATTACCAAAATAAACGCGAATGTCAATAGACGGTAGCGGTCAATCAAAAAATGTGAATTACATGAATCGGCCTCAGAAAAACCAACACCCTATGAAAAGACCTTTATTTAATTCATCACAAAAAAATCATTGCCCAAACAAAGCACAAAGAGTATACCACTACGATCAGTTCGCAGAAGACCCAGCCTTACAACAGTATCAAGATACAGGGTCAAACAAAAATTACATACAACCTCAATACGTTCGTACTCCCATATTAAATGAAAAACCATTTATAGCCAACTCAGTAGCAGGGAGCATAAAAATCACCCATCATGCTATGATTGACCTGTTTGGTCTCTGCCCATTCTGCCCAGTCTCAAATTATTTGGAGGCATAATTGGTAACGATAGCCTAAAAGAACTCAATGCCACCATTCATACAATTAGAGGACTTATGATTATTTATTCCAATATCAGGATTCCACTTAAACAGCAAATTTTGGATTCTGTGAACAATATAAATTTAAGAGTATCACATCTCAACCCGATACAAAAAGGGATTTTAGACAAAATTATAGGCGACAACCCTAACTTATTCGCCGATCCAGAAGAGAAATTAATGTTTACCACAACAGTAAAGGGAGAAATTAGAACCAATAGCACGGAACCAGTTTACTCTAGACCCTCTTATTACCCTGTATGTCTTAAAGACGAAGAAGAAAAACAAATCGATCAGATATTGACAGACGGAGTAATTAGGCCATCTAAATCACCATATAATTCCCCGGTTTGGGTCGTACAAAAAAAAGAAGACACGTCGGGAGAGAAAAAATATAGGATGGTTATTGATTACCGAAATTTAAATGCGATAACAATCCCAAATAAATATCCAATTCCGGAAATAAATGAGATCTTGTCAAACCTCGGTGAAAATAAATTATTCACCATTATAGACTTAAAGAGCGGCTTCCATCAAATTACACTCAGAGAGTCGGACATCGATAAAACAGCTTTCTCGGTCAATTATGGTCAATACGAATTTACCTGACTTCCATTCGGCCTGAAAAACGCGTCATCTATTTTTCAACGCGCCCTAGATGATATCCTGCGCGAACATATAGGAAAACGCTGCTATGTCTATATTGACGACATTGTCATATTTGGAAAGAAAGAAAAGGAGCATTTCGAGAACATAAAGGTAATCTTTAATGTTCTGGAAAAGGCTAACCTTAAAATTCAACTGGACAAGTGTGAATTCCTATGAGATGAAGTAGAATGTCTAGGCTTTGTCATCACCAAAGACGGAATCAAAACGAACAAGAAAAAGGTGAAGGCCATTGACAGTGAAAGAGCTTATATCCTTCCTAGGAATGGCTGGATTTTACCGCCGTTTCATCAAGGATTACGCCAAACTAGCCAAACCCTTGACTTCCCTCTTAAGATGGGAAGATGGACATGTGTCCAAAACTGCTTCAAGAACTAAACAAGTGAATTTTACTAATGACCAAATAATTTGCGCCTTCAATAAAATAAAAAGTTCCCTCATTTCAGACGAGGTCCAATTATCGTTCCCTGATTTTCATCAAGAATTCCATTCGCACTAGGTGCAGTACTTTCTCAAAACGGAAGACCAATTACATTCCTGTCTAGGACCCTAGACAAAAAAGAAGAAAATTATACAGTCAACGAAAAAAAAATACTGGCAATTATTTGGTCCCTAACCACACTAAGGAATTTCCTTTACGGAAGTAGGAAAGTAGAAGGTTTTACGGATTATCAGCCATTGACATTTGCCCTTAGTAATAAGAACAATAACTCTAAGATGAAGAGGTGGAAGGCTATATTGGAAGAGTATAATTTTGAACTCAAATACAAGCCAGGAAGAACGAATGTAGTAGAGGATGCTCTCTCAAGAGTGACCATCCCCACTGAAGCGAATACAACAGCTCATCGTAATGCCGAAGAAAATAGGGAACAAATCATCCAAAACTACTATTTTCCAAGGATGAGCAAGAAGATAAAATTTCTAGTAAAACGGTGTACCACTTGTAAAGAAAGTAAATACGATAGGCACCCGAATAAACAAGAAATTACTCCCACACCTATTCCCAAAAATTCGGGACATACTATTCACATAGATATCTACTCCACTGAGAACTAGTTAGTCCTCACAGCCATAGACAAATTACCAAAATGTTCTACTTGTAAGCCAATCAGATCCAGGGCAATAGAGGATCCTAAACAACCAATCAGAGATATTTTATTTTCCTTTAGTGTACCCGAAGTTGTGGTAATCGACAACGAACCATCACTTAGTTCAAGTACAATCACATCCATGATGGAAGATTCTCTAAAAACTAAGGTATTCAAGGTCCCTCCCTACAAGAGCGAAGTAAACGGCCAAATCGAGAGATTCCACTCAACCCTTTTAGAAATCATGAGATGTCTCAAGACAGATGCAATTGAACGATTATTCGTAGAGTTACTCGAAAGAGCAGTAAACGAATATAATCACTCGATACACTCGACCACCAAGAGAAAACCTGTAGAGCTATTTTTCGGACGAAGTCTAAACATTTCTCCAGAAGAATTCGAGCAAGCACGCCTCAACAGTATAGAAATATTAGTACAAAAACAAGAACAGAACAAACGGAAACCGATAAAACAGTACCAACCAGGACAATCTATTTACGTAAGAAAAATCACTAGATTAGGATCAAAACTCACAGCTAGATAGAAACAAGAAATAGTTAAAAAAAAAATACTACTGTAATAACTGAGCCAGGAAGAATAGTACATAAAAGTAATATGAAATCGTAATGTTATTCCAATTACAGATACGCGACACGCGCTATTTCCGCTGAAATACAGATGCTAGATTATTTGAATTCCCAAATTATTTCTATCCATAATGGGAAAGATAAAATACAAGAAGGAAATTTTAAATTGATCCACGTAATAGAGTTAGAGAACCACCAAAACTTTATAGATAGAATGCACACAATTTTGAACAAAGAAATCACAACAGTACATCCACTATACCCGTACCTAAATCACGAGCTTACTACCCTGCAAACATTACTCGACGGACTGAAACCCCATAAGAACAAACGATTCCTAAATTGTATAGGTACCACATGGAAATGGATCGCCGGTAACCCAGACTATGAGGACTTCGAAATTATTAAAAACTAAAATTAATATTGTCTTGGAAAATAATAACAAACCAGTCATTATTAAACGATTATATAACGATAGGATTACCAACATCACGAAAATGGCAAACGAAATCATTAACGCCATTCCTAAAGAAAATAGATTAACAGATCAACTGGAACTAGATATCCAATATAAATTAAGATTAATAATTAATTAAGATTAACCAAAAAATGTATAATAATAATATATAAGTAACACCTCATGCCTGAAAAACTTGCTCAATAGACGTCCGTCAAAATGCAACCAAACTAATAGCCAACACAAACTAGACATCGAAGAGGTATCGGAAGGCCTCATCTTACTAAATCGAAATTCTCATTAACAACAAACTGCAGAAGCTGAATGGGACGTACTTAATAAAATTCTCCAATTTAAGTCTAACCATTGATAACCTGAAATACATTGCCAATGAAAAATCAACAGTTCAAGCGCTTCCAGCAATCCTACAACCTACACCTGAAGAAGATGAATATAGGGAAATACTATCAATACAGTTGATGAAAGATCTAAATATTAATAACACGAAAACGATTGAACTCCTTCAACAAGAAACATTTCTCCAGCAGTCCATGGGCATCAGCTTATCTTCAATAAGCATTATCATCACGATACTCATTATTGCCGCCATATTAAAAAGAAAGAGAGCATTGCGCATTACTAATTCTATCAATCACGAAGTATTAGACGAAGTCAATTATCAACATGCAAAGGAAGCTACAAGAAACGATGACGTTCAACAACATACAACAACCAATTTTCTAAGGTAGCAGGTACAGTTCCTCCCAGAAGCAAATTCTACGAAACGCCATTCTTCTAAAGGTCACATGGGACATTTGAATTTAAGAGGGGAAGAGTTAACACAACAAATTTGTTAATTTAATTACATTAAGAAATCAGTTGTAATCAAAAAGTAGTTTAAGTTAGATGTTTAAATTATTAAAAGTGTAATAAATAAATCAATTATAAACAAATAAAATTGATTATAAATAAATAAATAAAAAAATTAAGGAAAGAAAAAATCAGAAATTGATTTTTTTTATATAAATTAAATAACGAATAATTAACTTATATACATATATATATATATATATATATATATATATATATATATATATATATATATATATATATATATATATATATATATATATATATATATATATATATATATATATATATATATATATATATATATATATATATATATATATATATATATATATATATATATATATATATATATATATATATATATATATATATATATATATATATATATATATACATATATATATATATATATATAAATATATATATTTATGTATATATATATATATAATATATATATATATATATATATATATATATATATATATATATACATATATATATATATATATATATATATATATATATATATATATATATATATATAATTACGGTCGAATTAGAGAAACGTACAAAAATTTAATTTTAACAAATTTAGAATAGTAAACTCCAAAATGTGGTCATTTCATTATCTGTTCTGCGCCACTCATATATCCACCTAAAATATTTAGTTCCGGACCATTTACAGCTACATCCAATTTTTAATAGTTCCTTATGTAGCTGAGAGAATGTTTTGGTTTAGTAGAACATTTTTTTTAAATTGACGGGACATGGATATGAGACGCCTGAGATTCTTGGACAAGAATACCCAAAATGCTTAGTTCTAAATTCATTATTATTAAATTTTTATGAGTCATGCAGATTTTATTTTTTCCGATTTTGGGGGCTGCAGTATGCTAAATTTAAAGTTGCCTACTGATTTTCAAGTTATTTTAACTCCAATGTTCGAGTAAACTACTAGGTAGCATTTTATAAGTTTTAACAAATGAAATTAAAAAATTTCGATCATCATAAATTTTATAAGAAATTCGAATTTAAAACATTTCAAAATACCATTCAATTAATAACTACCTAATCTGGTTTTAAATATTAAACTTCCCAGTTCTGGGCAGACTATAGCAAGTTAAAATTTTTGAGAGCAAGCAAAAAAAAAAAAATCACGCTTTAAGCATTTTAATTTAAAACTTTGTCTAAGTAATAATAATCACCAAAAAGCTGTTAAAAATAAATTTTTATTTTTATTATTATTATTAAAATAATAAATTGGAATCACATTTAAAATACTCTCTATACATTTCGATATTTATTTATTTTATTTTATTTTATTTTAAAATGTTAACCCCATTAAAAATATTTTTTTTTTTTTTTGGTTCCTGAATATCATTATTTAAAATGATCGTATATTTATGTTATTAAATTCATTTAAATTATAAAAGCAAAAAAAAATGCTTTAATATGATGATTTGATTTATTGTAAATTTTTTTTTTTTTACTTTTACTTTTTTTTTTTTTTTTAATTTGTGTGGGTTTCGCTTTTCTATACATTCTTTTTAATTTATGAGGTGTGGGATCGTTTTTTGAAAATTCCATTTTTTTAATTTTTTTTTTGTGTTTTCGGTTGTTGTATATTAACAAAAAAAGAATAATAATAATAATAAAATGACTTATAATTTACGTACGTAGGTGTATATAAATAAAAGAAAATTAAATTTCCTTATAACAAAGCAAGTTGCATGTAATTTATATTAAATAGAGAGAAAGAGATACAGTATGGTAAATTAAATTTTTACCAACTTTTAATGATCTTCGCTTTTTTTTTGGGCCAAATACTGGTAATAAAATACTCAAAAGACTATTTACCACACATCATAAAATTTCTACACAGATGAAACCAGATCTCTACATTTTTTTTTTTTTTTTTTGATTGAGTAATTAAATAGATAAACGATTAGTACGTGTCTGTTTGTATATACATGTATGTGTGTATTATTGTTATAAGAAATGATGAGACTCACTAAATTTTCATCTTAATTTTCATTTTGTTCTTGTAATAAAAATACTATAAATTTTATAGATTTTTTTTATATTTTTATTTTCTTTTAATAGTTTTTAATCGTATATATGGCTAAAGTTACGAGCATATCGAGTATGTGGAAAATACATATAATGTACTCGACTAGAGTAGCCAGTAGATATTAAATATTTAATAGTAAACTTTATTTCTTTTTTTTTTCTATGGTCGTTTACTACAACAATAATATTGTATTATATTATAATAGAGAGATATCTTTGGATTTTTTGTTGTTGTTGTTTTTCTACTGCTGTGCTACTACTATATTTGGGTTCTATTTAATTATTATTTTATTTTTGATAATTAAAATTTACGATGTAATGAAAATTAAATAATAAAATAAGAAATTGTTTATTGGCACTTGATTTTCGAATTTTATTTTTTTTATTTTTACGATTACGATTAGTTTAATTTCTAAATACTAATATTATTATTATTTTATTATGGATGACTGTTTTTATTTTAACGGTCTATTTAGATTATTTTATTTATATAACTAAATTAAATTATTATTATTGGGTTATATATGATTATCAATCAACAGGTCCTTAAAATAGTGTTGGGGTGTTGATAACATTTTTTTTTATTTGAACATTGTTTTGTTGGCTTATTGATCGAGGCGATGAGATAATCTTGAACCGTTTTTGGCTGTAAGCGATATAAATCAAACTGAAAAATTTGTTCAGACGTCTAACCGTCTAAAAAACATGTCTCCACTTAATCATAAAAATTTAATATGTTTTCACGCAAACACAAGAAACTCTGATTTTATAAATATGTTTCATAAATATCAATATAAATTATTAAAACCATATTATAAAAAGAAATAAAATTTTTATTAATTTATTATTTTTTTGGTCATCAAGATTTTTCGTAAACATTTTTCACTCCAGTTTTATTTTTGGTGATCGTATTTTTTTTGGTTTACGTACAAACTCGGTGTATGTGTATATAGCGTATCCACATATTTGAGAGAAGTCAAGAAAAATGTATATAAATAAAAAAAATTATGACAGCTGCACCAGTTTTTGTTTTACAATTTTTTTTTTTTAGTTTAGTAGTTTTGACATATGGAATTCGAAATATATCGACAGAACACTGACACCATACCACTTTAAACTAAGAAAAAAACTACTTTGTGTATGTATATGCCATGCATGCATTTTTATTTAAAAAAAAAAAAAAAGAAAGAAAAACAGAGAAATTAAATAAAAATAAATTTTCATTTTAACGAGATTATCAAAAAAAAAAAAAAAAAAAAAAACTCTCAGAAAACTGTGTTGTATATACATAAATACCACTCGGTTATAAGAAGAAATAATAGTTTTTTAATTAAAAGACTATAAAAAAAAATAAGACATCTTAATTTTTTTTTGTTTTTTGATTGATTTAAGCAATTGAATTAAGATGAAAAGTGGGTATAATAATCAATTAAGAGAGAGAATAAAATCGTATATAATAACCGCGGCAACGTGTTACAAAAAAATATTTATACCGTATATAAATAATTTTTGTTTTTGTTTTGTTAATTAAAAGACTTGATTTATTTATATTTTTATATACATATATATATGTACAACACACTTATATAGATTTACGAGAATATGATGGGCGCACAATATTTTTAGACGCGTTATTGTATTTTATGTGTAACAAACCATAACCTGTCAAAAAGCAAACCAAAAAAAAAAAAAAAATGCTAAATGTAATATTGTGTTGATAAAATATAATTACATATGAATTAATTACGAATAATTTAATTTTTAATTATTCGTATATAAATTATACGACAATGTTTTTTTTTTAAGACACATACACAGTTCATATCTCTCTGTGTTGATGATGATGATGTTGATTTTGATTAAAAACTTTAAATAATATTCATATAAATTTAAACGACATGAAATGTTTCAAGACGATTTTTTTTTTGCTTTTAACTTAAATATACTTATGAGTCATAAATTCAATTGAATATATTACACAGACAATATCTCTACACTACTGTACCAAAAAAAAAAAATTTTGTTTTGTATTTTTTGGGGTATTTTATTCAGTTTCTCACATAATTCATCGCGCGGTCTCGTATTTTTTTTTTTTTATTATTTTCAAAATGTGATTTTTATTATTTTAAATGGGTTTGAGTATGTTGTTTCTTCGTCTTTGTCTTCATTTTTTTGATAAGAAATGACATTGACGGTTATTAGTTTATATTTATATATGGATGTAGTGTAGATATGTTCGTAATGCTATGTATGAATTACATATATACCATATCATATATGGTTTAACTTATTAATGTTTAAATGAGATGGAAATTAAACCCTTTAATTGTGTGGTGGGTTGTTGTTTAAATTGTTTGTGATTTGTTGACGCGTGAGATCATGATCATAATGATGATATCAAATTTTGTGTTATGTCAATATTTCAAAGTCGTGTGAAATTATCCGTGCCAGAGAGAAACCCATAATTATAGCAGCACATATTATTTGAAATCGCTTTAATAGTCCGGAATCCCTGGATTTAAAAAACTATATTCACTATTTCATCACATTCATACAACTGATTTCAGATATAATCACCTTGTGTTGCCAACTATTATTTTCAGTAAGTGGCAGATTGACGTTAAAATAGTTCTATATTGACCGTGAAAAGTGTTACATTTTTTTCGTGATTGATCGAAAACTAAAACACTTAATGGTTACAATTGACACAATTCAACTGACACAACTGATTCAAAAATCTGATTAATTTGATTTGAAGAAATTGTACTAAGTTCACCGAAGAATCTACGTCATATTGATGTTAGAAATTAATAGTATCTTAGCTCTGCCCATAATAATTCAGTTTTAAAATGAACTGTGTAAAATGAACCGTGTAAAATGAGCAGCGTAAAATGAACTATGTAAAATAAACTGTGTAAAATGAACTGTGTAAAATGAACTGTGTAAAATGAACTGTGTAAAATAAAATAAAAATATTTGACAGCAACCGAATATTTGTGCAAGTAGTGAGTGCGCTTGCTTTGTAGCTAAAAAAAAAATATCCGGTAATTTTTTATCTTCAACATTGGTGAACACTAAAAAAATTTAAAGAAACATTTAGGAGTAAACGGAAAGTTTGGAAAATTGAGTAAAGCTCATCTAGATGAAGTAAATTCATTTCTAATAAAATTAAACGAAACATTGAACAATAGTTAGAAAATGATTAAATCCTTCCTATAACAAAAATAGGCTGTTAAAACTTGTTTTATATAGTTTATTGGTGTATTATTTTGGTCAACATAGAATAAAGCAACAGGCAAAATATTTTTAAAATTATGAAATGTCACTTTTCTTCGCGATCGCTACAAAATTTAGATGTAAAAAACGCAAAAGCTACACTTGTTGATATAATGTCGGAAAAATAATAAAATCGGCACTGTCTAGACTAGATGAAGATATTTTGTCTTCTATTGAATTGGATCGAATTTTAGAATCCGTTGGGAGTACCGAAAACTGCATTAATCGTAGATGCCTCAGTAATGTCCCGCTTTCTAACAGTAGACGTTTTTTTTTTGATACTGGGCTCACAAAATGACGTGAATTTTCTCAGTTTGATGATTGACTGTTTGTTGCTGAGGATTACGACTCAGTGCGTCGACATTCGAATTAAAATTGCCGATTTGTGAGAATTCTGTCTAGTGAGAATTAAAGCTGAATTTGAAATATAAGGTTCCATAGATATAAGGTCTATATTTTCTGAAAACGAAAATAATGGCTAAACACTCTTTTTTTGTGCCTGTTTAATTTATTGAAATAATTTGTCCAATTATTGGTACAAGCGAAGTTTTTTAGTTTTTCTTAGACTATCAGTGAGGGAGTGTGATATACTTGAAAAATTGTCAAAAACGATTTCAATTGTTTTTTGTTTGCTGTAGATGAGAAATTCTGCACAGCTAAGATTTTCGTTGGGTCTGGTCTTATGCCGCTTTATGATGCCGTTTATTCCAGCCAATTCGTTGTTCATCATTCTCTGAAAGGTTGATGGTGCTCCTTTCAGGCCAAGAGTCATGCGACTATTAGTAAATTTTGAATAGTTCTCACAAATGTTTATTGAAAATTCCCGATTTTTTTCTAAAATTTTAACAATCATATTTGTAAGAAATTTTAAGAATATTTTAAAGTTGTGCTAAATTCTTATAAGCGAGTCAATGGCCAAAAAATGATAAATACAAAGTTGTATCACAGTTTGTGTTTTAAATTGTATGTCAGATTAAATTGTAAAAATTCTGTCAAAAAAGAATTTTGTAAAATATTTAATATTTCAAAACTTTACAGAAGTTTAGAAATTCGAAGGAATTCTAGTAATTTATTTTATTTTCATTAAATATTTGTCCTGAATATTGCTGGAATAAACAAAACTAGATATTTTACTTGACTAATACAAGTTGATGAAAATTGGAAATTTTAAAATGTAAATAAGGCTTTAAACCAAATTTGGAAAGATTCTTTGCCTTAAAGTTCTGTGCAAGCAATTAAAAGCCATAATATTTTCTCAGTAGCAACAATTGTAAGCCGGGCTCAAAATTCTTCAAAATTCTGGTGACTTAGCCAGTAAATTCTTTATACCTTTCACAAATTTTTATTTAATAAAAAAGTCAAAGTTTCTGAAAATTCATTAAATTCAAAAAATTTTAAAATCAAAATTGTAAAAAATTTTAAGAACATTACAAAGATAAAACTATACAAAAGTTTAAAAATTTGAAGGAATTCGAATTCTAATATTTTTCAGAATATTACAGAAAAGAACAAAAATGAATATAATAGTTGGCTACGAGAAATTGACGAAATTTGTCAAGATTTATAAAATTTGTAAATTTTAAAACGTAAAATGTAATGCTCTAAACAAAATTTCAAGAAATTCATTGTCTAAATGTTGTGTAGGAAAAGAGGAATTAAAAGCAGGTTTAAAAATCAAAAAAAAAAATTCAAAATTATACGCAGCAACAATTAAAAACAGGTCTCAAAATTTACAAATTTTTCTAAATTCTGCTGAATTTCAAATAATGCCAGTAAAAATTTGTTAGTAAATTCTGAATATTTCTGCAAAATTTTTATTCAAAATTGTCGAAATTTGTGAACATTTATTAAATTCCAAAATTTTAAAAATCAAAATTTTAAGATATTAGTGTACTTCCAGCAAATTGTTTGTTCTAAATTTAAAATCAGACAAAACTGTTATAATTTAAAAAATTCGTAAATTTTTAAAAGCCGAATTCTGTAAAATATTTAATTTTTAAAATTTTACAGAAGTTTAGAAATTTGAAAGATCTCGAATTCTAGTAATTTACTTGATTTTCATTAAATATTTGTCCAGAATATTGCTGGAATGAACAAAAATGCATACTATATTTCACTTGAGTAGGAAAAACTGACGGAATAAGCAAAGATTTATGAAATTAGAAGAATTCCGAAAAATTCTCTACCTAAAAGTCGTAAAATTCCCTCATTAGCAAGTAAGCAGGTCTCGTAAGCAATTGTAAGCAATAAGTCTCAAAACCTACCAATTTTTCGAAAGTCTGGTAAATTTGAAATAAATCCAGTCACAATTTGTCAGTAAATTCTAAATAGTTCTCACAAATGTTTATTCAAAGTTGAAAAAAAAAAATTTTAAAATATTTTACAATTTTTGTAAATTCTTATTAGCGAGTCAAATGGTCAAAAGCTTATTACAAAGTTCCAGCAAATGATTTGTTCTAAATTTAAAGTCAGATCAATTTGTAATAGTGTTTGAAGTTTGTAAATTTTAATAATTATTTTGTCAAAATTTTTCAAAATTCTGGAAATTCGTGGGAACTCTTATTCTAGTAATTGATTTAATTTTCCTTAAATAATTGGTCAGAATATTTTTAGGATGTTGAATGCTACAACAAAAATGAATTTTATTTGTACTTGATTACGCGAAATTGACAAATGTCTGCTGTTCAAGCATAGTAAATTACACAGCGAAATATTGTCAAACTTCCTTGCGAACATGAATTGAATATTTTAAATTTCACATGATTTCAGATATTACGATGTGGGCAACAAAATCAATTTCACAACGCTCGCATAACTCAGCCAACAATCAAGATTTTTTTCTTCATATTTTTTCCATTGTCCTATCTTCATAAAAATCTGATGTTATAATCATTCAATATATGACCTAATTTGAATATTCCACATCTATGACAAAAACCATAGTGGTATCCAACGTGCAACGTGCAATTTTGGCCATTTCAGAACTATTAAGAGAACCTGAAAAAATTATAGATACTGGAAATTGATAGATATAGAGCTAGTACACAATTGTAGTGTTAAAAATTTGTAGTTATATTGGTATACAACTTAAATGAAATTGTAGCTAAGTCAAATTTCTCAGAGGCTCCAAAACTATGGCAAAAATCTGAAAAAATGGATGGATACTGGCAATTGATAGGACTAACAACTATTGTCTACCTCGTAAACAATTATAGTATTGTCCATCGTGCAAAATCTACAACTCCAGTTAAATTAAAATGAAGCTATACGCGAGCCATATATACCAGGACCAATTTTGGTCATTCGATAACTATAACAAAAATCTAAAATAGTGAATCTGAATTATAATGACTTAAATAAAATTCTAGCCGAGCCACGTCATATTTCAGGGACTTCAGAACTTTGGCAAAAAATCTAAAAATAATGTTATACGCGAGCCACATATATCGGGACCAATTTTTTGGCCATCCAAAAACTGCGACAAAAATCTAAAACAAATCGTGGGTACTGGAAATTTGATAGAACTAATTGAAAATTATAGTAGGTTCGATGTTCTCTTAAAATTCGGAGTTATATTGTAATGCAACTTAAATAAAATTCTATGTTTCAGAGGCACCTAGGATGTACGAGAAAAATTCATCAGGAATTATGAGTTCAAGCAATTGATAGAATTAACAAAAACCAATAAAATGTCTACCGCTCAAAACCTGTCATTGTACTAAATTTAATTTCTAAAATAAAGTAGGACGCTAGTAAAATGTATCGGGTCCAATTTTGACCATTCGAGGATTATGACAAAAGTTTAAGAAAATCTTCGTTACTGACCAAAACATTGTGGGTTAACAAATGAACGCTCAATTGGTTGTTAATTTATATTTTTAATTTTTTGTTTTTTTAAAATTAGAAAATCCCGCCTAAATATTGATTAACACAGTTCTTAGCAGCCATATTGCAAGCAGGTCTCATTCTAATCAATTCTATCAAATTTTTGTTCATAATACATATGAACATTTTATGTCATATCTGACGGTTCGTTCTCAAGTTTTGAATATCATTTTCTTCTCGTCATTTCTATGACGTTTCTTCGTTTTTTTAGAACAAAATATTTAAAGCAACAGTTGTTTGGGTTCAGAGTGCGAAACGTGATTAAATTATTTTTGATGACCTTGAAATTACCAATCAAGGTCATATCGATGTGGAGTTAAATTTTTTTTTAATAGAAAGCTATATTTTTTAACGGCATCTTATTTTATACAAAAAACAAGCAACTCTTATCTGCAACTATTTCCTTTTTACCCACCCGATACTTTACAAGATTGGTTTGTGTCGGAAAATTAAAGATGAACTTTATATACACTATAGTTCAAGATCATCATTAACATGTTTCATAAAAATCGAAAGATTTTTTTTTAATGTTCATTATTAAGTATGGTATTGTACCTCCGGAAATGTCTGGACACCCAATTTATGGACACACTAATAAATATTTTTATTTGAACATTTAATTTTAAATTTTATTACACTGTGTATGTGCCACACAACCAGCAGCAGCAGCAGCAATATTAATGTTTTGGACTCAATCACCCGCATATTGCCGGATTTTTTTTTTTATTAATTTTTTTAATACAAAATGACCTCACTTGAATTTATTTTTAATAATAATAATAATATTTTAATTTAATGTACGTGCAGAATAACAAAAACTTAACAAAAAACAAAAACAAAAAAATTAACTAAACCGGCACGGAATCTCATATATATAATTGTTTGCCGCGCGGTAGCTGAAATGCTGTCAAATATTTTCGTTTTTTTTTTTGTTTTTCAAAAGTAGTAAAAAACGTCACAATATAATTTATGTATCGTTTACCATCTTTAAAATTAAATATATACGTAGCGCATTTACGAGAATAAGAAAAACGTCGTTTAAGGAAAAACCAAAATAATTTATTCGTAAATTGTTGGTTAATAAATAAAATTCAAATTAGATGACCAAAAAACAATTAAAAGTGTAAAAATAATAAAATAAAAAAAACAAAAAAATTCTAATTATGTAAATTAATAAATTTTAATGTATTTTCAAAAGACATATATGTATGGAACTCTCTCTACCTTATACACTACCTTTGGGTTATAAATCGGAAAGCAATAAAATAAAATAATATAAAATTTTGCATTTTTGTTGGATTGTTGTTTTTGTAAAACTTCAAGCCATTCTTGAAGTAACAACAAAATTCAAGAAAAAAAAAATCGATTTTTAGTTTTTATGTTGAATTCCATTTAAAAACTTTCAAATTCTAATTCCATTTCATTTTTGTTTAATCTTTTAATCCTTAGTCGAAAAATGCAATTTTTAAAATTAGTTTTTAAGAATTTTTGCAATAAAATATAATAACAACAAAACAATATTTTTGTTGTTGTTGTATTTAGTTCGAATATTTTTTTTTTTTGCTTTGTTTTGGTATATCCCATATGGTATTTCAGGACCAAAAAAAAAAAGACTAAACGATACCAATGGGAGTTTTCTTTATTTAATATTTTTACCCTTACCCAGAGTAGTAAAATATATTGCATAGAAACAACAAGTACACATATATAAATATTTAATAAGGGATGAGAGTCTTTTGTAAGCCCTTTGAAATTCATCAAATCGACCACAGCAAGAAGAAAATTAAATTTTCATAAATTTCAACTTCGCATATGAATTAAATTATCAATTATCGCACGATCTGAACACAACACGCAAACCCTATTGTACGTTAAAATCTACATCCCTTTTTTTGCTTTTTTGTTGTACGTATGTATATGGAATTCCATTTGATTTGATTATTTTTAAATTAGATCATAAAATCTGATGTTGCCTTGAATACAAAATAGTAGCAAAAATTATGTGTACGATAAAGGGAGTTCGTCATTTAACTTTTTTTTTTTTGTATAAAAATTAATCAAAAATTCATCATAAAATTTAATTTACATAAATACATAATTTCATATTATTTTGATTATGTATTTATGAATTAAGGAGTCGTATAATTAAGTTACAAGGATATTTTGTTGTTGTTGCCTGTTCTTTTCCATCTGCATACTATACATATATACGAGTATATGAACACAGGAACAACGGACAAAAAAATAAAGAATCGAAATTATTAAAACATTTGCATTTAATTATTTTAAAAATAAGACATCCGTTTTATGATCTTTTTCACTTAATCTTGTTAATACACCATCTGTGTGACATGTTAAAGTAATCATCATCATCATGAAAAACATACATGTTTGTATTAATACTTAACTTTTCTAAGACATACTTTCGACTCAAACAGTATGTACGAAAACACAACGTAAATCAATAAAAGATTTATATCCTCATGAGAGTTGTGAATCGTCATCATATGATTTTCCAGTTTTTCTTTATCGTCGTGTGTGTGTGTATCATAATGTGCTGGGATGAAATTAGGTTAAAAAGTAATTGGGGCATTGTACGTATAAAGACACTTTATGTAACATAAGAAGATTGTTGTTTTCTGCATGCATCATGTGTTGCTTGCACTTTTTTTTTTTTTTTTAAAATGATCTGTTGTCAGTTATACATATATATTGTACATATATGCTGCGTATATTTGTATCGCGATTTCATTCTGTTATTGTTTAAAATAAAAAATAAAATTGCCAGAGACACGAATTTATTTTAACATATTATATAAAAAATAAACAAAAAACAAAATCTGCTTTTAACCTTAAAATACATAAAACATGAAAAACAAAATTATAGTTAATAATATTTTTCTGCACGCTTTATATAATATGCTTATACATATATATGTTGTATGTATTTATTCTTGAGGAACTGCATATTGACCTTTTCGAGTTTTGAAAACATATTCGCCTGTTTGATGTCGTTTGTTCTTATTTCTATATGTAAGTTTGGTACAAAATAAGTTAATATTTGCGCGAGGAGTGATTTGCGAACGATATGAAACTGCACACGGCTAACATACTAAATAACCCCAAGCAATTTATTTATTCAGCTTTATTTAATTCTTTTTAACTTTCGTTTTCATATTTTTGAATACAATTAGGTTGTTTAATATTGTGGCAGGAGTATTCAAACTTTTTCTTTTTCGGAGTAACACTAAATAAAATTTTTAAACGCTGCTTAAAAATTTGTTATAAATTTCAAATTGCATCTATGTGAAATAATTCAGTCGAAGATAAACCAATTTGATCAAAATTCAAAATAAATCCTAAATTTTATGTTCGTTAAAATCATTTAATCCTGATTTGCTCCAAAATTCTCTATAAATCAATTTCAGAAATTTTATAATTTCGAGATAATTGTAAATTCTGAAATTAAATTTTATAAAATTTTAAACAACTGGGAAATTTTCTCCTAATATTAGAATTTCCAAAGGATTTGTTGAAATTCTGAATTTTTATGAAACTCTGAAATCTTATAACGACTGGAATTCAAATTCCATAATTTTTTCTGATTTATCAAATTTGAAGCTTTATAATTTTCGAAATTTTTTTTAATCCTCGAAATTGGTAGAAAGTTGTATGATATTCTCAACAAGCTTTTGATATAAATTTTCAACTAACTTGATTGGTTTTTGACTTGCATTAGAAAATTAAAATAAAAAATTCCCAAAATTTGAAAACACTTTATGGAAAGCTGAAGAAGTATTGTAATTTTAATAAACTTTAAAATTAAAAAATTCTAGAGTATTATAAAATTCGGTGTGTCAAATTTTGAAATTGAAAATTTGCTAGTTTCTTGAAAGTCTACAACATTGCAATTTTTTAAATTTTGACATGTTTATTAAAACTAAAATTTGTATTATAGGATTTATTGGAATTCAGAAGCTTTCAGAGACTCTAAAACCTTAATGAATTTTCTAATTTTAATTTTAAGCCACAAAATTTATTTTAAATTTTCCACCTAAAGTTTTATGAAATTCTGAAACTTATTTTATTTTAAAATGAGCCTGCTATGAATTAATTTGAGCTGTGAAATGAAAATTCATTACAAAATTTTATTAAAATCTGAAACAATATTCCTTGAAAATCTAAATTTTGAATTTTTTTTTTAAATCTGAAAATATGTGTACCCCTACTTAGTAGGATTTGTTACAATTATGAAGCTACATAAAATTTTGAACTCTAAACGTATGCTTGTTAAAATTGTATCTGCGGTCAAATTCTGAAATTTATTTTATTTTAAAATGAGCCAGCTATGAATCAATTTGAGCAGCCTGAATTGATTTTGATGTTCTAAGTTTCTAAATAACTCCACTTGTTCCTATAAAATTCAGTGATCCGACTTCTGAAATTTTATGAAAATTTCTGTTTTAAAGTTTCTAAAACAATATTCCTTGAAAATCTAAATTTTGAATTTTTTTGTAAAATGGGAAAATATGTATGTGTACCTAGTAGGATTTGTTACTATTCTAAAGCTTCATGAAATTCTGAACTCTAAACGTATGGAATCTGCTTGTTTAATTTTTATTCGGAATATTTATTTTTCTAAATTTGTTTCCAACAAAAAATTATTTTAATTTTCAAACTTAGTGCTTAAATTTCATGAAACTTAATTTAATTCTTCATCATATAGGTTTATCCTTTAATTTCTTTAAAGTTTTTAAATTCAATTTCCGAAATTTGTGTCATCTGTAAAAAAAAAAAAGTTTAAATTCTTAAAATTCTAAACAAATTTTGAAATCTGAAATTTGTCCCACAGGATTTGTTGCAATTTGGAAGCTTTATCAACCTCTGAAATCTTAAAAATTGCTTCCAAATTCTCTAATTTTGGCCGGTTTGTCTAATTCAGAGCTATTTAATTTTCGATATTTGTTTTAACCTCAAAATTGTATCAAGTACAGAAATTTATTTTAGTTCAAATTAAGAAATTTAAGCATTATGATCAGACTGTGTTGGTTTTCAAACTCTTCAAAGTTTCTAAAACAATATTCCTTGAAAATCTAAATTTTGAATTTTTTTGTAAAATGGGAAAATATGTATGTGTACCTAGTAGGATTTGTTACAATTCTAAAGCTTCATGAAATTCTGAACTCTAAACGTATGGAATCTGCTTGTTTAATTTTTATTCGGAATATTTATTTTTCTAAATTTGTTTCCAACAAAAAATTATTTTAATTTTCAAACTTAGTGCTTAAATTTCATGAAACTTAATTTAATTCTTCATCATATAGGTTTATCCTTTAATTTCTTTAAAGTTTTTAAATTCAATTTCCGAAATTTGTGTCATCTGTAAAAAAAAAAAAAAGTTTAAATTCTTAAAATTCTAAACAAATTTTGAAATCTGAAATTTGTCCTACAGGATTTGTTGCAATTTGGAAGCTTTATCAACCTCTGAAATCTTAAAAATTGCTTCCAAATTCTCTAATTTTGGCCGGTTTGTCTAATTCAGAGCTATTTAATTTTCGATATTTGTTTTAACCTCAAAATTGTATCAAGTACAGAAATTTATTTTAGTTCAAATTAAGAAATTTAAGCATTATGATCAGACTGTGTTGGTTTTCAAACTCTTTTAGTTCCTCTAAAATTCTGAAAATCGATGTTTAAATTGAATATTTATGTTAAGTCTGTAGATTGATAAATATTCATTTCTGAAACAAATTTTGGTTTATAATTTTATGAAGTTTTGAAATAATCATTTACTGTTCAGTTCGAAACTACATTAAACTCTCTTGTTGCGTAATAGCGTTTAAGCTGCTGCGTGGTTCGATAATTTTAAATTCTCTGATTTGAACTCTCTGGATGTGCTAATCTACGATACGATAAGCTCATAAATTTCAAAATTTTAATGCTAAGTCAAAATTTCTAAATATCGGTCACAAAAATTTGATGTACAATTTAAATTTGAAATTTAATGTTTGCAAAGAAAAATTTAAATTTTTGAATTTGTAAGGCTTCCTATCTTGTGTGTTTCAGTTTAACTAAACGGTCAGCTATTTTCAAAAATTTTAAATTTCATCTGGGTAGCAAAAAGTGAAATTAAAATTTAAAACTTCTAAATTTTATAAAAAAGAAAAAATTGAATTTTTCTAACGTAAAACGATTCACTCACTAACTTAGAAATTAGATGTTGTGATTTTTGCATTAAGGAAGTTGGAAATATAAACATTCTAATCTTAACCAGCTTTTATTCATGTTTTAAATTTTTTATTCCTGGCAAAATCGGAATATTTATTTTTCGAAATTTATTCCAAACCGAAAATTATTTTAACTTTCAAACTTAGCATTTAAAATTTTATCAAATTTAATTTACTTCTTCATCTTTTAAGTTTATCCTTTAATTTATTTAAAATTTTGTATATAAAGATTAAAAAAAAATAAATAAAATTTGATTTAAAATATTCTGGCATTTAAAATAAATTTCTTAAAATTCTAAAAAAACTTTTGAATTTTTTTTTGAAATTTCAAAGCTTTATGAAACTCTGAAATCTTAACAATTGCTTCCAAATTCTCTAATTTTGATTGATTTGTCTAATTCGTTTTTTTAAATTTTCGACATTTAGTTTAACCTCAAAATGGTTTTTGTTTTCAAGTTTTGCATCAAGTACAGAAATTTATTTTAATTCTAACCAGAAAGAACGATTTTAAGGAATTTAAACTTCATGATCAGACTGTAGTGGTTTTCATTATTTCAGACTCTCTGTAACTCTTTTAGTTTCTCTAAAATTGTGAAAATTTATAACTAGGAAAATTTTAGTAAAGTTTGAAGATTGATAAATATTGATTTCTGAAGCTTAAGAAATTCAGAAATAATAATTTGCTTTTGCAGTTTGAAACTGGATTAAACTCTTGGACTTATATATTCTGAAATATTTGTAATATGATTCTAGCAATTCTTAAGCATTGCGCATCAATTTCTTGGCGAATGGGTTCCTTATTGTCTATCTTTGGCTGATTTTCGAAATTTTTTTGACTCAAAATTGGTAGATATTGTGATATTTATCTTAGTCGTAGTTTATTATATTTTTGCAAGTAGCGCCTGATTTTCGGAATTTTTGGGGAAAAAAATCAATCTAAAGAAGAAGAAAATTAATTTCAAAATTTAATCAAATCCCTAAATCCCCCATCTAGTTAATCCCTAAAAGTAAAAAAAAAACTGTCAAAATTTGAACACGCTTTCTTATTTTCTGTACAGTGTTTTTGAATTGTCTTGTGAGGATATAAAAAAACTGAAATTTGAAGGAGTTCTTGGAATTTTAAAAATGTATTCAATTTTTAATTGCGAAAATTTGTTTTAGCCTCAAAATTATTTTAATTTTCAAATTAAGCACTCAAAATTTTATCAAATTAAGTGTTTTGTTTTACTTCTACTTTATTGTATTCTGAAAAGCTTTTAAATAACTCTTCAGCCAAGAAGTGGTTTGGCCCAGATTAGATAATTATACTTTTAATTAAACGAAAAATTTGATAATTTCAAATATCAAAGCCTGATAAAGAGTTCCTTGAGTTCCTTGACAATTCAGACATTTTTTGACAAAATATGGAATTGCTACAAAAGTTGAGTTTACTCGATTATTGAATTTTTTTTTTTAATTTTTAGAATTTCAACAAAAATTTCAATAATTAGCCAATTTTAAAAAACAAATACCAAAAATCTTAAAATTTGAACAAATTTTTTGATATGTTGAGCAAACATCAATGTTTGTCAATTTTATTTAATTTTGAAATTTTAACAAAAATATGAAATAATTTCTAGAAAATTGCTAAAATTGTCGAATTTTAAAATGCTGTCTATTTTAAGTATTATTGAAGAAAATCTGCAATTTGCGATAACGAGTTAGAAAGTTTAGGTCTAAATCGACAGCTTATAGTTGCAGTTGGAGTTTTTTCGGAGTTGAATTCCGAAATCCATATTTTTATGCGTCATGACAACAGCGAACTTAGTTGAGATTTTAATGGAATTTTTAATTTCTGCTAGTTACCGGTATCCACGCCTATAATCGTAAATCTATACTGTTGACGTTTTAGTGTATCAAAATTATCGTTTTAATATTGTTTAAAATTACCAAAACAGACACTAAAGTCGTAGTTGCAATTTAAGTTATGTCTGTCGATTTGGACCTTAATAATTTTCAAAAATTAATTCTAGCCTAATTTTTTAAAACATCTGCACGGATTTTCTAAAGTGTTAGAAATTAAAGCTGTAGTTTACCTTAAGAAAAATTAAGTGATTGAAATTCTTAACAGGGCAGCAAAATATTTGTAGCTTCTAAAAAATATTATTGTATGTCGATCTACAAAAATCGATTTAAATTTTAAAAATTCAAAAAATAAAATTAAATGCGTTACTAATCGAAAATATTATTATTATTGTGATTGATAAGATACGACAACGCAATACACACAATTTAATATGGAATAGGATTTTATTATGTTATCATGGAATTTACCTACCAACTTAATACATATTATAATAATGTTATTACCATTTACCCGACAACAAAACAGCAACAACAAAACTCTCCCTTTTTCTTATGCTAAATGATGATTTTAATAAGAAAAAATTTCTTAAATCTTGCGATTACATACAGATTTTATTATATTACTTATTCTCTTCTATATGTATCAGGCTAATATTGTTCAGCAAAATAATGTAAAACCACATGCATTGAATTTTAAATTATCTGCTTTTCGCTTTTTTTTTTTTTTTTTTTGGTCGAATAAAATCCCATCAACAATAAACATACACACAAAAAATAAAATATAAAAGGATATACGTTTTATCCGTTTTTAAAATTCAATTTAAATTTTGTAAAAGAAAATAGAATTTTCTTTCTTCTTTTTCGTCGTTCGTCGTCGTCTTCTTCTTCCGTTTGGGTTTAAACAAATAATAATATTCCAATTTGTATGACATTTCATATACAAAATGGTTAAAACAAAAAAAAAGCCAAAGAAAGGGGTTGCACAGAATCAAAAGCATAGTAAAATCATTCCCAATAAATATACATACATATATACATAAAACTAAGTTAGATTCAAGCTTGAAAAAAAAAATTTGCATTTTCAATAAGAAAATAATCAAAATGATGTGACATTAATGTGAATGAGGTGTTTATATGCAAACCAAATATTGCCCTTGAGATTATATGTACTAAAAAGCAAGAAAAATTTGTAATTTCATTTTATGGATGTAACCAAAAAATAAAAATACAAAAAATTAAATCGTTAAAATCCCGAATATTAGAGGGTGGATATTAAATTGAATAACGTGACTAAATTATTTCAACAGCACAATGTATTGCTACTAGGCCTATATACAACAATCAATACCTAAAGTTATTTTTTTTATATTTTTGGTTATGGTGTTGTTTAAACAAATACCGAATGGTAATATCATTTTCTAATCAATCGATCACTCACGTGTGTGCTTGTAAATTATTATTTTTTTTTATTTTTTTTTTTTATAAGTTTCTTATCTAAAAACCAGAAGCTAAAATATTTATCAATTAATTTTTTTTTTACGTATATAAATCGCGCGCGCATTTTATTACATGTACTTTTCGCATTTTACCGTCGTTTTTATATACATACATATGTACAAATCTATGATATTTAAAATATGTATATTATAGTTTTGTTGTTGTCAATATAGCAATTACAAAAACATATATTATTTGATGTGTTATATTGTTTGCTATCAGCTGGTAACTTACAGTAATTTTCTATTAGACCTGCAAAACATTTTACTTTGTTTACTGACCTTAATATATGTATGTATGTGCAAACAAATTTAACTTGCAGTCAATTTTTTAAAAATTTCATTTTACATAGATTACATCATGAAGTTAGAATTATCCTTTTTAAGCTGTAGAATTCAAATACGCAAATGGCTTAGAAAGTTTAGCCACATTTGAGAAGCCTAATTTAAATTATGATTGATTTATTCGTGGATTTAAAAAAAATTGAAATAACCATAACTTAAATTTGCGGTAGACAAAAGTCCTAACACTTATTCTCAATATGAAGTTGATCAATTTTGTCGAATTTTGAAATTTCATTTAAAAAATTATTTTTTAAAATCGAAATTTTCATTTATAATTTTGTAATTAAATCGGAATAATTTTACATAAATTGTTTAAATTACGATTTTAAAAACCTCGTACAATAGGTTAAAAATTAAATCGATATAAATTTTAATAATTTGTTAAATCTCTAAAATCCAATCTTTCGAAATAGATGATAATACAAAATTTGAAATTTTATAAGAGGTTTTTTCATCTGGAAATTAGAAATAATCTAGAACTTAGATTTTTTATTTAAGGGTTAAAGTTATTCGGATTTTGAAATGCTTTCTAATTAAACTTAGCCAATAAGTTACCGACCAGATAGCACAGTGGTTAAAGCTGTGGCGTTTGGAGCGGGAGGTACCGGGTTCGAATCTCGATAGGGGCACGATGCAAAAGGGATTTTTCCATCATATAATCTGTTCAGATATTAATGGTTGGACTGATACGATCAATGATGGAGGATGAACACATCAAGACACCCAAGTAGTGCAGAACTCATGGGCCGAGCCAATCTTCCGTGTCAGTACAGGATGGCATGGAGCTTTGCATTGCGCAGATGGTATAAAAAATCGGCCTGTAACCGATAGGTGAGAAGATCGCGTGTGGTATCACAACGGACTACAACTAGTCTAAGTGTGCTTTAGTTAGAACAGGAGCAGCCACTCTAACCTAACCTAACCTAACCTAGCCAATAAGTTAGTCCAAAATAATGAAACATAAAAGGTCAACAAAGATTCATCTTTTAGGATTAAGATTTTTAATGAAAACTAAGAGTTTGGACACGTGGAGAAGAATTTCCAAAATTCGATAGTTACTATTGAAATATGAAATCACCAATTTAAAAATTCGTATTCTTAAATTGAAATTTAATGTTGCCAAAGAAAAATTCGAATTTTAAATTTTGAACATTTTCCTATCTTGCGTGTTTCAATTTAACTAAAGGTATGTAAAATTAAAATTTAAACTTAGTACTTAGATATTATGATTTGGGTATTAAAGAAGTTCCAAATATAAACATTTTAATCTTAAAAAACTTTTATTTATTTTTTAAAAGTTTTCACATTTTTCAAATTTTTAAATTTATGAAATAGTTCCCGGAAAAACATGCATATAAGAATTAATTTTTTAGAATTCAGATTATCGATAAAACTTATTATTTATGTATATTTTCCTTTCAAAAATTTTGATATTCCAATATCATTCATACACAGGCACTTTAAATTATTTTCAAAAACTAATCCATACAACTACGATAAAATTTAAACATAGCCATGTTAAAAATAATGTAACGTCAAAAAATTTCGAAGCTCAATTTTTTCTAGCACTTAATCATAGCTATTGTAGTAGAAAATATTTAAATTTTGTTAAAGAATTGTATTTGTACTTGTTTGCACTATCGAAGGAGGGTTGATTACTCAATAATATTGTTGAAACGTTTAGAGGGACTGGTAGTTGTGATTGGATCCGACACGAACATAATGCAACACATTGAACTCGAAGCGGAATTTTGCAAAATTTTGTGTCAATGTGTTAGATCGAAAGTCATTTTTTTCATCAATAAATTTTCAAAGCCAACATGTTACGAGAGCTGAAATCATTGTCACTACTGTGTGTAGTGGAGATTCTTTTTTTCATTACTCTGTTATCAGTTTAAATAATTACTATCCAAAAAATAATAAAACACACCACATGAAATATTGGGTCCTGGAATTAACATATTGCTCACTTTAGTGCAAAAAGAATTAAGAATAGATATTTGTAGTTATTGCTCAAGCGTTTTGAATTCAGTTAGCACGAAATTTAATTTGAAGATACTCACAGTATAGGATACTCATTCATTTTTAAATTAATGTTTCATCTACGTTTGGAAAGACTTCAAAGGATAGATTCGGTAACAAATTCAATGTTTAGCCTTGTTTCGGTCAATCTTACTACGTTTAATAATCGAAATCAATAAACTTATAGTGATAGCATCACGTTTCAAAAGTCTTAAGGAAATTATTATTTCGCAGAGACGTGCCTTTTCTCACCCATATAGTTCAAGCTACTAAAATCCGGCTGGTCACAAAAATTGTACTATCTGTAACAAACCAGTCCATACAGCTAAAAATTGTTACAAGCGATCACAATTTCAACCGTTAAATTTCACTGATATTTCTCATCCTAACAAAAAATAAACAAGTTTTGTAGTTACTGTAAAAATGAAAGACATGTTACGAGTATACATAGGTGATTGCTCATGGATATCTTTAAATCGTTATAAAAATTAACGACCGGCAGAAGACAGTATTTAGTGCCCGCACAGGTCATTATGAGCAAATTTTGATTGAAATTATTAAAAATTCACAAAAATTTTGAAGAATTTATAGATTTTGAGACCTATTTACAATTATTGCCACTGAGAACATGTTATGGCTTCAGCAATATTCTGGAAAAATATTTAAAGAAATCAAATAATTTACTGGAATTCGAGTTCCTTCGAATTACTTAGCTTATGTAAAACTTTGAAATGTTCAATATTTTACAGAATTATGCATTTCAAAATTTACGAATTTTATAAATTTGAACTATTTGAACTTGCTATTTAGCATTTCCTAGCCAATTGACTGTCTTATAAGAATTTATCAAAATTTTATAGATTCTTAAAATTTTTTACAATTTTGAATTTTAAAACTTTTGAGTTTAATAATTTTTCACAAATTTCGACATATTTGAATAAAAATTTGTGAAAACTATCCAGAATTTATTAACCAAAAATTTCAAAATTTTGAATAATTTGTAGATTTATAGACCTGCTTACAATTGTTGCTACTGAGGAAATATTATGGCTTTTAGCTGCTTCTAACTTTAAGGCAAAGAATTTTTGGAAATCTTTACAAATTTCATCAATTTCTCGTAGGCAAGTACAATATTCATTTTTGTTCATTCCAGCAATATTCTAAGCAAATATTCATTAAATATCGAATATTTTATAAGAATTAGAGTTCCTTAGAATTTCGAAACATATGTACAATTTTGAAATATTAAATATTTTACAGAATTCTGCTTTTTAAAATTTACGAATTTTATAAACTTGAACAGTTTGATCTGACATAAACTTCAGAACAAAAACTGTGAGGGAAGATTGTATTAAGCATTCGCTAGCCAATGACTGTCTTATATGAACTTACCAAAATTTTAAAATATTTTAAAAATTTCTTACAATTTTGCTATTTAAAATTTTGGAATTTAATAAATGTTCACAAATTTCGACAATTTTGAACAAAAATTTGGGAGAAATATTCAGAATTTACTCACAAATTTAGACTAGCTTTATTTGAAATTCACCAGAATTTTGAAAAATTTGATGATTTTGTGACCTGCTTGCAATTGTTGCTACTATGAAAATATTATAGCTTAATTGCTTGCTACACAACTTTTAGGCAGTGAATTTTTGGAAATTTCGTTTAAAGCATTATATATAAGGTTTCAAAATTTCCAAATTTCATAAATCTTTACAAATTTCTTCAATTTCTCGTAGTCAAATACAATATTCATTTTCATTCATTCCAGCAATATTCTAGGCAAATATTCATTGAATATCGAATACTTTATAAGAATTAGAGTTCCTTAGAATTTCTAAATATATGTACAATTTTAAAATATTAAATATTTCGCTGGATTGGGTTTTTTAAAATTTACGAAATTCATAAATTGGAACAGTTTGATCAGACATAAATTTTAGAACAAAAACTGTGAGGGAAGTTTGTATTAAGCATTTCCTAGCCAATGACTGTCTTATATGAACTTACTAAAATTTCAAAATATTTTAAAAATTTCTTACAATTTTGCTATTTAAAATTTTGGAATTTAATAAATTTTTATAAATTTTGACAATTTTTAATGGCCATTTGTGAAAACTGTTCAGAGTTATCTGACAAATTTTTAAAAATTGGAGAATTTTGGGACCTGCTTACAATTATTGCAACTAAGGAAATATGATGGCTCTTAATTGCTTGAACAACACAACTTTTAGACAATAAATTTTTTGAAATGTTGCATTAAATATTACATTTTACAATTTAAAAATTTCATAAATCTTTACAAATTTCGTCAATTACTCAAACTCAAGTATAATATTCATTTTTGTTCATTCCAGCAATATTCTGAACAAATATTTAATGAGAACCAAATAAATTACTATAATTCGAGTTCCTTCTAATTTTTAAAAATTTGTGAAGTTTTGAAATATTAAATATTTTACAGAATTCTGCTTTTTTAAAACTTACGAATTTTATAAACTTGAACAGTTTGGTCTGATATAAAATTTAGAACACAAACTGTGATGAAACTTTGTATTAAGCATTTCCTTACCAATCAATGACTTGGGTAATAAGAATATATAAAAATTTTAGAAATTCTTAAAATTTCTTACCATTTTGTTTTTTAAATTTTGGAATTTAATAAATAATCACAAATTTCGACAATTTTGAATTAAAATTTTTGAGAACTATTTAGATTTTACTGACAAATTTTGACTGGCTTTATTACAAATTCACCAAAATTTTGAAAATTTTGTAGCTTATGAGACTTGCTTAGAATTGCTTACGAGACCTGCTTACTTCCTAGTAAGAGAATATTATGGTTTTTAATTGCTTGCCAAAAACCACTTCTAGGCAACGAATTTTTCGAAATTTTTTATAATGCATTATATTTTACATTTTAAAATTTTCTAATTTCATAAACCTTTACTAATTTTGTCAGTTTCTCTAACTCAAGTGAAATATGCATTTTTGTTCATTCCAGCAATATTATGGACAAATATTGAATGAAAATCAAACAAATTACTAGAGTATGATTTCTTTCTAATTTCAAAATTAGTCTAAAATTTTGAAAATTTTAATATTTTACGGAATTCTAATTTTTAAAATTTACGAATTTCATAAATTTGACAGTTTGATCTGACATAAAATTCAAAACAAAAACTGTGATGGAAGTTAGCATTTTCTAGATAATGACTGTCTTATATGAACTTACCAAAATTTTAAAATATTTTAAAAATGTCGTACAATTTTGCTATTTAAAATTTTGGAATTTAATAAATGTTCACAAATTTAAAAAACTTTGAATAAAATTTTGGGAGAAATATTCAGAATTTACTCACAAATTTTGACTGGTTTTATTTAAATTTGATGATTTAGAGTTCCTTAAAATTTTTAAACATATGTAAAATTTTGAAATAATAAATAATTCGCTAAATTCTGCTTTTCAAAATTTACGAAATTCATAAATTCGAACAGTTTGATCTGACATAAAATTCAGAACAAAAACTGTAACCGAAGTTTGTATTTAGCATTTCCTAGCCAATAACTGTCTTATATGAAATTAACTAAATTTTAAAATATTTTAAAAATTTTGGAATCTAAAAAATTTTCACAAATTTCTACAATTTTTAATAGCCATTTGTGAGAACTGTTCGGAGCTATCTGACAAATTTTGATTGGATTTATTTAAGATACACAAGAATTTTTTAAAATTTGAGAATTTTGGGTCCTGCTTACAATTGTTGCTACTAAGGAAATATATTAGCTTTTAATTGTTTGACCAATACAACTTTTAGACAATAAATTTTTCAATATGTTGCATTACATAATACTTTTAACAATTTAAAAATTGCATAGATCCTTACAAATTTCGCCAATTTCAAATACTCAAGTATAATGTTCATTTTTATTCATTCCAGAAATATTCTGAACAAATATTTAATGAGAACCAAATAAATTACTGGGTTTCGAGTTCCTTTTAATTTTTAAAATTATGTTTTACAGAATTCTGCTTTTTAAAATCTACGAATTTTATAAACTTGAACAGTTTGGTTTGACATAAAATTTAAAACACTGAACTTTGTATTTAGCATTTCCTTACCAATGACTTGGCTAATAAAAATATATCAAAATTTTAGAAATACTTAAAATTTCTAACCATTTTGCTTTTTAAATTTTGGAATTAATAAATATTCACAAATTTCGACAGTTTTGAATTAAAATTTTTGAGAACTATTTAGAATTTACTGATAAATTTTCACTGGCTTTATTTCAAATTCACCAAAACTTTGAAAATTTTGTAGATTTTAAAACCTGCCTAAAATTTTGAAAAATTTGTAAATTTGACCTGCTTACAATTTTGCTTACAATTACATAGAATTTTTCGAAATTTCGTTTAAGCATTATACTACTTAAATTTTAAAATTTCAAAATTTCATAAATCTTTACAAATTCCGTCATTTTCTCAGAAATATTCTGGACAAATATTTAATGATAATAAAATAAATTATTAGAATTTGAGTTACTTCGAATTTCGAAACTTATGTTAAACTTTGAAATATTAAATATTTTACAGAATTTTTTACGGAATTTTTACAGTATAATCTGATATAAAATTTAGAACACAAACTGTCATACAAATATTTCAAAATATTTAATTTAATAAATTTCCACAAACATCGGCATTTTTGAATACAAATTTTGATTTGATTTATTTAAAATTCACCAGAATTTAAGAATTTTTTAAAATTTTCAGACCTACTTACAATTTTTGCTTGACTTATACACCAATAATTTCGCGGAATTTAACAAATTCGATTATAAGCAAAAAGCTTAAGAGTACGCGGAGAATTGGTTGATCCCAAATAATGTAAATTCTCATTCTTCGACTTATATATACCATATTGGATGACAATAAAGAACCGAAGTTAAGCGTCATGCCCTTTTTAAATTTTAGATGAGACAGATACGGTACATACACACAAACATACATATTTATCTATGATTAAAAATAAATTTATATAAATTTTTTTGTGGTTTTAGTCTAAATATATATCCTTTTATTTTTATTTTTTTGTTGCGTAGAGCAATATAAATTCCTAATGAGATTCACTCTAGACATTTTGTCCCAAAGTTTTGCACACAAACACAAAATTCCAGCTTAATACCGAATCCAACAATTATTTATTTAAATTTACATTATCAATTCATATCCCTTTATTTTTGCCGAACTCTATAAGGAGTGTGGCAACAACAACAACAACAAAAGGGAAATGTGTGTTTTAGAAGGTTTAGTCAGAAACAAATAATATATTGGATAATGATGATATGGAAGAATTGAATAAAAAAAAATTTGTTATATGTAGGACAACCCTTACATAAGCAGAAAAAAATTTATTTTGGTTTGTCATGTGTGTATATATATGTGGGAGGATTGTATCCACATCGGGTGGCGGTAAATATATATTGAAAGTTGTTTTTGAATATTTGATGTTGTTTAAACGATGTTGTTCATATCCCTATATATTCGTTATTATTATTACTACCGCTTACTATTTACCATTATTATTATTATAAACAAATTTAATTTATTTATTTATTTTTATTTTTTTTTTTTTTTTTGTGTTCAAACAACATCCCCTTTCGATATATACGTTTCGACAAAAAATTATGAATATTTAATGAATTTATTGTTTTTGAATTGTTGTATAAATTTTTTAACATAATTTATTCATAAACTAAACAAATCAACAAATATTTAATTATTAATACAAAAAAAAAATACCGATTGGAAGTAAATTACTATTAAAATTTAATTACATACCTCGATGGTATATAAATAGTAAGCTCAAAAAGATCCTAATTGGTCATTTCTGTGTGCCCCAGATTATTACAAACAATTAAATTGTTTAAGGAATGTAAATTAAATTTTATTTTATCACCCTACCTGTTTTTCTATATTTTAATTGCGAGGGAAATTTTAGAAAATTCCAAAATTGATAATAATTGTAAACTCGAAAACCCTTTTCTAATCAAAAATTTATGATTACACAGAGGAAACAAAAAACAAGGAATTGTTTGCTAAATACATAAAAAAAAGGATTAATTTATTTGTTTATTTATTTATTTAGTATAGTTTTTTATTCAATTCATGTTTTTGTACGTAAATGGATTAAAAACCAATAAAAACATATGTTTTGTGTTTGCTTATTTTTGGTTCTATTCATCACAAAATAATTTCTATTCACTCTCAAAATCCGTATTTGTTTTTAGAATTTTAGATTTTAAAAATAAACGGAGAAAATTATTTCAATATGTACATACATACCATATATAAAATAATAAACGATGAAGAGGGTTGATTGATGAATAAATCCGTTTTCAATTTATATTCATGTGAGAAAAATAAAATCGAAATTTGTTTGTTATTTAAATTACATATAATATTGTAATATAATGGTAAATGCAGATTTAAATTGTGGTATACTCTGTAGCCCTAAAGGCAGCAAACAACACAGCCTAATAGTGTTTGTAAAATATATTTGTGCGGTATGACACAAAAAAAAAAATCACATTTCCTATCTAAGAAAATCCTCTGAGCTTAAGTTCCTTAATTTAATTTCGAAATAGTAAAAGAACAACGCAAAACTTTAATATTCATAAACCATCGCACCACCGCCACATTACCATCGCACCGAAACAATAAGGATTTTGTTACATGTCATTTTAACGGAAATCATATAAAGCCTTTTTTTATATTTTCCTAATCACACAATATACACACACACAAATTTTCATTTTTCTCTCTCAAGGAATTATTATTAAGCAACAACAACGTTGGAACGAAGAAGGAAAATTATACAAGAAAAACTTTCTTTGTTTTCCGTCTTATTTTATTTTTGTTCTATTAAATCCTTGACAAGAAAACCGTGAAAATAAAAATAAATAAAAATTAAGAAGGAATTTGTTTTGTTGGGAAAAAGAGTTGGAGTAGAACAAAAACAAAAAAAATACAGGATATAGACTCTTATTCCTTTTCCTACTACAACATTTAATGTATATACAATAAACACTAACGTCAAAATGTGTAAGATCGTTTGATTTTCATCCGGAAATCTAGATTGTTTTCTTTGTGTTGTGTTACTCTTCTTTGTACGCATATAAATTTTTGTTTGTGTGGGGGAGGGATATAAAACACGTGTAATTTTTTGGTTCACGGCAATGAACAATAGATTAAATATACTGGAAAATTGGAAAAATAAAATATACTTTCTTATCAGTATATATATGTATGTATGTAGCTATGTACATATAGATATTTAATTTTTAATTATTGAGTGTTTTCCCAAAAAAAAAAAAACAACTCAAACGTATATTATTATTCAAACAACGATAAACACAAAAAAATTACACGTGACATTAGATACGTGTTCACTCTTATTCGATTTTATATATTTTGGGAATATCAAATTTAGGAACGCGTGTCCTTTCACTTTCAGGCTGCATCCAACCATTAATATAAATTCAATTTTCAATTCAATTCATCCCTTCATTCATAATATGCGCACACACAACATTTTTTTTTTTGGCACAACAACAAAACATTGTGTACATATATCCCAGGAGATTTTCATCATCATATTCACCTCCATTTGATTCGAAAACAGCTAATCTTAGTGATTAGAAGTCCCACAACAACAAAAATAACTAAACTAAATAAATATAACTAAGGGTAATAATAAATTATTATGAACGGTGGTGTGTGCGGTATTATAAGCAGCGGAATATGTTTGAACTACAAACAGTATGCACACTGTGAATGAGGGAAATTTATACAGGGCACAACATACTAAAAATAATAATAACAGTAATAATGAAAACTGTAATTACATGACACTCATACGCATACACATCTACATAATCGTGTATTGAGGGTTGATTTGGTGGAACCAAAAGTTAATTTCTGTTAGTTTTATACAAACTTCAAGTGGTTGTGTCTCTATGTACTATATATGATTTTTGGGTTCTTGATTTATCATTAATGATGATGATTTATTTTCTCACGGAATATAAACAACAATAACAAAATAAAATGTTTTGCGGGAGGTGCCGCAAGGATACTCCTTCTATTTAAAATGTGATAATTTAAATATTTTCATATAAATTATAAAGCGAGAATATTTGATTCAAATTCAAGGGAATATGAAACAACAAAAAATGAGAAAAGTTGTTCAAAGCTGGTTTGACTTTAAGGCTTTAAACACGTTTGTGATTGAAACTGAGCCATGATTTTGATTTTAAATGCTAATTAGAGCTAAGTGCGGTTTGCAAAAAACCGGTTAAATCCTAATCACGCGTTTGACAGCCATATTTGGCCTCGCCATCCCCCAGAAAAATTTCGAAAATATTCACGAATACTGGCAATCGATAGCTCTAACAGAAAATCATCGTGAGAATTGAGCCAACAATGGAGAACTTGAGAAATTAATCAGTTGAATTGCGAAATTCAATCACCGGTTTCTCCATCATCTTGTTCCATCACAAAATTCTGAAAAAAATTCCAGAATACTGCCGGTTAATAGGTTTAAGCAAAAAACATCGAGAAATTGGTGCCAACAGTGCAGGACTTCAAAAAGTACTCAGTTCAATTGCTAAATCAGATTAAATAGGAATCACGAGCTTTGCGAGAATATTTAACCATTCCATCTCTATCACAAAATTCTGGAAAAAAAAATTCCAGAATACTTTCTGTTGATAGGTATAAAAGAAAATCAATATTATTAATATCCGCCTATAACTACAATAAATGAATCTTCTGGTTAATATTTTTTAGATATTCCATCAATACGAGTTTATTATATATCTGTACATGACTAATGCCCGGTTGCACAAAAAACAAGTCAAATCATTACTAAACAGCTGGCGATGTGTATATTTTCCTAACATCGAATTAAATAACATTTGTCCTTCAGTTAAGTGTTCATTTGAACGAAATTGGACAGTAAAACATTTAGTTCTCCGATATCGTTTAAATTTGTGTTATGAAACAAATCACAATTTCATAAAACAAAAAAAGAGACGAAATATTTTTTAACCGGCGGCTGTTGACTCATTTATTACGCTTCCGGGCATTATAAATTTTTTATGTTCTCTTATATTTGATTTAATAATTCACTCAACCAATTTTCCCAGTGATTAACTTAACCATAAACTTTGTTTGCTAATATTCCCCCATAGATTTCTAAAGACTTATGTCAGACCACAAAAATAAAAGATGATAATATCTTGAGAGGTGTGGTGAGATGCTTTTCCAAAATTATTGGCACATCATAATATTATGCGACGCAAATTTATAAGGCTAAATATGAGCAAAAAATGATGATATTCAACATTATCGCTTCAGACCTGCGAAAGTCTCTATTGTACTTCACAAAATTAAATTTTTGGTTATGGAATCTTAATAACAAGTAGGTCTTTCTTTCTTTTCAGCAAGTGGCAGTATTTGCATCCTCTAGAATAAACAGCAAGGAGTCCATTGGTGCCCAGAAGTACCATGTCCAATTATTGATGTGGTATGGTATTAAGCAGGACAACCAACATCGATTCCGTGAAAATCACCTAATATGACGCAATTTTTTAAATATGTCGTAATTTTGTTCATCAATAATTTATGATCGGTGACCTGTAATATTGAAAATGGTTTATTGCTACGTTAATCGCAAGAAGCTCCCTATTAAACGCGGCATAACAAGTTCGCCGTTGTTTCTGGAATTATTTATGTTGAAAATGAGATCGTCAAGTTATTTCTTGAACTCAGTCAGAAGTAAGAAAGATTGGGAAAGAAAAATGAGAGCGTATTTACCAAATTCACTCTTCGCTAAATCCATTTTTATATCTAACTAAACAATCCGTTTGAAAACCAAAATATCATCGATGTAGTAACATGTGAAATCAAAATTCTGAAAATTGTTGATAAATCTTTGAAATGTAAATAATCAAAGGTAGCCAATTTTAATAATTTCAAAGGTGCATAGGATAAACCGGTTCATCATCAAAATTGTCAACAAAGTTATGTAAAAATCTCATTATTATTGATATTAGTACTAAAGTTGGGATACGCATCCAAATTGGTAAAGTAAATAAAAAAAAGTAAAACCTTTTAGTTAAATTTTTTCAAGAATTTTATTTGGAAGAAAATGCAAGAATACACTTGAAGATCAAGGACATGCTTTATTGCCTACAAGGAAAAACCATTTTAAAAAAAAATTTGAAAAGCTTAAGTAAAAGCATTCACTGTTTTATTCAATTAACATAATATTAGAACATCAAGTAAATGCTTGTTTTACCGGTAAATAATTCTATTAAACCAACCAAGAATATTTTTAAAAATGCAAGCAAAAGCATTTACTTAGATAGTAGATACGAATTTTAAAATAAATTTAAGTAAAAGCATTTACTTTTTTATATTTACTTCACCTAATAATTGAACATCAAGTAAATACTTGTTTTAGTGGTAAATAATTCTGTTAAACGCACCAATAATTTTTTTGAAAAAGCGTAAGTAAAAGCTTTTTTTTTTTATTCACTTCACCTAATATTTAAATATCAAGTGAATGCTTCTTTTGCTTGTAAATAATTTTATTGAACCCATCAAGATATTTTTGGAAAAAATGCAAGTAAAACCATTTACTTAGGTAATACTTCACCTAATAATTGAACATCATGTAAATACTTGTTTTAGTGGTAAATAATTCTGTTAAACACAACAATAATTTTTTTTGAAAAAGCGTGAGTAAAAGCATTCACCTATTTTATTTACTTGACCTAATATTTGAATATCAAGTAAATGCTTCTTTTACAGCTAAATCTTTCAAATAAACCCAACATCTAACAATAATTTTTTTGAAAAAATTAAGTAAAAGCGACGACTGTTTTGATTCGCTTCACTTAATAATTTATCACCAAGTAAATGCTTTATTTATTGGTAAATAATTCTATTAAACCAACAAAGAATTTTTTTGACAAAATGCAAGTAAAAGCATTTTCTTCTTTTATTCACTTCACCTAACATTTAAATATCAAGTGAATGCTTCTTTTATTTGAAAATAGTTTTATTAAACTCATCAAGAGTTATTTTGAAAAATGCAAGTAAAATTTAAGTAAAAGCATTTACTTTTTTATATTTACTTCACCTAATAATTGAACATCAAGTAAATACTTGTTTTAGTGGTAAATAATTCCGTAAAACACACCAACAATTTTTTTTGATAAAGCGTAAGTAAAAGCATATATTTTTTTTATTCACTTCACCTAATATTTAAATATCAAGTGAATGCTTCAAGATTTTTTTGAAAAAATGCAAGTAAAAGTATTTACTTAGATAATACGAGATTTTAAAAATAATTTAAGTAAAAGCATTTAATTTCATATTCACGTTATCTAATAATTGAACATCAAGAAAATACTTGTTTTAGTGGTAAATAATTCTGTTAAACACAACAATAATCTTTTTGTAAAAGCGTAAGTAAAAGCATTCACCTTTTTTATTTACTTGACCTAATATTTGAACATCAAGTAAATGCTTGTTTTACAGCTAAATTTTTCGAATAAACCCAACATCTAACAAGAATTTTTTTGAAAAAATTAAGTAAAAGCATTTACTGTTTATATTCACTTCACCTGATAATTTATCATCAAGTAAATGCTTGTTTTAGTGGTAAATAATTCTATTAAACCAACCAAGATTTTTTTTGAAAAAATGCAATTAAAAGCATTTACTGAGATAATACGAAATTTAAAGAAAAATTAAGTAAAAGCATTTACTTTTTATATTCACTTCACCTAATAATTGAACATCAAGTAAATACTTGTTTTAGTGGTAAATAATTCTGTTAAATACACCAAAATTGTTTTTTGAAAAAGCGTAAGTAAAAGCATTCACGTTTTTTATTTACTTGACCTAATATTTAAACATCAAGTAAATGCTTGTATTATAGCTAAATCTTTCGAATAAACCCAACATAAGAAACTCTTTAAAAGAATTAAGTAAAAGCATTTACTGTTTTTATTCACTTCACATAATAATTTATCATCAAGTAAATGCTTGTTTAACCGGTACCAACCACGATTTTAAGCATTTACTGAGATAATACGAAATTTAAAAAAAAAATTTAAGTAGAAGCATTTACTTTTTATATTCACTTCACCTAATAATTGAACATCAAGTAAATACTTGTTTTAGTGGTAAATAATTCTGTTAAATACACCAAAATTGTTTTTTGAAAAAGCGTAAGTAAAAGCATTCACGTTTTTTATTTACTTGACCTAATATTGAAACATCAAGTAAATGCTTGTTTTATTGTTAAATAAATCAATCAAGAATTATTTTGGAAAAATGCAAATAAAGGCAATTACTTTTTTTATTCACTTGACCTAATATTTGAACATCAAGTAAATGCTTGTATTACAGCTGAATCTTTCGAATAAACCCAACACAAGAAATTCTTTGAAAAAATTACGTAAAAGCATTTACTGTTTTATTCACTTCACCTGATAATTTATCATCAAGTAAATGCTTGTTTTACCGGTAAATAATTCTATTAAACCAACCAAGATTTTTTTTGAAAAAATGCAAGTAAAAGCATTTGGTTTTTTTATTCACTAGACCTAATATTTAAATATCAAGTGAATGAGATTTTTTTTGGAAAAATACAAGTAAAAGCATTTACTTAGATAATACGAAATTTTACAAAAAATTTAAGTAAAAGCATTTACTTTTTTATATTCACTTCACCTAATAATTGAACATCAAGTAAATACTTTTTTTAGTGGTAAATAATTCTGTTAAAACACCAATATTTTTTTTGAAAAAGGTTAAGTAAAAGCATTCACCTTTTTTATTTGCTTAACCTAATATTTGAACATTAAGTAAATGCTTGTTTTACAGCTAAATCTTTCGAATAAACCCAACATCTACCATGAAATTTATTGAAAAAAGTATTTAAAAGCATTTACTGTTTTTATTCACTTCACTTAATAATTTATCATCAAGTAAATGCTTGTTTTACCGGTAAATAATTCGATTAAGCTAAGCAAGAAGTTTTTTGAAAAAATGCAAGTAAAAGCATTTTTTTTTATTCACTTCACATAATATTTAAATATCAAGTGAATGCTTCTTTTGCTTGTAAATAATAAACACATCAAGATTTTTTTTTTAAAAGTGCAAGTAAAAGCATTTACTTAAATAATACTAAATTTTTAAAAACGTAAGTAAAAGCATTTATTTTTTTGTATTCACTTCACCTAATAATAGAACATCAAGTAAATGTTTGTTTTGAAGGCAAATCTTACGATTAAACCCAGCATCTAACAAGAAATTTTTTGCAAAAATTTCGATAAAACCATTTACTACTTATATTCATTCACTTCACTTAATAATTGTACAACAAGTAACAGCTTCATTTACGGCTAAAGCTTTCAATTAAACCGAACAGCTAACGAAACATTTTTTGAAAAAATTTAAGTAAAAGCATTTACTTTTTGTATTTGATTCACTTAATAAATGACATCAAGTAAATGCTTGTTTTACTAGTAAATAATTCTATTAAACCAACCAAGAAATTTTTTCAAAAAAAGTAAGTAGAAGCATTTACTTTCTTTATTGACTTCACCTAATATTTGAACACCAATTTGTTTTACAGGTAAATAATTTGATTAATCCCTTCTGCTATCAAGAATTTTTCAAAAAAAAATTAAGTAAAAGCATTAACTTTTTTTATTTATAATATGTTTGGATTTTTAATTGATTCTAACGGGTTTTCAGTAGGAATCTCCTAATTTTGATGAATTCGTGCTGCCATCTTTTACTTTAACAACTTTATTCAGTTAGTTTGGGCATTCACCGCAGTTGAAAGATTGACGATTCAATAACGTTTCAAATTCAAAATTATTGTTCAATTAGAGCAACTTTTGATGCTTAGTTACTCTAGTTTAACCGAATATGAACGTTCTATTCGTCGTACTGTTTATAAATTTGAATCTAATATAATTCCAAATTAGGGAAAATGTCATAACTGACATGGAAGAACGAAATATTACATTATTAATTATTTCTAGGCCATCTTTTATAAAAATATTTTTGTTTAAGTGTATTTAGTGTCTCAAAAATAGTCATAAATTTGACGATTTTTAACGAAATTTCGTGTGTTCAAGTATTGGAGCAAAAAGGCCAACAAGCCTTCCGAAAACGTATACAAAAAAAAAGATGTTTCCACGTAACAGGGCTTGCAGGCAGATCTTCGATCGATTCCCTAATAATGATTGTAAACATGAATAGCTCTTCTCGAAGAAAAAATAAAAACTTCAATCATCTCTATTTCTGAGCTTTGACTACGGAAAACCGTATCCCGAGCACAGCCTTCCCATTTTTTTCATATTTTTTGTGGATGTTCTGTATGTTTTGTTATCAAGAGTATTACCATTATTATTTTTGACTTTGGCATAATAATTTCGAACAATTTAGCTTGATAATGAAATGGTCTGAAAAGCAAATTAAAATCTAGAAAAGTAGAACATTGGGTAGCCCCATAATATTTCCTGAAATCTGAACATCTTTGTTTTGTAAGACTGGTAAATCTTGGGGGCAAATCTTACGATTAAACCGAACATCTAACAAGAAATTTTTTGCAAAAATTTCGGTAAAAGCATTTACTACTTATATTCATTCACTTCACTTAATAATTGTACAACAAGTAACAGCTTCATTTACGGCTAAATCTTTCGATTAAACCGAACAGCTAACGAAACATTTTTTGAAAAAATTTAAGTAAAAGCATTTACTTTTTGTATTTGATTCACTTAATAAATGACATCAAGTAAATGCTGGTTTTACTAGTAAATAATTCTATTAAACCAACCAAGAAATTTTTTCAAAAAAAGTAAGTAGAAGCATTTACTTTCTTTATTGACTTCACCTAATATTTGAACACCAATTTGTTTTACAGGTAAATAATTTTATTAATCCCTTCTGCTATCAAGAATTTTTCTAAAAAAAATTAAGTAAAAGCATTAACTTTTTTTATTTATAATATGTTTGGATATTTAATTGATTCTAACTGGTTTTCAGTAGGAATCTCCTAATTTTGATGAATTCGTGTGGCCATCTTTTACTTTAACAACTTTATTCAGTTAGTTTGGCATTCACCGCAGTTGAAAGACTGGCGATTCAATAACGTTTCAAATTCAAAATTATTGTTCAATTAGAGCAACTTTTCATGCTTACATACTCTAGTCCAACCGAATATGAACGTTCTATTCGTCGTAATGTTTATAAATTTGAATCTAATATAATTCCAAATTAGGGAAAATGTCATAACTGACATGGAAGAACGAAATATTACTTTATTAATTATTTCTAGGCCATCTTTTATAAAAATATTTTTGTTTAAGTGTATTTAGTGTCTCAAAAATAGTCATAAACTAGACGATTTTTAACAAAATTTCGTGTGTCCAATTATTGGAGCAAAAAGGCCAACAAGCCTTCTGAAAACGTATACAAAAAAAAGATGCTTCCACGTAACAGGGCGGCTTGCAGGCATCTGATTAGCTCTTCTCGAAGAAAAAATAAAAACTTCAATCATCTCTATTTCTGAGCTTTGATTACGGAAAACCGTATCCCGAGCACAGCCTTCCCATTTTTTTTCATATTTTTTGTGGATGTTCTCTATGTTTTGTTATCAAGAGTATTACCATTAATATTTTTGACTTTAACATAATAATTTCGAACAATTTAGCTTGATCATAAAATGGTCTGAAAAGCAAATTAAAATCTAGAAAAAGTAGAACATTGGGTAGCCCCATAATATTTCCTGAAATCTAAACATCATTGTTTTGTAAGACTGAGTGTTACTCCTCAAACAGTGGAGGGTTTTGCTGCAATATGGAACACTTTCAAGAGGAAAGTCTAGTTTATTTCAGGTGGGGAGATAGTCTCTAAACAGAGAACCCAAATTATCATAGTTATTTAACCTTGTTGATTTAAAATTCAAGTTTTATTCAATTCTTTAAATTCGGAGTTGATTTTAGAATGTGAAATGTAATTTTTAAATAAGGCAACGACTTTTCAAATTATTACTGTTAAAACTGGCCAACAATTCAGCCAAAAATTGGAAACCCCTCTAAAAATTTGCCATTTGTCAAGACAATTTTCCCGACAATTTATTGTCGCACAACCCCCCAATCAAGGTGCATCTCGATAAATACAATCTAACATTACCATTTCATTCTCTCCTCATATACATAAACATAATACATATTCAAGAACACAACAAAATAACAATTTTCCATTATATTTCCATTTGGCATGATCATTATGGTGTTGTTGTTGTTATTATTTTGGTACACACAAAAGTATTGTACCGAATTACATTTTTTTTAAAAATTGGGTATATAAGGTGAAAAATCCGGTGGTAATAATAATAACAATAATACCAAACAAAAAATATGAAATTTTCTTACAAAAATTTAACACACTGTCGAGTATACTACTCTGTCTATACGGTTTATGGGAACCCCTCACACAAAATGTATTTTGTTTGGAATAAAAATACGAAAGGGATTTTATAACGTAAACATTTTTATCTATTCCCCGAGAGAGATTGAGGATTTGAGGGTGGCTGACTGGTAATTGGCGTCAATTTAGTCTTCGTGCGAAATATACGTATATATAAGGGGAGCGGGCCATATACTATATATAAACACTAATACGAAATGGAATGCATTTTCACATCTCATATTTCATTTATTAGTGGAATTATTATTGAAAATATTTTTTTTCGTAAGATTTTTTTAGGATTAGATGATTTAATGTATATATGTATATATGTATACATATTGAGGGGATGATTTTGGTAGGAAACGATAAAGTTACAGTGTTAATTATTTTTTATGAATAATTTGATTGATTGTACATTAAATTGGATAAGAGTATTAGTTTTTGTATAATTTTACGAAGAGGGTGACAAAATGAAATTGTACTGAAAATAATCCAATCAAAAATCTACACCCTGTTCTTGATCTCTAGGTCCATAAATTACCGAATAAGGTGTCATTTTATGATCCTGATACACTAATTTCATAGATACACACACACACACACACACACACACATAAAAAAAGACTATAAAATACAACAATGTTAATGTTTAAGACGAACACCCACAGTGAAGCATATATACTAATAAAATAAAACTTGTTTTCTTATCTCCCAAAAACTCGGTATAATAGTTTTCCTGTTAAAGAGATTGTTTGGTCCTAAATTCGACACTAAAAATGATGAACTGTTGCAAATAGGATTTATATTTTTATTCTTCTTAATTTTCTGTATTTTTGTTGTTGTTGTTGTTGCTTTCTTGTGTAAATTCAAAGTCAAAGAAAAAAAATCAAAACAAAAATCGAATATTTCTTTCACAGCGGGAGATGATTTTTTTTTTAACGTTTTCTTAAAGTCAAGTTTAATTCTTATACATTTTATTTTTTGGTTGATTTCATGTGAATTTTTTTTTTATATACGTATATATATTTAAGGTTTGTGTTGTTGGTCGAATAATATGTCTGTGCAATTGTCTCATACACAACAACAACAAAAAAATAAATAAAATAGAAATTTCGGGTACTCCTAAGGACATTTTTTTTTTTGTAGATTCTATTGAAACTGATCATCACATTATCGTCATTATCAACACACACACACACATACACACACAAACCGGGAAAAGATACAAGACGAGATTTTTTTGTTGTTAGATCATTTGAGATCACCAAACAGAATACAATTTTTTGGTTGTTGTTGTTGTTGTGTTTATTTCGTAGCGCTTTATTCTTAGAATTATTTTTGGTATTTTAAAATTTTTTTTTGTTTTTAACTCTTGATAAATTTTCTGTTCTCTCTATAACACATTACAAATGGTTTGAAATAAAATAACAACACAACACAAAACACAAAAATTATTTTTTTTTTGTATATAAATATATATTTTTGATTTTTGTTGGATTTTCTATTTTTAATTTATTTTTCGAAATGAATCAAGACGAATATCTATCTCTAATTCTTCTCTCGAAAAAGGAGTCAGATTTAAGACCGCTGGTGTTTTTTTGGGATTTCTTCTTAATAAATTTTTTTTTTATATGCATACTTGTTGTTGTATAACTTGAATCACAACATTCTTTCCAAACCATAAGAAATTCATCCTCTTTTTGTTATTTTATTCGTTTTTTTTATAATATTTAGTATTCCTACTCTATTCTGTCATCTTTACTTTATTTTTTCGTAATATTGTTATTATTATTATATTTGAAATTCTTAATTTTTGTGTGTTGGTGATGATGATCACGACGCTATAGTGATAATCAACAGCCACATCATCATCATCACATTTGTTCTTAATTTTAATTATTTTGAACAAAAAAAAAAAAAAAAAAAAATCTCATGTCTATCTATGCTTTGGTCGTTAAAACAAAATTCTAAAATATGTTTTTTTAACTTTGTTTTACGTAATGTCGATTTTTACGCCAAAAAGTTTTTTTTTTAATTTTCGAGATGTTGATCATTCTTGATCGTAAAAAAAAATATTTATATACATACGTGTATATGGTGACATATAAAATAGTTTACTAACGTATAAACCTAACAACAAAAATAAAACTTTTCAACTAATTACCAACGAATTGTTTTCACTTAAAATTATGATAATTTCATATGACGTGTTGGTTGTATTCACCTTTTTGACATATGCGTTAAATTATATAAATAAAATAAGAGAGTTAATGTTTTGTTTGACATTAGTTGCATGTATAGAATTAAATTATTTGTGGTGGAGAGAGTCCAGTGGTGTAGTTAAAAAAAACTAAATTCATTGGTTTGATTTATCATTAGGATGTGCAGCAACTAATTCATTGATCATCAAATATGTTGGTTAAGTCAGATATCAAATTTCAATGGAATTGGTGCATAACTGCAAAAGTTCCATTTGAGGCTGGGATGAAGTTTCTTTAATTAAACATGGCCAGAATTCAATAAATATTGCGGGTCACTATCAGTGATACTTTGGTTTCAAAATATTAAACATAAATGAAAAAAATTACATTTGTCAAAGAAAAATTTATGTAATTCGGCCGTTACAAAATTCCCAGCACCATATGGAACTACCACGTATGTCAATGGATTTTAGTGAAATTTTATATCTGAGTTATTTAGCTAATTCTATAAGTAGTTCCTAATAGAATTTATAGATCCTATAAGTATTCATTTTTGAAATAAAACTTCTGTCCATTATGAAAGATAAGATAAAGTGAAAATTGCTATATATAATTGATAAAGTGAAAATTGCTATATATCATTTTGATTTGCTACAACAAAATCATTAATCATGAAATATGTTGGTTACGACAGATATCAAATTTTAGTGGAATTGAAACATAATTGCGAAAGTTCCATTTGAGGCTGGGGTAAGATTTTTTAAATTAAACACGGCGGCCAGAATTCAATAAATATTGTTGGTCACTAATAGAGATACTTTGGTTTAAAAATACAAACCATAAATCAAAAAATTAGATTTGCCAAAGAGAAATGTCAGGCCTCTACTAATTACATTCCCAGCTCCATATGGAACTGCCGCGTGTGCCAATGGATTCTGGTGAAATTTTATATCTAAGTTATTAAGCCAGTTCTATAAGTAGTTCCAATATAAAATCATCTGGGGTCGAATTTTTTAAATTAAAACATGGCCCAATTTCAAGAAATATTGCGGAACACCGTGAATGATGTTTTGGTCAATACCTTAAATCAATAATTGTATTCGCCAAATTATTTTTTATATAATGAGTCCATTTTGACATAGACAATCTTCTAACTGTTCAATATCAAATGGAATAGGCACATTTGTTCATGTATTTCATTGAAATTTTATATATGAAGTATTTTGTAGATGTAAGAACATGGTGTTATCAAGCAAATGGAAGCAAATTTCAGCAAATGGAAAACTCACATTTATTGCTGTGTTTGAGCTATACCATTTGGGCTGAAAATGCCTCACTACGTATGTCAGCGGAACATTTTTCGTGTGCCACAATAAATTATTGTAAGTTCATTACTTTTTCTGTTTCTCCGGCATTTGGCATTACGACTAATTAGTACTCGTTTAAAAAACCTGAACACGTCCGACGAAACCAGAACGTCTGTTCACATTGTTTTAGTATTTTGTGTCAAAACAGAATTTTTAGAGATGAATAACTTGTCACATAGGTTCTAACGGTTGGGCGTTTATTTCTAGATTAAATTTCTGAATTTTAAATTCTTAAAATTTTCCGAAAAAGTCTTGAAATTCTTAAATTTCAAATAAATCTAAATCCGAAACTAAAGTTTAGATGATCTAGATTCCAAAGTAACAATTTACCCTTCCAAACAAATTCGAGCAGCTCCGAGATTTTGAATTCTGAATTTTTTATCAAAATTTTTTTATTAAATTTTAAAAATGTACCACAGATTCAAATAAAATTGGAGAGATTCAGTTTTCATACAATAAATAAAAATTCTTAATAATATTAAGTTCAGATGTTGGTTTCTAAATTCTAATAAATACACATAAAATCCTAGATACCACAGGCCAATTTTAAGAATCAATATCCTCTGTTTATTTTTTGGTTTCTATGGTATTACAAAATTACGAGGGGAAATTCTTTGTTCTAAATAAAAATTGTAAATATTGAGGTGTTCAGAAATTCATAATCTAAAATTCATGTAAGATGTAAAAATTACAGAAATTTTGAAGTAAATTAGGGTTTAAAACTAAAGTTTAAAATTTTGGAAAAATTTGGAAATTTAAACACACCAATAATTTTTTTAAAAAAGCTTAAATAAAAGCATTCACCTTTTTTATTTACTTGACCTGATATTTGACCATCAAGTAAATGCTTGTTTTAAAAGCAAATCTTACGAATAAACCCAACATCTATATACGGTTTTTATTCACTTAATAATTCTACAACAAGTAAAAGCTTCATTTACTGCTAAATCTTTCGATTAAACCCAACAGCTAACGAGACATTTTTTGAAAAAATTTAAGTAAAAGCATTTACTTTGTTTTATTTGGTTCACTTAATAATTGACATCAAGTAAATGCTTGTTTAACTAGTAAATAATTCTATAAAACGAACCACGAAATTTTTTTCAAAAAAAGTAAGTAGAAGCATTTACTTTCTTTATTGACTTCACCTAATATTTGAACATAAATTTGTTTTACAGGTAAATAATTTCTGATATCAAGAGTTTTTGTAAAAAAAATTAAGTAAAAGCATTTACTTTTTTTATTTATAATATACGAGTATAAGGATATTTAATTGATTCTTACGGGTTTTCAGTGCTGCCATCTTTTACTAGGGTTTGGTGCTACACAGGTAAATAAAGTGAAATTTCTATCATTTGGATGTACAGCAACTAATTCATTGATCATGAAATTTGTTGGTTAAGTCAGATATCAAATTTCAATGGAATTGGTGCATAATTGCAAAAGTTTCATTTGAGGCTGGGATGAAGTTTCTTTAATAAAACATGGATAGAATTCAATAAATATTGCGGGTCACCATCAGTAATACTTTGATTTAAAAAAAGTAAACCATAAATCAAAAAATTAGATTTGTCAAAGAAAAGTTTGTGTATTTTGGCCGTTACTACATTCCCAGCACCATATGGAACTACCACGTATGTCAATGGATTTTAGTGAAATTTTTTATCTGAGTTATTTAGCTAATTCTATAAATAGTTCCTAATACAAAATCGATTTATTCACGATCTGTATAATTTCTTGGTTGTCATCAAATTTGGTGATGGATTTCAGTGAAATTTTAAATCTGCGTAATTTTGCGGCCATAAGGTTGGAGTCACATTGTGATTCTGTTCTAAAAGTTTCAAATCTGTTGGAAATATGTTGGTTAAGTCAGATATCAAATTTTAGTGGAATTGGTACCTAATTGCAGAAGTCGGCCAGAATTCAATAAATATTGTTGGTCACTCAAAAAATTAGATTTGCCAAAGAGAACCCAGCTCGATATGGAACTGCCGCGTGTGCCATTGATTCTAGTGAAATTGTATATCTAAGTTATTAAGCCAGAGTTCTATACGTAGTTCCAATATAAAATCGATGTATTCATGTTCTGAACAATTTCTTGGGTTGTTTCATCTGGGGTCGAATTTTTTAAATTAAAATATGGCCCAAATTCAAGAAATATTGCGGAAGACCGCGAATGATATTTTGGTCGATATCTGAAATCAAAAATTGTATACGCTAAAATAATTTTTACATAATGAGTCCATTTTGACATGGACAATCTTCTAAGTGTTCAATATGAAATGGAACTGGCATATTTGTTCATGGATTTCAATGAAATGTTATATCTGAAGTATTTTGTAGATCTACTAAATAGTTCCTAATCTCAGGTTAACGTAAAAACATGGTGTTTTTCTGTTTCTTCCAGCATTTGGTATTACGACTAGTTAGTAGTAGTTTAAAAAATCAGGACACGTCCGAGGAAACCAGTACGTCTCTTCACACTGTTTTAGTATTTTATTTTTAGAAATGAATAACTTGTCACATTGGTTCTAACGGTTTCCTTAAGGCACAATGTTAATAAAGCGGTGTTGGACGTTTATTTCAATATTAAATTTCTGAATTCTAAATTCTTAAAATTTTCGGAAAATGTCTTTAAATTCTTAAATTCCAATAAAATCTAAATGAGAAACTAAAGTTTAGATGATCTAGATACCAAAGTAACAATTTAGTCTTCAGGAGAGAAATTTCAGAATTTTGATAATTTTAAATCAATTTTTACATTCTGATTGGTAAATGAATCTCCAACTTATCAAAATTAGAACGTTGTAAAATTTTGTTGATTTGGAAGCTCAATATTTGTATGGATGAATATTATAATGATCTTAATTTCCTTCATAAATTTCGGAATTTGACATTTTACAATTGGGCCGACATTTTTGGCTTAGGCCCAATTTTAATTCTCAACAATTAATCAAATATTATATTTTACATTCTGGAACTAATTTGGTATAGCAGATTTTGGATGAATTTGGAATATTTTTTAATGGCGGGTCCTTGACGGTTGTATAACTGTCTTTACTAGAGTTCGACCCTATTTAATCAACAATATATTTTGAAATTAAAAATAATCTTATAATTACGAATGGAGCACGAACTACCTGTCACATTTTGGAAAATGTATGCTTCTAGAAAATGTTTGCTAAAAGGTACGGTTCAAAATATTGTAGGCTAATATAAGACAAAAAATGTATTGCACAAAATATTCGGAAATATTTTTTGTCAAGCCTTACTTTAGGTTAATTTAAAAAAATCCCTACTAGAATATGGCTTTTCAAAATGGATCAGCCTGCGTAAAGTGGCCTGCCTAAAATTTGTTTTTCGCTAAGGTCATTACTAAGAACGTGTAATAGGTTGATCGGCCACATATAGCACATTAAAAAAAATAATAACTTCGCAAGAACATTATTTCAGAAGCACAGAAATGACAGGTTTTTACAAAATATTGGTCTGCAACAATATCTGGAACTATCTGGAATAAATTTCCTTGATAAACTAAAAACATTAAAAACGAATAAATATATACAGGCCTCGATCCAAAATACAATATATAGGTCATCGCCAGGTTAATGTATTGTCATACATATCTGCACTAGAACAAATTTTTATTTAATTTTTATACGATTTCCAACAACAACCCATAAATCAAAAAATTGTTTTTTTTTTTGTGTGTAACACAAAAATTACGCCACTGTCTACACCTATATCATCCCAATTTACATTTGACACAAAGAGTTTAACAACATAACAACAATAAAAGTTTACACAAAAAAAAAAAAAAAAAATTCTTTAAGTCAACCACGCGTTTATTTTGAAGTTATAAGATTAAAAGACTATAAAATGTGACAGCTTTCCTTTACGTATTTTCTTTGTCGCGCGCATATCTCTCGCGTTGTGTTGCATTTAAATTTGCCACTCATCAATTACATGTTATAAAAATGCACTTTTATGTTGTATTTTTTTTTTTTTTAATTTTTTATTGTTACGTGTGTAACAATAGTCAAATGTCATTAAAGTTCGACCCTGTCGAATTCCATTTTTATTTTTTTTTTATGTCTTGTATGTGTGTAAAATGAAATGTGAATGACAAAAATAGAACTAAATTGGTGTACATTTTTCACTTCTATACGCGTAGTAGTATATTGTGTCGTGTCGTCTCTCACCCAGTGTACACACAAAAAACCGAAATTGATTTTTATTTATTTTTTTGAATGGAAGAGGTGTTTTTTGATTTACTCGCATATAAATTCATTCATTCACAAGAAAAGTGAAGAAGAAAAAGTTTTTTTTTTGCTGCTTTTCTTAAGGAATTTCAATCAATCATAATATTATTTATTATTATTTTTTATATAATATTTTATGTTCGTCTAGACATATTTTATTTTCGAATATGCACAGTGTTTATGAGTTGACAATTTTTGTGACATGTCGAAAATCGATAAACACACACACACAGGCATAGACAATAAAATTTCCCAAATAGTTTTCCTTCTCGAACGACACCAAATTTAATTAACCTTTTTATTTATAGTTGACGCCATTCTGTAAAATTTAAATTGCGATGAACATTTTAATTTTCATTTTAGTTTAAGAAAATTTAATGTACGTATGTATGTTTGTGTGTGTGTGTGTGGTGTACGCATAAAGAAAACAAAGAAGTTAAAATTAAAATATTTTCTCGGCCGCATTCTTCACGAAAAAAAAAAAAGTGAAACACAAAATTTTAATGTTCTAGTAGATGTTGGTTATTTTTTTGTTATAATTTAAAATGACAGGAAATATTTGTCATTTAAATTTTATTTCATATAATTCACTACACTAACACACACATAAAATTTTCTAGAGAAAAAACAAAATCAATTTTACTCTTAAAATGACTTTGCAAGTTTTATACACTGTAGTAATACAAACAAAATGTTCAATTCACCCCGTTTAAGTGGTGCCCTTAATATTCATTTTTTGTTCCATAATTTTAAAACATGATTCGAATATTTTTCGATAAAAATATTATGACTCATTAAAAACAAAAAAACGAACCTGGAATATGTACATTATAATAATAATATAAATCCTTTTAATTACCTTTAAATATTCTATCGCATATACACAAATCTTCTTCTTCTCTTAATAAAAATACACCGGGTTTTAATTACATTTTTCTTAAGGAATTATTTCAATGATACTAAATTTTAATTTCATTTTAATATATAAATAATTTATTCGCCGAGAAACAGAGAATTTTAATCAACCCAAGAATTTATACATTTTTGTTATGCCGCCACCACCCATCCAACCAACCCAAACAACAACAAACAACATACATATACAGTTTTGACAATAACGGAAATAACGACAAAATAACACAAAAATTATCATCCCCTAAAATTTTCACGGTGGTGTCGTCTTTTTTATTTTTTTTTAAACATTCTTTTCTTTTAATCTATTCATTCAGAAAGCAAAAAAAAAATAAAAAATTACATGGAAGATAAGAATATTTTTTTGTACAAAGTAAACCCTCGACTCTGTACGCGAAATACACGACACACTATACAATAAACTGTAAGTAGCGTAAGACGACATTTTTTTTTGATATTATAGAAAATGAAAATTTCGAAATTTTCATTATCGCGCAGAGCAAAGTATTTTGCTGTTGTTATTGTTATTTAGTATCATAAATCACTAGGACAAATTTAATTACCAGGACGTCGGGGCCGTGCGATAAGAACGACATTAAAAAAACGATAATGATGTAGCAGCGTATAGAAAAAAAAAAGAAGGAAGAAAAAACGGAAAAGAAAATTGTATTATATTTAAATTTTCTTTTTCTTTTTTTTTTGGGAAATTAAATTGAAAATTAGGGTGTAAAAAAATGTGAATAATTTTTTTTTTTATTTATAAGCGCGTTGAAAATGTTTTCGTTATTTTTCCCGATATATACATACATTATATACACATATTGAATTGGTTATAAAATTGCGCGAAATATTTATAAGATATGTGATACTGTGTATATACTAAACACCATGTTGAATTATTTATGTTTTACGTATGTTTGTGCAAGACAAATTTTTTGCATTTTTAAAGAGGATATCATTGATATGATATCGGAATTCCGATATGTGCTTGTGCGAATTTAATATGAAACGGAGGTATATGTATTTATGTTTATCCGGATTAAAACGGCTTTTATGTACAACTTATTAAATGGTTTTACGAGCTTATTGGTTCTTCCTAGTTGTGGGTGTGGGTGGTTTAGTCGAATACAAAATCCTTTTGCGTAAGCATAGGATTATAAATATCAACCAAATGCGTCGATAGAATTATATACTAATCCATTGCGCGTAAATGTTGCTTATATATATATATATATATATATATATATATATATATATATATATATATATATATATATATATATACAAATATATATATATATATATATATATATATATATATATATATATATATATATATATATATACAAATATATATATATATATATATATATATATATATATATATATATATATATATATATATAAGTTCCAATTTTTACATTTATTAAATTATGGAATTCAATTTATAATTTTTGTAATCGAAATTTACCCAATTCAGAAACTTCAAATATTAATGTAATTATTTACTTGTGTGTTCCAAAGCCAGACACAGACATTTAGAATTATCTTATAAATTTTTAAATTCTGACTTATTAAATAAGGTAAAATTAAGTTAAGAACTTATTTTTAACTTTAATCCCATTTTATTTAATTGTTAACTAAAAATACAAAAATATGAGGTTGAACATGTTAAACGTTTAAACAAGTATTTCTAAAATCTTAGTACGACATCATTCTATTTTCCATTTACTTTTATAATATTTACTCAATCAAGCTTCCAAATTTTAAATCCTAATTGGTAACTTTAAAAATTCACATTTCCCAATTTTAAACGTTCAAAATTTAGAACTCTCGGAATTAAGGCATAAAAACTATGGAGACCAATTAAAAATTCTAGAAATATTCCGATTCCAATTGTTAAACTTTAATTTTACTCTATTCAACTATAAATTCTTCATATATAATTTTATTTACAGATTTCAATTTTTATTTAATTTATAAATTAGAATTTCTAAAATAATTTAAATTTCAAAACTTTGTTTTTTTTAAAATTCACATATAAAACTTTTGCCCCAGATTTTCAAATTCGTATAAATTAAAATTAAATAAATAAAAAATTTAAAAATTTAAAAAAAAATTGATTTTCTAGATTTCAGAATTTTAGAAAACAGTTTTCAAAATTTATATTGAGCTGCGGTCGATTATTTTGACTAAATTTTAGACTTTACTATAAATAGTTGGTAAGTGCTTATCAGTCATTCATAGATGTCAATAGGTGAAATCGGACATGGTGTACTGGACTTTTTACTTTCTACATTTCGACTTTTCGAATGACAAGCGAATATCATCAAATGTTATTGATATTTGAATAAAAGAACTCGACATACTCTATGAAATTTCGATTATATTTTTCGTTTTGTCTTGAAACTTTGCCAGCGATCAATAAACAGTACAGTCGGAATCTAAAAATTTCGGATTTGAACCTCTAGAGGGGTGAAATTATCCTCGGTAGAATTTTCCGATATTACTTTTCCATAAAAGCATGGTAATTCATACAAACTCAACTACTTTTGGCGAACGGGACGGAAAATGTCTGATTTATGTTTTTCAAGACTATGGTGTAACAAATTTAAACAAATACAGGTTGGTTGGTTCAGAGGTCACTGTTTAGGATAGTGGCTCCTCTTCTTGAAAAATGCCCTCGCGTAATCTAGAATAATACAAGAAGTGGTTTCGTCATCGAAATCGATGGTACCAGCTTGTTGACGTAGTTTAGGTCGAAGAAGAGAGACTCGTTTAAAAAGATGATATCAATAAGAAAAGTAAAAGCTTTAATTAAATTGTTTACTAAGTGAATTTTACTAGGTAAGTGATTTCAGCATGAATAAAACAACCAAATGTTTTAACTCGAATTTTTCAAGTTTTTACTTGATAATTGATTAATAATGTCTTCAGTAATTTATTGTTGGATGGGGAAACAGTTAAGGTCAAAAAATTCGTTTTAAATCGTACAAAAAAATTTTAAACATTTAAAAGAAGAATAGCCATTTCACCGCATGGAAAGATTGGCGCTGCAACAATATTTATAAATTACAATTAGAGCAACTTATCGTGATTATCGACCAACCGAACCTTTTATTCTATTTTATTTTTTATTTTGATAAATTTAAACTAATTTTACTATATACGATAGAGTGGAAAGAACTATGCCATCAGAAGGGAACGCCCAAAATTATCTAATACGCGTCGCTTTCAAGAATTGATTGTTTTCTGGATCAGCAATAATGGAAGCATGTGACGTACCTAATGGAATACCCCAAAATTTCAGTAGCGAATGGGTAAATCTGATAATGTCCTTCAGCCAAGATCGTACACTAACTACCCGATTAATAAATTTTCTTTTTTCTTTTTTAATACATTTGGTCAAATTATGGTTCGCAAATCCGGTTATCAAATAGCGGAATTATTTATTGAATTTTCAAAACATATTTTAATAACATAAAATCTTATTTCCACATTAATTGATATTAGAATTCTTATGGATACCTTAGACAAAGGCATTGCAAAAGACAAATGGTTTTCACTAAACTACGATAAACTACGTTCCTGCATGCTTATGCACAGGATGGCTAATTTTGCATTATAAATTAGGAGCCAACTGAATTTTTCATACTTTAGAATTCCTGAAGTGCTATATTCAGACAGAAAACAAGAATTAGAATTCTATCATTGGTAAAGTGTTAACTTACTAGAGAAAAATTATTATTAAAAGATCACCTAAACAATAAATCTAAGCACGATTTTGCTAACAGAATGCCCAGCTGCATCCCATCGTTGTGTAGCAAATAATTCATGTTATGTTCTTCTGATTTTAAATATTTATTATATGATCATTAAAAAATTGTCAATTAACCGGTTAACCGAGTATATTATAAAAACAATATTCATTAACAGGATATTTGAAAACTCGAATACTTAAGAACCCTAATCCACAATATTTCAATAAAAGATATATTTTGTATTTCAATTGTGCTACATATAAATTTGTCAATAATAATGTTGGACCTACTAACAGTTGTACAAATTTAAATTTTTCACAATACATATTAATCCAAGCACCTTTGGCACAAAAATGACAACAAAAGACTTTTTGCTGACCGCTTGGAGGTGAATAGCGTAATGTAGTCTTGAAATGTAAATCGAAAATTTAGTCAAAAAAAAAACGCTCTGGGGCCCACAGCATAAGAAACCAATTTTTTTTATGAATCTAACTCCACTTCTTCCACTTGTTCTGCGTCAAGTCGGAAAATCCATGCACATTTTATGAGTTTCATTCTATACAAAATAAATAATTTTAAAAATATTCACAATTTAAATTTCTAACCTTAAATAAAATAATAAAATTAAAATTTTGAACATAAAATTTAAAGAAATTTAGAAATTCAAATTAAAAATTTTATAATTGTTTTATTATACAAATTCATATTTTAAAATAAATTTGCTTTTAAATAATGTAATAGATTTAAATATTTATGATGCATTTGAGGTTTAAAAATTTTCACGTCATAATAAAGAATATTCATAATAAATAATTAAATACGTAAATTTTTAATATTCAGCGTTTAAATTTGAGTGCTAAATCTTAATTGTTACATTTTCGGTTTGATGACGAAATCTTAATTAATAATTTTAAAAATATTCAAAATTTGAATTTTAAAAATACTCTACTAAATACCAAATTTGAAATTTTGGATACAAATATTTTAATAAACAAATTTTTATTTTAAAATTTTATTTTCAAAATTTAAGAATTTTTAGATTTTCTGGAATTCAGAATTATAGAAAACAGTTTAATATAAAAAATCTTTAATTTTTTTAATTCAGCAATTATTTTAAAATTTTCAAAATTTTTATTTTATAATAAAATTCACATTTTAAATATAAAATTGGAAAAAAATTTTAAAATTTTGGCCATATAAACTCAAATAATAAAAGAATAAAATTCGAATATAAAATTACAAAGTAAAATTTTAAAATGTCAAAAAATATCCAAAATTTTAATTTCAAAAATTAAGTTAACCAATAGAACTAAAATGTTGAATACAAAATTTAAGGAGAAACCTAAAATTTTGACCTTTAAATTCAAATAATTAATGAACAAAATGGGAATATTCTGATTTTATGTATTTAAAAATTTTATGAAACAGTTTGATAGATTTAAAAAATCTTAATGTATTAAAAATCCCATATGGTATTACTTACGTAACAATCAAAAATATTTAGATTACAATAAATAAAAGTAATCAATAATCTTGGCCAAAAATAAAATTTTTGTCATGTGCAACGATTAACCAAGTTTGGCAAATCTTAATTGTTAAATTGTTAATTTTGAGACAAATTCTAAACAAATAATTTTAAAAATTTTTCAAAATTTAATATTTACGATTAAATTAAATAATAAAATTAATTTTCTGAACAAAAATTAAAAAAAAAAGGTTAAAAAAAAGGTTAATACAATTTTAATTTTTAACTGTTCGAAATTTTGTTTACTAAACAAATTTTTATTTTAAAATTTTATTTTCATAATTTAAGAATTTTTAGACTTTCTGGAATTCAAAATTTTAGAAAACAGTTTAATAGGAGAACATCGGAGTTGTGCATTAAAGAATTCCTTAATATTTTTCGAACGAATTTTTATTTTAAAATTTTATTTTCAAAATTTAAGAATTTTTAAGTTTTCTGGAATTCAGAATTTTAGAAAAAAGTTTAACAGGAGAACATCGGAGTTCTGCATTAAATAATTCCTCAATATTGAAAATTATAAACCCTAAATTAAAAAATCTCTAATTTTTTTAATTCAACAATTATTTTAAAATTTTCAAAATTTTAAAAATTTTGTATATAAATTTAAAATAATTCTAGAATTTTGACCATAGAAACTCAAATAATAAAAGAATAAAATTCGAATATAAAATTACAAAATAAAATTTTAAAATGTTAGAAAACATCCAAAATTGTAATTTCTAAAATTAAGTAAAACAATAGAATTAAAATTTTGAATAAAAAATTTAAAGAGAAACCTAAAATTTTGACCTTCAAATTAAAATAATTAATGAACAAAATGGGAATATTCTGATTTTCTGTTTTTAAAATTTTATGAAACCGTTTGATAGATTTAAAAATTCTGAATGTATTAAAAATTCAATATTTCTTACATAACAATTAATAATATTTAGATTACAATAAATAATCTTGGCCACAAATAAAATTTTTGTCATGTGCAACGATTAATCAAGTTTGGAAAACCTTAATTGTTAAATTGTTAATTTTGAGACAAATTCTGAACAAATAATTTTAAAAATATTTCAAAATTTAATATTTACGATTAAGTTAAGTAATAAAATTAATATTCTGAACAAAAATTAAAAAAAAGGGTAATACAATTTTAATTTTTAACTGTTCGAAATTTTGTTTACTAAACAAATTTTTATTGTAATATTTTATTTTCATAATTTAAGAATTTTTAGATTTTCTGGAATTCAGAATTTTAGAAAACAGTTTAACAGGAGAACATCGGAGTTGTGCATTAAATAATTCCTTAATATTCAAAAGTATAAACTCTAAATTAAAAATCTTTAATTTTTTTAATTCAGCAATTATTTTAAAATTTTCAAAATTTTAAAAATTTTGAATATAAATTTAAAATAATTCTAGAATTTTGACCATAGAAACTCAAATAATAAAAGAATAAAATTCGAATATAAAATTACAAAGTAAAATTTAAAAATGTTAGAAAATATTCAAAATTGTAATTTCAAAAATTAAGTTAAACAATTGAATTAAAATTTTGAATACAAAATTTAAAGAGAAACCTAAAATGTTGACCTTCAAATTCAAATAATTAATGAACAAAATGAGAACATTCTGATTTTCTGTATTAAAAAATTGTATGAAACAGTTTGATAGATTTAAAAATTCTCAATGTATTAAAAAATCCCATATTTCTTATGTAACAATTAAAAATATTTAGATTACAATAAATAAATAATAAAAGTAATCAATCTTGCCCAGAAATAAAATTTTTGACGTGTGCAACGATTAACCACGTTTGGCAAATATTAATTGTTAAATTGTTAATTTTGAGACAAATTCTAAATAAATAATTTTAAAAATATTCAAAAATTTAATATTTACGATTAAATTAAATAATATAATTAATATCTTTATTATAAAATTAAATGAAAATTTAAAAAGCTGACCTAATAAATTTAAATAATATCGTAATTAAATTTTAATTTTAAACTTTTCGAATTTTTGTTTACTAAACAAATTCTTATTTTAAAATCTGAATTTTAGAAAATAGTTTTCAAAATTTAATTATTCTTGAGGTATTCGAGATTTTTAAATTCTTAAGTAGAAATTAAGAATATTTAATTCACAGGTACACAATAAATAATTCCATGGTATTCAAGGGTTCTAGACCTCAAATTAAAAAATCTTAAAATTATTAATTTTAGAATTTGTCTGTCTTCAAACCAAAATCTTACAATTTGGATGGCAAACTAATTTATACTTTGCCATCTAACTTGTTAGATCTTCATTTGTGACAGACAAATTCTAAATCAGTAATTTTAAAAATCTAAAATTTTGACCATAGGAGCTCAGATAATAAAAGTCTAAAATTTAAAAAAAAAAAACTTAATTTTCTAGAGTCTTGAATTTTAGAAAATTGTTTACAAAATTTGAATATTCTTAGTGTATTTGAGATTTAAAAGTTATTACGTAAAAATTAGGATTACTCAGATTAAAAGTTCAATATGGTAGGCCCAAATTTTAAATTTTTTAAAATCCAACGATTAAACTAGTTTGCCATCTTAATTGTTCTAAATAAATAATTTTAAAAACATTCCGAATTTTAATTTCTATGATTAAATTAAATAATAAAATTAAAATCTTGAACACAAAATAAACAATGTTGACTTAGTATTTTATTTTTATGAACCAATAATTATTTATAAATTAAACAATTTTTATTTGGTTTAGGGCTCTTTTTATTTCTCTTTTAATTAATTAAAGCTTTAGCTTTCGAACCCTATTCGAGTTCATTTTCAAAAGCGTAACCCGTTACGAAAATGAACTCGAATAGGGTTCGAAAGCTAAAGCTTTAATTAATTAAAAGAGAAATAAAAAGAGCCCTAAACCAAATAAAAATTGTTTAATTTATAAATAATGTTGACCTTAAAAATTCAAAAAGTAAAAGAATAAAATTCGTATATTTAATTAAAAAAAAAAAAAAAAATTAAAATGGTAAAATTGGTTATTACACTTTCTAAATTTTAGAATTTTAGAAAACAGTTTACAAAATTTAGATATTATCAATGCATTAAAATTACAAATTTCTCCGAAAAAATTAATAATATTTAGATTTAGAGTTTCTTAATAAATAATTCCTTAGTAATTAAAATTCTTGAATCCAAATTAAGCAATCTTCAAATCCTTAATTGCCATAGTTTGTTGGCAAACTTTAAATAAATTTTTTTTAAAGAAAACATTTTGAATATTAATAAAAATTATTAAAATTTGAATATGTCAATAAAAATTTTATTAAACTAATTCTTTATTTTAAAATTTAAATTTCAAAATTTAAGACCAAAATTATAAAACAATTCTTAGATTTACACATTCTAGATTTAATAATTCTTACATTAAAATTAAGCATATTTAGATTAATCAAAATTATAGCCGGCAAATTAAAAATGTCAATGATTAAATTAGTTTGCCAAATCTTAATTGTTAGATTTATGGTTTGATGACAAATTCTATATAAATAATTTTTAAAGTATTTAAAAATTTGATTTTCTAGATTTGAGAACAATTTTCTAAAATTCTACAATCTATGAAATTAAATATTTTATTTGACTTTTTGTCTTAAATTTTGAAGTAGTGACTAAAAATGTTGATAATATTAAAAAAGTTTAGTTTTAAACAACATTTAGAATAGAAATTGAAAAACGTATAATACAAACTTATTATATTCTATAATGGCTGACATCATTAAAAATAACAAATAAATATACTTCATTAAAATTCCCAATATTAACTCTAAATTGTTTTGTTCACATGACGACATAAAACTTAAATTATCTTATAACACTAAAAAGTAATTAGCTGGAAATAATAAACGATAAACACGATCCTTGACATTTTGCTCAGTCAATATCCATATACTATGTAAACATATTTTGAAATTTGCTGCTACATTGTTGTTGTTTCTCTGTCTTCTGTCTCTTCCCCTGTCGTGATAAATTGAAATGCAATATCCGAGATCTTTTTTTGAAGAACACACGTTGATTATTTTACATTTTAATAATTCTCCTCCATATTGTGATTATTTTATAAAATAATAATGATAATGTGATAATAAAATATAGTCACGTGTAATGGATATATTGTGTATAGAACTTGATTAGTAATTCGATGCTAAATTGCATACAAAAAAAAAATAACCATTGAGTAGCATTATCAATCATACATATATTATACTGGGGCGCACATTATAAACAACATGAAAATGAAGATCGATCACAATATGTATATATAGATACACAATAAACCACACATCTGCCAATCACCGATCAATATTCGTAAATGATCTTGCTTTTTACCTTTTTGCTTGATATAATAATTTTTTATTCGATATTCGATCGATCAATATTTTTTTTGGTTTTTGTATATAACTACATATATTCTTTTGTTTTCTTGATCTTTATAATATTTATAATCGCGTGATAGCTATAGGGCTATGATTTTATTTTATTTTTGTTTAATAAACATAAATTTTTAATATATGTATGTAAAATATTCAAGATGGTGGAATAATTTTCTATTTTGCCATAAGGTAAGAATATTATATTATAAAAATATTTTACGATCGCGATCGTTTTTTTTTTTTTTTTTGTTGTTTTACATATGGGCATATGTAGTAAATAAAGGCATATAACGAGACGAGGCGGACTCGGGAAAAACACAAAAAATGTTAAAAATTAAATTAATTTTAAAAAACTTTTTAATTTTTTTTTTTTTTTATAACAACAAAACATTTATTTTTCACCTTTTTTGTATTTGTTTTTTTTTCTGTTTTTTTTTATTTACTTTTTTTTTTTTTTTTTTTTTTTTAATTTTCCATGTTAAAAAAATGATGCGACCAATAATAAACTTTGATCGGATTTATTTTTTTCTTATTTGTAATAATTTAATAATAATAATAATAATAATAATAATAGCAAATAATAAACCTGTTCTAAATTTTTGTTTTTTATCCGAATAATAAAATAAAATAATTATACAACAAAAAATAAAATTAAAATTACAAAAAAAAAAAAACATAAACAACTTAATTTTTAACACACACACAAAAAATTAAACATTTCATAATTAATTTTTTTTTTTAATTAGTAAAATATTTAAACGATCGGCGATTTTTTTTTATTAATTAATTTTCCTGAGATTTTTGGAGTATTGACGTGCGCGGCATTAGCATTGACGCCTGAATATTTTGTATAATACGTATAGCAATGTAGTTTAAAATTGGAGTCGTATCATCTCAAGATTAAGGATTTTTTTGTTTTATTTTTTTTTTTGTTTTAATTATTTAATTCAGGTACACTACATCACACTTTGTTTAACTTGTTTGTTTCCATTTAACGACGTTAACACTAAATCGTTTTTTGCTTGTTTACAACATAAAAAAAAAAAAAATTAAATATTATGAAACATTTAATTTTGTGGCGAAATTAATTTTTTTTTCCTTTCTTCTAATCGAATCGCGTTTATAATATTAATTAATAAATTAGAGTACAGAGTTTTTTTGTTTTTTTTTTTTTTTTTTTTTTTATAAAATGAAATTGATTAATTATAATTTTCTCGCTATTTAAATTTTTTTAATACTGTACAAATCTTGTACTCTAAAAAATTTGGATTATTTTTTAAAAATAATAATAAAAATTAATTTAATTTATTTACATAATGAAGCAACATTTAATTAATAGATTTTTTTTTCTTTTTTGTAATTTACTTTTTGTTTTTATAAAATCACAAATTATTTATATTTATTTTTATTTTTATTAAATAATAATAATAATAATATTCAGTTTTTGCATTTTTTGTTTTGTAAAAATTTTTATGTATTGAGTTTTAATTATTTCTTATTTAAATGCCCATATAGCTTATTTATTTCGTTTTTTATACAATTTTTTTTTTAAAAGCATCATTTTTAAGTAATTTATTTAAGTTAGTTTAAATTATAATAATTAATTTAATTTTATTTATTTAAAAAAAAATTAATAATCGTATACTTGAATTTTTTAAAATTTTTTTAATTATTTTTGTTTTTTTTTTTGGGAATTATTTTGGATTTTCATAGAAAAATATAAATTTTTTTTATATTTACTATTTATATATATATATTTATATTATTTATTTATATTATATATAATTTATTTAGAGATTAGAGATGAAAAAAATATTTTGTTTGCATTTTTTTTTTTTTTAAGAGAAACAGAATTTATTTGCTAGTATGTAATAGCATATGTTTTAAGTAGTATGTAGATAGTAGTATAGTATATGGGAGATATCGAAATAAGAGAAAAAGAATTCCTAACCTACAAATCACCAGAATTTAAATAGAATTAATTAAAAAATATATATTTATTTAAATTAAACTAATTTAATTAATTAAATTTTTTTTAGTGTTTTGTTGTATTTTTTAAATATTTCTATATATATCGTATACATCGATTTTTTGTTTACTTGGGGTAGTAAATAAGTATAGTAAGTAGTTTTTTTAGTATCAGTCAAATTATTTGTTTTTACGTATATCGTTTTCATTTGTTTTTTTTTTCTTTATTTATTTAAATTAAATTAAATTAAATCTTAACTGCATAACATAACGAATCAAAAACTATTTAAACGAAAAAGAACTAAAAATCACCATCGTTGAGAATAGCCAAGGATAATTAAATATTATTTTTTTTTGGTTTTAATCAATTAATTTTAATTAATTAATTAATTATTTAAAATTTTGAGATTCAATAAAATCCTATAAAGTAGAGATAAGTTGGTGTGTAATAATCATAATAATAAAGATTTGTAAGTAAGAATAATAATTATATTATATGGTTAAATATAATATATATATGTAGAGTAAATCTGACAACACCGCAACGAATAATCAATAATAATAATAATAATAATCATAATTAATAATATATTAATTTATTTGTTTTATATATTTATATATTGACAATAATACATTTATACATGCAAATCCACATCAATTTGCCAACAATTTTTATATATATATTTATTTATTTTAAATAAAACAATAATTAAATATTTCACTAGAACAGCGTAAAATAAAATAAGAAACTTAAAAAAGGTTTTAAATCACATAAAAATTAAATAAAAAAAAAGGTATATAAATATTTAATAATTAATAAATTAATCACATGTTATTTTTTTTTATTTAATTCATTTTATTTTATTTGCTATTAGAAAAAAAAAATCATAAATTTTTAAATTTTTTTTTTTTTTTTTGTTATATAAATATATATATATACATTGTTGCCAAATTGTTGTGTCTCTGTAAATTGGCGAGCTATATGGGCCTCTTGCAAAAACGAAGTAGTTACTTATTTTTTAATTTTTTTTTGTAATTAATTTTAATTTTAAATTATTTTTTTTTTATACAATATTATTATATATGTATTTAATTTACAATTAAAATTTTTTAATATTTTAATTATTTTGAGAAAAAAATTAAATTTTTTTTTTGTAATATGTAATAAATAAAAATTTTTAATTTTCTTAATTTCTAATTACGTATTTTTTTGTTTTATCATTATAAATTTTTAAAAAATTTATTTTTTTTTCTTTGTTTAGGTATTATATTAATTTTTTTTTTAAATTATACAAAAAAAATTAACACTTACAGTTGTGACACGTGTTTTTAATTTTTAGAGCGGTTTAACGAAATTTTCAAAATATTAAAATTTTAATTATTTCGACCCAGTGATCGCAGTCGACAGCGGTAAAATAATATTTATCCACCAGAATATTTTTTTTAGGACTGCGTGCGTCTGTGCGTTCTATTTTTTATTTTTTTTGGTTGCGAAATTTGAGCGTTAGCGACGTGTCACAAAAGTTTGATAACACACAAAAAAAAAAAAATAATTTTTTTAAATATTTTTTTTTTGTTTTTTAAACATCAGAGAAAAATACAGTATTTATTAAATTATTTTTTCATTTGTTTTGCATTTTTGAATTTAGTTTTTTTTTATATTATTTCAGCGCGCGGATCAAGCGAAGTTGTTCTGGCCATTATTCCAGGGCATTGTGAGCACCCGCTTCGTTTTTGCAAGAAGGTCGTAATCGTACTACGAACATGGGTGCACCACCGCATTGTAGCTCGCCAATATAGGACCATGTGCTCCCGCGAAGGGGGTACTCACAACGTCTGGTGTACTTGCTCCATCGGTGTGTGATGTGGAATCAGCATTGCTTCGTCCTTCCCCATTTGCTGATAATTCTGGTGGTTTGGTGTCCCGTTCGTCAATTACTAAATCTATTGGCATTTTCCCTTTTAAACATGAGATATATCGATGACAGAAATTATCGCATAATTCATGAACCTGAAAACAAAGTAAGCAAACAAAAAAAAAAAAATTATGTCATTTAATATGTTTAGGTAATATATTATTGTACATACACACAAAAGAGATGAAAACAAAATCATGACGAGGCATTATTTAAAATAATAATAATAATATGATCTGTCTGGTTGGAACAAAAACCGATGATAGCCAGGATAAAATACAAACACATAAAATTTATCCATGTTATGCATATAAAAATAAACCAATTTAAATATTTACATTAATTAATTCAAACTACATATATAATTGATTCTTGTCATAAAAATGTTACATTTCTTATAACAATAACAATAAAAAAAAAAAAAAAAACCAAAACTACAAAACTTAAAGAGAGTTGGAATAATTTTTATGTGCACATTTCGTTCGTGTTAATATTTTTAATACAGTTGAACGATATTCATAAATATTCATGCGATTCAATGTGTGCGATATTTTTCACGCAATTATAGCTTTTGTTATGTGATATCTATGAATGTGGTGTGTGGTAAATTAAATCAGCAGCAAAAATGAATGATAGGCAATATAAATCAAAGTTTAGACCACATCGTGACCGACTATGTGTTAAAACAGTTTTAACGACTTTGACTTTTGGTTCGAGTAAAATGCGTACACATATTTTGATTTTACTACACCATATATATTTTTGACCATTCATCCAGTTTCCGATTTTGTATTTTTTATTTTTTTTTACATATATAAATTTCCAATTACGAAAAGTACAAACAGAAACAAAAACAAAAAAAAATAAAGCAAAATTCCAATTGCTTAAATAAAATTGTCAACTTCTTCAAAATAATGACATCAACATGTTTATGTCTTATATGAACAACACAACAACAACAACCCACAAAACAAAAAATATAAGAATTTTATTATCTTGTCTCTCCTCTTATATTTGCTTGTTATTGTTGTAAATAAATATATGTATGTAAGAAGTGTATGTACTTGATTTTATATATGTGCAATTTTGCATCTCCAAAACGATATAATAGAAAAAAAATCTATACACCATTCTAAAGAAGCCCCCACGCCAAAATAAATCGACTCGTACAATATATGAGCAAAAAAAAATAAAAAAATCTTCATGTTTAAATCGATTTTCTTAATATATACTGACTGTACATACATATAACATACACTTATGTTGTATATTATCAGTTTTTTTTTGTTTCTTTGCTGTACTTTATAATTTATTGTTTAAAATAAATTTATTTAAATAAGACAACAACAATAAGTGATATTAAAATTAAGTGCGGCAAAACTAAAGTAATAGCACACAATATAATAATAATAATAACAATAATAGAATTATTAAGGAAATAAGAAGTGATAAAACTATTATTTTTCATGTATGAATTGTCAATTGTTTGGGAAAATGAATGTTTCACCTGATAATATGTATATACATATATTTGCATAAATGAAATAAGATTAAGGAAAGTTTATTTGACCTCCCTCTCGGAATCCGTTAAATAACAAACAAATTTCTTGTTGTATATCGTTATCAACAATTATAATCATTAACGAATTTTAACGTCTCTCCCTCCCTACGATTCGACCGACCAAATTATTTTGTATATTAGAATCCAACCAACCATTATTAATTTCATATAAAAAGCAATTAGTTCAATTTTGTTGTTGTTTACTTCATTAAAATTTACATAAAATTACATAAATAAAAATGGCTGTTTATGTATATACATACTCTACATAGGTATATACATATGACGAATGGATGATAAATAAAAAAAAAATAAAAAAATTTCATGGATGAAAACCGCGTGAATGATTATAATGATTATAAAAAATCCATCACACCGTCAAATACTTATTTATGGTAATATTGTATGTAGAGAAACCACTGAGAAATAACCAAAAAAAAATTTGTTAAGTTAAGATAACAATAGAATTTCATATGCTAATTATCACACAACGAAACTAAAAAAAAAACAACAAAAAAAAAATGAAAGACCAGGTCAAGTAAAGTAGAGGTGTGGTATATATGACTATTTTCGAACCATTAAAATATTTGCTTACGATAATAGGCTCTTATACAGCTGGGAGAGAGCGTATAAGGAGTATACACATCGGCATAATGGATTTTGTGTGATTTTTCAATGACTAGAGAGGTACTTAGTGTTATCGCTATATTTTTATCTAACTTTGGTATACTATAATGGGATTTGATGAATGATGGCTTTAGAAGGAACACAAAACAATAAATTTCTTTTTTGTTTTTATTCTAATAAATGAATTTAATTCTGGTTTTTATTAACAAGAAAACAATGTAAATATAGAGATTCATTGATGTATATCTTGGTTTTATGCTATACGCTCTGTGTATGCGTGGAGAGCTTGAAAAAACAAATTTGATTTGTAAGTTGAGGTTTTTTTTTTTGTTTGTAGTCTTTCTTAACGAACATTTTTTTTTTTCCTTGACGAATCGAGATAAGAAATTTAAAGTGTTATGTTCACTTGATTTTAGATTTTAAATTTTTTTTAAACCAATTGTATTGAAAATTGTAAAGCACAGGTATTAATGCAATATACAATATATGTATTCTGGAATGTATGCAACTTTAGTTAAATGTAGAAAAACACCTTAAATTAAATTGTATTATAGGGCTTCAATAAGAAAGAACGAAGTTATGGAAATGTTCCGAGTATTGAACGGGGAACAAACATTAATTAAACAAAGGAATAAACTTAAATTAAATTTCCAATTCTGATTTAAAATTGAATCGAAATTTGATTAAATAGTGCAAAAATTTTGAATATAAACAACAAATGGTATAAAATACGAAATTCAATTAGTTTTACCAAAATTTAGCGTTTGAAAACGAAAATGTTTTTCAAAATTTGAATTATGTAACCGTCTAAGCAATTTACAAAATTTGATATTTTGTACTCAAAAGTTAAGCCCTTCTACTTAATTTGAAACGGCTGTTGTCCTGTACATGTCGGCTTCGATATGACACACTTGCTGCCTATACTGAAAAAATGATTTCTAGCGGTTTGCGTTGTTCAACAACATGCGACCAGTGAAGTAATATTTTGTGACAGGACAGTATTTCCAAAATTTTTAATTTCAATCTAATTTTGAATTATAGATCCGGAACGTATTTAAATGTTTTTCGATTTCGATAAATGTATTTTGGATTTTTTTTTAAATTTTACCTGTATTCAGAATTTTAAAAATAGCTTCCAGTTGTAAAAAAAAAGTCAAGCCGTTGAAAGCTTTCAATTACTTATTAAAACAATTTATAAATCGATATGACCGGTGAAAAGTTGTAAACACATATTATTTAACACATTTTACGAAAGTGTACAGTTGTTTAACAGAATAATTGAAAAAAAAAATTAACAGATGAGGAATAAGATCCTAGCCTTAATAACATGAATCTCAGAGATTTTTTTCGCACAGATACCATATATGAATGTAAAGAGGAAGAAGCTTTCTGAATCTGCACGTATTATTTCGTAATTTAGGGTTGATGATCGATTATAGATGGTAATATGATTATATATGGATCGATTAAATATGTTTCCATAATTTAGGGTTGCGCTATAAGAGATGGAGAAACCGCTAATATTTTAAGAGCGCTTTAGTTAGCGCTATTAGAGTATATTCATAAACATCTTCCGAATCTTGTACGGTTTCTGTATGAGCCAATTACTCCAAGATCACAGCCTAATGGCGGAGTGGCTTGTGCATAGTAAAGAAGGAGTTGCCAATATCAGATATTACCACCCATACTAAAATGGTAACTCTGGAGCTACCTGATAAATCATGGCTACCTTATTACTAAATTCAGATTATTATTTCATTATTATTCTCAATTTCGTACTCTGAGATTGGGGTTAATTAGCAAAGTGTAGAATCATGGTTTTCCATATATTCAATCATTCTGGTAATACAGCGATAAATATTCGTAAAGAACACGTAATCTCGTTTAAAATTTATGAATTAGGACAAAAATTATGTCTATACTATTAAAACTAAAAGTATACTGTATTGTCACCCTGTGTCCGAATGTTATGTTCGTAAACAGGTATCACCTAACGGTACTTTGTAGAAAGAAAAAAAAATCATTTAAGAAAATTTGGAGTAATTTAGTTAAACATTCGTATAAGGACAGCTAACAAAAACATGTTTTTACGCACTTAATAAATATATATTTGTTTTAATTTTTTGATATTTGATCTTATTCAGTAAGTATATTACGATGCTTATAAAATAGAATTTTATTACAATTATTATTTATTGAAATAATATTTTATTAAAGTGATGCCAAAGGGAAAGTTCTTAAATGCTGAAGAAAAATCTCCATCACTATTTATAAAGAACAAGGATTTGCTATACGTCAAATTGGTACTAAAATTGGTATATCATCACGGTGGTCCACAACTTCCTAAAAAAAAGCTCGAAGTTATGGTCTTTAAAAGAAAACAAAAGTAGATAGTAAGTTATTCAAATCTCAAATTGATAAAATAAGAAAGGAAGCAACCCGTAGCAAGTTAACCGCCAATCAAATTAAAGCAAAATTGGGCTTACCTGTTACAAAACAACATATTGCTTGAGTGTTAAGAACAACAAAAAATATTAAATGGTCGAAATTGCAAAGTAAGCCTAATTTATTCTATGAACATATTGAAAATAGGCTACTGTTCGCCAAGCGACACACGCATGGGAAAGATGATGGCAAAATGTGATTTTCTCAAATGAGAAAAAATTCAATCTGGACGGCCCAGGTTGTTACTCTTGCTACTGGCACGATATCCGTGATAAAAATATATTCAGGTCTAAAAGAAATTTCGGCGGAGGCACGTTAATGGAGTGGGGAGCTTTTTACTATGGCGGAAAGCTACCAATTTGGTTTATTATTTATTTTTATTTATTTATTTAATTTTATAATCTTATAAATTTGGTACAAACATGCACACTCTATTTTGAGCTTGGGCTCATTACAATAAAGCAGACAGTGACAGGTGGTAAACACAACCAAATAAACAAAATGTTGTATAATAGTTCGACATCCAGCTACATATATGGCTACCGCTATTCAAACACATAGAAAGATTTATTAGAAGACGTTTTGATAATTTTTCTTGACGACAACAACGACATTGATTTTATTTTCCAACAAGACAATGCTTTCATCCATGTATCAAAGCAATCAATGGAGTGGTTTAGTCAAAAACAAATAAATGTTCTTGATTGGCCTGCATGTAGTCCCGATTATAATCCGATGGACAATTTATGAGACATACTTGCAGCGAAGGTTTATGCGAATGGTCGGCAGTTTAAAACGGTCACTGAACTAAAGCAGTACATTAAGGGCTGTTGGGGAGAAATTGAGACAGAAACTTTAAAATACTTGTCAAATTCAATGCCAGAGCGCATACTATATTTGAAATCATTAAACAACAAGGGCGGCATACGAAATACTAATTTAAAATTTTCTTTATTATTATGTAGATATTTTTAGATAAATGTAAAGTGTTCCTATACGAATATTTAAGCAATTTTGAGTATTTTTTTAAATTGGATTAATATTAGAAATATCTTAATTTTTTGCTTTGATGAAATACCAATTATATTTATTGTAATTCTTTACTGTTTATGAAATAAATAATTTTATTTTAAAACAATCATAGGGATCTGCTTATTTTATTATTTAATAAAATATCAATTGTTTTTCTAATACGAATATTTATCACTGTATTTGAAAATTTGTCATCAAAGCCCAATTCTAAATTATGGAATAACACGTACAGATTTGAAAAGACTACAGTGTCATCTGTCTATCCTACATGCGGTCTAAGCGAACAAATCTTTGTGGTTGGTCAGAACCAAACCCTAATTTATCGAAAAACATATATAGAGTTGGAGAGGTTAAAGTGCCTTCTCTGTCTGTCCTATATAGCATCTATGCAAGCTAATTCTGAGATAAGTGTTATTTAGCAATGTGTAGAATAATGATTTGTCATCTGAACCCAACCCTAAATTATGCCTCTTTCCATGTTATTTAGCGTAGCCTAGGATCTTATTCCTCATACCTTAATTTTTTTCTTGTACTACACTGTTAAACAATTGTACACTTTTGTAAATGCGGTAAAAACTTCAACCGGTATCGGTATCGAATTCAAATTTTTGGTTCTGATTTTTCCTGAATTTCTGAATATATTGACGATACCGAAGAAATCTAAATAAAAATACTTAAGGCGAGAATTTTACCGAAAGCACAAGTATTTTAGTTTTAATTTCATTTTTAGGTTTATGTAAAAATGGGGAAAAAATCGAATATCGTACCGTAATTAAATTCTTGCATTTGAAAGGCAAGATGCGGGTGATTTTTGAGAATTATTTTCATCAACTATTGATGATAATAACATAAAATTTTATCACTCTATAACATTTTTTCCACTCTATAACCTTGGCATGAAGTCAGGCAGATTAATCCGATCATACCTTTGAGGTAAATTTTCCAGAGAATAGTGATTTAAAATTATTTCACATATTATAAAATTTGAGTAATTTTCAAATTTTGATTCAACCTCAATATTTTTAAATTTAAATTAATCCAATATCGAATTTTATTCAAATTAAAAAAGAAAAACAACAAAAATATTTAGAATACGTGAGGATCTCTTAAAAATAACGTTTATTTACGACATCATTTAACGCATTATTAAATACAAAAGAACGAAGGTATGGAAATCTTCCGAGTATTGAACGGTGGTAAAGATTATTTGTCTCATAACGTAAAAAAAAATCGAATTTTAAATATAAAATTAACTGTCATAAATTAAAATTTTATAACAAAGGAACAAAATTGAATTAAATTTTCCAATTCTGATTTAAAATTGAATCGAAATTTGATTAAATAGAGCAACAATTTTGAATATAAACCACAAATGGCATAGAATTCGAATTTCAATTAGTTTTACGTCTAAGCTATTTACAAAATTTGATATTTTATACTCAAAAGATATTAAAACCCTCCTACTTAATTTGAAACGGCTATTGTGAGATGTTTCTTCTACATGTCAGCTTCGATGTGTCACACTTGATGCCTATACTGAAAAAAATGATTTCTAGCTTTTTGCCCTGTTCAACAATATGCGAGCAGTAAAGGAACATTTTGTGACACGACAGTATTTACAAAATCTTTAATTTTTATCTAATTTTGAATTAAAGAATCCTTAGTTCAAATGTTTTTCGATTTTTTTTAAATTTTAGCTTTATTCAGAATTTTAAAAATAGCTTGCAGTTGTAAAAAAAAGTCAAGCCGTTGAAAGTTTTCAATTACTTATTGAAACAATTCTTAATTTTGAGAACAGACTGGCAAATTTACAGAATTCACAAAATTCACCGGTTAGAAGTTTTAACGCATTTTTATAACTTATATTATTTAATACATTTTACGAAAGTGTACATTTGTTTAAAAGTGTAATTGAAGAAAAAAATAACAAATGAGGAATAAGATTCTAGCCCAAATAACATGAATCTCAGAACTTTTATTGTATAATGTAAAGAAGTTGGGCACTGAAATTTAGGGTTGGGCTCTGATGACAAATTTTCAAATATTATCAAAATGATCGATTATATGTGGTCAACAATGATTCTACATTTTGCTAAATAACACCAATCCCGGAAGGCAACACTTTAGGCATTGCAAATCTGTGCACGTTATTGAACAATTTAGGATTGGGCTATGAGGGGTTAAGAATCCGCTAATATTTTAAGAGCGATATAGTAAACTGTAGTGCTGTTAGAGTGTATTCATAAACATCTTCCGAATCTTGTACGGTTTCTGTACGAGCCAATCTCTCCAAGATCACAGCCTAATCGTGGCGAAGCGGTTTGCGCATAGTAAAGAAGGAGTTGCCAATATCAGGTATGGCCACCCATACTAGAATGGCAACTCTGAAGCTAGCTGATAAATCATGGCTACCTTATTACTAAATTTAGATTATCATTTTGTACGAGTTTAAAATTTGTATCATTTTATGTTGTGCACAAACAGTTAAAATAAACAACGCGGAGTTAATAAATAAATTTGAGCAAATGGAGAAGTTAATCGCGCAGCTGAACAATGAAGTTGTCATGTTAAAAAAAGAAAACATTATGCTAAAGGAAACAGTAAATAAAAATAAAAACGCAGGAAACTCAGCATTAATGAACAACCAATTTTAAGTACTCAGAGAACAAGACGAATATCACACTGATGAAGATGACCATGAAAGCGAAACTAATTGGAGACTACAGAAATCCAAGAGAGCAAATAAGAAAATAAGGAAAGAAACCAACTCAAGAAACAGGTCCCACCCCCGATTAATATACTAGGAATAACAAATTACGGTATTATTCAGAAATGGATGAAAGAATTATTACAAAATGACTACAAAGTAATATCGCTCAGTAATAATATTTGGAAAATAAATACAACAGAGCCTGAAGACTATAAAGCTCTAGCTAACAAATTAAATGTTGATGGTCACCAGTGGTACACTTACGAGGATAAAAATGATCGTTCAATTAAAGTAATGGCAAGAGGTATACACCCAATTTGTTCAAAAGAGGAAATCATTGAGGACCTGAAAAACAGAGGCCTGAAAATAGTTGATGCAGTTAACATCATCAGAAAAGAGAGACGAGAAAACAGGGAGGGAAATGTTGAAAGCACTAGAAGAGGTCTCCAACTTTTCATGTTAACCTTCGACAACCAAGAAAAAATCGGAAATATTTATAATATTAAGGCTATCCTTAACTTCAGAGTTAAAATAGAAACACCGAGAAAGGTCACTCGACAAATTCCGCAATGTAAAAACTGCCATCGAGAAGCAAGATGTGTTAAATGTACAGGAAAACATGCAGGAAATGTCTGCACCATTTCCCGAAATACAACACCGAAGTGTATCAACTGTAATGACCAGTATCCAGCAAGTTGCAGTAGAACTGCAAAAACTGAGAGATAAAATACGTAAACCAGTTACATCAAAAAATTTACAAACTATCAAAAAAAAAAACACGGAGCCAAAATCGTTGACTCCTAATGTTAACTTGTTGTTGAAAACGTTAATTATGCTGAAATAGTTCAGCAAACAAAAACAGACGGATCTCGTTATACAGGACATACTGAGAAATCTAGAGAACCTCAACAAAAGACTTACTTCGCAGGAAATGAGCCTGCAGAACGCACTAGAAGGAATGAAATCACAAAATAAGAGTAGAAGAAAACCTTGATCGAGTTTATCAAAATATAAATTATATAAAATCGAGTTATAAACCAAAGAAATTAATAAAACGCTACGAATTGTAACCTGGAATGCAAATGGGCTATTGCATCACATTCAAGAACTAGATATATGTCTTATATCAGAAACCCATTTCACCAAAACTTCATTCTGTAAAATAAAAGGATATAATTGCTACCATGCATTACATACAGAGAACAAAGCTAGAGGTGGATCAGCTATCCTCATAAAAGATTATATAAAGCATAACAAAGAACTTAAAGTTGAGAAGCTTTCCATGCAAGTCACAACAATCAAAATACAATTAAATAATACTAAAACCTGCAGTATCTCAGCAATCTATTGCCCCCCAAGATACAATCTCAAACAAGTAGATTATACTAATCTTCTCAAAACACTAGGAAGTGTCTTTTTAATTGGAGGTGACTGTAATGCAAAAAATACCTATTGGGGATCACGGTTAACGACCGCTAAAGGAAAAGAACTGTTCGCAGCAGGCAAACAACTAAAATGCGATTTTCACTCTGGCGGTACACCAACCTATTGGCCCTCGGATATCGAGAACAGTGAAAGTCTATCATCAGATCATTCACCAGTAATTATGATACTTAGCCAAACAATTATTATGAAAGAGAGCAACCCGAAATTAATGAGCTTCAAAACCAATTGGGATCTCTTCCAAACACACGGTTAACAGAAAGAATTAATCTGCAGAACCCAATACAGGGACCAGTCCAAATAGAAGACGAACTAGATAAGCTCATCCATAATATCCAAAGTGCTGCGTGGGAAAGCACTCCTAATAACAATCAGGAAATATAGCGCAATGTTAGCTATCCAGAGGAAGTGAGGGAACTTCTTAAAAATAAAAGAAAAGCACGGAAGAATTGGCAAAAACGTCAAAACCCGGAAAATAAGACATTAAAAATCAGCCAGTTAATAAATAACTCTGCACTCTAACTGGGCAAAAAGATACTGATTATTCATTATGGAAAGCAACAAAGAATCTTAAAAGTTTTTTTTTACTTTATTAATTTTACTAATATACTTCTCGTGTTAATCGAAACACAATTTAAATGGTCTAACCACCGGTAGCATATTAGATATTACATGATTTAATTAATATTCAACAAAAAATTAATAAAGTAAAAATTAGCGTCCACAGAAATAGAGCTGTGTGAATATTGTGAAGAAGAAAAATTGTAAGAGAATTCATCTGTATTAGTTATGATTCGCTAATACTTAAACGCACAGCACATTCTGTATATATAGAATGTAAATTGTGGTATAATCAGTCCAGTCGCCGCGGCCTGATGAGAAGATTGATTTTTTCATAATTATAAGCTCATCAGTTCGAAACTGGATTGAATTCTCTTACAATCTTCGGAACATACTCGTATTAAAATCATATAATCTTAAAAGACCCAAACTTCAGGTTCCTCCAATTAAAAATAAAGAAAATTGGGCTCGAAATGCTAAACAAAAAGCAGATTGGTTTGCAATTCACCTTGAAGAAACATTCCAACCTTACCCAAAACAAACGGAAGAGGAAAATATTACCCCGATAAATAAACAGGATGAAATAAAAATTACACAGTTTAGAAAACCTTCTACGATAGAACAAGTACATCGAATTACCTACTGATGTAATCGAGAAATCATTAGAAAGCAAACAAATATGCTCAACTATAATCCTTGATGTAGCGCAATCATTTGACAAAGTATGGCACCAGGGGTTAGAATTCAAACTTCACCGAGATCTTCGGGAGCAATTTTTTCAAATTCTAAAATCATGCATAATACTCCCAACTAAAAAGGATAACAGCAGGAGTTCCTCAAGGAAGTGTTCTTGGGCCAATTCTTTATCTCCTGCATATTAGAGATATACCAATTACAGAAGCAACAATGGCGACTTTTGCCGATGACACGGCCAGACTTGCAACAGCAAAAAACATCAATGACTCCACTAGTAAATTACAGAAGGCTATACTAACCTGATATGTAATTGGACAAAGAAATGGCGAATTAAATCAAATGAAGCAAAATCAATCCAAGTATACTTAACAAATCTAAAAGTTAATCATATACCAATAATGATAAACTCGATAGTAGTACCGCATGCGAACACTGCTAAATATCTTGGCATGACTTTGGATGCTAAACTTAGATGGAAGGAACACATAAAAAAGATGAGAGAAGAACTAAACATAAAATTTAGAAAAATGCATTGGTTCCTAGGGAGACAATCTGAACTGGCGATTCATAACAAACTGCTGTTATACAAGCTAATTCTGAAACCTGTATGGACAAATGGTAGTAACTTTGGGGTTGTGCCAAGAGGACAAAAATATCAAAATCATACAAACAGCTCAAAATAAAATCCTGCGATGTAGTGTAAATACACCGTGGTACATTCGAAACCACAATCTCCATCGAGATTGTCGCGGATGAAATCAAGAATCATGCAACAAAACACCTACAACGTCTGCACCACGCTGTATGCTGAATACCACACCAACAAGAAGACTGAAAAGAACCAAACCTTTGGACTTATCGCGACCAGGAGGTCAGTAGACTTACCGTCATCCAATCATTCTGGTAATTTGTCATCAAAGCCCAACCCTAAATTATGGAATAACACGTACAGATTTGGAAAGACTACAGTGGCATCTGACTATCCTACATGGTGTCTAAATCTTTGTAATTGGTGTTATTTAGCAAAATGTAAAATCACTGTCGAAATTTGTCGTCAGGACCAAACCCTAAATTATCGAATAACATATTTAGAGTTGGAGAGCTTAAAGTTCTTCTCTGTCTGTCCTGTATCTCTATGAGATAAGTGTTATTTAGCAATATGGTTTGGCATCAAAGCACAACCCTAAATTATTCTACGTGGTAGTTGTACGAAAAAATCTCTGACATCCGTCAAAATTCGTCTGCCATATACTTGGCAAATTTTGAATTTTTTTGATAGTATTAAAATTTGTTGCATAACTTAAGAATTTTTTTTAATTTTTAACGGTTTTTAGATTTAATTTTTAGGTGTATGTAAAAATGAGGAAAAATGTGATTAAATTCTTACATTTGAAAGGCAAATTAAAATCGAGATAGATGGCGATAAAAGATGCGACTGGTTTTTGAGAATTATTTTCATCAACTATTTGCATAATTTGTGGAAAATAGCAGCGTTTTGATAAGATGATAATAACATAAAATTTTGTCACTCTAATATTTTTTAAACCCCGATCATATACCTTTGCGGTAAGTTTGCCGAGAGGGTGATTTAAATTTATTTTCATACAATAAAAATTTTGAGTAATTTTCAAATTTTGATTCAACCGAAATATTTTTTAAATTTAAAATACGTGATGATCTCTTAAAAATAAAGTTTAGTTACGACATCATTTTAAAATTGGAAACAACTTCATAAACTTGCTTTTGAGTATTTTCGAAGTGGGAAGTTGGGATTACACATTATCAAACTAAAATTCTCTACGCACTATAAAGCGACTTAAGCTTAGATTAGAATGTTCCAAAAATTGTCCATTCTGGTGGTTTCTCAAAGAGAAACTAACAAAAATTTTAGTCAGCTTTTTACTAACTAAATAATATTAAGCTAAAGGCTACCATAATAAAATTATTACGAAAAACTCATAAAATAAATTGAGCGGCAAATTAACTTTGAAGCTGAAATCAAGTGGTTAAATCATTTCTATGAATTACGAAAAACTTCTGCGGTAAGTTATAACTCTAAGCTAAAAGCGGTTTTAATGAATGTTTTAGCCCAAATTACTTATGCTTTTATAGTAACCTTTATTCTTTACTTAAAATAAAAATGCAAGAAGCTCTTAGAATATGATAGTCCACCAAAATTAATTGATATTGCAGTATGCAACAAATTTTTGGTTTAAATTGTAAGCACATTTAAACACACGCATATGAACAACAAAAAGAATGGCGAAGTTCGAACTATAAGTCTAACTTGATTTTCCGAAGTGTTGTTTCTCGGGTAGCTGACCCGAATATAAGTTCTCGATTTTGTACAATTTGTCATTGGATTTTACATTTGTGAATCAACTCCATGTCATGTTTGTTGAAAATATTGATTAGCTTATTAGTAATGGATGAGTAGAAAGTTACCGTAACGCATTTTGTTCTACTTTGTTCAATTCAATTAAATACGAGGGTGGATTGATAAGTCTTTAGAATAGCGCCATCTATGTGTCATAATAACAATTTCTTTTGTTTGTTGTGAAGTATGTTCTTTTAAACGAAAGCTGTCAAATTTTTATGACATTTGATAGTATCTTAGTAAGAGTCGTTTCTGTTAAGTCACTTCTGATTTTTTAATAAATATGGAAAAAAGACAAACACAGCACCATATTCACCTAATCTAGACCCTTGTGACTTTTTTCTATTGCCAAACAGAAAGATATGGCTCGGTGGAAAGAGATTTAGGTCAAATTATGAAGTAATAGCTGAAATGAACGCTTATTTTAAGGAGTTTGATAAATCATATTTTAAAGAAGGTTTAATGAAATTGGAAGAACGCTGGAATAAGTTATCGAGCTAAAAGTGAAGTTTACTTAAAAAATTATGTTTACTGTTTCATTCTAAAGACCTAACACCCACCCTCGTAAAGTGTTTAGGGGTCATCCATGAACTATGTCAGTATGTCACACTCTTAAGAGCGGGGATGCTATTTGCTGACTTGATGATTTGTAATGGTTTAAAACGTTTTTAAAAATACTACAAGTATGTCCAAATTAGGAGGGGAAGGGGTTCTATTGGTTTATATTGGGGTATATTGCTTTGTACGATTTGCGAGGAAGGAAATAAGTGGAGAAATTAGTTATCAGATTTTGGTTTAGCCCTAAATGAATTTCTTGTATCCTTTTTTACTCAATCTGAGCTATAATTGATCAATTTTAGTATCCGTAATTTAATCCACACTTATTATTTGTCAAAGTCAATTTAGGTTGTGCAAGAATAAACGAATCTGAAGTGACTTTTCAGGAGAGATCCAATTCTGAATAATTTTCCATTAGTACTATAATGTAGTAGTTACAGTGGTAAGACCTTTACTCTCGTTTTATAGCATTTTTTAGTACTCTATGCTTGTTTGACAGTGTAATCTATAACAAATCCATTTAGGATAAGTGTAATCTACATATAACAAATTATACCCCTAAGGGTTTAATTTAAAACAAAGCTAAAGTCAAAGTATGAACTTGGCTAAAACTGAATTTGGTGTTTGGTTTAAGCACGAAAAGGAAAAGAATTGCAATATGTGTATTATGATGACTGTAGTAATTTAGATTGACAGAATATAATGTCTATAGAAAAAGTCTTAGTCACATTAAGGAATCAAAATTTATTAAATTAAACTAGGCGACAATTACCGAATGTACCAAATTAATTATTGAAGTTCCATAACAAAAAAATGATTGAAACATATCTAGAGAACAGATTATCAAGCTTATCAGAGAGTTTGTACGGTAAATTAAGTTATGGTCTAATATTCTCTAAAACTGAGTAAACATGATAGATGAGACTTTTTGGGATACCATCGTATTCCCGAACATAAAAATCCCCACAAAAAATACCGAAAAATACAAAGTAAACTATGTCATCTTTGCGCAAGGGGTTCCATGTTAAGCAGCTTTGAGGAATTCTCTATTTTCATAATTTGTAAGAATGTTGGAGGAGTGGGGCCCCGTAACGAATTTAAGAGGTTTCTCGTTTTATTTATCAAGTAAAGAAAAATTTGCACAACTATTAGTGGACATGGGAAAACGTTTTCGCAACAAGATTTTGTACAACAAAAATGATATGGGATGAACAATAAAAGGTTCAAATATGATGTGATGCGAGTCTCAATATATTTTAGGTGGAGATTAACATATTTAGGATACTGTACTAAACCTCAAATCAATTTAACCTGAATAATCTCCACCCAGATCATTCAAGTTCGACTTTCGATTAGTTGCTTATAAGCTCTACATACCGTAACAGTAATAATTTATTTAAGCTACTGGGGTATTTGTTCAATAATAAAATTCAAAATATGACCTAATCATGTAGTCTGATCTATACAAACAAATAATTTCAACAAAGCAGAATATTTAGTATGAGTCACCACTGTGATTGAAAGCCCGAACCACTCCAAAATCTTTAACATGAAACCATAACTATAAATAAGCCAACGGAAATATAAATTTAGGCCAATTCATAAATTGCTTTATCCTTAAAATTCGATCTTAAGCTAAGTATGCTGCTCAAGCTAAACTAAGTACGACCAAAATTAAAATCTCAATACACCTACTTAGAAAACAAGACTTTAGATTTGAAATTTCTAAAATGCCTCAAGTATTGTGCACAATTTTTACTTAATTGATGACTTAAGCTTTTTTAGCTTAGAAATGCAATAAGCTTAATTATAAGCTTTATTTTGTAAAGGAACAACTATTCAGATATAGGTCAAATCTTTAAAGGTATAAGCACTTTTAGGGTTATTTAATTGTTTTGAATTTCGACCAAAGTTGATCTTAAAATTTAAGTTTCGAAGTTAAATCTAAAATTGTAATCGTTCGAGTTGACTTGCCTAAGAATTTTAGATTAACAAGCAAGACTAAATAAATCCTAAAATTTAGAACAATTCCAGGTTTTATTTAAAACTTTAATTTCGACTAAAGCTTGTAGTTTACAATTTGTTGTAGTTTGGTTTAAGCGATCCTTTGACCTTTTAAGCGTATTATATTCATATTTCAAAGTAATTAATCTACAAAATTTAAAACATTGACTTATTTTACGAGTGTGCAATTAATTATGTGTAAATCAATTATTTTAATAGGGGTCACCATTATGGTGACCCCGTGGCGCTACGAACAAACTTATTGAAATGCCGCGGTGATAAGGTTCAGTATTGCCTTGCTTCATGCTCATTGAAAAAACTAAAGCTTAAAACCAAGCTTTTAAGTTTTATAGGGTATACATCAAATTTAAATATCCGCCAAATCATGTTATGTAAACTGAATTATATATGAATAAAAACAAATACAACCCCTGCCCGCTACAATTATATTATTTTAATATTCATTTTTTATGCACATAACTACTCTTTAAAACCATAAATTATTAACTTCAAAATATCGCAACCAAACAACACAAAAAAAAAACTATAACGAACGAAACGAACGAAAAAAAATTTGTCAAAATAGATTTTTGTTACTTGTCGCATAAATTCAACACAAACACACAAATGCCCATAATATTTTATGCGCATAAAAAATCTCATTTTAATTTACATATATACATACAACACGGACCAACAACATAACAAACAAAAAATCATAAATTTTTTGTTTTTGTATTTTTTCTGTTTTGTTATGCACAAATGAATGAATAGAAATGCACAACATAAAATGTCTATTGAAATTATTTTTGGGTTTTTGGAAATTGCATACACTATAATAAGTATATAGAGAGTGCCTGGTGCTATGGGCAAATTGCATGCTGCTGTTTTTATTTTATTTTGGTATGCATTTTAAATTTAACTCTATGTGTGCAGACATAACACACATAACGCATGCATCATACGTTGTACAACCAAAAAAAAAAAAAAACCTTTTGAGGTTGAAAGATAATCATCATATTCATCAAATAATTTATATAATTTAATATGTAAGATGGTAGTTAGAGGTTTAGGTATCAAGAAAAACCGCAGACAAATTGACATTGTATCTAAATATTTCATTGAGTTAATTTTTTTTTAGGTAACAATATCTCAACATACAGACTCGACACAAAAAACAACTATCCCACATATTTGTATCTAGTTTTGTTTTTTGTATGTATATGGAAAACTTGAAAAATTTGCATTTTTGTATTGAGTACCAAACCCAATTTTGTGTACAATTGATTGCGATCAAACCACGTGTACTTTATATATAGGTTTAAGCAAATATCTGTGCTGTATATAATAGTCGTAGATACGAGTAGATTAAAAAGAAATATTTTTCTAAGCTTCACACAACAATTATTCCACACGGATTATGACAAAGAGATGAAATAAGAAGAACAAAAATTCTTTAAAAAGATCAAAACCAAACCAAATGAATAATGAAAATCATTTGATTTATTCAATTTTTTGGTTTCTTTCAATTCCTCTCCTTATGTGAACCGGTTTGTCACGGTTGATTGTAAGATGTTGTTTCTTATTTTATTTCTTCTGTATACATACATACATATTATTCAGATGAAGATCACCATTAGTTCTTCGCTGTCGACATCATATGATCATGATCAGCAGAGTAACATATTTAGGTGATATTATATTATTATGACAAGACTAGACTAGATGAAAACAAAAACCAAAAAAAATATTAAAACAAGTTTATCTCTCGTAAAATAGACCGCCATATTTTCAAAATATTGCTTGTGGTGGGGCTTGTGTGGTTCGTGCATCACAAAGTAGGTACGCAATATTTTAAAGATTATTGTTATTGGCGAAGAAAACAACAAATTATGCTAATATTTCATAATATATATTTATAATGAATTAATATATGCAAAAAAGGGCAAAAGGAACAATACAAAAATATAACGGGGGTATATAAATAAAATGGATAATGGCGTCGTCGTCTGAAGACAAAAATATCCACAAAAAACCTTTTAATAAAGTTTAAGAAATAAAAAGTCATATCCCATCATCATCATCATCATCATCATCATCATCATCTTTTTGCGCTACAAACAATAATAATACAATTTTTTTATTTTATTTAGTTTTTGATTCTCATAAATAAAACATTCATGGAAAATTATGAATTTATTGTTCACGACGACGACGACAACGACGAAGACGACGACGGTAACAAAAGTAAAATTATTATTATTGTTAAACAAAACTTTAAAAATAATAACATAATTATTAGTACATTTATTTGTAGTACCAACACAGATATGCAGACATAAAGGGGATCGAGCTCGCGCTATATGAAGACAGCTGAAGATCGTTTATGGATCCCCATATCCCAATCTAATTATTAATCCAATTTTATACATATAGACAGATCTGTGCGAGATGCCCGCACCAAAACATAAAAAAAAAATAAACATCGCGTCTATACAAAACGGTAAAAAAATTATAATTTATGTAAATTTGGATGCTTTACAATAAAAATATTTTATTGCCTCGTTTTCATTTCTTTTGAAACCATACATTTTCTAAATACACATACAACACACATTTATTGTATAATTATATGCAAATTAATAACTTACCTTTTCTAACTCTAGGAGATGAAACCGAAGTACTTGGATTGCTTGAACCATCTGTAAATTAAGTAAAATGTAAAATTAATAATCAAACGTCTATCGATCGAAAGATTTATTTGGCTAATAAAAAATATTTTTTTTTTTTAAATTGCTTCCTTCTAGTTAATATTATAATAACGATCCGATCGCACGGTACCATAATAAGAAAAGCAAAAAATGTAAAATCTTTTATTTTTTATTACAAGTAACACGTTAAAGAAAAAAAAAAAAAAAAGAAATCCTAATTAATTTTTTTAAATTTAAATTTAAAAATCTGGAAACCATTGTTCCAACCATAAAAATAAAATACAAAAAAAACAAAAAAAACTAAGATATATATGTGGGTGGCTTCTTTATAAGTTTGATGCGCGCGATGATCAACATCATCACATCACTCGTCATGATCATCAACATCATTAACATTTACGGTCATTCGAACAGAATTTTGAAGGTTTTTTTATTGTGTTTTCGTCTTGTTGTATTTTTAAATTTAATCCATTTGACGAAAACAAAAAAAAAAAATTAAACAAATAATCTATATAGGCATTGGGTTGATACATAAGTTTCGAAAATATAGTACACATGAATTATAATTATACTTACTAATGAATCTACTTCGGGGTCTGCTACATAATATGGATGCTCTGCGCGAATCTGTAACATTAAAAAAAAAAAAAAATTAATTAATATTAATAACACCTGTCAAATGTATAAAAATCGGGCGGTTTAAAAACCCTGCATACATACAAACATAATACATATTAAAATACAAAACATATTTTATTATTTAAAAAAAATAAAAAAAAATAAAAAATCGATCATAAACATAAAATTGCGCATGTAAATGGTATCACAGCATGACGTCTACGACCCTGGCTGTGTTATACGTTGTTATTATATTATACAGTTTTTATTTTTATTTTATTTTTTTTTGTAAATTCCTCTCTCTCTATTTAATATATATATATTATTTACAATAAAAACAAAAAATATTATTATTAACAATCTTACATACAAAAAAAAAAAAAAATCTAATCATACGTGAAATAAAAAAAAAATAAATTAAAATTAATTAGATAGATCCATGGTACTTTAAACATACAAAACATACGATGAATAACAACACGCGCGCTCCCCCTCCTCTCAATGGGTTTGATGACAGGCGAGATTTTATGCACCCGAGAGAGATTTTGTTTGATTTAATTTGATTGTTTGTTTGATTTGGTGACAGTGCGGGAAAACGATAAGATGGAATCATTAATTTGACAGAAAAAGTGTGCCATTTATTATATTGAAAAAGTGTAAATAATTATTAAATTAGTATTTATTAAGGCAACACTAAATGCAGAAAAGTGTTAAAAATATACAAAAATTGTATTTAGGTGCACTTTTCAACACTTTTCATGTAATTATGGGCACTTTTTTACACTTTTTTAAGTAATCTAAGGATTTTAAAAGTGTACATTTTTGTTATTAATTTGTAGTGTTTATTAACACTTTTTAACACTTTTACTGAATATTGGTGTACTTTTTAACACTTTTGTACAAAACCTGATTGATACATATGTCTTTTGGCTTTATTATTTCTAGGTACTTTTCAAACCAATTTTTTACCACTTAATTACACTGTAGAGGTTAAGATCGGGTGCCATTTCAAGGTTTTTTTTCTAGTTGGCAGCAACAACGAAATCTCTAAAAAACAGTTTTATGCAAAATGTTTTCGGAATTATTTGTGAAAATATCACATCATTGGCTTGCATATTATGAGTCAGAAAATCTATGAAAAGCGGAATTTTGGTTATTTATCTTTTAAATAAATCTCCGTTCAAACATTCGATTAAGTCCGATTCCAAAATCAACTGCGGATTGTCATCCTAAATTTAGCTAAATTTCTGCGGGTAACTTTTGTTTTGCCGTCAATATCAATTTCATACAAGAAAATTTCGAAATTCGACCTAATGAAATTCGGTCTAAGTACAAAATGAAATTTCATACGGTGCAGTTATTTCTCACACAAATAATCCCAAACCTATTTCGCTGTATTTTAATTCTTATAAAAACTAGAAAATTTTTTCGATTTGACTCCGTTCATCTTTATAGAAAAGTAACGATTAAAACAAACTAAGAGAATCGACCCAAATTAAAAATTAAATCTTCACCTAACTGAATTCTAAAATAAAAGGAAATTTAACGTGAAAATTTGGTTTATTGCCCATTTTTAATGTTGAATTTCCTTTTGAAATGCGTCCTCAACTCAAATTTAATAAACCCTTGATGATGCCTTAATTTGATTTAATACTAGATCGAAAAGTCAATAGCACTTGTTCCAAAGTTCTCACAATCCTACAATAAATACACACACACATTCCAAAATTTGCTTTAAACCATTCTGTTTCGTGTTCCTTACAATAACATAGGCCTGCAAAAAACGTTACAATTTTTTTGTATTTAGTAAGGAAGTAATTTTTTGCGCTGGAAACGAATCTGGTCACAAAAGTGACAAAATGAGTATTTTTGGCACTTTCGCACTTGAAATAACTCATAACTAAAAAGAGATAGGACCAATTTGACAACAGGATTGTATTTTGTGTTCCAAAATCTACGGAAACCCATATACAGTTAAGTTCTCATTATGCAAAATCGAAGAATTTTATAAGCACGCATAACTTGTATTCCTTCTAATTTTATAACTAAATGATCTGCAGATTCTTATATTTCTAATACTTTTTGTAGTTGTAGACAAAAGTTGTAGAAATAAAATCCCGTTGTCAGATTTTCCCTAACTCGTTTTGGCCTTAAATTAGTACAAAAGTGCTATCTCGAAAAGCTGTGTTAAGATTCGGATTCAGCGTAAAAAATCACTTCGGATACGACTGTTCATTAAAACAAAAAAAATCCATGCAACCCTGTGTAATTCATCGATCAGTTAACATTCCTCTCTTGCTGAAAAGCTTTCTATTGTTGCCTTGATCTGCAGGAACAAACTATTACAACAGATATAGATAGAAACCTTCATTGGCATTTTGCTTGTAAATAAATGAACTAAACTTAAATATACGCTTAATATGAAGAGATATAATTGATTTAACAGGCAAATTAAGCCTTTAGAGGTCCATTCTGGTTAGTGCGAAAGAAAGTGTCAATAATTATTAAAATAGAATTTATAAGCACTTTTTAACACTTTTTTTTGTAAATTAGTGCACTTTTAGACACTTTCTTAAACATCTGTTGTTTTAAAGTATATAATTGGTGCCCGGTTACCCTTAGGCTAATAATTAAAACTTATTTACATAATATATGCACTTTTTAGCATTTTGCTTATAAATAAGTGTACTAAACTTAAGTACAGCCCCAATATGACCGTTCTAGTTAATTTTGAAAAAAGTGTCAATAATCATTCAAATATTATTTACAGACACTTTTTAACACTTTTGCTGTAAATTAGTGCACTTTTAGACACTTTCTTAAACATTGGTTATTTTAAAGTACGTATATAATTGGTGCACCTTTAGACTAAATTAATTAAAGCACATCTTAGCATTTTGCTTATAAAAAAATATCCTAATCTTAAGTACAGGCTTAATTGGAAGGGATAAAATTGATTTGGCAGACATAATATGTCTTTAAAGGTCTATAGTGATTGTTGTAGTAAAAAAGTGTAAATAATTATTAAAATATTATTTATTTACACTTTTTAACACTTTTACTATATACAAGTGCATTTTATACAATTTCGTATAAATTTGATGTTTTAAGTAGAATTGGTGCCCGATTACCTTTAGACGAAATTAACTAAAACGGATTTATTTGAATGCACTTTTTAGCACTTTTTAACACTTTCCTTTTAATTTCATATTTTAAAGTATGTAATTAGTGTTCGGGTACATTTAGACTAAAATTAAAACGTATTTAGTTAAATGCACTTCTTAGCATTTTGCTTATATATAAATGCATTAACACTTTTATTAGTGTGCTTTTTGTCATTTTTCTATAAATTTGATATTTTAAAGTGCTGCCAACAAGCAATTAACAATTTACTTCTAATTAAGTGTACTAAACTTAAGAACACGCCTAATATGAAGGGATAGGTCCATTTAGTGGCCCATTCTGGTAATTGTAGAAAAAAAAAGTGTTAATAATTATTAAAATGTTATTTTTTAACACTTTTTAACACTTTTACTCTAAATTAGTGCACTTTTTAACACTTTCATACAAATTGAAGATTTTAAAGTATTATCATTGGTGCTCGGCTACATTTAGATGTAAGCGTAATTTTTCAAACTTTCATAAATATTATTCCTAACTTACTCTGATGTTATTCGTTGCAAAAGTGGCACACTAATGTAAATCTTTTGAAAACGTTATACAAATTTTTTTATTTGCCAATTTTGATTATAAATTCTGTGTTTCTTTATAAACACACATACACACAAGTAACATATAAACAACAATAAAATTACAAATAAATTAAAACTATTTTGTTGTTGTTATTTTGTATTTTAAATCGAATTCCAAATAAAAAAAAATTAAATTTATTGTAAATTGGTTATAGAAAATGAAAGTAGAATTGGAAATAAGAACAACAACAATAATTTTTTTTAATTTGCCTATTTTACATTCAAATCTTGTTTAGTTTTTTTTTTTGGTTTGGTTTTCGGTTGGTCGATGGCTGCGCCGCGCCGCACACGATATCAAGATCATAAATAAATACATATATGAGTATGAATTTATATTATTTGAGACATTCAAAACTTCTAATAACCACCTACATATGTATTTATATAAAACGATATATTTGCGGTAGTTACCGTATGAAATTAAATTTATACGAAATTAACTATAATCATCATCTTGTACTCAAAAGTGCCGTATATAAAGTATATAACTTGAATTGCAACATTTATTATTATTATTATTGTATGTGTTGAGTTAATGCGCGATTTATTTCAATTAAAATTAACAATTTGATATGCCGCCATCTTCGTACACGTACATAGGTATATAAGGAATGTAATAAGCAAAGCGCCCTTTTTTGGTTCAAGGTTGTACCATTATACCTTGCTATCAATTTTTAGAGGGTGATTTGTTGCTTATAAATAATAATAATAATCATAATTATTTTTGATTTATACATAAATAATCTAAACTCTTAACTCAAGTATATATGACAACTGTCATAACCATGAGGATGAAAATCCAAAAAAAAAAACTTCTCAATCAATATTCAATTTATATTTTTTTGTTGGGTACCCCCAAATTACTATTATTGAGCAACAACAACAAAAAAAAGGCGGGTGATTATTGTTTTAATTTTATAGAGTGGATTTTATTTTTTTATTTTTTCACTCATTCTTTTATAATATATAATTTAAAATAAAGATTTTTAACGATTATAAAAATAATCATAAAATTTACTTTGCCACGCGCGTTCTTCTTTTACACAATTTTAAGGTTCTCCTCGATTTTTTTTGTTTTGTTTTTTGCAACTCAAATTGGATAATTTATAGGTTAGAAATAATCATAATAATAATAAAATTGTAGGGGTCTCATCATAAAGATTATAAAACAATTTTCGCCCCCAAAACAACAAAAAGGTCGAAATCACGAAGGAGAGATGGATCGAAAAATGATTTGTATCACTTACTCTTGACTTCCTAGAAAGGTGGCAAAACATAAATGTGAGATATATTAGATATATACAGTTAAAGGACACCAATATATTGAGACATTTTTTGGTGTACTTATATACTATAACATATTTTGAATTACATTCCGGTTCACTCGCCCTAAACGCACAATATATGTATATGTAATACAGACATGTTTATTTCTAAATCAAAAATTTTATTTATAAGAAGAAAAAATTGTATAAGGCGCCATTTTTCCGATCATTTATTTATAAAAAAGAAAAAAAAAAAAAAAAAAATTAAAAATTGATCAGACTCATACATATGGCTGTCAAAAATTTTAGAAAAAAAAAAAATGAGATCATTTGTTATGGTTTCTTCCGAAGTTTTTATAAACAAAAAAATTATAAATTCAATTATAAATAATGCGTACACACACACACGCATACACAATATTTTAAGGAAAAAATCTTTCATCGCACATCTCGAGAAAGTTGTATTTCTGTCATTGAATGCATTTTCACCAGACAGACTATATATACATACATATAATATATACAATGAGGAAGAAGAGCATTGATTTAGATGATCATTAATCTTAAAACATTGAAATCTGATCTAGTTTGGTATGTAACAAATTATTATTAATTTTTATTTTTCGAAACACACTGTACACAAAATAATTTGTTAAGAGTATAATGAAATAGAACAGACATCCCTTAAACAAAATATAAAAAAATATTAAGTTACCAGAAAAGGGTTCCGTTTTTTATTTTATTTTTAAGACGAATAAAATAACACAAAAATCCTTTTTTTTTTTGTATAACAATAACCCGGGGATAGGATTAACAAACTAAATTCATTTTGAGAAAATAGAATTTAAGAGAGACCCTAACTGTATTTACGTATACACATTGTTTTGTGTTAAGCGCAGGTAGACGCAACAAGGGGTCTTAAGTCCTTTCTTTTTATTTGTATATAAATGTTGTACGTTCCTTTCACTACATTGAGCTTCCAAACACAGGCAAGGGACGCTTAAATACATGTTTTTGTAGTTGTTGTTGTTGTTATTATTAAGATCCTCTTTTCCCAAAATAAAATATAAAAGAAAAACGTTTGTTTTCAAACAACAGTCGCGTGCAAAAAAATTAAACTACACATAAGAACAACAACAACTGGGGAATAAAAACTGCTGTGCAACTGGTAAAAGCGCATCAAAAACAATTTAAATAAAATTTCTATATAGTTTTTTTTTGGTTATAATACAAAAACTAATGCACAGCGGGCATGTTTGAATTAAATAAAAATAAAAAATAAAAATATTTTTAGTGTTCAGCTCGTTAGCCTTTTAGGTTCATTTTTGGTTGGAATGTTCGTTTCTGTATGTATATATATATATTGTTAAGGTTAATTAAAGGGGAAAGCAATTCGATATGTTGCAGCTCTAAACGGAGACGAAATTCTCGGGATTTGTATTGTTTAAAAATAAGTAGTCCATACACATATATAAATTAAGCCAAATTAAATCCATTTAAATTTTTTTTAAATAAAAATCCCACTATAAATTTCATTCCAATCTCATATCATTATAACTCTCTTTAGTCTTTGTTGTCATATACATATCTTCACATCACTTTAATAACAACAACAACAACAAAAATAAATTTTCACCATTCGAAATTTATTGTTGTTGGTGTATTTTTTTTTTTAATTTTCTTAATAAAAAAAATATGTATTTTTAAAATATTTATTTCTATTTTTAAGTTATTAATGATATGTGTAACATACAGTTAAGCAAAAAAAAAGAAAATGACGTCATTTTCATCTCACTGAATGTAAGAGATGCAATCGTATAAATAATAAAAATATATATATATAGAAAACAAAGAACATGATCAAGTTTAATGAACGGAATAATAATAATATTTTTAATAAATTTGGTTGTGGTTTTTGTGTATTTTTTGAGTCTCTTAATTAAATAAAATTTATAATAATTCTGACACATTTGTCACATCTGGCTGTCGTAATATGATAATATATATATTTTAAATTCTTAACTGGTCCTTTTTTTAGTGTTTTAGTGTATCTCTTGTGTCTTTTTAATTTGTTGTTGTGTTTAAAAATAAATCTCTTGGAAATGCATTTTTTGTTTTTTTTTTTTTTTTGTACCAAAACTCACACCAAACTTCATTTAATTCTATAAATGATATGGAAACATTTATTTCGAAAACATGATGTTCTCAACGAAGAAATTTAAGAACATTTTTTTCTTTATTGTTGTTGTAATTTAGTTAATTAGCCCGCCTAAATAAAATACAAAAATTAATTTTTCATTTAAAGTTAAAAATTATAATGAAAAACTAGTTTTTTGATAAAATAGAAAATTATAATCGAATTCTTGTTTTGTAAAGTTAAAAAAATAAAATTTTTTTTTTTTTTTTGCTTCCTCAAAATATAAATAAAACAAAACGTTCGAAACCGGTACCCAACACACAACATCTTATCTGTTTTTTATGCAAATAATTCGAGTATCTTCAACTTATTTTTTTTTGTATTTTATTTTATATTTATTTATTTGTTGTGTGTATATTCACTTCTTATCTGCGTTCACTCGATTTTTGTTGTTGTCCATATAGAAAATTATCTACTTAATTATTTTTAATTTTTTTGTACAACGAACAAAGTGATCTAAAGTCAACAATATTCATAAAAAAAAAAATGTAATTTGTGTGAGGTGATTAGGAGGTATATATACTCGTACATAATGGAATATTTGTAAAATGACGATGAAATACAATTATACTGCCCGCTAATATGAAATAAGCCAATAAATTATTGCACTTTTAAGTAGAATATATGCTAAATTTCTATTTTAAAATGTACAGACAATGGTTTGAGTGATTTTGTGCCGATATATCAAGAAAGTGTTAAAAAGTGCGATTACACTTTTTGATAAATATAGCATTTAACAATATTTGGAATGGTTTTAGAGTAACTATCAATTCTTTGAGTGATTTGACATCGATATGTAAATAAAGTGTTGAAAAGAGTTAGAAAAGTGATTAATTCAATAAATTGACACTTTTTAAAACTTTTATGACACTTTTGAAGTGTCCGCTAATATGAAATAAGCCAATAAATTATTGCACTTTTAAGTAGAATATATGCTAAATTTGTATTTTAAAATGTTCAGACAATTGTTTGAGTGATTTTGCGCCGATATATCAAGAAAGTGTTAAAAAGTGTTAAAAAAAATGATAATATTTTCAATAATAACACTTTTTAACACTTTTTAATAAATATAGCATTTAACAATATTTAGAATGGTTTTAGAGTAACTATCAATTCTTTGAGTGATTTGACATCGATATATAAATAAAGTGTTGAAAAGTGTTTGAAAAGTGGTTAATTCAATAAATTGACACTTTTCAAAACTTTTATGACACTTTTGAAGCGTCCGCTAATATGAAAAAAGCCAATAAATTATTGCACTTTTAAGTAGAATTTATATAGACAATTGTTTGAGTGATTTTGCGCCGATATATCAAGAAAGTGTTAAAAAGTGTAAAAAAATGATAATATTTTAAATAATGACACTTTTTAACACTTTTTGATAAATATAGCATTTAACAATATTTGGAATGGTTTTAGAGTAACTATCAATTCTTTGAGTGATTTGACATCGATATATAAATAAAGTGTTGAAAAGTGTGAGAAAAGTGATTAATTCAATAAATTGACACTTTTCAAAACTTTTATGACACTTTTGAAGTGTTCGCTAATATGAAATAAGCCAATAAATTATTGCACTTTTAAATAGAATATATGCTAAATTTGAATTTTAAAATGCACTCAAAAAAATATGCGGTGTTAATTTGTTTTTTATCCGAAAAAGTATTTTATTTTTGCCCAACCGAATAAAATTAAGCACGCATCAACGGATAAATATTTTAAACTATCCGAACAGATAAATTTTTAGAAAAACTTCTTTTGGATTTAATAAAATACACCTTTCGGTGTTTTCCTAATAAAATACACCTTTCGGTGTGTTTGTTTGTTTGTTTGTTTCTTGATTTATTTTTTACCGTCCTACCTTACGCCTGGAGTAGCCAAATCGAGGACGGGCGGCTACAGATCCGTCTTTGAAAACCACCTGCACATTGCATTGCGTCATGCCAACCCGAAGTGCTGACATGAAAGGTGGGTCGGCCCATGGATTCTGCACTCTCAACAGGGGGTCATAGATGTCTTCATCTTCATCATCGATCGCAATCAGATGATGAAAAATCCCTTTTGCATCCCGCCCCTATAGGGATTCGAACCCGGTACCTCCCGATCCAACCGCCGCAGCTTTAACCACTGCGCCGTTTCCTCGGTCTTTCGGTGTGTTCCTAAACATGAATGTTCCTGTTTGGTTTTTATGCGGTGTAAAAGTTTTTATCCAAATGTATTTTATGTCACTTTTATTCAAATATCCGATTGGATTCAAATTTTAATTATCCGATCGGTGGGACACTATGTAACACCGATTCGGTGTTGTGGTGACCCTTTATTTTTTTGTGTGTGTACAGACAATTGTTTGAGTGATTTTGCGCCGATATATCAAGAAAGTGTAAAAAGTGTTAAAAAAATGATAATATTTTTAATAATGACACTTTTTGTCACTTTTTGAGAAATATAACATTTAACAATATTTGGAATGGTTTTAGAGTAACTATCAATTCTTTGAGTGATTTGACGTCGATATATAAATAAAGTGTTGAAAAGTGTTTGAAAAGTGGTTAATTCAATAAATTGACACTTTTCAAATCTTTTATGACACTTTTGAAGCGTCCGCTAATATGAAATAAGCCAATAAATTATTGCACTTTTAAGTAGAATTTATATAGACAATTGTTTGAGCGATTTTGCGCCGATATATCAAGAAAGTGTTAAAAAGTGTAAAAAAATGATAATATTTTAAATAATAACACTTTTTACCACTTTTTGATATATATAGCATTTAACAATATTTGGAATGGTTTTAGAGTAACTATCAATTCTTTGAGTGATTTGACATCGATATGTAAATAAAGTGTTGAAAAGTGTGAGAAAAGTGATTAATTCAATAAATTGACACTTTTCAAAACTTTTATGACACTTTTGAAGCGTCCGCTAATATGAAATAAGCCAATAAATTATTGCACTTTTAAGTAGAATTTATATAGACAATTGTTTGAGCGATTTTGCGCCGATTATCAAGAAAGTGTTAAAAAGTGTAAAAAAATTATATTTTAAATAATGACACTTTTCAACACTTTATGATAAATGTAGCATTTAACAATATTTGAAATGGTTTTAGAGTAACTATCAAATCTTTGAGTGTTTTGATATCGATATGTACATAAAGTGTTGAAAAGTGTTAGAAAAGTGTTAATTCAATAAATTGACACTTTTCAAAACTTTTATGACACTTTTGAAGTGTCCGCTAATATGAAATAAGCCAATAAATTATTGCACTTTTAAGTAGAATATATGCTAAATTTGTATTTTAAAATGTACAAACAATTGTTTGAGTGATTTTGCGCCGATATATCAAGAAAGTGTTAAAAAGTGTAAAAAAAATGATTAATGACACTTTTAACACTTTTTGATAAATATAGCATTTAACAATATTTGGAATGGTTTTAGAGTAACTATCAATTCTTTGAGTGATTTGACATCGATATATAAATAAAGTGTTGAAAAGTGTTAGAAAAGTGATTAATTCAATAAATTTACACTTTTTCATAACTTTTATGACACTTTTGAAAAATAATTATATTTTATATATCTTACAATATCTGAAAGTTTTTCTCAACAGTTACAAGCAGAGTTGTTAAACTACGTGAAAAATATGATAAACTACATTAACTACGTAGTCAATGTAGTCAATGTAGTTAATGCGTAGTCAATGTAGTTTGTGTCGTTTTGAAACGTCAAATTATTTAGTTCAAATCGACTTTCGTGAATAAAACGCGTTTTCAACAAGTTACTACCAATTTTTAAATTGTTTAGTTAAGTGGTGGATTTCGGTGGATTAAGCTAGTGTATTTATATTTTAAAGAAACCGTGATATAAAAATAAAAACTACCAACAATGAGCGGAAAAAAGATGTCGAGCTATTGGGAAGAAGGGAAATACGAGCCCTTGAACGAAATCGATGAGAATGGTAAGAAACGGATAGTTGCTTTATGCACATTTTGCAAAGCTATCCTCAAAAATACATCTCAAGGTCGTCTTATCGCTCACAGGTACATATAATTTAATATTTGTTGATATGTTTTATAAATGTCATTCAAATTTAATTAATTTGTTAAAAAATTGTGCTTGAAAAAATCTCCATCGGTGATGGATATTTATACAAATGATAAAGAATCATTCTCTGACTATGAAGGGGATACTACCTTCCAAAATGAAAGTGGAAATTTAATAATTTTTGTGGGCGATGCCGATGACGAACAACGCGCCGATTTCAGCGGTGAAGGCCCATCCGGTGGCATTGAGATTTCTACACCGGATATTGAAGCAAATCTGGCTTATGTCGATTCCATAATTGAAGCAGAATTGGGAGTGAGTTCTCGCATCCATGCCATTACGGCCATTTCTAATTTCGTCGTTAAATTTTGATAACTCAAGAAGTTTTAGAAAAGTGTTGAAGTGTTGTCATAAATCGAAATAATCGGCACTTTTCAACACTTTAGTTAACATTGTCTAGTTTAATTATGTAGCAATATCCGATGTCAGTTTTTCACGCAATTATGAGTGCAAATTAAAATTAATGACTGCATTTGTAAGTTGTCAATATGTGTAAACATTTTCTAAAATTTGTGTTACAGTTTGAAGTAAAATATGCTCAATTAGCATTTAAAATTTTTTCTAAAATCAAAAAGTGTAGAAAATTTGTTTAAAAAAATGTCATAAATCCAAAATACTGACACTATTTAACACTGTATTGACAGTAAAAATTTAAATTTTTAGTATCATTAGCAATTAAAATTACAAATTGAAACTAATGACTGCAAGTGGCTTTTACCATTTATGAATACAAATTAAGATTAATTACTGTTAATTTGTAAGTAGTGATAAAAGGATTATCCTTTGCAATTATGAACGGATTATAGTAAATTTATATTTAACATAAATTCAAGAACCAACAATTGTTTGAGTGTTTTCAACAAGGTATTTGAAGAAAAGTTAAACAATGTTTATAATGACAGTTTTCAAGACTTATATAATATTTTTGGAAATTAACTATATGTTGCTTAAACTTAAAATTTAAAAACCCTATGGTGTAAGTGTCCAACGTATCATAAATCCACACAAATCTACACTCTTCTATACTTTATTGGCGCTTTTGTAAACAATGCATATTTTTAATATCTAGCCATATCCGGAGTACTGTGCAATGATTGCATTTGTAAGTTTTGAGGCGGGCGAAACCCACCGAGAAATGTTTGTGTATTTCAAGCCCAATATACCAAGAATGTGTTTAAAATATTTATTGAATTCAATATATGTTAGCACTATCCTAAATTGTTGTTACAATTAGAAACAATTCAAGATAAAAGCAAAAAGTGAAGAAAATGGTTAAAAAATGTCATAAATCTACAATACTAACACTTTTTAACACTTTATTGACACATTTAGCAAAAATTAAATTTTTGTTATCTAGCCTTTACTTTATATTTGAAACTAATGACTGCACTTCAAGTGGCCTTGAGAATTTATGAATGCTAATTAAAGTTAATTACTGCTAATTTGTAATTAGTCATAAATGGATTGTCCTTTGCAATTATAAACGGATTATAGTGAATTTCTATTTTATCATCAAGAACCAACAATTGTTTGTGTTTTTGACCCGATATGCTACATCTTGGTTAGACTTTCTAGAATTGGCACTTTTGTAACAAATGTAAATTTCGAATATCTATAGCCACATCTGCAGCAGTTTTTAACAATTAAGAGTGCAAATTGGAATTAATGGCTGTATTTGTATATTTTGAGGTGTCCGAAAAGCACCAATTACTGTTTGTGTGCTTTAAGTTAAATTCAATAAATTAACACTTTCAAAAATTTTTGTTACAAATTTAAAAATCTGAAAGTGTAGAAAAGTGTTGAAAAATGCCATAAATCCAAAATATTGAAACTTTTTAACACTTTATTGTCACTTTTGCAAAAAATGAAATGTTTAGTATCATCCTAATATCGGGAATAGCTTCTACAAATACAATTTTCAAAACCAACCGCCTTAAAATTTAAGTGACTTTATCATCATACAACAAGAAAGTGTAGAAAAGTGTTTAAAAATTGCATAAATCCAAAATGTTACCACTTTTCAACACTTTATTTACACTTTTGTAAAACAAATATTTATTTTAACAACTAGCAATATCTGGAGTGGTTTTTAATAATTTTGAGTGCAAATTGGTATAAATATTGGCGGTAGGTTGTAACTTGATATTAACACTTTATTGTCAATTTTGCAAAAAATGAAATGTTTAGTATCATCCTAATATCGGGAATAGCTTCTACAAATACAATTTTCAAAACCAAGCGCATCATATTCATATATCAAGAAAGTGTAGAAAAGTGTTGAAAAATTGCATAAATCTAAACTATTGACACTTTTCAACACTTTATTTACACTTTTGTAAAACAAATATTTATTTTATAATCTAGCAATATCTGGAGTGGGTTTTAATAATTTTGAGTGCAAATTGGTATAAATAATGGCGGTAGATTTTGTTTGTGGCGGTAGTTGATATTAACACTTTATTAACACTTTTGCAACAAATGAAATGTTTAGTATCATCCTAATATCGGGAATAGCTTCTACAAATACAATTTTCAAAACCAAGCGCTTAAAAATTTAAGTGACTTTATCATCATACAACAAGAAAGTGTAAAAAAGTATTGAAAAATGCCATACATCCAAACTAGTGACACTTTTCAACACTTTATTGACACTTTTGTAAAAATATTTATTTTATTATCTAGCAATATCTGGAGTGGTTTTTAATAATTTTGAGTGCAAATTAGTATAAATAATGACGACAGGTTGTAAGTTGATATTAACACTTTATTGTCACTTTTGCAAAAAAATTAAATGTTTAGTATCATCTTAATATAGGGAATAGCTTCTACAAATATCATTTTCAAAGCGAATCGCCTTAAAATTAAAGTGACTTTATCATCATATATCAAGAAAGTGTAGAAAATTGTTAAGAAATGTCATGAATCCAAACTATTGACACTTTTCAACACTTTATTGACACTTTTGTAAAACAAATACTTATTTTAGTATCTAGCAATATCTGGAGTGGGTTTTAATAATTTTGAGTGCAAATTGGTATAAATGACGGCAGGTTGTGAGTTGATATTAATACTTTATTGTCACTTTTGCAAAAAATGAAAGGTTTAGTATCATCCAAATTTGAAAATCTGATTAACAAACGCTTTAAAATTGTGTTAAAATCAGAAAGTGTAGAAAAGTGTTGAAAAATTGCATAAATCCAAAATATTGACACTTTTCAACACTTTATTGACACTTTTGTAAAACAAATCCTTATTTTATTATCTAGCAATATCTGGAGTGGGTTTTAATAATTTTGAGTGCAAATTGGTATAAATAATGACGGCAGGTTGTAAGTTGATATTAACACTTTATTGTCACTTTTGCAAAAAATGAAATGTTTAGTATCATCCAAATTTGAAAATCTGATAACAAACGCTTTAAAATTGTGTTAAAATCAGAAAGTGTGGAAAAGTGTTGAAAAATGCAGTAAATCCAAAATATTGACACTTTTCAACACTTTATTGACACTTTTGTAAAACAAATACTTATTTTATTATCTAGCAATATCTGGAGTGGTTTTCAATAATTTTGAGTGCAAATTGGTATTAATGACGGCAAGTTGCAAGTTGTCATAAATAGATAAAGGGAATTGTTAAAAATTTTGTAAGCTTAATATACCCAAGAAATTGGTAGAAAGCTTTTCCAAAGCCTTAAAAAAAGATATAAAGTTATTTTGTAACACATTGATAGGCCTTTTGGAAACAAAATTAAATTTTTGACTTATCACTGCGATTAAATAGAGTAAACTGCATATAATTCATTATCTTGAGAGTATACTTTACAACGTTGAAGTGACACTTTAATTACTTTTCAAAATTAAAACTATGTTAATATAATCTTAAGTAAAATATTTATTATAAAATTGAGTATTTTTTTTTGCAAATTCAGTGAACCTAGGGCGTGTATAGTTGAATTAAATCACCCGGAAATGGTTTGGTTTCGACCACAACATATCTACAACACTGATCTTGCGCCCCCAATAAACTTCTACAACATTATATTAGTATACATACACACACAACACACATAACAAAATACACAAAAAAACAAATATTAAAGCCAAAAGATAAGCGCAGCGAGTATTTTCCACTCTCGACTTATAAAAAAAAAAAAAAAAAAAATTTAAAAACAAAAATAAAATTTGTACCTTATGTTTATGTTCTGTTATTTTTATATTATATATATTATTTGTCTTTAAGAATATAACAACAACATTAAAAATAGAAGATAATTTTAAAACATAAAATGTGTGTAAAAAAAAAAATATTAAGACAACGAAGAAGAAAATCATTTTTTTTTTTTTTTACTTCTTTAAGATAATAAAATTTAAGTGCTAATGAGATCCCATAAAAATAGAAAATAATATATGAGGAAGTGAAGATCAAATTATATATACACAACCGATCGTAATATAAGATAGTGTTGCAGCGCGCAGCTTGAGGAGCATCATCATCATCATCAACATCGAATATTAAAATTTAACGAAATAAGTGTATGCAATTATAAACGATGTCCTTTGGGCAACAGGTCGTCGACATATCATTGACAATGTGTACATAAAAAAAATTTTAAAAAAATGTTTAAGAAACGAAAAATTTCTTTTTTGTGTTCACCCACAAATAAAAACAAACATTTTCGAAAAAAAAAAAAACTTCAAATAAATTTTCTTACATGTCTACGTACCAAATATAAACATTAGAAACTATGTTTATATTTATATATGCTTCTTCAAAATCGTTTCGAATATATGTATATATGTATGTATGTATATACATAAAAACATGCTACTCTAATGGTATCACCACCACTTTAGAAAATTTTCATTTTAAAGAATTTTTCTCTAAATTTATCTTTTTTAATTGAATTACAAAAAAACAAAAAAACAAAAACCCGAGAAGAAGAAAACCGAAATATTCTAAATTTTTATTTTTATTTTTAGACACGAAAAAAATAAAACAACATTAGGAAATAAGAATTTTTCTCTATTTCTTATTTTATTTTAATTTTCTTTTTTTAAATAAGACAAATTTGAATATTTACATCTCTCGTCTTATATATTTTAAATAGCGTACATTGTCGTCTTGTGACTTTTGATATATGTACCCAATTATCTCTATATAGTATATAAGATTTAATTTTAACTTTTAATTTTCAATGGGTCACATGTAAATTTCCCTTTTAAAATTTGCGCGCGTTTAACGCCATGTAACAAAAAAAAAAAATACTTGTGTGACATATACAGTGACACGGCCACCATTAATCTCCCTTCATTTAGGCGGTCACTAAATCTGTCCTCTTGTAGTCACAAATCTTTTTTTTTTTTTACGATTCTAATTAACTTTATTAAGTTTCAGAAATTGAATTAACACCAAAAACAAAACACTCTCGGGGTGTACACACAATAGACGTCAGTCAATATTAAAAAGGGTAACAGCAGATTTAACAAAAAATTATAAATTCATATGAGGGTGCTTATTTTGGTTTTTTGTTATATTAAAATCAGGGTGCCGATAAATTCTTGACGACAATGTGTGATCAAGTGATCATTAGGAATAAATATAGGTATTAGGGTAATTAATCAGAAAGAATTTTGTATACGGGGGACAAATAAATTTGTTCGAAATCGCGCATTTAGCAACCACTGGTTAAAAATGTAAAATATACAAATATAATTTACTAGACAGTACGTCTCTGTTATTTAGGCCGCTTCTAATCCACAAATTATGATAAATATCTATCTAACCCCCTTTTTGACAAATATGCTTCTTAAAAGTATATAAAAATAAATAAAATATAATTCCTCGTTATCATACACGACTTATCAATAAATATATGTACATAATATACTACAAACTACTGCCTCTGTATATATTTATTTATTTCCCGTTTCAATAAACAAATATTACCTTTAAACATTTTTTTTTTGTTGTTTGAAATTCTTAAAATATATATCGATAAAAATTTATCAATTTTTCGGTGATAAGAAAATTATTTCGTTTTACTACGATAAATGACCGGTAATTGATTAAAAAAAATAAAAAATAAAAAAATATTTTACCTGTTTACTGAATAATGCTATATCTTCATTAAATGATTCTGACGAACACACATCACCACCGGCTATCCCAGGCTCTCTAGGTGTACTTGTAGCTAATTCACATTTTTCAAATATTAATGTCAATAGTGGAAATAGCGGGTGTCTGAAAATAGAAAAAAAAAAATAAAAATAAAAAATACAAAATCGGGTCAATACAACATATTTTATCTCTCTTGCGCGTCATTTTTAATGTAATAAACATATATTTTGATAAATTTCGTTTTGGGTTCAAGGGAATCAAAATATGTGTATATACATATATCATGAAACACACGTTTTTCATGAAAATAAAAAAATAAAAAAAAAGCGCGCGCATGTCATTGAACAAAAATAAAAAACACTTGAGTTTTTTTTTTATTATTTGGGGTTACACAAAATAAATCCAAAACTCACTAAATAAATATACAAAACATTTTTTTTTTTTTTTGAGGTGAAATCTAAATATTGTGACGCCGTTTAGTAAACAAAACCTATATAAGTAGTCAAACTTTGATTTTCTCATAAAATTTATTCATCACATTCGGGCTATAGGTCGCAGGCAGCAGCAGCAACAAAAAAACCAAAAAGTGAAAAACTTAAACAATTTTCCCTTTTGTTTTATTATTATCACTAAGTCAATTGAAATAAAATCATTTCCATATTGTGTGCGGGATCCCATTTGGTGGATTCATCCCTATATTTTGTGTACTGTATAAATATATTTTACCGCACCACGAAAGAGGAAAATTGTTTTGGGTTTCATCGTCACATAACCAAAACAAGACGAAGATAATAAAAAACAAAAAAAAAACTTTTTATTTTTTAAACTTAGTTTCTTGTTAAAAAAAAAAATATAAAAATCTATCTCAAGAGAATTGAAATCTTGAGTTCGGTTCATATAAATATGTATACATATATACCGTCGGAAAATACTAAAGGGAACCCATCATAAGCAACAACATAATTTAAGCACATTTTGTGGGAAAATATTTTTCCTTTTTTTTTGTTTTTTTTTTTTAATTAAATAAAGCTTAACTTGTTTTTAGTATGCGGAGTCGTATTTTTCGGTACAAGACCACATCATTATGTTTTGAGTGAATTTTCACACATTAAAACTAGACAATTTTATGATATATAGTTTGTTGTTGTGTGGATTTCCTCATCAGTTATTTTTTTATTAGTCAGTCAGTCATAAAAAAATACTTCATCGACGTAAATAAATCACACATATATGTACACATACCATAAAAAAAAAATACTTGAACAGACACTCGACGGCAAAGAAGAGATTCTTATATTACAAACACCAAAAAAATTATTTTTTTTGGGATGTCTATTTAATGAGGTTTTTTTTTATTATAGTAAATTATAAAATTTATATTTTGTTTTTATTAATTAAAAAAAATTATGATCATAAATTTAATTGTAGGAAAAACGTAACCCCGACAAGAAGAAATAACACTCTTTGATTAATTGCTTTAGTGTGGTGGTATGCGCGCACGTTTTTATTTTCGATAGTTTTGTTGACGGGCGGTATGAAGAGGTATGATGCGCAAATTAAGTATTCGTGTGTAAACAAAACAAAAAATGTCACGTGTCTTGAAAGACGTGTCTTTAATAGATTATATTATAGATTTAAACGGCGCTTAGCTGACTTATCCTAAATATAATCTAAACGAATATATCAAATAAATCGCTTAATCCATTTTGAAAAAAAAAAAAATCAATATATGCAGGATTTAGATTATAATTGACGTACGTATGTATATATATAATCAGATCGATACGCGTTTGAATTATGTTTAAGTTTGATTTAACATAAAATATAATAAGCTGAGTGTTTCTAATATTGTAATCTAAAGGTATCAGTGAGGAAATTCAGTCTTTAGATAATAATTTTCTAAAGTACTCGTACTTAATCAGATCAATGTACGTTTGAATAAAGCTTTACTAGTTTACTTCACTTCCCTTCCCTTGCCCTAGTTAGATATGATGGAAACAGGTAAAACAGTGGAACTGAAGTAGGTTCTTTAAAATTCCCTACCAAAAATAGGCTTGATGAAAAATAGGCTAAACGCCAAATCGGTTTTATTGCATTGAAAGTGAGGTTCCGCAATTTATTTTTGGATTATCCACAGTGCCCAACCTTTCATTGTCAGATATGTTGAGAAAAAAAAAAATTTGGAATATATTGTAGGTTAGAACAATGGAAATAAAGTAGGCTCTTTAACAAAAAATATTAAGAATACTAATGTTAAACTTTAAAAGGCTATATTAAAGTCTGATCAAAAACAGTTCACAATTTATATTTGAATCATCCAACCAGTGAAAAAAAATGTGTGTTATATTGTAGGTTGGAACAGTTGGATTCAAAAACAGGCTAACTGCTAAAACGTTTCAAGTCCATTGAAAATAAGCTTTTACAATTTATCTTTGAGTTATCCAAACTATCTTACCTTTCTTTGTCAGATATGGTGAGAAAAAATCTGGGTTATATTGTAGGTTGAAACCCTATTAAAGTCTGATCAAAAATAGGCTAAACCCCAAAACGGTTTTATTGCAATGAAAGTGAGGTTCCGCAATTTATTTTTGGATTATCCACAGTGCCCAACCTTCCATTGTCAGATATGTTGAAAAAAAAACTGTAATATATTATAGGTTGGAACAATGGAACTGAAGCAGACTCTTAAAAAAAAATGGATTACTAATGTTGAACTTTAAATTTGCCTTATTGAATGAAGTCTGCGGTTTAAGTGCATTGAAAATGAGCTTTTACAATTTATCTTTGAATTATTTACACTGTTTGGCCTTTTATTGTCAGATATAGCGAAAAAAAATCTGGATTATATTGTAGGTTGGAACAGTGCATCGAAAATAGGATAAACACCAAATCGGGTTTATTGCATTGAAAGTGAGGTTCCGCAATTTATTTTTGGGTTATCCACAGTGCCCAACCTTCCATTTTCAGAAATGTTTAAAAAAAAAATTTGTAATATATTGAAGGTTAGAACAATGAAACTAAAGTATGCTCTTTATCAAAAAATATTAAGAATACTAATGTTAAACTTTAAAAGGACATATTAAAGTTTGATCAAAAAAAGTTTACCATTTATATTTGAATCATCCACCCTGTCTGATGTTCCATGGTCAGATACAGTGACAAAAAAGTCTGTGTTATATTGTAGGTTGGAACAGTGGGGTCCATTGAAAATAAGCTTTTATAATTTATATTTCAGTTATCCAAACTGTCTAACCTTTCTTTGTTAGATATGGTGAGAAAAAAATCTGGGTTATATTGTAGGTTGAAACAGTATTGAAGTCTGATCAAAAATAGGCTAAACAGCAAAACGGTTTTATTGCAATGAAAGTGAGGTTCCTTAATTTATATTTTATGTTATCTACACTGCCCGACCTTCCATTGTCAGATATCTTGAAAAAACTTTAATATATTATAGGTTGGAACAGTGGAACTGAAGCAGACTCTTTAAAAAGAAAAATTTCGATTACTAATGTTGAACTTTACATTTGCCTTATTGCATGAAGTCTGCGGTTTAAGTGCATTGAAAATTAGCTTTTACAAATTTATATTTGAGTTATTTACACTGTTTGGCCTTTTATTGTCAGATATAGCGCAAAAAAAATGGATTATATTGTAGGTTGGAACATTGCATCGAAAATAGGCTAAACACCAAATCGGTTTTATTGCATTGAAAGTGAGGTTCCGCAATTTATTTTTGGATTATCTACAGTGCCCAACCTTTCATTTTCAGAAATGTTGAAAAAAAAATTGTGTAATATATTGTAGGTTAGAACAATGAAAACTAAAGTAGGCTCTTTAACAAAAAATATTAAGAATACTCTGATCAAAAACAGTTTACAATTTATATTTGAATTATCCATCCTGGTCTTATATTCCATTGTCAGATACAGTGAAAAACAAATCTGTGTTATATTGTAGGTTGGAACAGTTGGATTCAAAAACAGGCTAACTGCTAAAACGTTTCAAGTCCATTGAAAATAAGCTTTTACAATTTATCTTTGAGTTATCCAAACTGTCTTACCTTTCTTTGTCAGATATGGTGAGAAAAAATCTGGGTTATATTGTAGGTTGAAACCCTATTGAAGTCTGATCAAAAATAGGCTAAACACCAAAACGGTTTTATTGCATTGAAAGTGAGGTTCCGCAATTTATTTTTGGGTTATCCACAGTGCCCAACCTTCCATTGTCAGAAATGTTGAAAAAAAAAAAAATTATAATATATTGTAGGTTAGAACAATGAAACTGAAGCAGTCTCTTTAAAAAAAAATTTAGATTACGAATGTTGAACTTTAAATTTGCCTTATTAAATTAAGTCTGCGGTTTAAGTGCATTGAAAATGAGCTTTTACAATTTATATTCGAGTTATTTACACTGTTTGGCCTTTTATTGTCAGATATAGCGAGCAAAAATCTGGATTATATTGTAGGTTGGAACAGTGCATCGATAATAGGCTTAACGGCTAATTGGTCTTAGTGCACTGAAAGAGAGCTTTTACATAACGTTGCCAGAAATGGGGGAAAAAATCTCAATTATACTGTAGGTTCGACCAGTAGTAATGGGTCACAAAAAGAGGGCTTTAAAATATATTATAATATTTCAGTTATTCTTACTATTATCTTCCATTTTGTCGGATATGCGGAAAAAAAATCAAGTCTGACCAAAAATAGGCTAAACGCCAGAACGGTTTTAGTGAATTGAAAGTGAGGTTCCGCAATTTATTTTTGGATTATCCACAGTGCCCAACCATCCATTGTCAGATATGTCGAAAAAAATTTTTTTTGAATATATTGTAGGCTAGAACAATGGAATTAAAGTAGGCTCTTTTCAAAAAATATCAAGAATACTAATGTTAAACTTTAAAAGGCCATATTAAAGTCTGTTCAAAAACAGTTTACAATTTATATTTGAATCATCCATCCTGTCTGATGTTCCATTGTCAGATACAGTGAAAAAAAATCTGTGTTATATTGTAGGTTGGAACAGTTGGATTCAAAAACAGGCTAATCGCTAAAACGCTTCAAGTCCATTGAAAATAAGCTTTTACAATTTTTATTTGAGTTATCCAAACTGTCTTACCTTTCTTTGTCAGATATGGTGAGAAAAAATATGGGTTATATTGTAGGTTGAAACCCTATTGAAGTCTGATCAAAAATAGGCTAAACACTAAAACGGATTTAATTTATATTTTAGGTTATCCACACTGCCCGACCTCCATTGTCAGGCATGTTGGAAAAAAAACTGTAATATATTATAGGTTGGAACAATGGAACTGAAGCACACTTTAAAAAAAATTTGGATTACTAATGTTGAACTTTAAATTTGCCTTATTGAATGAAGTTTGCGGTTTAAGTGCGTTGAAAATGAGCTTTTATAATTTATATTTGAGTTATTTACACTGTTTGGCCTTTTATTGTCAGATATAGCGAAAAAAAAATCTGGATTATATTGTAGGTTGGAACGGTGCATCGATAATAGGCTAAACGGCGAATTGGTATTAGTGCAGTGAAAGAGAGCTTTTACAATTAATATTTGATTTATGCGTACTACCTGGCCTTCCGTTGCCAGTAATGGGGGCAAAATCTCAATTACATTGTAGGTTGAACCAGTAGTAATATGGGTCACTAAAACAGGGCTTTAAAATGTATATATATCTTCCAAAATTCAAAATTGCTCTTTGAAGTCTGACCAAAAATAGGCTGAACGCCAGAACGGTTTTAGTAAATTGAAAGTGTGGTTGCACATTTTATATTTGAGTTAGCTAGTTGAGTCTAACCTTCCATTGTCGGATATGGGAACAAAAATAATCTTGATTTTATTGTAGGTTGAAACAGTGGAAATAGTATAGGCTTTGCTTCCTTAACTAAAGTCAAATTAGCAAGCCTCTTGACACGATTGGTTTTGTAAGTGCTTCCATCATATAATGCGAAAACCGCTGCGTAAAGTCTTGCCAACATTATTTGCAACTCTTTAATATTAGATTTAGATTCTAAAAATCTCTTACTAAAGTCTTTATTAGTAACTTAACCCAGAAAGATTCACTGAAAAAGTCTAAACTAACAGGTATGACTATATTAAGTTGCGTAAGTCAGCAATTTTGTTATATTTTATCGTTATTACTACCTGAACTTCCATTTACTTAATGCTTCATTTAGTCAATGCTTCATAACCACAACGAAAGTTGTGCATTCAAATTTACGAATTTCATTCTAAGCAGCATGACTATGGAGTTTAGTATCCGGTTGTCGATACCTCTCTCATATTGATTTATAAATGAAATGGTTGTGTTTGGTACCATGACCGTTCCATTGATCGAACAAATGACAACTTCCAGGGAAGTGGTTCAGGAGAGGACGTTCTACTTGGCGTAAATTAAAATCATGTTTGTTAGACTTAGCGCTACAAAATGTAGGCTTTTGTCAAGGTTAGTTTCCCCAAGGTTGCTTTTATTTCAATCATGCTAACCAAATCATTAACAAAATTTGAACCTAACTGGACAAGATTTGCGCAGATCCAACTTCATGGCTGGGTTTAGCAGAGAATTGTTAACCATTTCAGTCTTACACTCAACTATTATTTACGAATTGAAAAGAGCTAGTTCTCAGTTATTAACTTCATTTAGAGGGCTTTTACGAAATTTAGAAATAAACTTACTTTAGTGCCGCATTTTTTCAGTTGCAGTAGGGACGAATTGGGCTTGATGGAAAAATTATGCAACCCAAACCCGTTGATCTGGTTAATTACACATAATTTTAGAAAGTTTCAAATCGTAGCCACGTCTAAATATGGTTCAAATGGGTCAACAAAAATAAGCTTGTGGAGAGTCCTAATGTACAATCGACACTGCTTCGGTAAAACACGCAAAATTTAAGTCAGATTTTCAAAATTTCAATATATTGAATTTTATTGCTGGACCCTGCCACACACATACTAAACGTAACAATGAGAAGCAAGCGCATAAAACCACAATCGTTGACAAACTTTGTCATTCAAAATTTTCCATTCAATACGTGAACCCACAAAACCAAGAGTAAGCTAATCTATAAAAGTCCGGGCCGTCAATGTAAACTATAGAGATAATTTTGGGCTCCTCCTTATTAAACAGGCGAATAGAAAAGAATGACAAAGAATTTTATGAAAATTCTCAAAACTCCGCCATTCAAATATTTCTTTAGTGTTAAAATTCAACCAAATTGTAAAATGAAATTCATCTTGTAGGCAGATATCATTCAAATGTTCAACTTGCACAGAAATTTCGAATTAGAATTTCCTAATATAAAATTACCGATTTTGGGAATAAATTCCGCATGCAGTAGAATTTAGTTGTAAGTAACTACCCAGAGTTCAAATATACATCTGGCACTGAACAGAACAACCAAATCTCTGTAAGTTTTTTTGTTAACGCGGCCAAGCAAGGCAGCTGCTCGTTAGGACAACACATTACAACAACCACTGTTTGTCACATTATACCATACAGGGTGACAAATTCAAAATTATATAAATTTGGGGGCAAAAATCTGTATACCACCAAAGATAAATTCATTGTCAAAGTTATTAGGGTTTATTGTAATTGTGGCCAATCACGAAAACAGCGTCTAAGGACATAAAATACTATTTCTGGTGGGTTACCTCACCGTTCATTTAGCACTTCCAGCCGACTAACTGGTGATCAAACATACTGTCCGCCTTTCTGAAACCATCCTCCGCACCAAATTCGCAAGATTTGCTAAATCAGGTAATTTATCATTAAAAATTTCGTACTTATAACAACAATCAAGAAAGTCAAGATTTTGCCCTCTAACAATTATAGGCTGAATAACCATTATTCGCATTTCTTCCTTCAAGATTTGCTTGCTAATTATGAATGGAGGAGCTATAGCAACACCTTCATTGTCATTGTCAATCAGAAGAATAAAATTAAATTGGAAGTTGATTTAAAGTCTAGACAGCGAGAAGATTTTATTGTATACTGATCAAATAAAGTTCCGCAAATTCTACTTTGAAATCCCCTGATTCGTCTTAAGTGTTCTATAAAGCTACTTATAAAATTTGAGTGTCGGTATGGTTGTTATGGAACGCGTCGAAAACTTTCACTTTACTCACGAATTTGATCGGAAAATTTGTACCAACTCCAAAATTTCGATAAGTTTCAAATTCAAACCCTAAGCCTTAGGAGTAAAAACTTGGAGTTGGTTTATAAATGGATTCAATTTTAGTGTAATACACGATCCGGCTAATTTTTAAAAATCTTAACGGATGATTTTTGTTATTTCGAAATTGCAGTTAAGGAACATTTTTTTTGAAAGATCAGATATTTTTCAACAAGTATAGAGACCAAAGCATTTCGGTCAAAGAACAAACATAACAAATGATTTCCCAGTTCAAAACATTTGTGACTGGAAATGAATTCAGTGAGTGAAACGCCTTTCGATTTTCCTACATGTTCTTTCATGGCCTTCAGAAAGCACGACATAATACTTTGTTGATGCTATAGGCGAATTTCACGTGAATCTGTCATTTTGATAATATGGGACAGTTTCCGATATGTGAATTTATTATGCCGAAAACTTACTATCACAGGTTGGCTTTAGGATATCGGGTTTAATAAGAAACTGAACAAACCTAATCAATCTTCGGTCGCTCTTAATCATTAATTATCATTAGTAAGATTATACCGAACCAGTTTGCTGTCTAATCCATAGCCATATAGACATTTTCAAAAGATAATTTATTCTCACAGTTTCATGAGTTTCATGCCCTGGAAATATATCAAAAAGAAACAAAATCCATCCACAAATTAAATTATGGCAATACGTCTTACCAACAAGGCATTGCTTGTCTTGCAAATTCAAATGCCATGGACGACCATGCGCTTCGCCTACTTCGAAGAAATCGAAGCGGCCAAAAAGAGAAACTGGTTACAACATTTTAATATCAATCAAATGAAACCACTTTGCGAACCCGAGGCTAACACGGTGATTCGTAAGCTTAAGTAATCATAATTTTTTTTTTTTGCAATATGAAACCTATCTAACCGGAACGCTAAACAGCAATTCCCGACATATTTTCCGGATTTTAATTCAAACTGAAACCGATTTAATAAAAAAAAAACTAAGACCTAGATTTTTTGCGCTCTTGTCTAGTTTAACGTCACATCAATCATCCGAAATTATCAATATGCACAACTTGACCGATTTAAAAGAGTATCTGAATGGAAAAAAAGCGAGTCCATGAAGCTTTGTCGAATAATAATGTTGGCCTATCAAGACGAGTTTGTTACCAATTTCAACTGATATTTTAGAATATTGGGATAAAATGGGGAACGCTAAAGCCAGAATTAACAGATCTTTAAAAAAGGATTTTACATGTATCGATAAAAATATCGGTACCATTAGGTGTGCCATCTTGTTTCTAGCAAGGAATTGAAGAAGGGTAATTTTACTCTGCAGTAAATTTACTCTTTACTTAATTTAAAATCCCAAAGTTAGCGCCTCTGGAATATTCTCTAACTGAGTGTACTTTGAACATTTAAAATCCAATGACTAGAAACGATTAAAATAAGTTTTTAATTTAAATAATTTGAAGTCATGTATAGCTTAAAATATTTATTTACATTCAACTTTAAACGTCTAATTAATGTTAAGGCATGTAAATATTACAATCTTATCATATATTCTAACTTTAGTCCAATTACCTAAATATATATATTTAATTAGTATACTAAGTCGCAAATAAAATAAAATTGTTGAACATTATGTATTAACCAACCCCCAAAAAATATTCAGTTGTGCAACATGTTGCAACATTGCACGCAACATCTAAATAAAAATCAAATCAAATATGACCTCTTTTAAAATCAATTTTGAATATATTTTACAATTTAAATATGTGTCGTCAAGAGTCACTCATTTTGACTAATCGAAACAAATAACTGTGTTTAAATGCAAATTATGTCTATATATGTTCTGCACGGATTTTTTAATCGACACAATGTATTATATAAGGTATTCATCAAAAAAACTAAAATCAAATATTTCTTAAAAATACCGTTAATATTAGGTTTACAGATTAGATTTATTAAAAAACGTAAATTTATTATGAATCTCTAATTTATTTGTAAAAAATAAAAATAGTATTTTGTAATTTTAATTTTATTTTTTTTTACATAATTTACGTTTCGATATTGCCCATATACATACCTATGTATGTATATCGATTTTAAAATGCAGAATATTTGTTTCGTATAAATTTAATTTAAAAAACAAACAAATTTGTAAGTCCACGCGATTTAATTTTATTTTTGGGGCGCACAATTGGTGTGACTTTTTTTTTTTTTTTTTGTGTGCGCGATCCACATTTAGGGTTCAATGATTTTCGAAATTTTTTTTTTTTTTTTTTGGATTTGTAAATTCGACTTGGGCGGTAAAGTAATTTATTTATTTGTATATAGTTTTAATTAATTTCATGGGTGACAAATTTTTATCATTTACAACAGTTTTTAAAGGTACAATGCGGTGTGGTCCATTCGTATATTTACGTGTGTGGTAGGTATATAAATAATTTAATAGATAATACGAACACTAAATTATTTTAATTAAGATGCTAGTGTTGTATACGGGTAAATAATTTCGCGCGGACCACTAACTGAGTTTTATTAAAGACCATGTGTATATAATAACAAAAAAAAACTTATTTACATATAGCGGAACTAAATTGCTAACAAATTGTCAATTATTAATTCAATTATAAAAAAATGTAAAAAAAAAAAATTGTATAACCGGTCTTATATCATAGATAAATTAACAAACTGACAGTTGGGTTACAAGGCATATAAAATTCATTTTTATTATTTCTTGTCTAATTGTCTAATCTATCTCTCTCTCCTCTAAATTGTAATACATACATATACCATTTCTATTTCGCGAATAATTAGCGTACATAACATAAATACTTACATAAAGTGTATAAATTAAAAGTTATCCGCATTTAATTTATTAAATTAATCAAAATGAAATAAAAAAATTTTTTTTTTTTAGAATGGCTACACTGAACTTATACAAAACTAAGACGTTCATTTAATTTTTTATTGGTATTTTTGTAAATAGAGTTATAATATGCATATATACGGATAATATACGGAAAAAAAGAAAGATCCAATCCGGCCCGATGAGCGACAGATGTTTCAATTCTTTAGTTTAAGACCCGAATATTATTTTTATAACTTAACTCACCAAAAATTTCTTTTATAATATTAAAAATAATAACATTTCTTTATTTATATTAAAGACCCTTCTTCCTTATATGTAATACATTTAAAAATTTGTTGTTGCATATATACAAACGTACAAAACGTATGTATATAATGAAACTTCCTTAACATTTTTATTTATATTTATTTACACTTAGTTATTCCAAGTTTGTTTAACTTATACAAATTGTTTTTAAGAAAATTTTGTTAAGGTCATTTGAGTTTTGTGGACAATTAAAATGTAAATGTAGTTTTTAGATCGGACAAGGAGGCGACCAGATTGTACAAATTTGAAGAAATTTGCAATTTTTCGTCACTTGCTTTTCGATCGATTATTTAGTTTTAAAAATTATTGCTACTTTGTAAATACAATCTTGGTAGGCTTGCGACTTTATAAGGTATAGCAAATTTGAATAAAATTTCATTAGAATATGAAATATATCGTGTTATTCAGGTATTTATAAACTAGCTTCTAAAGGCCAATTAGGGTATTCAAATTACTCGAGCTTCAAGGTACTCGGCTAGTCGAGAACATTTTATTTTAATATCCGGCTTACTCGAGAATTTACATTCTCAAACAAATCTAAAAAATCTTTATTAGAAACCTTTACTATCTCGACTGACAAAATTTTAAATGAAACACGAAACATTTTCGTGTTGAAATTTTGTAGATGTAAAATAGAATGTCACAAAGTTTCTATTTCTACCTTCTAATTTTTCTGGCGGTATAAATTCATATTTATCGGCGGAGTTAAATTCATTTGAAAAATGATTTAAATCCGCGGCATTTAATTTTTAAAACAGACTTACTACTCACTGAACTAAATCCTCACAAAATTATTTCATTTTAAAAAATTTGGATGTTGCGGATTTAATTTATATTGAAAATGGAATTAATTTCGCCATACAAAAATTTCCGATGGGATTAATTTCGCCATACGAAAATTTCCGTAGGTAAATTCTGGGCGAGTAGAATTATTTTGAGGTATAAGAAAAAAATCTCGCTTGATAACGCAAGGAGTTTGTGTTGTAATATCACCAATAAGTAGATAAAATGGGAAGTATTAAATATTTAGGAGTAAAACTTTATTTTCAATTAATGTTACAAACTAATTAGTATTCTATAATTCATAAGAAATAAGATTGCGGTGTAAATGTAAAACATTTATATAGCTACATAATTTTGTTGCCTCATTATCCCCTTAATCAATCGAACTCATGTTAATTTAAATAAAACTCAAAATTTTCTCAATAAATCCGCTCTTTGAAAGCAAATCACGAAAAATATGAAGAAAATGACAAAACTTCTCGTCCGACATGTTTACTCGATTTAGAACTTGTACATGGAATGAAATTATTCAGCGAGAAAACGGAATATGGGAAAAACGAAATTTTCATTCCGTTCCATTTCACTTCACTAAATCGGAATTTACGAGTCGTACGAGTATCCGGGTACTCGATAATCATATTGGTTATCCTAATGCCAATGACTTAAATTGACTTTGTTTGATTGAAAAATTGAGGAAACTGACTTGTAGAAAATTTGCTACTATTGGGTAACCAAAATGCTCTTAAACTCTAATGTAATTTCACTCAAAACGTGTTCCAATTTTACTCAGATATTTTGAAAGTTTGATTTGCGGTTTCTGAAAAAGTTAATTATTCTTTTTAAACAAACTTCTGGTAATTAGGCTCTGTAAATTATTTCAAATTTAAGTAACATTTGATTCGAATTTGAAATAAAAATTGATTCTTTCTTATGTCAATCAAAAACCTCATAGTTCAAGTATCTATGAACGAATTTCCAGATATACAAATCATTTTAATGTTACCCATATTCAAATTTCTTTCAAATTTAAGTTTATCTCTAATCAAATAATATTCAACATGGGTTCTAATTATCACTCACAATACTACCACGCCGCACTTAAACTGGCTTCTAAAGGCCAAATGAAAGGTTTAATTTGCAAATAATGTGAGTAGAATTTCAACAGATGTATTATAGTTTGAAAGGAGTATAAGCGGTTTATGTAGTTTAACGTTAAATTAACATTAAGTTGCATTTTACTTTCTGTTAAAAAAAAACTGTTAAGTAAATTCTAATCCAACTCTTCTAAAAATATGTTTCAATTTTACTCAGATATTTTTATAGTTTGATTTGCAGTTTCTGAAAAAATTAGTTGTTCTTCTTACATAAACTTCTGCTATTTAGGCTCTGTCAATTATTTGAAATTTAAATAACATTTTATTCGGTGGAAATTCTAATCTATGTCAGATTCAAATTTAAGTTTATCTCTAATCAAATAATATTCAACATGGGTTCTAATTAGCACTCATAATACTTCCATGCCACACTTAAACTGGCTTGTAAATGCCAAAAGGAAGATTTGATTTGCAAATAAGCGGTTTATCTGTAATTTGGAATAATTTGCATTTTATTTTCTGTTAAAACAACTCTTAAGTAAATTCTAATCCAACTCCTCTCAAAAATTATTTCAATTTTACTCAAATAATTTGTTGGTTTGATTAACGCCATTTGAAGAAGTTAATCATTATTTTAAATTGGCATTAAGTAGGTTTCGTTTATAAATTATTTCAAATCAAATTAAATTTGATTTGAATTTGAAATAAAAATTCATTCTTTTTAAAAACTCGAATTTCTTTAAAATTTAAGTTTAACATTAATAAAACCAAATTGAACGCAGGTTCCCACCAATAAACTACATAAAGGCCAACGAATTAAACTGAAGAATTAAACACATTTAGAAAGATTTAATTACATAATTTGATTAGATTTCAAATATAATTGAAAAAGAGGGTTTACCAAGTTGTTCAATTACCAAGTTGAAATTGGTTTAGAACAGTTTGCATTTTATTCTCGGTTAACAGAAGAAATACTCTTCAAAAATATTCTAACCTAACTCCACTCAAAACTTGTTTAAATTCTACTCAAATAAATAAAATTTGATTCGAATTTGAAATAACAAATAAAAATTTATTGAAAACCTTATTCAAATTTTTTTCTAATTTGAGTTTATCTCGTATACGTCGAATAATATTCAATTCAGATAGGCCAACGCTTAAATTTGATCAAATTCACCGTACAAAAATTTTAGATTAGATATTTTGAATGTAACTTGAATATAGTTTGAAAGGAGAATAATTTGACTGACCGACCTCTGAACAAACTAACCATTCTTGCTAAAATGCCGATACTTAAACCACGTTGGTAAATTATTTTAAATTCAAATAAAATTTGATCAGAATTTGAAATAAAAAATGGACGTTTGGATTTAAATAATGGTCGGATTTAGAGAGTGCTTTTAACGGAAAATTTGAAACCAATTTTCCCGAGTTTATAAATAAATTATAGGTCACTCTTTTTGTATATTTTGTTCTCTGATCGTTTGAAGACGTTGCAATTTTTTTTTAGTTTTAAGGGCTGCGTTTATTGCGCCAGCCAACCTTTCGTTAATATCTGCAACCAACAGAGAGTGTTTCGATTCGTCAACTTCCCTGAATGTATCTCACCCTCCAGTTCTATTCCAAACTCTTCTTTGTTGAATAACAAACAAAAACTTTAAAATCCCAAAACTTGCTAATTTAAGTTGCTGAAGCGCATTGAAAATATTCGTTAATATTAGGATATAATTGTCGTTCAGTAATATTAGGAATCCCAAATCATTTAATGTCCCTCGAACTGAGTCCATCTGGATATTCCATCTCGTAATTTTGCTTCACATACTCTTGAAGAATTGAATCTCCAACCGGTTCCCATATTGTACGCTCTATTATGTATTTGCCCGAATTTATCTCGTTACGACAGATTTATTTTATGTACATGTTGCAAATGCCGTATTAACTCGCTTGTTGACGAACCCTTGAAACTATATTGTGCTAATTGAAAGAAAAAGGCCGTGTGTCAATGTCAATTGATTAAAAAATAGAGAATAGACCAAAAATCTCGGGAATTTCTAATTTCTAAAATTAATTCAGGCCGCCTTCTCCTGGATTGAATTCTCTTACAATCTTCGGAACATATTAAAATCTCATAATCCATAAATGGGTTTTATTGCAAAATCCTAATCAATTTTTTTTTTCAAATTTGAGTTTTTAAGCGAATTCAATTAATTCTTTATTTTTAAATGCTTTAAATTGGATCAAACTCCTCTACGAATATACTTAATTTGAATATAGCCCGAAAGGATTTTTTTGTGATTCGAACAAGTTGAAGTGGATATTGAATTTTGGAAAAACACACGGATATTGGCTTTTCAGAGTATTGAGATTTTGATGAGACACAAATAAACGCCCAAGTAGAAGAATTACGCCAATTGAAATGATCCGCCGGTTAATCGTTAATTACCGGTATCGGTATCGGTATTTTTTGCGTTTTTTTGTTGTTGTTGTTTGTGCGTCTTTTCCATAAGTTGCCTTTCACGAATTACAAGCTAATGTCATTCTCACCTGCAACGTGAAATCTCTTGAGATATTCTATAAGTTCATTCGAGATTTTCGAGAATATTCGATTTTTTCACGATATATTCGATTCTACTCGATTTCGCTGCAATTTGTAAGGCATTGAGTTGAAGATTTTAGTGATTCAGGGCGCTCTAAGACTTTATCCATTTTTCGAGATTTTTTGAGGATTTCTTCATTTTTTAGGACTATTCTATAGAATTCTAATTTTATTCCATCCTCTTATTCTCTCAGTTGCGTGATCTTACAGAATTATCGTTTAAAACTATTCGAGATTTTTGAGAGTATGTTCACTTTGATTATCACCAAAATTGTCCAAGATATTTGTGAATTTTTCGATATTATTGAGTTTAATGCATCTGGTTAGAGATTATTTTACTGTGTTAGAATTTATTCAGTTTTTCTCAAATAATATATTCATCTCAAAGAAAAACATAATGCTGATTGCCGATGGGTTCGCTCTTTTCTCAAAAATATCTTTGAATGAAAATCTGAATTTTCTATGCATGCATTCATGTACCAGCCGTCTAGGTATGTATTCATTAACAGATTTCCAGATTCAAATAATTTCTCTTCTCAATTCTAATTCTATTTAGCATTCACAATACTTTAAATTTCCATGTCTATAGATACAGATTACATAATTTTAGTAGGATTTGATTAAAATTTGAAAGGAAATCTTGTTATTAAGAAAATGCGAATAAAAAATTTGCAAGTTGAAATTGACTCAAATTCTCAAAACTTGTTTAAATTTAACGCGGATTTCCAGATACAAATAATTTTATAACAAAACCCTATTCAAATTTTTTGTCAAAATTGAGTTTACCATGCTCATCAAATAATATTTATTCGGAATCTAGACTGCAATTTTAACAATACACCTGTATCTATATCTAATGATCTGAATTGAGTTATCTATAACTCAAGCTTAGAAAGGATTGACTTTCGTATAAATTACATAATTTGAGCAAAATTTGAGAGATAATAATTGGGTTTTCTGTGAGTAAGAAGTTATCAAGTGCAAATTGAGTTATCGAAAATTATTATTTTACCCTCCCAATTTTTAACCAACCCCACTCAAATGTTACTGTAATATCTTGCAAATTCAAAGATGACACATTGACTGAGGAACTTTTTCTTCTTCAGTTCTAGTACAAATATCATCTTTGTAAATTATTTCGAAATTCTCATGGAGGTATTATTGAGCGGATTACCAGATACAAATAATTTTGTAGCCAATTCTATTCAAATTCCGTCCAAATTTGAGTTTATCTTTCATCAAGTAATATTCAATTCGGATTACATTAAGCAACAATCACTTAAAACCCCAATACACTGACGTCTAGCGATATGCATATAAAAGGATTTGCATTTACAAAATACATACGAATTGAGAAGAATTTGAATATACATGGCGAATAATCAATTTATCTGTTTCTCAAATCTTATTTTAAGTTTACTCATCTTGAAATTCAAAAGTTGTATAGTTTGACAAGGACAAAAAATTTGAATCGAATTTGAAACAAAAATTGCTCGTTTGGTACTAAAATATTACCGTCGATTGAATTTTTTGCAAATATTCAAATTTCTTTATTAATTCAGTTTATCTCTCATCTGAAACCGATTCTCAACTAATTCTTTAAATTAAATAAGAAAATTCATCTTAGTTTATCAGTGATCCAATTAAAAAGTTACAAGGTTACCAAAATTGAGTTTGTCAAGTACCTCATTTACTTAGGTGTCTGAGATCTTAAGTACAAGTCTCGTATAGTTTTGGTTAGCAAACTATATTTCAAATTTAAATAAAAATTTGAATAGAGTTTGAAACAAAAATTTAATATTTCACTATAACAGATTAGAGGACGAAATCCTAATAGCTTATATTGAAATTTCAAATATTGAATCGAACTATATAGCACGACAAACCGAATTATGGGCTAATTCCTTTAGGCTAAAAATTGGCTACAAAAATCTAATAAATTTTGATTCTATTGCACACACAAAAATTTGGTCGCCCTAAAAAAGTTTGACATGTATTAAGATTATTTCTTTATAAATTGAGTAAAATTTGAACCTATAAATACTTGGAAAAGAGAAACACTGAGTTATCTCTGATTTTAGGCAAAATTTACTTGGGTTTTGATTAATAGTTGCATTGCAATATTTGAACCTAAATATTTAAATTTCGGTCAAATTTCGAATTTAGATACTCTGAATTCTGGTTTGCATAAACAGATTGCTGATAAATTAAGTAAAATGAATGCCTTTTGACATGACAAAAATTGATTTACTTTGGTTTGACCAGCGGCTCTAAAGAAAATAATTTTTGCACATTCTTGCAATATAAAATTCTGATAAAACTAAAATCTGTTGCACCCACTAACACATCAAACTAATTTTAGAATGGTTTGACTTGCAATAAGATTAGTTAATGCAACGTGCAGTTCCCAAAATCCAGGGGTTTCAGATATTCCAAGTTCGATTCTACTCGATTTCTCTGCAATTTGCAAGGCATTGAGTTGCATGTTTCAGAATTATAGTGATAAAGGGCGCTCTGAGACTTTATCCATTATTCAAGATTTTCTCGGGAATATTCTCATCCCAATCCTTTTATTTTCTCAGTTGCGTATAGAATTTTCGTTTAAAATAATTCGAGATTTTTGTGAGTATGTTCACTTTGACTGTCACCAAAATTGTCGAAGATTATAGATAAGATTATTAGATTATTTTACTGTGATAGAAAAACATAATGCTGATTACCAATTGGTTTCATAGGTAGGTAATCGTTAACAGATTTCCAGATTCAAATAATTTTATTGCTCTCGTCGAAAAATATTCAATTCTAATTCTATTTAGCATTCACAATATTTACACACCGACATAATGATTATTCCTTTAAATTTCTATAGATACAGATTACATAATTTTAGTAGAATTTGATTCTTGTCAAAATTGAGTTTGCCACGCTCATCAAATAATATTTATTCGGAATCTAGACTACAATTTTGTGAAATTTTAAACCAACTCCACTCGAATGTTACTTACTGTAATATCTTGCAATTCAAAGATTGTACATTGACTGAGGACTTCTGATTAAAATTAATCGTTCGGTCGCACTACAATTCTGGTACAAATATATTCTTTGTAAATTACTTCAAATTTAATTAAAATAATGGTCGGAGTTCTCATGTAAGTATTTTTGAGCGAATTGCCAGATACAAATAATTTTGTAGCCAATTCTATTCAAATTTCTTACAAATTTGAGTTTATCTTTCATCAAATAATATTCAATTCGGATTACATTTAGCAATCACTTAAAACCCCAATACGCTGACGTCTAGAAATATGCTTATAAAAGGAGACAAAATACGAATTTGAATGTACATGGTTTGAATGGCGAATAATCAATTTATCTGTTTCTCAAATCTTATTTTAAGTTTACTCAGATATCTTGAAATTCAAAAGTTGCAGTTTGACTAGGATAAAAAATTTGAATCGAATTTGAAACAAAAATTGCTCGTTTGGTGGGATAGTGATATTTTGTGACAGTTTTTAAATTTTTTTTGATTTCCTGCATTCAGATATCGAATCGATTGAATTTGTTGCAAATATTCAAATTTCTCGTTAGCTTATCAGTGATTCGATCAAAAAGTTACAAAGTTAACAAAATTGAGTTTGATTTAACTTGCATTTTGATCAATTGTGCATTTAAAAAAATCACTCTTAAATTCCAATCCAACTTCGGTAAAATAGCTCATTTACCTATTAGCTCAAGTGTCTGAGATCTTAAGTACAATTCTCATATAGTTCTGGTTTGCAAACTATATTTCAAATTTAAATAAAAATTTGAATAGAGTTTGAAACTTCAAATATTGAATCGAATATTGAAATTTCAAATATTGAATCGAACTCTATAGCACGATAAACCGATTTATGTAATTAAAAATTGGCCACAAAAATCTGATAAATCTTGATTCTATTGCACACACAAAATTTGGTAGTCCTAAAAAAGTTTGACATGCATTAAGATTATTTCCTTAAATTGAGTAGAATTTGAACCTGACTTTAGGTAAAATTTCACATTTTAAATTTACTCGGTAGTTTCACTCAAACCCAATATTTGAACCTAAATGTTTAAATTTCGGTCAAATTTGAATTTAGATACTCCGAATTCTGGGCTAAATCTATAAATTTTATTAATAAATTTGGATACCTTTGACATGACAAAATTTGGTTTACTTTGGTTTGACCAGCGGCTCTAACGAAAATAATTTTTGTACGTTCTTTCAATATAAAATTCTAATAAAACTCGAATCTCTTGCAACTACTAATACATCATACTAATCTTAGAATGATTTGACTTGCAATAAGATTAGTTAAACTTCACTAAAAGCTTATTTAATATAGGATGGATTTTCAGCCCAAATTTAAGACTAAAATTAATTTTTGAAATTTCTGAGTTAATTACCAGATTACTTGAGTAAAAATTACTCTTAAATTTTATTTAAGATTAACTCACATTTAATGTAATTCAAAGGTTCTTGTAAATTATTTCAAAATTTGAATATAATTTGAAAGGAAAATTATTCGATTTTTTCAATAAAATGTTACTGTCACACGATTACTATTGGTCGAAACGTTGGAGCAGATGTTGCAATTTAATGAGAATTTGTTTGTATCCTAACCGTATATTACGTTATTCAAGTACCTACTTATTCAATCAATCTTGAGTTTTCAGGACTAAAATAATTTTTGTTGTATAAACCCTATATTCAAACTTGAGTTTATCTCTGATCAAAATATTGAATTATAGCGTAACACACTTAATTTTGTGGGCTAATTCGTTAAATTAAATTAGGAAACTCTATACAGATTAAAGCATTGTCAATCCAATTTCACTCAAAAAATTATTTAGATTTTACTCAAAAGTTATGGATTGGCTAAAATGGCTTCTATAGGCTTCTAAAGAAATTATTCCTTTTTCTGAAATAAAATTCTGATAAGTCTCACAAAATCGGAAAGCTTCCAGATTTCCAAAAAATTATTGAATTATTAAAAATTGGAAATTTTCAAAATTTGGAAGTTTAACCGTCGCGCTTCTAAATGTATATACACATTTTGTTATTTCATCTGACAAATTCTGAAAATCCGTCGCAAAATTCAAAAATGGTTATACAAATTCTAGAAACTTTGTTATTTTCAAAACGACGGGAAATGTTGTTTCTGCGTTGTATGTGTCTGGGGCTACACAAAACAAAAAATTTAACAACTAAGAAATGATGAACTATCTCTATCCATTAAACCATCTGGTCAAAAAGTATGTTGATTACAAAAATATTTCTAATTTTGTTGCGCTGTTAATCGTTATATCATTTTCAATTTAAAAACAAATTATCTATCTCTATATCGTCTGCGCTTTTATACATAAATATTAATATGAAGAGAGTTATCGGTTAGACCGTGCGGTTACCCATTTTAATTATATATAATTTTCGACTTACCCATAAATAGCGTTCATATCACGTTTATCGGGTCCAGCGCCCATAACATGATTTGCGACTGGTGATACAAGACTTGGTGTACCATGTCCCGAATGATATCCATGTGTTGCTGTGGCTGCAGCAGCAGCTTGACTCATATGTAACGAATGGTGTGGAGCTAAACCTTGTAATGTTGGCGGCCTATGTCCAGCGTGTGGATCATACATTGCTGCTGCTGCACCTGAGTCCATATAGCCGTGGAGGCCATCATCGTACTATAAATAAAAATTTAATTTTTAATTAAAATCGTTATACAAATTACAAAAAAAAAATAAAATAAAAGAAATTTTACCGCGCGACAACGACAATACCAAACAGAAGGAATAATACACAAACAAAAAATAAAAACGGGTTAATTGAAATAATTACATGAAAAAATTGTCGCCAGGTACACCTTTTTTGTACCTATTTTTTTTTTTTGTCACTTGCCATTAAAATCTAATAATCTAAATTGACACTTACTCAATAACTATTATAATTGGGTAATTATCGAGTCTCGCGTTTTATACACACAGATAAATTAATGTTATGGGTTTTGTGACAGCGGGGACGATTTAAATTTGACAAGTCTAACACAAGTGGACTTGATGTCGTCGCGCCTATAATGAATTCTACCATCTCTAACCATTAACTATAAATTTTCCAAAAAAACAAAAAGCGACGGTATACGGTACACGCGGGATGACATTTGAAAGGGCCCGATTTTATACTATACAAAACCGGCGGTTTAAAAAACAAAAATGGCGTATCATAAATAACGTGAAATGATTTTTTTTTACAATCATCACAAAACATTAACAAAAACACAACAACAGCAATAAAACGGGTTCAAAAAACCAAAATGGCTGGATAATTTGATTGATGATTTGTAATATTTTGTTCGTACTTATGGAACAAAAAAAAAAACTTTTTTGACAACCTCAAAACAAACGCATGCGTTTAAGGGTTCGTTCTATCTATCTATCTATACTATGACACAACACTGCGGGGCACAAAAATTTAAAATTGAAACAGCTGATTTGGAATCGCGCGATTTAACATAAATATTATATTATGGTATAAACCTACCCTCGGTTGAGCCATTAATGCTCGTGGAGCGGCGGCAATTTTGGCCACTTTACACTTGTTTAAAAAATTATTAAACTTTATAACTATATTTTAAAAAATTTTATATATTTATTGTCACTTATATAAATGGTATACACTTTCTTTTTTTTTTTTTTTTTTCTTCACTTAATATAAAATATACAAATTTTTCACTCAAAAAAATCACCAATATCACAAATATATATTTATATATAATTTTTCACTCACAACTAATATATATATATAATATATATAATAAAATAAATAACTAATAAAAAACACTCAAAAAATATCACTCAATATGTTTCTCTATACACAACTTTTGGGTATTATTTTATTAGATTTGTAGCACTAAGCATTTTGTGTTGTTGAGTGATTTTTATAAACTTTTTTATTAGCTTAGAAGACATTTAGACGACCAACGAATCGGAAAATTATGAGAAAAAAAAACCGCGAACCGCGAAACGTCTAATCTTAATGTTTTACTTTTTTTTGCTTTTTTTTTGTATACTTTTTGTAACTCTTGTATGTTTTTATAAACCGACGGAATATAGCTTAAAACTTTTTTTTTTTGTTGTTTGTATGTGCTGCACTTGGCGATATATTTAGTCTGCTTATGAAAAATGGTCACTCTAATTAATAATTAGTGTGGTGGATTTACACCGAACACGACACATTTCACTTTTGTTTTTTGTTGTTGTTGTTGTATATATAAAATAAATAAATTAAAAATTATGATTTTTTTTTTTTAATTTAATAAATTTATTAAACTTTTCACTTTTATTATTTTTATTTTTGTTCATAAGCAGATTTATCACAAAATTTTAAAAATTTTCTATCACACTTTTCGCTCGAAATTCATCCCGCGCTATGTACGATTTATAATAGTTGTAATACGATCCATTTTCGTTATTAATAATTTCATTTGTTTCCACACAATACAAATAATATAAAGTGTTATAATAATAATTTTTAATAGTTTTAAATAAATTTTTTAGTAATAATAATAATAATAATAAAAAAGTGCAGCACAACGAGTTATTTAAGTTTTACTATAATAAAAAACGACGTCGAATATGCACGTCATACGCGTTTCGAAGGCAAATACACACTGTCTTGTCAATCAGTTTTTTTACTATAAATTGGCGGGGGAAATACACTAAAAATTTATCAAGAAAAAAAAAAAAAAAACCGAACGAAGCTAAAGCATACAGAAAAAAAAAAAAATGTTCCGAGTTATAAAATACAACAAACAACATACGAACAAAAAAAAAATAAAAATTATCCATTATAGGTGTTAACTTACAAATAAAAATAAATTCTCCGCCTATTTTTATTTATATACACATTTATTTCTTCTCTATATACAATACATCAAAAATATTATCATGACAACAACAACAAAACCAACAACAACAACACTGCATTCAATCGACGTCGTCGACGAGAAATTACCAACTCCACCCATATATTTTCTTTTCCACGGTATGTTTACGTATATATGTACATAATAAAAAATAACAAAAAAAAAAAAAATTCCAAGAGGATGGTCGTTTAATGGCACAGTATTACTCGCTCACCGCCATATAAAACGAGCGAGACACAAAAACACTAACCAAACATATTGCAACTTTTTTGTATGTTCATTCGTTTTTTGTTTTTTTTGTTTTTTTTAATTTTATTGCTATTGCATTCTAAATCACTAATCCAAGTGAATATATTAAAAAGAGATAAAACGAATAATTTTTACGATTTTTATTGTTATCGTCGCAGCCTTAATTTACAAATACGCAAGACAATTTTTATTGTTATTGATATTGTTATTATTATTATTATCGTGTGTGTGTGTGTGTCTCGTATTTTTTTATAGTCGTCGTCATATTTAGATACATAATTACTATACGCCAAACGTATAAGAAGGAAAGAGATAAATCATAAATGGGAAATTTTTTTTTTTTTTAGTTTTCAAAATTTCCATCATAAATTTGTGTGCTTTAAAGAGACGGCCATATTTCATACATTTTGTACCGTCTATAATAAAATACGTATAAATATAATTTTTGTATAATGTTGTCATCTCGCTCGTGTGTGTGTCTATTAAAAAATTTTAGTACACATTATCCTTTTTTCTGTTTTTAGTACACGAATAATATTTTTTTTAATGTATAAATTCTGTGAAGATGACAATTTATATTTTTATAAATATAAAATTAATAAAAAAATTTTTTTTTTTGTGGATGTCAATAAAAATTTATTTATATGAAAATGATGAATATTATTTTTACTACTATAAAAACAACAAAAAAAATATGAGACTAATGACCTTGAACTTGTTTATGATTTTATTTATGTTTTTTTATGAGTATGATGATGATGTTTCAGGATATTATAGTACGTACGTTGATTTTGAGTGATTTTGTTGGATTGGTGTTGTTGTTGTTGTGTTATATATATGTCGAAAGACAATTACATAATTTTGGACTGTAAATCAAATGGATGAGGCATACAGAACACTATTTCGAGGGCAGTATGCCGATGCGATTATAATTTATGATCATGCAAATTGTTTATGATTTATTTAAGGTATTTGGAATGATTTCTAAAATTTATTTGTTTTAGTAATAATGGTCTCAGTGAACAGTATAACATTTTGATTTATTCGAAGTGTTTATACATTTCTAAAAGTCACTCAATTTGTATTTTATTTTCACTCAAACTAAATTAAAGTTTTAGATAAATTAGTGAAAAATTCCGTCGGATTTTTATGGGATTATAAATTTAGAAAATATTTTGACGTCCTTAATAAATTTAGGTTTTATTACGCAATAATTATGACAGATTAATAAAAAAAGCCATCAACGTATATGTATAGGTATCTATTTTAAATTTCACTCAAATACGGTTTAAAATTATTTTAAATACTTAATAAATTTGGATCCAAAAATCTCCGTCGGATAATTAGCAGCACCATTCTTAAATATTAAAATTAAATTCACAATTCAAGCATAAATTGAACAGATTCAAGACAATTGTTAAGTAAAAATCTTTGACGGTTGCACCAAATTAATGTCAGTGAAATCTATACATATTGATGCACTTAATGCAACTGTGCTCTAAGTTTCTAGACATTCTTATAAGACAGTCGTTTTAGCAATTATGGCTTAAAGGAATTATTTTGGTTGTAATATTGGCTCGTAAAAGTATTGATAATCTCTATAGGAATAATGCCGTAACTTCCATCCAATTCTTTAAATCTTTTTTTCCCCTTTTGGAGAGTATTGATTTTGTTAAACTTGTTCCCACGTTTCTTGCCATCAATAACGATTTCGAAAACTTCTTCGTCTGAAAAAACTGTGATTTAATAGTGTTTCCACAATGTACGGCCGAGGTTTTGAACGTGTTTGTTGCAATAGCGAATAACTATGGAAAACTTTGCGGTACATTTATAAAGAAATTAAAGGAATTTAGGTCGGGTGATAAATACAGGTTATTTGTGTCCCGTCTACAATAATGCGCTTCCATTCTTGGGAACGAGTGTATGTGCTGTTTAACAAAATTTATATCAATTTCATTAGTTTTATTTGGAGGAAGTTTGCCAATTCTGGCATCATTCCCCGCTTGTATAGCCCAATTTCATCAATTTGCTGGATGCACGTTTCAATTACATAATACCTTATATTGAAAGCAGAAAGCAAAAACTTTAAACAAACTGTTTTTTTTGCACCTTCAGATATCGTCAACTTATAAATTCTGGACATTTGGAACTGCTTTCCGCCGACGCTTTCTTTCATGCAGTGGTTAAAATTTGATGTTTTGTTGCTATAGTTACTGATGGGTGCATTCTTATCATTTTCTTTATTATTATTACTGTTTATAGCTTGTTGTTATCGTTCTGGTACCACTAGAATCAGAAGAGCAAGATATATATCTGGCTCAAAGCCGCCGATTTTGCTGTGACTAATAACGCAAGATCCGGCGACGCGTAAAATACAAACACTGGATTTTGTTGGTATATTGATTGGAATTTTCTAATTTTTAATTTGTTAAATGCATTCTGCATCTTAACAGAAACTTGATTTGGGTCTAAACCAGGGTGTATAAAAAGGAACTTTCATCAAAGAACAGCACCTTGTGGCACTCTACCTCGGATATCAGGAGTATTGCTATAGTTTCATTTATATGTCAAATTCTTTCTCAATGTGGACAGATTTTTTTTTTGATGAAAATTTGACTAATAATTAACGATACAATTCCATTGGTGACTGTTCCAGTGGTGTAACCAGATTGAAATCCAAATGGTTTATTGGAAATAATTTGCAGAGAATGAGCCAGCTTGCTTGATTAGAGTTTGCACAAACAACTTAATAACGAAATAGGTCGGTAAAAACTGCATTTTTCGGTTTGATCTTATTATTAAATTTATCTATAATCGGAGATTTTGAGTTTTTTAAACATTTGATCCGGGACGAAATTTCTTTAGGTTTCGTATGAAAAGGTGAAAATTATTTAGGTCTGTTATTATGCTGCGTTAACAGTTGAAATGGTTACTGGATCTGATAGAGAATCAGTTATATTCTGAGAATTACCAAAGTAATCGGCAATTATACATTACACTTTTCATGTGCAGTTTGATTTTAATACTTTATTCCAGCTATTGCTCCATAATACATTAACAGCTGCACTAACTTGCCTCTAGTTCATTGCGATTTCCTTCGGAGAAAATTTCTGACATATATATCAAATGGATGAGGAGGGACTTTTGGGATTGCCTGATTTTTGGAGTTGTGAATTAAATTGGTTATATAATCTACCATCTCATCAATGTTGCTGTTATCTAAAATTTTTATGGTCAGACAACAGCGTGACAGCAATTGATGGTTGAGAAACTTGAATAGCAGCTTTTTTGAAGAAGTAGATCAATATCTCTTGGTTATTGGATGAAGAATAACAAATGACTATTTTTGCATTTCAGAATATATACCAATCCCCACTTTGCTTGCTTGGAAATGAAGTCCGCACATATGAAATAAACTTCTTTAAATGATGTAAGCAATTGAATAGCAGAATATAAATTTGGCCGTTTTAATACGTCGACCAATTGACTCAATTACCTCTGTATTAATATATGGTAGCTGTTGGTGGATAATACTTTTGTGGTTCAACTATCACGATCATAACGGATTCGGATTATAAAAGCGATTATCCTCACACAACCGCAGGTTTCATTGATAAGCGCAACACCAATTGAGTGATTTTCTAAATATGTTGTGGGTTCCTGCTTGGTTGAACTTACTATGACAATTTTTCAATTTTACAAACACTTTTTTGATAATATTCATGAATTCTGATGTATTAAATAAATCGGAACTATCATAATATGAATTAGAAGCAGTTACGATGCTGTAAAGTGCGGTTTTTTGTGTGATCTCGAACTGATGTTTTATTCGATAATGATTGTATTGTAGGTGGTGGTGGCTTAATTCCAGGAAAATGTTGTTGATTGAAAACAATATGATTACTCCCTATACCTTGGGTTTTAAAGGATTCCTCAAAATTTGTCTGTAAGCAATACAATCATCGCTTTTTGGGTACTTGATATAGTTGGCCATATCACTACCCGCCAATTGCTGCATTTCGTATGTGCGTATAGTGTGCCAATTATCTTCGGTTCATCACGTTGTGGACAACTCTTGGAGTAAATTTGTAAATTTTGCAATTCACTGGAACTTTGCATGCGGATGTAGCATAACCGGTTTGTGAACAGTGGTCGCATATACAATGAGGTGGTAGATTGCATTGTTTTTATTTATGTTCCTAATATTAACATCGACGAGATTGTGTAATTTACTTTGGTTTGGCTTTTATTTAGTGTCAATATGTTTTTCATTACTTAGGACCTCCTTATCATCCTCATCGCATCCACTGAAATTGTGGATAGATCACTCATAACCCGAATGCTCATTGCACTTTTATATTTCTTAGAAGAATCACTCGTTTTCTCTAAGCAAAACTTTAAAATATAATTAATTGTCATTTTTGACATCCCGGTCCCTGAGGGACAGGTTTTGGTATCACTGGGAAATACAAATCTGGGGGAAAAAATGAAAATGTAAATTCATATCGTGGTCTATTGCCGCAAAAAACTGAACTGAGGTCAATTTCTACTATTCGAAGAGTTCAGCATTTTTACATTCAATACACCTAGAACATGATAAAAAATTTGGTTGGTAAAATTGATGAGTACTCGATATTTTTCGACTTCCGAATAGCTAGATTATCGAGCATTTGCTCCGAAGAGTGTTACATATTTATATTGAATATTATGCGAGATTATTCGATTTTATTCGAGTTTAGCTGTAGCATTGCTGATCGATTGCTTCACATAAGACTTATGTTGAAAAATTTGGTTTTTTAATAATAGCTTTGTAGTCCTGATGTATTAAAGATGGCGCAGTTAGCGTTAAATGTACAAAATATATTTATAAGGTACTTATATGTACATTTGAATCACCATCATTTCTAACATTAACCTTACTAATATTCTTATACATGCGTTACGATTTGCAATGCCCAAATTCGGACCTTGTTGGTTGAGTACGGAATTATATTTTCTATTTACATTAATCAGATGGGAATTAAGCACTTTATCAAAAATTCTATGTTAAGCTAAAATTAATAGGTCAATTCATTTGTATAATCACCTGCAAGGGGACGGAATTCGTTAAATCTTCAAAATGTTACTTCAATTTCAATATTCAGCATTTTTCGCTTCAAATTATACGTAAAATTTGGTATTTTATTATTATACGCCATATTTGGTTTGACATTCACAAATAAACAATTTAACATTATTAATAATATAGTTAGGATTAAGCTGGCCAGTTTTCTATTTATCTTCATAAAATTTTGAATGATGCAGCAAATATCACTGTTGAATTGCCGTCGGACATAATTTATGAATCCTTGTTGGTGTTCTATTTCCTAATAAACTGTACGAATATTTCCTATTTGGCTTGTAATTTTTAATTATTTTATGTTGAATTATTTTTTTGTTAGACATAGGAGGACAACAAAAATGTCGAAACGTCTCAAAATAATTATTTGAATTGTATTGGCTTATGAAACCCGAATATAATTTAAAATAACAAACAGAACAAGTAACGTTACTGTCGGAACACAAATTTAAAACAAATTTATTAAATAATTTGGTTGAATATTTTAAACAGACCTTATATATTCTAAAACTCTAAGCATTTCTAAAACAATGTTTTGATCGAAGAAGTACAAACAACATCGTTTTCTCTAGAATAATATTTCCGCATGCATGCAAAACTCAAATTGTTTTTTTCGTCACTTAAACAGCGATATAAGTTTTTGTGTGCGGTAGCTTGATGTATGAAAATGCGCACGAAAATGTATGTGCCTAAAATTTGTTGGCAAGTATTATAACCGGAAACTAGATGCAAAGGAAGAGATAAGAACAATGAGGTTGATTGCCGATTGGTTATGTTTCGTTAAGAGAAATGATAGGAAAAAAACGGTGTCGGGTCGCACAAATAGTTCGTATAACTCAAAATACCGCTAGAGTACATATTTACGATGGCATACTCAGATACGTGTTACCGCCAAACTATGACCGTCAAACTCACACCTTTACTCTCGGTGTACGGGAGCTACCGCACACCGGGATCAGGATCTTTACCGCATACTGATATTCATTTTTACTGTCAAAATGTAGTTTCGAATATTTATTTGATGGCCGTTCTAATGAGATGATGGCTTACAATTAATTGAATTCATAAAATTACCTTTACGTGACATTTGTCCTAAATTGTCTTAAGTTGACCTAAGTTGTCTTCAGTATGCCCTATAATTTTTTTTATTTGTGTTAGTGTAAACGTTTCGTTATTACGAATTTATTTCTGTCAAGATCTATTCTGATGATAAATATACTCTGAAGATTTTCTAAAAACGAAGGAGCGGGCAATGTTTGGTACTTTTCCGCTTTCATATACGTAACGAATATAAGAATAGATGGTTTTGGCCTGTGTTTCTCACACCGCCTATATATGTTGTCAAGGTATCAGCTATTCGCGAAAGCGAAATGTTAAACTTTTGAAAAAGTGGGATATTAGGGTGTTTAGGACAACGATGTTTGACATAATCTCATGTAATATATCGAGCAGCCGCGATGAAATGATTTCCGAATTTTTTGATAAAATGCTAGGAAAAAACCCTAACGAAGACCTCTATTTAGGATCTTTTATTAATAACAGTCAGATCATTTTCTCTGCTCTTTCAGGTATGAAATGTTCATGATCATGAGAAACAGATAAATTTTTAGAAATAATTTTACCGTTGATATTTAATTTTTTTACTCAAAGTCTTAAAGTCTATTATATAGATACTTACATGAATTCAAAAAATTACTCCCTGAAATTCCAGTAAATTTTAAAGGAATATTATCCAGAATAATGTGGAATGAATGGTCTAACGAAAAATTATCAAAAACCATCTTACCATGGCGCACAGGGCAAGCGTTTCGATTGTTTCTTCTCCAATTCCTTTAACAATGCATTTTTCCCGAAGGGTAACCATCAAAATTAGGATTACTACCACGACTTAGTCGTAGGCAATTACTCATCAAAAATAAGCATTTTCAGGTTGGGCCTTATGCTTCATGTGCCGCGAATCTCTGATTTCGAGCGATTTAAATACTTGAACGACTGTAGCAAGAGAATGGCTCATCCGATCGAAGCAATTCTGGTGACAATTTGTACGTAAAGAACCTATGGCAATTAATTAATTTTAAATTAAAATTATAAATAATCATGAAGCTAATAATAAATAAATTGATTTTAACAAACATATAAAGTCTATCATTACTCTCACTGCGTATAAACATTATCACGCAAAACACATACGACCGTGAAGACAACACAGCTCACCCCAAAATTTTGTTTCACTACACTAATAATATCTGCACCTGTATCAATTAGGAAATAGGCTTTCGACGTCTCATTGACTGGTGAACTATGAATACTATACAGACACTTTTCATATATAGACAAAGCAGAATCTTGTTCATGATTTTTGTAAACTTGCCACTGCTCCAAATTTTTCAAAAATGAAATGTTTCTTGAATATCCGACGGGTTATATCAACTTTGCGTATATGAAATTTTGGGGGCTGCTTCCTTGAATTTTCTAAAAAAAAATTGAAAATTACTGATTTATTCTATGAGAATGAATCAAACATGGTTGTCCTAAACACCCTAATCCTCCACTTTTTCAAAAGTAGAATATTGCTCGAGTAGCTAAATCCTTATGACCGCTTCCTAAGATTTTCTCAAAAAATCTCGGAAATTACTTCTGAATATATTTAATATTTTATGTGAGGTTATATCAAACCTTACCCTACTATTCGGACAAACAAAAAAAAAAAAATATAAATAAATTGTCTCTGTAAGAGAAAATAAACTTAAGCAAGATTTTGTTTATTTCCATATGAACTTAATAAATTCGTAATAAAGAGACTTTTGAACTAAAACTTAAGAAAAATTTTAAAAAAGATCACACATCTTTAAGAAATGTGAGCTCAATGACTCATTGGCTCAACTTTTGGATTTGATCTTTGCTACTGATGACTTATATTCAAAGCATTTATCGTAGCACCTCTTTCTATTGATATTCTTCAAGAAAAGCGTGACTCTTGATTTGTAGACTTCACTTCTCTAAACAAATTTCTATTGAACTCGGATTGGAACTTTTTCGAGTTACAGCGTAATAAGCTAAATTCTCTGAACAAGGTATATGGAGGATAATTAGATTTCGAATCCTAAATAAATCTGGAATTTTATAAATTCTAAACGGAAAGTCTTAGGATTTCCTTCACCAATGATTTGTCGTAGTTGTTGCACTATCGTCCAACCATCGGAAATCGATAATTTATTTGCTTAATTTTTTGAGTCAGTTTACATCACTCTTTTGAAGAATTGTGCATAATAAAACCTAATTTTTCACTGGCTTTTAAATTTAACGAAAGCTTCTTACTTAGATTCTAGCCCGATTTGGAAAAATTCTTTCATTCGACCAATCTGGAAAGTGTGTAAAATTTGCTTTTCCAGATGCCAAAGCTTATCGAAGGCCTATATCATAAATTCCTGTAGAAGGTTTTGTTTCACCGGTGCTACATGGATTTTATCCTGTATGATCGACAGTCTTTCGTTTCGTGTAACCTGAGGTGTGCAAGGAAGGGAGTGTTTTGGGCCCACTATACTTTCTCGATATTTTTTAATGATGCGATGTATTGTTTAGAGTTTACAAAATGCCAAAATTTTTGGCCGATTGCTAACATATCTGAATTGCCAGACGACCTTATTTTTTTTTTTATAATTGGTCCAGTGACAATCAGTTAAGCTCTCTCCAATTCTAATACAATATGTATTTACTTTATAATGATGCCGTTAAAACGGGATGTTTATATCTGACTTAAGAGTCATCATCTGTTTCGATTTGTGATTTACAAAGCACGTGGACTCAATAATCAATAAAGCATACATTATGCTGGGTCTTACCATTCCTTTTGATAAAATCCAGCATAATGTATTTTAAATATCATTAAAAATAGACTACCGGCGAGATATGGCGTCGGCATTGTTTCTTTCGAAACTATCATATAGATTGTGGCAGCTTTCTTGCACCGCTTACTATTTATGCTCTTCAGAGTCAGAGCCAATTCCAGCGAGTAAGTAATTGTTTTGGAAATTGATTTCACTGTTTTCCAACAGTCAAAGGATTTATTTGTTTGAATTAATTCTGATACACTAGTTGGTCCAGTTCGATAAAGCCAGAGCAAGCTTAGCGACGAGTGCCTGCAGTACAATAAATTAAAATACTGGATATTATCGGCGATTATTGGGAAATATTTCATAAATTACTAGAGCCATCACTATTCCTGACAAAAACAGCTACAAAGAATTAGATATGGGAGATAATTTAGAAACAATTAAATTTAGCTGTTAGTGGAAATGAAATAAGAAAAGGCATGAATATAAAATTAAAAGATAAAATATAAGGTCGCGAGATATAGCTATACGGATTTAGAAAATATTTTCGGGAGGGGCGTTTTAGCATAAAACTATATAAATAATGTTTCTTATTTTTCCGAAAAAGCCCCTCCCGAAAATGAAAACATGAATGTAAATCAAAAAATAAATTTTTCGATTTGAGCTGCGAAATAGACCTTTAGTCCGTGATATTTTGGCATGTTATAATTCAGCGAGGCGATATGGCCCATTCGGTTTCGTAATCCATTTTTTTTTCTAAATTGTAGATCGTATCACTGAGTTGCTGAAATCTATAAGGATGATCGATTGAAGGAAAACAATTGAACTGAATATATTCATAACCATGAGTAACCTCGAACCGGTATTCACTCATTTTTATACCGAGAAGATTTGGCAAAAAAAAAATCGCCAGAATTAACTGCGGTTTACTGTCTGTCGCAAACCGTAAAAATTTTAAATTGTTTTGATTACTTGAATTAAAAGAGGAAGCTTGACAACAGCTATATAAAAAATGGAATTTGTCCAGTTGTTTTCAACCAGATTGAAATAAATGGGAGTGCTCAAAAATGAAATTGGGGTTTTAAAAAATCTTTGGTCTGCGAAAAATAAATCGAGTATTTTGGTGGTCCTGAAGAGACCTTGAAACATTGAAAAATATCGACAAAAACGTTTTTGCAGAGTTACAAATTATCAAACTCATTGAAAGCGAAAGTTGCAAATATGGGCATATTTACAGTTGTATTTGCGATCGTGGCAGCAATAGTTTTACAACCGTTTCTCAACGGTTATGAATTATAGTGGATTCCTTCCTAAGAAATTTATATCACCTTCGTCTGTCAGGGTTAAGGAGTGTCTTGAATTTAGGAAACCTGAGTTGAGGCTGCTTACTGGCTTCCTCACAGGTCATGTCCCCTTAAGGTATCACTTTAAGAAGATGGGCCTAAGTACGACAAATGGATGCCGCTTCTGCGGTCTGGAAGCGGAATCAGCGGAACATGTTCTGTGCCATTGCCCAGCCATTTTCCAGCAAAGACTGCAACATCTAGGAGGGAGAACAATGAGCCCAGATAGTATGTATCTTGTACCGGCCAGTAGTATTGTCAGATTCATTAAGAGCCTGAATATTGACTGGACGGATAATTAAGTAGGGTCCAGCACAATAGATCTTTTAGGTCGCGGTGCGAGGTGGCTTATCGCCCACATGACCCTCCAGTAAATAATAACAATAATAGTGGATTCCTTTTTTCTCCGTTGCTGAGCAACACACACAGACACACCATTTTATCAGAGTGAAGTTTTTCACACAATAAATTGAAAATGAAATCTTTTGAATTTCAACTCAAAGAAAATGATAACAAAAATTTAGAAACAAGAGAAAATAGAAAATTATTTGGAAAACAATTTGAGTGGAATTTAATATTAAATATATTTTAGTATACTTACGACCGAAAATCTCTGAAATTTCCACAATTTTTAAAAAAAAATTTGTGTTATAGTAAACAAGGTCTAAGTTTTGAAATATAGAAGTTTGGTTCGTACGGGTGACGGTTGAAGCGAACACATGTCGCCAGAGTTAATAATTATACGAAAAAAAACTTGATCTTTTACAGAAATGTTCAGTCGGTTTAAAACTAAACTATTCTTCAACTATCGGAATTGAGTGGAAATTAATTTAAAAGAATGCTATCGCAACAATTTAATAAAAGTTTGGAACGCTAATTTTGACTCTGGGATTTTGTCTTTTAATATTGTAGCACAAATGTATTTAAACATTTCAGGGCCTTTGCCAAACACTTTTCGATTACAATTTTGACATGCCGCCGTTTTAATATTTTCTAAAAGAATTTTAAATATGCTACTCGGATTCTATACGGCCGACTGTTATTCCTATCGATAGTTTTGTATGATGGTTCTGAAAATAATATTTTACCGATACCTATCTACGATATGTATATTCATTTTTATTAGCCCATTTGATAATTTTGAAATATTTTCTGAATGAAAATATTCTTAAGTACAACGAATTAAAGTGAAGATAGGTTGTTTTTCACCCTTATTGGGTGTAATAAATTATCTGAGGTGGTCTATCTAAGGGCACAGTAAATTGAATAATTTGAGTATATATTCCGATTTCTTGGAATCTATTTATCACCCTCAAATTATAACTGAATTTGCCGCCAGTAAGTGCTGCAAAATGTGTACTACACTACGACATTTTTTCAAGGCGCAAATTTTTTATTAGCTAACTTCAGATTGGCTGACGAACCCGTCGATGAAACAAACTGCTCTACAAAATTACGTAAACCAAAATTTGTATTACACAAATTAAGGCATGTCTTTAACACATATTCGCCCCGATTTTCATTTATAAATTCTTTAGCTTTGTATGAGCTCCTCGTATTCGCTGTAATCCGTATTTTTTTTTTAAGCCACTCTCTAACTCAGCATATACAACAGCATACAAGCCTCGTTAAGAAGAAAACAGTATAATATTTGATTTTCACCACTCTGCCTATTATATCGGATATTTTGGATCCACTTCGATGAGTAGCGATTTTTTTTTCTAATGCTACTTCGGAGCGCACATATTTTTCATGCATTTAAATTGTTGCATTTTCATGGATATCACACCAACAACAATATTTCACCTAGAATTTGGTTACGAATAGTTGGGTGTTCTGTACATATTTTATTTGATTTGCACCGGACACCAATGTGTTTGACTTTTGTTCTCATCGCCACAAAATACGGTGTTTGAAGCAATTTTTTGTAGATACCCTAAAAATTCTTCAAAGCCATCATAATTTAAACCGCCCTACACTTTATATGGAAATTATTTGCACGTAAAATATTTATCATATTTAGGAAAGCGACCGATGTAGCATAATATAATGCTTATATGGTGATCGTGAGAATAGGTTACACGTTACAAATAAAATGGCTCCTTAAGTTGTCATAGTTTAATTTTAATTATGCACAAACTTTCAAAATTTTAGGAATCTACCTTATTAAATTAACAAAGTTACAACCAAAGCAAAATTGCTAGTCATAGTTTAGTATACTATTCCTTTTTAGTTTGTCATAGTTATACAAATCGATAAACTATCGCGGGAACAGGGAGAACATAAAATGACTTGTCATAGTTTTTCGAAGAATTTGGAAAAAAGTGAAATTTGATCTATACTATGTCAAATTATCTAGAAATGTATGTCATAGACAAAACTTCACTTTTTCCAAATGCTCCAAAAAACTATGATAAATGTGTTTAATTTTTAAAGTATTCCATTTAATGAAAATCGCACCTCTCAATTGATACTATGATAAATTAAATTGTCATAGTTTATTTTTAATTGAGCACTTTTTACTCCAAGTTGTATCGAAATTTCACTTCTGTTTTCACTCTTACTTCAGAATGTCTTGCACATTTATCATGGTTTGCCTATAAATTTAGTTCAAAAGAAATTGACTTATCATAGTTTATCGTTTAACGAAAAAAAAAAAAAAAAAATCAAAATGGCAGAAGTGTGAGTTTTTGAAACAAAACGTTGCGAGTTGTTCCAAAATTCACTGAGCCCTACAGTTTACCGGGTCGTAATTTCCTATTCCCTACTACAGATGTATTTTCATTCATTGGAACATAATCGACATCAATTTTAATTCTTCTGGTAATTCAGAAAATCTCTAAAATTTATTTTACAAGAAACCACAACAAAACTCGAAAATTATTTTCGAACTTGACCAATTTCGAATTTTGATTAATCAGAAAGATCGAATTATCACATACATGAAAACGAAAAGGCCGATCCTGAAGAACTTAATCGAAATAACATGCGATACTTCCGATGTCGTACTAAAAAGCTTAGCTGCTTTAGGAATGCTTGGTTGATCCGCACATTATCATTGAGGCACAACAATTATGGGCATAGGTCACATAAATGATATCGACTCTCCAAATATCAACCGCAATTGACATGTGCAAAAATGGTAATTTGCTTTTTTATCAGTGCTTTAATTTCAAACGCCTAAAAACGACAGATCGAATGCAATTTTTAGAAAACAATAAACTGATTATCAATTGTCTGCAGCCAGATCACGATGTCAAAACATTTCAAAATAATAAACGATGTTTTATTTGTCTTAAAAAGCATCATACACTTATTCATATTAAAGGCACAGAGGTAAATAACGAATCCAAAATATCTGATACTATGATCAATGTACTTGGTGCAGATACATTGCAACATCCTCGATTATCCGTAGATAACGAATCTTCAGGCTAAAAATGAATCGTATGCAATCAAACTGCAACGGTTACCTTGTTGCAAAATTTCAATTTAAACCGCTATGGAAAGGCAATTTGCTCAAAACGATTTCCTACGAGAAAATTAGGACAACTTCATGAAAGAATAAAATTCAGTCAAACACATGACTGCGATCGCTGACACATAAAACCTGTATCAGGTCAAAATCTGCAACAATCTGTCTATCTGCCACATGACGCCGTGCTAAATTAGTCTAGCTCCCCCACTAGATTCTGGGTCGAGTATGACGGGTCCTGTAAGAGCACGTCCGGTATGTCGCTTAACGAAACCTTACTTATATGTCTCACAATGTAAAAATTTTTAATGGCAATTCTTCTTCGTTAAAGAACTCGTACAGTGGCAGTGTCTGCTGATATAAAGAAAATGATGAGCTAACAGTTATTAATGCAAATCCGCTTTATTGGCTGAAGGTGGATTTAAAAACAGAAAATGGATGTCAAACGATCAAGAATCCTTAAGGAAAGCCCAACATGAAAACCATGAACCATCGAGGTTACAGCTAAAACCGAATTCTACCATCAAAACGCTCAACTGCCACTGGAATTCGTTTCGTGTCATATTTTCCTTCAGCGTTAATTTGTTCATTGTTGAAAAATTCACCAATCGAACGTTTTGATCCATCGGGATGGTTTTCTCTACTTACCATCTCGATTAAAAAAATGTTTCAGTGTCTATGGTTAAAAGGATTAATATGGGATGATGATTACGTCTAAAAATTGTAGAAAGATTGTGCAAAATCAAAACCCCATATGTAAAACATTCGAGAATCAAGTATAAAACTGAAACTGTGCACATTCGCATACTTGCAGCAAAAATAAATGTCAAGCCTCTCAAACAAGTATATTTGACGAGATTGGCGTTGTGTCCAGCGTTACTATTATGTCGTCTATTCCGCATATTCCGATTCATCAATAATTTTGGCTTGGCTGGATGATCTTCACAGAAGGTAAAAGAGTTTCATATCCAATGGCATGAATCGATTTGGCAACTTGTGATTTAAATTCTACTGAATTGGTAAAAAATCATTTGTGGTGGAATGGCCCAGATTTTTTATCAAATGCTAAAGATAACTTTGTAATCAACTCCGGCAACATCTCACCTAAAAGTCATGATCAAACTGATTTAGAAGAAAGGAACAGTTTTAAAAATCTTCACATTGAACTATGCAATTTAGATTACCTCAGTGGTAGTTTCTGAGACGTTTAACCATTTCTCGTCACATAATAAAATTTAGAGAGATATCGCTTATATTTATAGATTTACCACCAATGCCAAAATGAAGGCTGTCAGGAACGAAAAAAAAATGTATTATGTTCGATCGGATTTGTGACGGGGTCGAGGTATACCGACCCAAATCTACCGCGATGATGGCAGCAATTTTGTTGCCAGCCACAGAGAAGTCATTTGAGATGGAAAAATTAATATCTAATTTTCTTACGCCACAGAAAATTAATTTTGTATTCAATCCAGCCAGCAAATGCTCCTCACTTTTATAGTTTGTAAGACGCAAAATGAGTAAAACGTCTCCTAAAACACTTTTAACCCAAATTGAGATTGTTTTAATTCCGGGACATTATGTAGCCTCTCGGAGAAGATACATCATCATACGACGTTCTACCGCCAGCTCATTTTTTGATTGGTAAATCAATGAAAGCAATTCCTGAACCCGATTTGAACCACACATAAACGCATCACGCCTCCTAAAGTGGCCAGACATTCAAAATAGAACTCAAGTTTTTTGAAAAGCATGGCACCGAGACTACACCTCACAATACGCTCGTTGTACTGCTCACCATACAGCGTTGTCCATATTGGTGATCATATATTTACCCTTGTATTTGCTATACAACATTTCATCGGTAATCAAACGACTCGGTAAATGAGGAATTATATAGTACCGTTTAAATATCGATGGCTTCAGTATGCTGGTGTAATACATACCGTTGTAAACTAAAACTGCAAAAGGGCCAAATTTTGTTCGTTTCGCCCATTTATAGATATGGTAAACGTGATAAACGAGGCGTTCAAAAAAATTTTAGATGGTTTAATTTGAATTGCAAGAGGTTTTCAATTTGTTTCTTTACCGTAAGGCAACATCTTGATGGTCCTCAATATTTATAATAATGTTTTTCTTACAGCCCCTACTGCTAATTTCTTGATCTGTCTTTCCGCGCACATTGCTAGAGAGATGCACCATATCTATATAAATCTGTATATGGGATTTCAGCTGACAAAGGAGTTTTTTTCGGGATCTTGGTGTACCTACAAAGAGCACCAAATATAACAACGCGTTGTCAAGGGAAATTGACGGTTAACGCAGTAGGCATATTTAATTTCTGCTGCAAATACATTTCTTGCATCCTTTATTTTTCTAAGGATTAACAAGACCAAAGGTTTATTGAAATTGCAAAGTTTCAAGATTTTTGCCACCGTTGAGTGATCAGAAGTTTTTATTATTTTACCTTAGTAATACTATAATAAAGTGAAATAAATTTAAGCAGTAGCTACTCTAAATTACAGACCAATTCCACTGTTCCTTGCTGATTCTACTGGGGAACATTGTACATTGTAAATTGGCAAGAATAATTAGAAAAAAAAATTCAGTTTTTCGAAAGATGGTAAAAATTATGTTCCCAAAATTTCTAGTTAATTTCCCGGGAAATTCGGGTCTTTCGCTCCTGGCTCCTGCAATTTTAAAAACAGTCTGGAAAGCAACCCTTTACCCAAGGCTGCACACGCGCTACAATTAAGGTATCAATGTGGCCTCCTAATCAAAAAGACCAGGGGCTATTTAGGAATTCGAACGTGATCAAGTCTTCGATGTATTAGATTCCTATTTGAATTGAATCAGATTCATTCGCTACTTATTTAAATCAAATATGAATCTTATACATCATTATATATGAATCGAATTCCAAAATAGTCCTGCTGGTAAACGGTTCCGATGGGGTACTGAAATTGTTCACATAGATTTGGAATTCCCAATAAGTGTGGGTCATCAGCTCGCATTGATTACGTCGCTGCCTTTTATATATATCGTCTTTATTTTTATTTTTTTGAGTAGTAATGCGGGTATAGGTCGTCGCAATGTTGTCACAATCGATTTGTTTCATCAAATTTAACGTTTGCAATATCCAAACAGCAATGAAATTTGCTGTGACAAAGATGTGAGAACATTTTACAACTTCAAATACTAGTTGGGAGCGGTTCAGTTAAGAATTTATGTGAGGCTGTGTTGAGGGTTGAGTCGGAAGTTAGCTTGAGTTGACCATCTAAATTTGGGGATTGAGCTGTGGAGTTGAGTTGTGGTCGAGCGTAGGATGTTGAGTTTGGATTGGGGAACGGGTTTAATTTAGGTGTTGATTTGAATGTTGATTTGAAGGTTCAGTTAAGATTGAGTTGGGGTTGAGTTTAGGGTTAGGTGGAGAGTTGAATTGAGAGTTGAGTTGGGGTTGAATTCATGATGGTTTGGTTGGTGGTTGGTTCTGTGATTGCGTTGGGATTAAGTTGGAGATTAGAGGGTTCAGTTAGGGATTTATTTGGGGGAGCTGAGTTGAAGTTTAGTTTGAGTTGACTTGAATTGAGTTCAAGTATGCACGTAATTTTGCAGACCGAAGTTCTGATCATATCTTGAGGTTTCAGACCTTGATATTTTTGTGGTTAGTATCTGTTAATTGTATAATTTATTAATTTGAGTGATTATGGTTGAACGGAGTTCTGGTCAGGTTTTAACCTCACCATTATCAAATTATTGTCAAAATATATTTTTTTTTAAGTATAGTTCGCGTGAAAGGCATTCAAATTTTACGTCAATGGGTCAATTAAAATTTGAACAAATTACCGAAAGCCGAGGTTTTTTAATATTACTTAACCGCATATTGTTATTTCGTTACACAAATGAGAACTTTGGTTATTATTGCAACACACAATTTAACAATATTTTTAGTTCAAGCTTCTTTTTTATAATTAACAACTTGACATACAAATTATAGGTAAAATGTCCGTTATGCTATATTTAAATGAGTTATGTCAACACAATATGTATACCATAATAATATGAGTTATACATTATTGACCACGTTTACTTATTTTATGTAATTATATCGTATGAGTGTTATTCTCAACTTGAACAACGTCCAATAAGTTTTGTTTTCATTAACTGGAATTGTGAGTACTTAAAAACTCACGCCAATCCTTTATGAGACTAAAGCTATACGTTCATACGTTTTGTTGGTTAAGAGGTTTTATGTATGACGAGCATTTTAGTCGTATATTCGTTATTTTTGAGTGTTTTTATTTGGCTGTAAATTGCAAAAAATATAAACACCAAATTTGTTGAAGGGTCATAGTATTTACACATCTGGGTGCATTTTGACACCAATATTAGCTGATTAGATTAAATAAAAATTAAAAAAAAAAAGTCTGCGCGTCATTTAAAGATTACTCGGGATACTTATGTTAAGCCACACTTAAAGAATTTAAAAGAATAAATAACTTAGACAGATTATGTTTTTTCGACTATTTTGAGATTACGTAAAAGAAAGTGTTGGCAAAATTTTAAATTTAGAAGATCTTAATTCTTACTTATATGTTTCTTCACATGCGATATAAATCTTCGTCTAAAAAATTTGAATATACTCTGCAGTCTAGATATACAATGTTTACGCCCACACAATTCATTTAATTTTATCTCATATATTGTGTGTCAAAGTCTTAACTATATGTATATATAAAACATGGTTTAAAATACATTTTGTGTTTTTATCGGGATACACGCGTGTCAATTTGTCGAATGTAAATGCATGCAAATTTACCGGAATACCTGGAATCACAAATTGGTCCATTTCTTATTTGCGTATACTATATATAAAAAAACATTCATTCTACATTAAAAAAATGGTTTTTAAGTGCCGTCGCTTGACATCGTTTCTCCCACTATAAATTTATTCATATGTACATCTACATAAACGTACAATAAAACACAAAAATTATTTCGTTTTATTTTATTAAGAGCTTAAGATATTTTAACACATGTGACACACACTAAATGACAATTCGGGTCCATATGTTAAAAAAATTGCAAGTATTTCATATTTTATTTATAAATTGTGTGTGTTTGTGTTTTAATTTAATAAATGTTTATTTAAATGACCATTTCTAAATGGATGAAACACTGTTGCCAATAAGTCAAGTATCAGAAAAAATAAAAAAAAGTCTGCAAAACCAAAATTTCTCATGTGCAAGCAGAAAAGATTTATTATTTATAGATTTTCAAGGTCGAAATTCAACCGATCTCAAATCATCTATAATTTTTGACCCAAAAATTTGTGTTCCAACAAAACAAAAAAAAAAGTTTCTCATTTTGAGTGAAATTTTATAAATCTCATTTGAGTGATTTTTAATAATATGATTTGTCCTGATTGACTCATATAGCGCACAAAATTATTAAATCATAAATTATATTGCGGTCGGAATATGATTTATATTTTTATGGTAAACTATTACCATAAACAACTTGTAGCTTGTATTCAAGTGATAATTTTATTTGTATAGACGCTAATTTATAGCTTTAGGACTGTAATTATAATTTATAGTATGGTATTCAGTCAACTTTGGTTAAGATATGCTGCAGGTTAAGAAATTCGAATTTTTTTAATATTTTTTGATTTTTATTATAGAAGTAGGTTTAGATTGGTTTTAGTCTACTCCTTACGTACACAACATGGAGTTCACCGACGGACTAGGTTTGAGTGATCGATTATTTTTTTAATTGAGACAGTATTATTGTACATAAGTACGTTAGTATTTGAGTAAAAATAAAGTGAGCAATATTTGGATATCTGAAAATGGTATAAATGCCCGATGCTAACCCGAAAACGAGTCCACGGTATACAAGTCCATATCAAATCAGAATTTTGTTTCGATCCGGATGCAGGGGTGTATTTTGAAGCATACTACAATAGATACAGCGAACTCAGCGGCGAGGGTGAAACTTCTTCTGCAGAAATTACACACAGCTAATTTTGAAAAATATGCGAGCTACATTTTGCCGAAGATACCATATGAATTCACTTTCGAAGAATCCATAAAAAAATTGAAGAAATTTTTTGGACCTCAAAAGTCTTTTTTCCGAACCAGATTCGAGTGTTTCCTAATGGAAAAGTCAACCACGGAAGATTTTTTATCTTATGCTGCCAGAATAAATAAACAGTGCGAACAATCACAACTATCCAAATTAACCATGGAACAATTCAAATGTTTATTTTTTATAAATGGTCTGCGCTCATCCCGCGATTTCGACATCCGCACAAGACTATTATCAAAGGTCGAATCAGATGACAACGTCACATTGTCAGACCTTGCAGATGATTGCCAATTGCGGTTATAAACTTAAAAAAGGATACAAACAAGATCGAGAAACCAAATTCATCATCAGTGAATGCAATCACGCAGTCAAAATTCACATCAAAGGCATCACCTGATCTGTCAAATCAGAAGTTCAAAGAGAAACCTCACCACATTCAGAGAAAGGGTTTTTCACAAAAAGAGACAAAACCGCCTTCATCAAATTCACCACCAAGAAACCCATGCTGGCAGTGTGCTGGCATGCATTACTCAGCTGACTGTCCATTCAAAAATCATAAATGTCAGCAGTGCGGCAAAACCGGTCACAAGGAAGGGTACAAAAATTGTTCCGCTTTCGAAACGCAAATTCGTAAGCGACAGCGTTAATGATGTTCCTGTAAAGCTTCAAATAGATTCTGCTTCAGACATCACCATCATATCACAGGATACATGGAATACGATAGGTAAACCTGTTTTATCTCCAACTGTGCACACAGCTCACACGGCGTCAGGTCAACCAATAGAACCAGTCAACCACATTCAGCATTGACGAGCTTAGGAGACAGTTTCCGGACGTATTCAGCGATACATTGGAATGTTGCAAGAAAACGCAGATCATCCTTCACAGGAAGCCAAATACCATTCCAGTATTCAAGGCAAAGCGGTCAGTTGCTTTTTCTGCTCTAACAAAGATCGACAATGAATTGCATCGACTTCAAGAGCTAGGAATCATAACCCCGATCGATTTTTCCGAATGGGCAGCACCCATTGTTGTCGTGAAGAAAAGTAACGGAGATGTGCGAATCTGCGCGCATCTGAGGACATTTTCGCAAAGATTGACAATGGCGTAATGTTCAGTCAGTTGAATTTGTCCGACGCATTTTTGCAAGTCGAAGTAGCTCCAGAATTCGCGAACTCTGCACTATCAACACACATCGGGGACTGTTTTGTTATAATCGACTATCACCCGGTATTAAATCAGCTCCCGGCGGGTTCCACCAAATCATTACGGTTTTTAGAACGAGTACACGAGTTCGGATTTCATCTGAAAATCGAGAAAAATACATCTGGGACCTATCATAGATAAGAATGGGTTGCGACCATCAATTACTACGGGAAATTTATAAAGCATATGCACGAATTACGAAAACTATTGGATGCATTACTGGTTCAAGGCACTTCATTCAACTGAAGTCGAGAATGTCAAGATTCATTCAACTCATTCAAAGATATTCTCAAATCGGATTTAATGCTCACATATTACAACTCCCAACCTGGATATAATAGTTGCAGCAGATGCATGTAATACCGGCATCGGCGGATTCGCACGTCAAATCAGACGAGGACTACATTATTGCAACCATTCAAAAGGAGGAAGACATAAACCACACTCTCGCCGAGTCCATTGAAGGTGTACCATTAACATTTCCGATGATTCAGCGTGAAACTGCAAAGTGTAAGATTATACAAGAAGTTATAAGCTACGTTAAGTGCGGATGGCCCGAGACTATGAAAGGAATCAGCAACGACAAGGTTAAAGCATTTTATGCAAGACAACAGAGTCTGTCGGTTGTGAACAATTGTCTCATGTTTGTTGAAAGAATTGTTGCACCTCAAATTTTTCACAAAAAATTTTACGTCAACTTCATCAGAGTCACCAAGGAATGGAGAGGATGAAATTCATTGCTACACTGAAAGAAAAATCTAGGTAATTGTAAACAAAAACTATGGTTAAATTAACTAAAAATAGGTATTGTTTCTCGTCCAACAAAGCGCCTGTTTAATATAACTAAAATTGCTTGTTTATTTGTTATTTTTTTAACATACACGTCAGGTTAATTTTAACTATGCATTTTAGTGCAATGCTAAGTTAAATTAACTGAGTTGCGTATTTAATATAACCAAGGTGACTAGTCAATTATTCAAACAACTGCTAAGTTAAATTAATCCATTGATAATATTGGTATAACCAAGCATGTAGTTAATCCTAACCAGATTTATTTTGTTACAATAACCCTTGCCAAGGTTTAATTTGATCAATTTTATACTAATTGCTTTGTTAATTCAACCCTACACTGTAGTTAAAGTAACTTAGCGACATACTTAATATAACCTAGATTTTGAGTTAATTGTGTAAATTACTTCCCAGTTAAATTAATCCAGTGCTAATATTGGTATAACCAAGCTTGTAGTCAATCTTAACCAGATTTATTTTGTTACAATAATCCTCCCCAATGATTAACATAACTAATTGCTATGTTAATTGAACCCAAAAATATAGTTTAATATAACCAAGATGAAAAGTCAATTATTCAAACATTCTATTTGGATAATTGAATTAACATCGCGGTTATATTAAGTATGCAGCTAAGTTACTTTAAGTATAGTTTAGCGGTAGTTCATATAACAAAATAAATTAGGATTAATTTCGTATTTTAGAAAAAAAATTTAAATTGATTGTACTTACTTTTGATAACACTTTGGAGGTCATTTTGGATAACCTACTTCATTTTTTTTTTTCAGTAGAATAGTTTGCTACAAATTTTCACTAGAAAAACTTTCCGCACAACAATGCCCAATTGTTTACTACATAATAATTAAGTAAGAATAGGAAAAGGTATGTAAGTAGACAAAAAATATTTTAAAAATTACGATAAGTAAGGATTTTTATACAAAAGTCACTGGCAAGTACCTTCGGTCAATGAATTAGATTGACATGTTAGGTAACTAGAAAAAGTTTTATGAATAAAAATTAATATACTAATTCCATTTAGAAAATTAAGAAAAAAACATTTTATTAACTTTTGCTTTAATTTGTGCGCAATTCAATAAACTACAAAATTGATTTCAACTTATAATTACTAAATTCTACTAATGTTTCCTTATTTTTATTGTGTAATATTAAATATTATTTAAACGTTAGTGCTTGTTAGTTCAATAGTAAATATAGTTAAAATTAAAATTAAAATTAATATGTTGAAATGTTCAAACAAAAAATTAATAAAAATGTGATGTTATATACTATTATTAAATGTATATATATATATATATATATATATATATATATATATATATATATATATATATATATATATATATATATATATATATATATATATATATATATATATATATATATATATATATATATATATATATATATATATATATATATATATATATATATATATATATATATATATATATATATATATATACATATATATATATATATTTATATATATATATATATATATATATATATATATATATATATATATACATATATATAAATTATATTACTAAACAAATAATTAATTCAATCGATATTAAAATTGATTTAATATTTACATTATAGGTAAATTATACTTAAGTCTTCGTTAGGTTTTATTGCATATGTGTGTAATATTATAAATATTATATAAACGTAAGTTTATGTATGCGTGACAACTCGATAGTAAAAATACTTAGAACAAAAATTGTAATTGATAGGCTGAATCACAAAATTATAACAAAAAATATTTCCTTATGTATTAGTATTAAATATATACATATATAACTAATCGAAACTATTATTTAAATTACTAACACGGAAAGATGTTTTTGGTTGCATTTAAATCATAGCTATTGGTTTGGCATTGCAAAATAGTGTAGCTATGAGATGAGCTTCTAATTTGTAGTGTTTATATCGTTGTTATTATTTCTAAATCGTTGCATAGTATGATTACAGCAGGAATCGGTTCATCATACTTGGGTTTTATTTCATAAAAAAACATTTGGATAAACATCCAGGGATTATTCGCTCCACTCGGATATTCAAGTTCGAATATATTAAAAATGTTTGCTTCCAAAAAACTGCCAAATTTAAATTTTGTGTCATCGAGAATTACAAAAAATTCGGTGTAATTGTTACCTTTTGTCCCATTTTTCGTATATTCTATATTGTGCTGTGTTCGGGATATCTAATCTGAAAATCATATGAGATCTTAAAGAAGAATATTATTTCAGAAAACATAATTCTATTTACTACTGTAACTTACCAATTCCGGAGCTTGACAATGTTTATCAAGGGCCATTGTTCGAATATCGTAGTCACTGTTGCTTTAGAGGTACTAATGTTTTCAAGAATCCTTTGTTCTGCTGTTTGTTTCCACAATGCTAGTACTGCTTCCCACGGTGTCCGCATATGTTTCAATTTACTCTACGAGCTGTTGTAGGTGTCTATATCTATATTATTTAATGATAAGTTGACAGATGTTGAACTTTGATTAAGATCTAGCGTAATTATTGTAAGAAATATATATACAAATTTGGCAAGTGAATTTATTTTGATTATATGTAATTAAATAAAAACAAATTTATTCCTTACTCTTTTCCAATAATGTTGATTTTTTTATTAATCTGGCTGCTTTTATCTTTTGATTCTGGAACCGATCGAATAATTTACCTTTTGGGGTAAAATGTCTTCTGGGAAGAAAGTATGTAGTCTGTAATAAAAAATCAAAATAAACAGTGTTACTCAATAGAGAGTGAATTATAAATACATGTGACTTAGTCGTTTGTAATTTTTCTGCAACGGTCCACCCCAATGGTGACATTTGCTTGATTCAAACAGTAATCAACAATTTGGTGTAATATTTCGGTACACTCATCATCGTTCAGTCTATTATTTATTTTATAATTATTTAAAATAGATTTACCTGCCTCGTTTCTATTCAAAATCTCTTGTACTGAATGCAATAAATGAAAATAAATGGAAATGTAATTGTACTTTAAATATATATAAGTAAATCAACTTACTATTTTAATAATTAAAAATTAATCAAAATTTAATTTAATCTTATATAATTTAAAGTTATTTTTATTTACCGTTAAGTTAGGTTGGTCTGCTACATTCTTTGATAATTGGGCTGCTTGTTGTGTTACATCATGATGCAGAATTTAGGTATCAACGGGCTCCACAAAACAATTCTGTTGTCTTTGCCAAGTAAATAAATGGTGCTCGTATTCCATTTTGTCACCTAATTCATTTTCCGAAAATATTTCGAGTAAGTGGTGTACATTTGAGACGAGCAAGTGTATTTATTAACACATGCATGTGGGTTTGTGATTTAATTTTTATAAATATACATTATATTGCACCACAATTAAATTATAAGAAATTAGAGGTTAGATTTACAACCACGCGTAAATCTAAAATTGTTCTAATTAAAAATAAATCTACAACGAAAATTGAAATAGCAAAAAATCTTGCCGCTAAAAATGTTGTAAAATACAGGTATAATAATAATTAGTATTATTCTCACAATTTAAAAATTCACGATTCACAAAACAATTCACTGTTTCAAAACTTATTTAAAAATGGCCACTTATTAAATTATTATTTTCACGTAACTACACCACGCACAATTCACAGACGAATGATGTAATTTCAATAGGTTTTCGTATCGTTTCGAAAAATCAAAATTTAAAATATAACTTCATCTCTTTCTATTAAGTCAGAGTTGAACTAACAAATTAGTAGAATTAACATAAGCGCATAAGTAGAATTAACATAAGCCTAGTTGAGTTGACTTAGATGCATAAGTTGAATTATACAAGAGGCGTAGTTTGACTAAATATATTATTCTAGTATGAAAACCATACATTTTTAAATTGACAACCCGAACAAAGCATGTATTAAATTTACTTTGGCATATTTTACTTTAACCACTACAATTTTATTGCATCGTAATATTAAACTCATTCGTAGTTGAGTTGACAAAAAAGCATGTTTGAATTTAACTACGTGCCTAGTTGAATTAAGTAAGATACATAAGTTAAATTGACTACGGAGCGTAGTTTAACTATTTTATTCTATAGAACTTTCATAATCGATTGTTCTAAAATCGAATTATAAATATTTTTAGCAGCAATATGTTCTATATACCGATGGCGTTGTCCTTGGTAACTCTACATGCACAAATGCATTTATGTAGATACGCTAAAATATGTGTCACAGACTAAATATATTAAATTGGCCCGTATGGTAATCATTTTCATGGCGGCGTACCAGCGTATTTTTTAAATTTTTAATGTTTTCTACTATCAATTTCCTTGCATCATTCTACTTTCAATATAACAAAACAAGTTTCACATATTAAAAATATACCATTGCAGGAACCATTTTCATGGTTATAAAACAAGAGGCCAATATTTCATTAGTGATCTGCTTGGTATACCATCTACGAAGTGCGAATTATTTTCCAAAGCGTTGATGAGTCATTTTGTATCACTTCATATCGTATAATTTAATAACGATATAACAATTTTCAATTTCCAAAATATTTTTAAGACAAGATATGTTTCATTAAAATTAAAAATGAAGGAATTTACATTTTTTATAATATTTCGGTGACGTCCAGCATTTTCAAAGTAAAGGATATATATGGACCGACTGTTCCTCTAAGCCACAAAAACGATTTATTTAAAAATTTATCAAAGACTTTATTAATTCTCTTAACGACAATAACATAAAAAACAAAATATTGAGTCAGGTAAAATACTAAGTACAAGAGGAAAACGTAATACTTCCAACAGCAAAAAAAAAATATCGAAAAGTATTTATAAATTAGAATTATGTATATTTAATATAACGAATTTAGTTATGTTTTTAATGAATTATGTCCATTTAGGTATATAGTATGTTGAAAAAATTAATAAATAATTTATTATTATTTTTAATATACTATATATGGTGTATGTTTATCTATTGGGTGAACACTTAACATTGCAAGTGTAAGTAAGTCGTCATGTGAAATCTTCAGGTATCTGTTTGAAAACCATTTACACCAAGAGAGAGAAATTCGAAATCTATACATTAAAATAAATCCAGGACATTTCAAAGTTTTTGATGCAATAATACTTCCAATAATCTTCACCCTTTATTGATCATAAGGGATATACCATACACTTTTGAATTGCCTTGTTACCAAAAAATAAAATAGGTGCGGATAGCATCGGATCTGTGAAAGATTTTTTGATATTCTAAATCTTTATTTTTTACTATCGCAATAGAAACAAAACGAAAACAACTAAAAAGCAATAAATCAAACATTTTTATAATCTTTCAAGGTTACTAAAACCACAAATTTTGTATTTTTACAGCGAGTAGAATTTGGCGCTCCATTTTTGTGATCACTCTAAAGGTATGGTCTATAAGTCGAATTGACTACGGAGTATAGTTTGACTCTGTTATTCTATAGATCTTGTAAGATCTCACAAAATATATCATATTCAATAAATTGATTTATATGATGGATATATACCGTAAGGATGGCAACTGGGATTCATTTTCATTGTGGTATTGCGGTTGCCACTACATCCTCGGCTGTCTGCGGGATATAGCACATACCACTGGCGGCCGCTAAGGGCGATTTACTTCAGATTTTTTATTTAAGACGGTTGATTGTTTGTTTAATTTTCTTAACAATTAAGAAGAAAATTGATTCTGTAAAAAAATTATTGTAATACGCTGGAAATGTATGACTACCACTCTACTTTCGATGTTAAAAAATATGTTTCATATAAAAAATGGCTGAAAAAGTATTTCGAATTATTCTGCTTTGTATACCGATGGGATGGGATAACAAAATCTTCAGTTGAATTTACTTTAGCATATTTTACTCTAATCAGTGCAATGTTATTTTATTAATATTAAACTTACTCATAAGTAAATTTAATCTATGCATGTATAGCCAGCAATACGGCACATTTATAAATTTTCATCTATAACAAAGCATGTAGTTCAATTGACTAGTATCAATAGGTTAAATTGAACTATGCGTGGTTATTTTACTATTAAAATAAAACAACTAAGCTAATTTAGTAATATGAAACATGCACAATTAAAATTAACCATCGCAATTTATAACCAAATTAACCAAAACCAGTATTATGACAACTAAAACCACTATTGTGATAACCAAGCCGAATTAAACAAGCTTAGGTTATTCAATATTTTTTTGAGTGTAGAAGCTAGGTATACTGGCCAAACATCGACAGTGACATCAAACAACTTGTTTCTGGATATAGTTCAAGAAAAGCAAAACTTGAAGCATGGCCTATTCCAGAAGGTCCATGGCAACGACTGCATATAGACTATGCTGGACCATATGAAGATCAATACTTCTTGTTTATTGTCGACGCGTATTCCAAATGGCTAGAAGTTTACCGAACAAAATCAACAAACGCTTCTGTTACAGTCAACATGATCAACAAATCATGTGCTCAATTTGGCTTGCCAAAAATTATTGTATCTGATAATGGCACACAATTTGTGTCTAGCTTCTTTCAAGAATTTTGTTTATCAAACGGTATCCAGCATATCCGATCTGCACGATACCTTGAAGAGAGCACTAAAAAAATATGTTGAGACCGAGCAACACCTAACCGTAATGCACCAGAGGGTAAGTCTCTAGCTGAAGTTATGCTTGGGAGAAAGATGAGGATTCATTTAGATTTAATGAAACAACAACCAGCCACATCATCACCACCGCCAAATATGGTTGTTCAAAGAGAAAATCAAAGCAAACAATTTGACAAAAAACATTCAGCACGCTCACGAAGTTTTGATGTCAACTATTGGGCGTATGCTAAGGTTCATCGCCGTAATCATTATTATTGGTGTACTGAAGAAGTTATCGAGCGCATGGGTAAAGTTTTGTATAAAATTCTATTAAATGACGATCGGGTACATCGAGCACACATTAACCAGCTCAGACCGCGATCATCGGAACAAAAGAAACTGTCGCAAAACGTTATAGTTGATGCTTACAGATTTGTCCAAGTATCGAGTCAAGATGGTTTAGGATCCCTTACACCAACAACAGCCGACGATACCACCAGATGAACCACCAATAACAACAACAGTTCCAGCACTCTCATTAGCAATTGTAACTAAAAATTGTGAAGGGTTGCAAAAAAAAAAACTTATCAAAATTAGGTAAGAGCAGCGATTCAGTCAATTCTAATTATGAAGTCTGGAAAATCTGTAGTTAATCCAAACTGTCAGCGTTATAGTGTGGTTATACATTTTGTGGCTGCATTATGCACTGTGTTGTACTCAGAATTCTGCTTAACAAATTTTGTAAGCCGTTACACGTTTCTGATTTTCAGCCTAATTTGCACAATAAATAGAAAATGTTGAGCCAAATTTTTAAAATTTTGAATTCGATATATCCATCCTTTCATCCGATAGATACAAGCATACCCACTTTATGAATTCATGATGTACTCGTACATACAAAATTGATTATATACAATTTCAATAAATAGAGTTGTTCTAAAATTTAATATGATTATTATATACTTCAACTACAGAAATTTGTACAATATAATGTTTACGAATTCGAAGGGCTACGTACTTAATTTTAAAAATGTATTGCAATGCGTGAACATATCCGCGCTCTTGTAATAACTATTTCAAATTCTACAAATAAATTTAAATTTAATTTTATACAATACAAGATATAATTAATTATAAGAAATATACGTATTCCTTTTACAATAATTATAAATTAGTTAATAGACAATTTGAATATCTTAAAGATTATTATATCATCAATAAGTCGAACTTTCAAATAACAAATATGTTTGCACGACTGGCAACTTTTACTTTTCAGATTCGGAGTCAATTGGTAATACGCTAATTTTCGTAATCGATCGCTTAACAATAGATTTAGATGTTTGACATGTGACTACTCGAACCCGACCGTCCTAGCCTGGATGTGTTTCAATTATTCTGCCTAAAATCCAATTTATAGGAGGAATGTTTTCTTCATGCAGGAGGACTAATGTACCAATTTTGTAATTATAGGTCGATGATTTTGTATCTATTTTGAAGGCCATTTAAATATTGAATATGCCAGCGTTTCCAGAACTCCTGAAACATCATCTAGATCAGCTGGAATCGTGACAATCTATTCAGGTTTAGGTTTAATAATGATGGTTCTGGCAACGCCAACAAAGGCGAACCAATCAGGAAGTGCCCTGGAGAAAGAGCTGAATAATCGTTTGGATCATTCGAAATTGCAGTTAAAGGCCTTGAATTAAGGCAAGCTTCAACTTGGCATTTTAAAATGTGATATTCTTCTAAGGTTAGAGAGCGTGTACCAATTACACGTTTCAAATGCCATTTAGCATTTTTAATCGCGGATTCCCATAATCCACCAAAATGTGGAGATCGTTGGGGAATTGTCAACCATTCAATCTGATTATTAGCACAAAACATCTTTGTGTCACCTTGAAGTTTTTCTGACAAGAACAAATTTCTAAGCTCCTTCAATTCAGATTTACCACCAATAAAATTTGTCGCATTGTCCGAATATATCTTTATGCAGTAGCCTCGTCGGGAAATGAACCTACGAAGGCAAGTCAAGAATGATTCTGACGACAAATCCATGACAATTTCCAAATGGATGGCTTTGACTACGAAGCAAATAAAGAGACAAACATACATTTTATTTTTAGTTTTCGATCTTACATTGGGCCTAGCGTAAAATGATCCGCAAAAATCTATTCCCACGATGGAAAATGGTCTATACTGTGATCTTAAATTATATAATAACGTTTGTGACCCACAATGAAGAAAACGTTTATGCTCAAATTGAATTAGGAGTTTCGTGAATGCATGTTTGGATGGTAACACAATTTGATGCTTACTATTATAGTTAAGGCTTCAATTATTAAGTCGACCACCAACACGAAGAATTCCTGTTTCATCTATAAATGGTGATAATACCTTTAAATTGCTAGTGTTCGGCACAGTAGAATGTTTTTTCATTTATTGAATCTCATTAGAATATTCGGTTAGTTGAACTATTTTTATCAGACAGTGTAACGACATTTTTAACTCAGTTGAACTTAACTCACCGGTTATCTTAAGTCCATCTTTAACTTTAGAATTATTAATGAATCGAAGAATGTGGGCTGTTACGCGAAGAAGCTTTGTAAACGAAGAGTAGCGAACAAATAAATCCCAAGGCGACGAAGATCTAAACACAATAAATCTGAACTAATTTGTATGTTAGAATTTGTTGGCCATTTAGATGGGTTTTCTAAAAGAAACGAAGGACCTGACCACCATAACTTAGGCTCTAAAAATTCACTAGGCATTAAGCCTCGTGATACGAAGTCAGCCGGGTTTTGGGACGTAGGGACATAGCACCAACTTTGAATAGGAGACAGTTAAAGTAATCTCTGAGTCTGACCAAAGATATATTTTATTGTACTGCAATTGTAGGCTGTCAAGTGCTTTGCTTAATTTTTGAGCGAGCAACAGTGCTCCACAGAGCTCGAGATGAGGAATAGTTTGTCTTCCCAATGGAGCCACCCTATAGATTTTTAACAAACTAGTTTGACATAATTTATGTTATTCTCGTCTGTGACTCTAAGATAAATCACACAACCAAACCCTTTTCAGACGTGGAACCGTGATTTTATTTAACTTAATCAATTGCGTTTTGAATTCGATCTATTGAACTCTAATTTGTTCTGGAATTTGGTCACCCCAGTCTATATTACGAAGCGTCTAAATATCCTGGATTATTATTTTAGCAACTAAAATCATGGGAGAGTACAAGGCCTAATGGATCGAACAATTGACATATCTCTGACAATACATTTATCTTAGTACAAGGAGTTTTCAAAGAGAATTTGGAGAAATTTATTTCGAAGTCATCTCCTAAAGTATCCCATGATAGACCAAGTACTAGAGAAACATTTGACGAAGATTCAGAGCATGACGAAAGAACAGATATATTCGAGGAAAATTTACGTAAATGGAAACCGCCCTTTTTTAATAATTGGCTTAACTCTGATTTAATTCTCACTGCATCTTCAAGTGAATCAGAGCCCGTTAGACAGTCGTCAACATAAAAATCAGAAATTAAAATTTTTGATGCTGAAGGGAATGAGATATTTTCATCTAACGCCAATTGTTGTAACGTACGAGTTGCGAAATAAGGAGCGCTATTAGTTCCATAAGTGACTGTTTTCAATTTATAGCAGCTGACACGATGTGTTACCTAAACCTTAGAATAATAGACAACAAATCTTATTGGATAGTAGGACCATTGTATAAACAAACGTTTAATGATAAGTTGGACGAGGACTTCGAAGATCCATTTAAAACGACCCTTAACTTAGTAGTGGTACTACTACCCTTTATAACAAAATGGTGAGGAAAATGTATTGGTAAATAATGTTTTGGTTTTGAACAAGTTCCGTATGGCCCAAGGACAAGTACTCAGCCATGAATTCTTTGTATTGTCGGTAAATATCAGGTTGACGTGTCAATTTTCTTTCTATAGCATAAAATTGCATAAGTGAAGAAAAGTTTGAAAGGCCAAGCTGATTTATATTGTCATTCAGAGGAAGAGATACTGAATATTGCATGGCATTGTTACACAAAACCTTACCACTAACTACATACCCAAAAACACTAGAAATAAAGGGAGGTAGATTTTTAAAAATAGTAATCGTACATTAAAATATGGGTCTGCTAATTTTATTTTAGCAGGCATTAAATTTAAATTAATATTGACAGGATGTGTTGGTAAATAATTCGTTATTCTCGGAATTACATGAAATTCTAATATAGCCAAAAAGTCAGACACTCGAGAGGATACAAGTAATGAAACCTTAGTTTTTATTTTAGTTTCTTTGCCACCGATGTCTGAGATTATTTTGTTCCGTAACAAAATTTAAATGCGAACCACTATGTCCAACATTGCTCTGCACAATAATTGTGTATTAGAATCCGACGAAACTTTTATTAAGGCTGTTCCTATCAAAATTTGATTGATCTCTACCGAATAAGATGGTCAATTGGTTACCACTTAGTTGCGGCCTATTTGACAATATATATCGTCTTGGATTAGAGGCTCCGTTGCTGGTTTGCTTAAGCTAGTAGAAAAATTATTTGAAATTTTCTTAGTACCCTTGAGAATAGGAAGTTTTGCCAAAATGAAGAAACGAATTATGTTTTTGCGAACAGAAATTGCAAGGTGAATTGCCACAACTATTAACGGTATGATTACCAATCAAACAGTTTGTACATAATCTAGATTCACATTAAAATTCGAACATCGTATGTACCAATCGATTTCCGAACAAAACAGATGTTACTCCATTTTTAGGCCGCTTTCCAGCAAAGCAGACAAAATTTGTTTGATAAGATTTTTACCTTTCGTACTTTTATTGATACTGAGTGTTCTACTTTCTTCCACTGACTTAAGGGAAGCGTAACAAGTGATAAGCATGATGTCCACTATCGCCTAGTTAAACAAAACCTGTACGAACTTAAATGTACATAACACATATACGTCTGTTATAGGGCCAATCACAACATAACAAATGGGCAAGTAGACACCGTAGCAAATTGATCCCATAAGAATTACTTCCACCACTTAATGTCCTTGTGAATAATTTACTATTATTCTTGGCTATACTTGTTTTATAAACGACTAAACTTTTTTTTTTGTTTACACTATATGTGAATTTGAGTAGCAACATTTTCTTCATGTAAATCTGAAGCTTGACGTGAAGGATCTAGGAAATAAAATTTTATGGCATCAAATATAGTATCATGTCCACTATCCACTAGTTAATTAAAATCTGTACTAACTAAATTTTTTGTCACAGATAGACAAGTGGATATTGCACCAAATGCCGTAAACATTTACATACGGCGCTAATGTTCTTTAGGACTCAATTAAATTGAGTCGAAAACTTAACCATTTATAGCAAAAATTGGAAGTACTGGCAAATTTTTTATCTCTGCGAATAGAGTTCGATATTGCGAGAAACATTAATGTCTTAACTTGGAAATCATTCCCAATCTTCCAGGATAACGTTATTGCCTGTTTGATTTAAATGTAACAATTTGTTCCTCTAACTCGAAATTCCCGGCGAAAAACCAAAATATGGCCACAGGAAATGGAACAATAACTAAATGGATCTCTCAAACACCAAAGTTTACAAATTGTGAAGCTATCCGAAAGTTGCCAGCCGAAAGTAAAAAGTCGATAATGCAGATTGTGTTATTCCAGCCAAAAGTGAAAAATGTACGTGTAAAATCAGCCTCTAGAGCGGTTTAGCTGTAAGTGGATTACTTTAATGTGAGTTTTCAATAGCTATTGCAGGAAAACATTTCAGTTCCAGATTGGGAAACCTGGAAAAACTCGATTTTTCAAAAATCATTATACAAATATCATTAGAAAATCCATCTCCAGACATAACACTCTCTAGAAAATGTTTTTATTCAAATTTTCTAATGCTTGTTGGAAAATCGAATTTCCTCAGATTTCCCACGGGAAACTTGAACTGAAATTTTTCCTGCGATAGTTATTGAGAAGGTACATCAATGTAGTTCAACTCCAGACATAACACTCTAGAGGCTGATTTTATACATATTTTCTAATGATTTTTTGAAAATCGAATTTCCCCAGATTTCCCACGGGAAACTTGAACTGAAATTTCCACATAAATGTAGTCCATCTCCAGACATAACATTCTAGAGGCTGATTTTATACTCATTTTCTAATTAGTTTCGGAAAATCGCATTGCCCCAGATTTCCCGTGGGAAAATTGAACTGAAATTTTCCCTGCGATAACTATTGAGAAATCACATAAAAACGATTAAACTTCAGATACACACTCTAGAGGCTGATTTTGATCACATTCTTTTGACGTTCCGATATTTTCCACGAATAGGTGGAACAAAGTTTTCCACGTAAAACTATTTATAAAAGTTTTTACAAAAGTTTTGAATCTTTCGGCTTGCTTTAACAGGGTTGACAGGTCAACTTGATTTAAATTATTTATTGTGGCTAATACAGACGAATCCTGTCAATGTTAATCTCAATGCCGGCCTAACTTTGTCGAAATATTTTTTAATACCTTCACCCAATCGGGCTCAGGAATTTTTTTTTTTTTTTATGTCAAAACATTGTCCATTTACCTACTCGTAAAATATTTTCAAAGGCAAGCTCAGCCGACGTTGACTTCATTTCTCTACTAAACGGCGTCTGTAGTTCCAGCGTAATAGATGGCAAAATAGTAGTGGATTCTTCATCGACGGGTAATAATTCGTTTGTCCATAGAATTTGTGGAGCGATAATTTTGGAGTCTTTTTTAATTAAAGCCATATAGCATTTTTAACCGGTCTCGGCACAGCTGTTCAAATATCGCAAAATAATACCTTATTGAAATTAAAAGAAACCGGAAATTATTTAAAGGTTAAACTCGAATAAAATTTCTCGAAGCTCATCATCATTGGTCTGTGCATCTGCTAACGCCGTATTATTAATATTTACAGAACTGTCTCGGAGACGCCTTATCTAGATTTTGACTAAAAGCTTAAATCAAGAAATAATGATCAATGAAAAAAGTAAACCTACGACCTTCAAGTAAGCATCGGAAATGACTAATATCTGAGAAAGCCGCCAGAATTTTCTCCTAAAAAAATTTTAATTTCCAAACTTATAAAAATGAATTTGCTAATATTGACAACCAATTCAGGTTTCATAAATTTCTGGTTAGAAATTTACACCGAACAAAACCGAATACATCAACCATTGAAACGATTGAACTGAATTCCTAAGGCCAAACGTCATTCTATAAAATTGAAATAGACAAAATAAGTAAAAATGACTGTTTTTGGAATCTTTAACGGTTCAATGGGAATTTAGGGGTAAGTCTGGATAAGGTCTAATGAAGAATAAAGCTATTGCTGGACCAAGAAATTCCTCGTGAAACTATTAAAGAAAGAAATTAGCCTATCCTATAATTTTCAAACTGTGTGAAAGACTACGTTCTACCGGACAAGGGTCATTTGTACGCTGAGAAGCTTTCGAAAATGATCCATCTCCGCTATAGATCAATTAGAACCCCAGCGCTTTTGTTGAAATCCGTTCCGATAATAGCTATAAATACATCAATAATGGGATTGGCGTCATGTTCTCTACAAATTGGTATTACTGAAATATAATTGGGCAGTATTAACCAAAAATTTTCGTGAGTTGGATCATTTCAATTCTTTTACAACTAGCAGTTTTAAAAGGCTCACTAAAGTAGTAAATAAATTATTTTGAATGAAAGAAGCCGATGTGTTTAATTTTTTATTTTTGTTTTCAAACCTCTGGCCGGTCGGAATAATTTAGAAAGTTGGCAATCCTACTACCAAAAGAACACATAAACGGAAGACCAGATTTAAGGAAGACCAGATTTAATATAAATAATAATATACAACAACAACAACCTTTCACATCGCACATGTCGAATTTCGTCATAATCGATTAAGAAATAACCAAATTCCATTCGTATTGGCCATATTCCAAGAATTTATCAAAATCTCATTTTAGAATCCTATTTTGATCGTGCACATGTCGATTTTCATAATTAAATCAGTGAACGAATATCAAAGTTCAGTAATTGTATTTGCTTGGCCATATTCCAAAATTGCGCGCCACTTCTTGATTTTCATCAATGGGTCGGTTCAGAAATTATCAAGTTTCATTTGGGTTTATAAATTCATTAATTTTATAGATCTCATCATTTTAGATAAAAATAAATTTTTAGACCGGTCCATTAATCCGTTTGAGTTGTAGTTATAAAGGGCTCAATTTCAATCGGATTTTTCGGAGATTTTTTTCAATCAGCTAGAAATAACCATTTCTAACCATTCTGTGTTGCTTCTATGTGCGGTGTCTATGCTTATTTTTGGGTCTTGAGGTTAGTTCAATACAAAACGGAAATATTCCCAATACTATTTTTTGGGTCTAATTCGAATCATATGTAAGGACCTAGATCGATCGAAAATATCCAGTCCACCCATACCTTGATTATATACCTACAAGCCATTTGAATTTTATTAGCATTAGTCAAATCCAAAATAAACGAATTAAATCCAAAGCGAATGGGTTTGCCTTTGATTATTTATTTTATGCTGATTCTAGCAAAATATGATCCCATAGCTTCATCTATGTGTAGAATAGGTCGGATACAAAGGTTGGCCAAGTTTAGGGAATTTTTTTTGTTAAAATGATCACTTTTACACCCAATAAAGTCGCTTTGTTAATTGTTTGATATATCCTGAGAGCAAAGGGATTCTAATAATTCGTATTGACTATCTGTCAAGATAGTAAAATTCATTTCACCCTGTAGCATATTTTATCGTTTGTAAACCAATTCTTTAAGAAAGTAAACATGATACATGGATTGCAATAAAAGCTTTTGTAAATAGTCTTACGTGAAAAACTTTGTTACACCAACTCATGGACAATATCAGAAAATCAGGTAAACCCAATAAATAGGTATATATCAGCCTCTAGAGTCTATATCTGAACAAAACTCGTTTTTATGTGATTTGTCAATAGCTATCGCTGGAAAAATATCAATTCAAGTTTCCCATGGGAAATTTGGGAAAATTCGATTTTACAAAAATTCTGTCTTTGCCTTCTTTGGAGCCGATTGTCTCCTTTCAGTCCATTTTTTTACAATTCCTTCGTCTCAGGTGTGAAGTAGTGAACTCATGTTTCATCTCTGATGAATAAAGACAAGTAATGACCTGCCCTGCCAAATATGATGTATGAAACTTTGCTTGCAAAATGCAGTATGTAAAGCTAAATATTTATTACGAAGAGCCCAAGAATCAAAATTTTTGTGAATCCTTTTGCATTATCTTCTATTAAATCTATATATTATTTTTGACACTTCTCTTAGGGTGAACAAGCTTGCTGGTTTCTTCCAACAGGTTCTGAAAATTGTTTAAAATTGTCCTTGTTTTTAGGTAATATTCACTCAGGTCGCTAAACTGATTAGCGGAGGAATCAGAAAAATAATAATTTTTAAGAAACCAAACCACCTTAAATGATACGATCTACGAAATCCTTCAAGAAGTATCAGATATAAAATTTCACTAAAATACATCGACAAATGTGTGATGTATTCCATTCGGTGCTGGAGACAGAGAAAATTGCGTTGGTTGGCTGTGTATGGAGAACCAAAATTCGGAAATCTAAAATTTTTGATGTATGACATCGACCAGATCGACCAGATTCCATCTACAAATAGTGTTCCAAAATATGACTTTTTCCATTTGGATCTGAAAATTGAGAATACCTGGGTCCCTACGTAAAAACAAATTTGGCGAAAATAATTTTTGATTCAAGGTATCGGTCTAAATATCATTTGCGGAACACTGCAATATTCCTTGAATTTAACTCATGATTTAATTAAGAAATCCGACCCCAGATGATATGGTTGAAGAAATTCTGTAGAGCCAGAAATTTTCAATTTTTTAATTAGGAACTACTCAAAAAATTGATTTAAACACTCTTCAACTATCATTTCTCACATACTATATACAATTCCCATTTTAAGCTGGAAAGCCTTATTTTATTTAAGAAATACGACCCCAGATGGCCATGACCCAAGAAATCCTTCAGAGCGTGAGTATCCTGATTTTATATTAGGAACTTATTGTGGAACCCGCTTAATAACTCAGATATAAAATATCACGAAAATTCTTTGGCAAGCGTGCGTGTTCCATTTGGTGCTGGAAATATAGTAAAAGCCTGAATTCGTTATGTGTGTGTAGAAAACAAATTTGTCTATGGCAATTCTAATGGATTTATGGTTCCTGTTTATGGACTAAAGCATATTTAGTGGTGTCCCGCAATATTCCTTGAATTCTGGCCATGTTTTGTTTGAGAGCCTTCGTCCCAGACCCAAATGGAACTATTTAGATTATAGATCAATTTCATTGAAATTTGATATCTGACTTAACCAACATATTTGATGATCAGTGAGTTTGTCACATTGGATGGTCGTCGCTCCCAAACCATTTTTTTTAAAATCCTAAACAGTCTCTCTAAAACTATTGAAATTTAAAATATTTAAACATTGGGTTTTCCATGGCGGAAAAATTGCCAGAAACAAAAGCTTGGCTAAGTTGGATGCACGAGTTGGGAGTCCATAAATGCATATAGTATTTAAACCGTTTTGATTTATAGTTTGAGTTGAACGTTGAGTTTGTGGTAGAGTTTGGGGTTGAGGGTTGAGTTTATAGTTGAGTTGAATATTGAGTTGGGATTGAGGGTTGAGTTGAGGTCGAGTCAGCGTTGGAAAGGGTTTGTGTTGGATTTGAGGAAGGGGTTTAGTTAGGGATTAATTTTGGGTCGAGTTATGGGTTTAACCGGAGGTTAGATTGAGTTGGCCGGGGGTGGGGGATGGTGAAATTTGGTTCGAGCCTAATTATGTTGAATTGGAGTTTGCGTTGAGTCAGCCGGCGTTCGGGTTAAGTGCGGTGGTTCGTTTGGGGAAATATTTGGGGGTTGACTCGTGGGTTGAGTTTGTAGGTATTTCTAGGATTGGAAATCGATTTTAGGTTGGATTGGGATTGAATTAAGCCTTGGGTTGGCGGCTGATTTGATAATTGCATTACGATTTAGTTGGAGGTTGAGTTGAAGAATGAGTTAAACAGTTCAGTTCGAAATTGATTTAGGAGTTGGGTTAATGAGTTCTGATCACCTCGTGAGATTTTAACCCTTTTTATTTATGATATTTGATTTTGTATTTTTTGACACAGACCAACTATCCAAAAAAACGATTTATGGCTCGGTTCAGTATCACTCGGTCGACGCGTAAAATGAAAAAGACCTTCAAGCCACAAACACACAAGCTTGCCATCTAAAGGATTATCGGTAAACAATTATTCGGGTTCTACCCTAAATGACCATCAGAACCTTATCTTAATTCATATGTTCATCGATATCCATTTTAAAATCAAATTTCCATCGTTCTTTGGTCAGATATCATAACTGGTTAAGAATTATGCAAGTTCCATCATTAGTTAGCCATCGTTAAAGAATTATTATCCTCAAATCGGAATATAATCCAATTCAATCTCGCCCCTTGGATTACATAAATCAGTTAACCACGGATATTCTGGATGTTCACGGACATGACAACGTTGTCGCGGACACACTATCCCGCACTATCGACAACGAAATGGCCACAGTCGAAACTCACATTGACTTGCACAAAATAGCAATCACACAAAAAGCCGACCTAGAACTTCAGAATTTACTTTCTGGTTCCGAATGTCACACTATAGATCATCAATGAAACTAGAGCTTTTCAAACTACCTGGCCTAGAAATCGTCTGCGAAACATCTACTGGTAGCAATCGCCCATACATTGCAGATTCATTACGTCGAACCATCTTCGATACATTACACAACATTTCACATCCTGGAGTCCGCGCAACTCGTTGGAAATGGGGCCCAGTCTTACTTATCCTGCCAACGTGCCATTCGAACACATCTATTTAGACATAGTAGGACCACTTCCTCCATCTAATAGAACTTACTTGCTAACCTGTGTCAATCGCTTCACTCGCTGGCCCGAAGTTTACTGCATGACTAATATGTCAGCTGCAACCATTGCCACTACATTCATCAACAACTACGTATCACGATTCGGCGTGCCACTCCACATTACAACCGATCAGGGAACGCAATTCGAATCCAAATTCATTGCGGAATTCATTTTGGTCAACCGATCAAACTACCTGGTGAATTCTTTATCGAAAATCCTCTTTCACCTTTATCAACAAAACATTCTTACCGTTTTTGCAATGTTTTGAAATGCGATAAATGCCAAAAGGGACATCACACATTGATTCATTTTGAGCAACCTGTTACTCAACCTCCATTGCCTTCCGAGTGAAACACAAAGCACTGTTAACTTCAGAATCATTTGTTGATGAGCCAGCGTTTCTTACTACAGCCATAGTAAATGTATTTGATGTGAATGGATCGAGTATTCCTGGCCGTGCTCTGTTAGACAGTGGTGCCACCACAAATTTCATAACTGATCGATTTGTGCAAACGTTAAATGTGAAGAAGCGAAAATCATACATTACTGTAGGTGAAATTGGCACAACGGCTACAACTCATTTCGATGTATCAATAAAATTCATCATTGCTGCAGTGATACTTCTAAAAATATCAGGCGCTCATCCAGCTCGTCCAATATCATTATCGAACATTAACATCCCATCGGAAGTCATATTTTTGGCTGATCCTCAATTTTTTAAGCCTCAAAAGATTGACTTGTTGTTGGGTGCTGGCTTATTTTGGCATCTTCTGTTACCTGGTCAAATTCGTGTGGGCGGAAATTTACTGACGATGCAGCAGACCAAGTAGTCCCATGATGTCGAATAATGACCATAATTTAACAGCATTAACTAGTAACGAAAAATGTTGGTCAACCGAACCTGATGAAAGTTTTGTTGAACTTGTTCAGCGATTTTGGGAAGTAGATACTTTCCCCATTGGCGAAGATCATTATGCGCTTCATACTCGTCGAAATGCCGATGGATTATACGTCGTCCGCTTACCATTTTCTAAGGATCCATCATTATTAGGAAAATCATACCAAATCGCAGTTCGACATTTGTTGAGCTTAGAAAAAAGATTGGAGAAGCAGCCTGAAATGAAGGAAATGTATTCATCCTTTGTCAACGAATATCAGCAACTGAACCATTTGGAAGTCGTTCATAAGTTTAATCCGTCAACCCCGCATTGTTTATTACCTCATCATTGTGTAATGAAATTATCGAGTTATACCACGAAATTGCGAGTGGTCTAACGATATTCTTCATACTGGGCCAAAACTGCAAGATGACTTGTTCATTATTTTGTTGAGGTTCAGACTGTTCGAGTTTGTCGTGACTGGTGACATTCAGAAAATGTACCGCCAAATTGGAGTGGATGTGCCGGATAGTAACTATCAATTAATTTTGTGGCGCAACAATAGAGATGAACCAATCGAGACACTCCGTCTTCGTACCGTGACCTATAGTACGGCATCTTGATCATACCTTGATGTAAGGACGTTGCATCGATTAGCAGCTGACGAGCATATTAAATACCCAATTGAAATTCGGTACACGCTATTTGTGGGCCAATATAAACTTGCATACTAAATTTCACTTCAATCGGTTAAGAAACACGGGAAGTTGTAGAAGAAACGTTTATTTTCTCATACTAAACACTACGGGAATATATAGCCAGCCGTATAATCGGAACGGGATACGTTATAATATTGAAATTTGGTACACGCTATTTGTGGATTCTTTTTGGGAGAATGATCCTTCCGATTTAAATTCTCTTTCGGCACAATATTTTTATTCATGTACAATAGGTAATTCCAATTCCAATCACAATCACTTCCATCCATCCATATTATCACTGCTACATCGTTTCTTATTTACTGTCACTGGCCGAGTGTCAGTAATAATGATTATGTATTTTATGCAGTTTAATGATTCTAGGAAATCATGTATCCGGTCAAATCAAGCAAAAATGGAAGAAACAATTGCAATCGTAAAATTGCACAAGATCGTTATGTCATGCGGCCAACATAATATAATGCCCGTCTTTCTGTGAAATAATTTACATTATCCGAATTTTTTTACATTTATTACAATATTTTATATTAATTACAATTTTTACCGTATTTTACAATTTTTTTCGTAATGTATGTAAAAAATTATTTTTTACGCGTAATTGCACAACACTGTCGAAAATCCTCTTTCACCTTTACCAACTAGCAACACAGTCATCGACCGACTGTGACAAACCATGCAAAACCTTATACCAACAACCACTCGTCAAATAAAACAAGATATATTTGTCCCAAAAGCACTTTCAAACTGTGATTTTGTTTTCATTAGGACAGACAAGGTTCGCTTAGAATTATCTCCTCCCTATGAAGGCCCATACAAGGTTAAACGACGCCTTCGGAAACAATTCGTCTTTTCAATTAATTGTAAAAACCAAACTATTTCAATTGATCGACTTAAACCGACTTATGGCATACTTTGCTCAGCTGAACAAACCTCAGCTCATCGAACACACAAATCCGTTCGTATTTCACCCGATACAACAATATTTTCCTAGAGAGGGGGAATCCATTTGCAGGGGAGTCCTGTGGCATCTCATCTACCACAATAAATTATTTACAACAAAAAACATAAATTCAACTTTTTAATTTATTTGTGAAATCGATCGAAGCAACTTCAATTCAACTCATTCATTTAAATATTAAGCTTGCTTCCCAATTGTAAAAAACCGCACATATGGTTGTTATTCTCAACTTTCACAAACGACATCTTCCGAAAGCAAAATGAAACCAGACATCTGGCGTTCACAGTATGCATACTTAAAACTCAAGAACAAGAACAACAAGAAAAACGTCATGGGGTCTCTTTCATTACTATTTATTGATTTTTCTAGTTTTGGTTAATATAAAACAGTCATAATTTAAATCTCAAAACGTACGCGCGTACAAAAATTAAATTCAGTGGTGGTAAAAACTAATAATTAAAATTAAATAAATTAAATTTAATAAATTTAAGATTAAATGAATTATATTAAATAAAATTATAATTAAAGTTAAAAAAAACTAGAAAACTGTTTTTGTGAACGGCACGCAATGCTAAAGACCATCAGAACTTTATCTAAATTCATATGTTAATAGCATTTTGATCAAAGAATTATTTAAGTTCCATCCTAATTTTCCATATTTCAAAACATCATTTAAATCCCTTTTAAAATTGAATTTCCGTCGTTCATATGTCAGATATCATAACTGGTTAAGAATTATGCAAGTTCCATCGTTAGTTAGCCATCGTTATAGAAATATTATCCTAGTTTTACCCTAAATGGTCATATTCCAGGACTTCAACTAAAACATTCCATAACTAAATCATAATTTATTTTAGAATCCCATTTCCATCGAAATACACAGTTTTGTACCTCATCACATAATTTCCTGTTCACATATTTTTTTTCGGATACAAGTACCGTTCACAAAAAGGATGCACTTCAATACATCTTTGATTTTCTTTCAATTTTAGAAGAGGCTGGTCAAGAAAATCCAAATCAATAGGATCCTTTCGCTTGAATTGTTCAACGTCTAGTGTAGAAATTAAGTTGATATGTCCATTCGCTCTCAGGGTTACTCAGGGAAATTAACTGCCGGTTATATCAACCCGATATGTTTGTATCCTATAGGACCTATAAGTCATTTAAATTCTCAAAATTTCCCATTTTGTAATTTCAAAATTCGTAGTACCATGTATTTCTAATTTTTAAATTTCAAAATTAATTTCCCGAATTTTTAAATTTAATGTAAAAATCAAAATTTTTGCAAATTTTTTTTTGTTTGAATTAGTTGTTAGTTTTTAAAGGAAAGCTTTTAAAATTTAAAAAAAAAATTGAAATCTTTAAAAAATTGGTTCAAAGTATCAAGTTAACTTATTATGGTGTTGTGAACCGGAAAATTGTCAATATTTGTATAGTATCTAAACTACAACCCTACCGGATCATTTTTTCAAAGCAGCAGTCATAATTTCTAAATTTTGAATTAAGAAATTTTAAAATTCGACAAAATATTCAACATTTTTGTAATAAACCCTTAATTCCTAAACTAGTAAAAGCCGACTGCTTTAATTTCCAATTCCAATATTTCAACTTTGCTTTTAAGGGAATTGAAGATTACTGATCATTTTAAGTATATTTTAATTGTAGGTGTCATTCTAGTCAATTTTTTTTTTTATTATTATTATTGGTTAGGTTAGGAAATTTTCATGACGTGGAACAAATTGTGGTAACCTTTTTGTTAAGCAAGTTTGTACAGAAATTGTATATTAAGTTAGACTTTAAATTTACAAGTAGATAATTTTAAATTTTTTCAATACTCTATTTAATATAAGGTGGAATTTTGCGGTACACAAAAGTATCGTTATCAAGAAGCAGCTTTTTCAAAACTTGCTTCTGTACTACAAGTTTCAAGTTTCATATTAAAATTTTGCCAAATCCTGCATTTGTTTCTTAAATTTTTGAATATAATAACCGTTCAAAGGCTAAATTATGCTCAAAAGCTCTACTCTCAGAAATAAAAATTTAATATTTTTAATAATTTAACTCCTTTTAGTTTCATAAAAAGTCGCAAAAGCTTTATGTAATTACGCAAGCTTTGCAGAGCTTTGAGCTTTTTTAGTTCTTATGCCAGTTCAATGTTCCGAAATTATGGAATTTATCAATTTTTTTAATTACTTAGAGTTTAAAGTAAATTTTGTTTTGCTTTTCATGCTTTCGAGCTTGAAGAAAAAATACAAAAAAGCTCTTTTATTAAAATTTTAATTTAAAAATTAAAAATTTCTTCTCCAAATTTTAAAAAGTTATATCAATATTTATACGAAACCACAGTATTAGTATTTCTTTTAAGCTCGTTAATCTGTAAGTTAATTTTCAAACATGTTTTCAATAAGCTAACTCCTAATAAAGCTTTCCAAAAAAAAAGTTATGCATCCAGTAAAAAATTAATCTAATACATTTAAATGCTTTCTTAACTCTCTTAAATGATTCAGCACCAGTTAAACCTGTGATAAGATAAAAATATTAAAAAGATTTTTGAGATTAAATAAAAGCTCTTCAATCATTTGTTTTTGTTAAAATTCTGTTACTTTTGTATATCATAAAAAAAGTTTTTTATTGACATTTTATTTCAAAACAAAAAAAAAAAATTCACCCGAAACCTCAGCAATGTTGTCTGCTCAATAATTTAAATGAGCTAGTTTTATAAAGCTTTTTTAGTCGATTACGGCAATATTATAGTATTTACAATTTATCTACAACATTTAGAAATGTTTTCTAAATTTTTCAAAATATTTCATCCCTTAGTTAGAACTATAAAAATATTAGTTAAAACTTAAAAGCACTCCTTGAAATGTTTTAATGATTTTAGTATATATGGTAGCAGTTTTTTTACGTGTTTTTACACTGTGTAAATTACTCAGTGTAATTTACTCGCCCATCAATATCACAATGTTTTATAAATTAAAAGTTAAAGTTATGAATTTGTTCATGATTTCATCATGATTTCCCAATATATGACGATGATTTTTCTTAACCCACTATACATTTGTTATTTCTCAAGGCGAGAATGAGTCTTTCTTGAAATTAGAACGGATTTCTTTCCGGATAATCTTGTTCCTATAAATTATCAAGATATAATTAAAAATGCTGTTCTGCACTTGTCGAGACAGATTCAAGATTTGTATGTCACTAATTTTTATGACCTTGAACTTGTTCTTATAATTAACACGAATTGTTTTAAAAAATTGAGTGAAATCTACATGCATAAACTCTAAAGTTGAGATAATTACTTAATTTATATGTAGTAAATCATACATAAAAAAATATTTATACATATCTACATAAATGGATAAAACATATTGATATTAAAAATTATTATACTATTATGTTGTTGTTGTTGTTTTTATTAATAAAAACCAATTTTTTTTTATTTTTTATTTTTATTTTGAGGGAGTTCATTATAAAACACACAATATAATTTATGATCATGCAAATTAATTGTGATTTATAATGTGGATATGTATAAACGCTTATATGTTTTTTTTTAAAGGTTCTACTCACATATGTACAATAATTTGCCTTTGCGCTTGATTTAATATTTTCATCGAATATAATATGCGTGTACTCGCAGCTAGTGGTATTTTAAGTCGCACGAGAAAATTTTATGTGAGCTTTAAATTAGCCAATGATTGATTCCAGAATTATAAAACTAAACGAATTTAGATAAAATTCAAATATGTACAATTCAATCAAAACTAACAGTTTTATAAGTAAATGTCTAGATATATTGCAAATGTATATCGTAGTATACAAATCAAACACATAATTTGGCTTCGATCCAAGAGCGAATGAAATAATTAAAAATGAAAAATTCGATAAAACAAAAAATTATTTAGAATTAAAGTAAAATCCCATTTTCAGCATGCAATAAACTTAAATTGCGTTTAAATCCGGAAATTGAAAAATAATTCGTGTTAAATTTTATAAACAATCAAGTTAAGTTTTTTTTTTATATTGTGGAATCGGAACACGAAAAATTCTTTAACTATGAGGCAAGCAAATCAAATGGTTTTATACTTGTTGTATATTTCAGCCATCTTATTTTATATGCACGCGTGATTAAATAGTTTTGTGTAGAAATCGTAATGGAAAATTTATCGTATCACCACGTAATTAACCGCAAATCTCTTACTACCGCGCACGTATTTTAAAATCATTAAACATTTTATTTTTTTTGTATGCTTTAAATTGACACCACAGAATGACCTGTTTTGGTCGCACACATTAAAATCTATGCTATAGACGAAATATGCTGTAAGCGAATAAAAAGTCAAAAACCAGCGAAGAACAACAGAAATTGGTCGTAAAGTATACAAAATTATTATCACGATAATATGTAGATAAAATAAAAATTATCATCCGCCGGCGCTAAAAAATAAAAATAAAAAAAAAATTTAGATGAAGTCAAACGAATGTTTCATAAGATCGCGTATTGTTATGTTTCGGTTTGAACGGATTTTTTTTTTTGTTGAGGGGTAGATCATTTATGGCGTTTTGATGTTAATTATTGTTACAAACAAAGCAAAAAATTGTGACAATCAGTTGACAATAATGTGTTTCGCTAATCATTTTTTTATAGTGTCTTTCTATTTTATTTTTTTTGATGGTATTATTATAATGAGGATGGCACACACAGTTTTTTTTTGTTCGTCAATTTAATTAGCATGAGGAAATATTTTTTCTTGAAGAAATACAGTTAAACTGAATAAACTGTGAAAGGTGATGATAGTAGAAAGACATTTTTACAGATTATGGTGCAATTAAACAGAAGTCGTTGACTTTATACTATTTGAAACCGCATATACGATAGACTAAGACTAATAAATATGTTTTACTGTGCAGTTATGTTACGGGGTTAGGTCAAAATGTTTTGGGAAAAAATTAAATTTTGGAGTTAACCAAAATTGTTTGACTTAAATGCTAAACATAACAAGTATAATGAAGAGTTGGCAGAGGTATATGCCAATATTAGCTTTTGTAAATTACCAGATTTTGTTAAGAACGGATTAAGCGGAATTCAATTGAAACTTCACACACACTGAAAAAATCCTGCATCAATGTAGACAAAAACTGCATTAATAGTAAGAAAAAATCGTTAAAACTGAGCCGATACGATCCTTCGTTAATAGAACGAATATCATACGTTAATATAGTGAAACAGATAAAAATTTTTACTTTAATCTTAACTATTTACGATGTAGTATTTATGATTCGATTCATATAAGATACGAAAAACGTTATAATTTTAATGCAGTTATTAGCATTTGTGGATTAATAGAAGATGAAATTTTTCATAATACTAACAAAATGGTAAATCACATTAACGAATAAATTCATACATTTAAGTTATTATTCATTATTCATATGTAGAAAGAATGGAATGCTCAGTGGTTATGAATAATTCACAAATATGATGATTATTTTCATAAATATATTGAAAATAATTCATAAAATGCAGGAACGGGTTCATAATTGATAATCAAAATTACATAATATTTATATAGCGATTTATAGTAAAAATGCAAATTTTTGTGTTGTTTGATGACTAGAAATAAAAAACTTAAAATTTCGTTTTGTAATTCCTTAATTTTTTTGGTTTCTTCTATTTGTTCTTAAAATGCCGTCAATTTAATTTCTTAAAAATAAACTTTAATTTTAAAATAAATATAATTAATAATTAAAAAAATATAATAATGTTAATAAACGCCATGTTGACAGGTTACATTTGAAATTGTTGATTTCTCCCATTTTCCTCTTGAAATTCGATAGTAATTTGCTATTCTGTAAAATCAATAAATTAAATTACAATCACATGTAGGTACTTTTATTTGCTTATGTTTGTTACCTGATCTGATCCAAATAGGTACTCAAAAAGCGAGTTTAGTTCTTGATTTTCTCCAAGTGTTGCTGAAATATCTTGATTTGCAGGATCGGAAAAATTTGGAATAGTAAACATTTTCTTACAGGCGCAATAAAGCAGATGTATTACTAACATAATAATAAATCAAATAAATTATAAATTTACACATTACAATGAATTTTAGGGTTTTTCACACAAAAGTGATTTCGTTTTAATTTCACGGAATAAGAATTAATCATCGATCACAAAAGCGATGATTTTATTTAAGTTCTTATTAAAACGAAAACACGGACATAAAATACCATATTTACCTGATTTTCAACACACAAAAATTATTATAATTTATCACGAGTTTTCAAACTACATATGTAAATGGTCCTTTCAAGCCACACGATAATAGTTAATAATAAAGCGTATGCAATTATTTATTTTCGTTGTCCCAATCATGATTCAACTTTACGTAATTTTCGTAGATGCTAGAATAGATTCATCAAATCATTAATAATACGAACAAATTCGTATACATTAAGCATTTATGAAATTTGATATATTCGGACAAATAAAAATGTAATGTTACGCATATGAATTTATTCGTAATATTTAAGTACTGTAGAGCCACTTTCGTTAATATGATGAATAATAAGTATTTAAAATAAATTTTCATCATAGTCTTATTCATAAATATTATGAACTGTTCATAAATATGTTTTATTAATAAAATCATGCAAGTTTCACTAATACGCAAACAACATGAGAATGTATTATACGTGTAGTACAATAAACGCACAAATTTTCATGAATTTTTCTAAATTTTTTTTTTTTTTTAACGAAAATATAGTAATTTTTACTTTAATAGTACGAATTATTGGTAATGAACGCCATTCGTAAATAAAATGCACGATATTTTTTTTAGTGCAGTGATCAGAAATTCAGTTTGGAAAATTATTTGATCTCAAGCCAACTCATTCTAACCATCAAATGAAACCCTAAACTCAATCTCCAGCTCAACCTCTAACCATTGTTGTGCCGCGTAGTCTACATGAAGCAATTAATCCATTGTCTACTCGTGTAAACAATGTATGTAGACAATGCAAAATATTACGTCAACAATGTAGACAATGCGTCAACAAATCTCAGTAGCAAAATGAGTCAAAGTTTTAATTTATTATTATTGATATTTTTGTTTTACCGCTGTTTTACTAGAATAGGATGGATTACAGCACAGCTTATTGCAATACTCGTTAATCGTGACTTAGGTAGTGGCGTAACTAGGTACACGTAGCACCCGCAGTCGCGCGAGGGCCCATGTTCATTGGGAGGGATGAGATTTATTAAGCGTGTCTGGAATATAGATGACACTAGTTAATTGTATAAAGCTAATTTGGGAGTGAATCTTTGATTTCGCACAGTAAATATATCATAAAAAGTATGTACATAATATATATTGTTTGGGAGTGGGGAGTTTATTATGTACTACTAAAGTATAAATAAGACCAATTTTTTGTTTGTAAAGGCAATTGCGATTTAATTGTTAAAAAGTAAATGAAAAGAAAGTGAACATAATTTGGAAAATAATTTGAATTTTTTATTTCAATTTTCCTGGAAATAAGTTTTGTTTTGGCAACGAGAATTTATCATCATCTCATCATTGCGGAAATTATTCATGGTCCTTCGAGCCGGATCTGTAGAGTACATTGGAATTTTGGCAAGTATTATATACAGTAATTACAGTACAAGGCTTTATTATTTTTTGTGAATATTAATTAATTCCTGTAATTTCTAATATGCTACTAGTGCGATTGCAACTCGTGGGAATAAAAATGAATACAAAATAAAATATACCAACAAATAAGGATATTGGCGCTCCTCAAGCGTCACAAAATAACAGAAAAGCCATTGCCGCTCCCAAACCCCAGGCGGATGGAAGCGGCACTAACGTACCAGTAGAAGAAAGCAAACACATGTCCAGTTTTGACGGTAATCGGACATTGTTTGATGGACCAAGCATCTTTCGAAGAAGCAGTACCGTGCAAAGGTCACCGCCTTCTCTATCACAGCAGAGTGCTGTACCAAGGAATGCTGGACACTTAAAAGTACCAACAGAGGAAGAAAAAAGCGCAGCACTTCAGACGGAGGACAATGCCACAGTCATTGCCCCTATTTTTATGCTGCTGAAAGATGAAGATCAACAGCTGAGGTTTGTTAGGACGCCATTTCAGCAATGAAACGGGCAACGCATAAACAAAAGAATATTAGCATGGAGGTCAAAAACAGTCTATGTAAGCTAAAAGAAGCCATAGACATACTTTCTATGATTAAAAGGAAACGTTGGAGGGACTATCGAAGGGACAGCCAGACGAGAGTCCCTGACATCGGTGGATACCGATGTAGCCCCTTCTACCGTGAGCATTAACAAAAGGCGAGCATTCTCTAGCCCGAAAAACAAACGGGAAGAGGAGAAAAATAAACAAGAGAATAAAGGAAACCCAGAAGGGGTTGGTCCGGACAGCGAAAAAAGAAAAGAGAAAAGGGAGGTGTCAGAATCGTGGACTGTAGTCCGGTCAAGGAAAACACCAGCCAAAAAGAAAAGACCAAGAAATAGACCGCGGAAACCCAAAATAAAACCGGAGGCCCTACTGATTAAAACCGGAAAGGATCAAACTTATGCACAAGTGATGGGTACGATAAGGGATAAGGTTAACCCGGAGGCTTCGGATACAGAAATCAAATCTGTACGCCGTACCAGGATGGGCGATGTCCTCTTGGAATTTGGCGCAAATACGGGAAATAAGGGAACCTTCTGCGAGGCCTAGAGAGGTGCCCTGGGAGAGACGGCAACAGTGCGTAGGCTGGAACACAAAATCACCCTCGAAATCCAGGACCTTGACTGTTTGTCCACTTAAGATGTAGTGAAGGCAGCCATCCAGAGAGATCTTAAAATTTCTATGGGGAGCTAAAGGTGTCAGTTACAAAGACAAACTCGAGGGAACAACGGATGGCCTTCGTGGAGATCAATGCACGAGAGGCACATGAGCTTCTTAAGAAAGGTCGTATAAAAATAGGATGGCTATACTGCAGGATAGTGCGCAAAACTGTAGTTATAAGGTGTTATGCTTGCTTTGGCTTTGGTCATCACCAGGCGACCTGCCAAGGACCCAACAGGAAGGAGCAGGGCATATGTATCCAATGTGGAGAGAAAGGCCATATCAAGAAGGACTGTCAGTCAGACCCAAAGTGTTTTCTCTGCGCCGTGCATCCAATTGGGCCTGACCAACTAAAACACGTAACCGGGTCAGGGGCTTGCAAAATCTTTTGGCAAGCCCTTGAAAAGCAAGAAACAGAAGCTTGAAGTGAAGGTTCTTCAGGGTAACCTTCATAGAAGTAAGACAGCGGATGCCTTGCTGGATCAACTAAGGCTAGACATAGGCGCAGACCTGCTGATTGTTAGTGAGCACTATCGTAATAGAGCGGAACCCGAATGGTACTCTGATAATCTTGGTGCCAGCTGCCATCTGGACCCCGTACCCCATTACAGTCGACGATCATGGAGCCGAGGATGATTTCGTGTGGGTTAAAATCCAATCTGTTATATACGTGAGTTGCTATTTTACCCCAAACGAGCCGATGGCCGATTTCCGAGCTAAAATTGATGTATTAGAGGATAAAGCACGTGAACTGAATTGTGCGCTCGTTATAGCCGGAGACTTCAATGCAAGAGCATTGCATTGTGGCATGAACACTACGAACCCAAGAGGACGGTATATTCTGGATATGGCGGCTAGGGTAGGACTCACAGTGATGAACGAAGGCGGCGTATCGATGTTCAGAAGGCCGGACTATGCTGAAACGATTCCCGATATCACTCTGGTATCTGACATGATGGCACAAAACGTCACGGGATGGAGGGTAATAGAGGATTACACTGGTAGCGACCACCAATATATCGTCTATAATGTACGGGGCGGATTGCGACAACCCGTTAGTCGCAATGACCGAGCGATAGGATGGAATACGTCAAAACTGTGCGAAGAAAATCTCTTGGCAACCATCGAAGCCGGAAAAGTAGCAATATTACGAAAGAACGGATCTCCCGAAAAAATTGCGAGGACCACCATGAAGCTAATAAATCAAGCGTGTGATGCGTCTATGCCAAAAAGACGAGGCACAAGGGGGAAAAATAAGGCGGTTTATTGGTGGTCTGACGAGATAGCGACTCTCAGGAAGCACTGCCTACGTCTTAAACGCCTAGTCACTAGAGCAAGAAGAAGAGACCGATTCGCGACAAAACAGGAACATGAGGATTATCGACTGGCGAGGAGAGCGCTTAAATAAATAAATAGAAGTAAACGCCTGAAATGAAAGAGCCTGAAACGTGACGTGGACAAGGACCCTTGGGGCTTGAGTTACAAAATTGTTATACGCAAACTTGGATCTCAGACACCCAGCCTTGTAATGGAGACACGACAAATGTGGCATATTGTAAACTCCCTTCTCCCGAGTCACACAAACGACGATCGGCCACATTGCCCCGATAAACCAGAGGTAATACCAGCGTTCACGGTAGGAGAGATTCAGCAAGCCGTCGCCTCTCTCCGCAATAAAAAAGCGCCGGGCCCAGAAGGGGTCCCCATGGAAGTACTGAAGGTAATCGCTCGATCAGAACCTGAGATACTTTTAAACATTTATAACCACTGTCTTGAGGAAGGGGTTTTCCCTAAGGCATGGAAAAGCCAGCGGTTGGTGCTCATTAGCAAAAGGAAAGGTAACCCGAATTCCCCATCAGCATATAGACCCTTGTGCATGCTTGATACAGCAGGAAAATTATTGGAGCGCCTACTTAAGTCGCGGATCTTAGCAGCAATTCAAGCTGCAGGAGATCTCTCTGATAAACAGTATGGCTTCAGGAAGGGTCGGTCAACTATTAGCGCTGTAAAGGAAGTGTTGAGAGCTTTCCATATGGCGCAACAAAGGAATCACCATTCGAGGAAAATAGTGTTGCTTGCCACGTTGGATGTGAAGAACGCGTTTAACTCCGCGAGATCACGAAACATTAACAACGCTCAAGTAGAAGAAGAGGCTTCGGAACCAGAACACGGATTAGATCACACATGTTAATTTTAAACAAGTTAAAAACGATCTCTCCAGTTGCAACTTTCAACATAAATAATTATGATTATCTCAGAAACTTTCAATTAGCCGATCCTAATTTTGATAAGATAAATGAAATAGACATTGTTTTAGGATCTAACAAGTTGTGTGAAATTCTAGAAAACAATCGTTTAAAGGGAGATGATGGTAACCCGATAGCACAAAATACAACTTTTGGATGGGTGCTATCAGGAGAGACAAGCAGCCAAAATTTCAGTATACATAACCAAAACATTACAGTAGATGATGACCGTATTGACAATATTTTACGAACATTTTTCGAGTGTGGAGAATTGGATAATTCCCTCAACACGCAGTCTAACGAAGAAGAAAAACCTATAGAAGAACATTTTAAATCAAACCTAACAAGAGAACCAGACGGTAGATACAAGGTGGCGTTACCATTCAAAGCGTCTGTTCCAGTACTCGGTAAATCTGCATCTATGGTTATTCAAAGGTTGAAATCTGATCAACCAAGCTGAGAACGGTCTTCGATGGTTCATGCAAAATGAGAAATGGAATGTCGTTAAATGAGAACTAAATGCTTGGTCCCAAAATCCAGCCAGCATTATGGTCAATTTAATTACGGTTTCTCACCTACCCAATCGCATTAAGTGCCGACATCGAGAAGATGTACCATCAAATAAAGGTACGAGATGAAGACACAAACTTTCAACGGATCGTTTGGCGGCAATCCCCTTATTTGCCCATCGAACATTTTCGACTACAAACAGTAACTTATGGAATGTCGGCCGAACCATTTCTAGCCATTCGATCATTGTACCAACTAGCAATCGACAATGAATCAACATCTCCGAGCGAGGCAGCATATGCGGTTGTCATATACAGTAGAATTAAGGATACAAATGGAAATATCCAAGTAAATCTCCTGACATCGAAAACTAAGGTGGCGCCGTTAAAGCAGATCACACTACCCACATTGGAGCTTTGTGCAGCTGTATTATTGAGCAGACTGTTCAACAAGGTGAAAAAGGAGGTTAAACAATTTGAAGTCAAGGAATTTGGTTGGACTGATAGTACCATCGTATTGGCATGGCTGTCAGCCGAACCACGTCGATGGAAAACATTTGTAGCCAACCGAACATCGGAGATTCTCTGCTCTTTACCGCACCACCATGTAAAGTCAGCCAAAAATCCGGCGGATTGTGCAAGTCGAGGCATTAGTCCAGAGGCACTAAAATCATCCGAGTTATGGTGGCACAAAACAAGGTCAACATATTCATCAAATACAGAGAAGATTATGGAAGAAGAACGTAAAAAATGGGTACAATGTTTACAAATCCAAACATCAAACGAGACAATGAAAACAATATTTGAGCGAATTTGTTCTTGACGAAGAGTTCGACGTATACTAAGCTATTGCCTATACGTTTTATACGCAATACTCAGGAGAAAATTAAAGAAAAGACAAATCAGAGAGTTGCAATTGGCGGAACGAGCTTGTATATTATGGTGTCAAAAGAGTCACTATACAAGGAAGAAATAGCAAACCCAGCGAAATCGGGTTCGTTGTCAGCAAAGAGGAATTATTGACAATATCACCTTTCATAGATTGCAGAACGCTGAATGTTTGTATGACACAAAACATCCTATCATTTTGCCAAACTCCCATATTCTAAGCAAAATGATAGCCACGTATTACCATTCCAAATTTCTTCATCCTGGTGCTTCCTTGTTATCCTCACTACGCAAACAAAAATTCTGGATTGTTAATGGCAGAAGTATGACCAGAAAAGTTGCACGAGCAGGCTACGAGCAGGCAATTAATGGGCACATTACCAACGTCTCGAGTAACCATATCCAGGCCATTTAGTCGAGTTGGTGTAGACTTCTGTAGGCCAATTAACAAAGCAACCAAAAAGGGGAGAGGAGCTAAATATGTAAAGGCGTACATATCGGTCTTCATGTACATGATAACAAAAGCCATATACATTTGGAAGTCATATCCGATTTAACTGCTGATGCATTTTTGGCTGCTCTGAAAAGATTTATTGCGCGATGAGGTCTACCAACAGAAATCAATTCTGATAATGGCCCAAATTTCGTGGGGGCAAATCGAAAAATAAACAAATTATATTTTATTGATAATATTAATAATTCAGGTATGATTTCAGATTACCTTAACGATAATTGTATATCTTGGGAGTTTCTTCCTCCAGCCAGCCCAAATTATGCTGGGCTATGGGAAGCGGCAGTAAAATCGATGAAGTCGCATCTTATACGTGTAACGGTACTGGGGCTACGTTAACATGTCAAATTGAAGCAATACTCAATTCGCGACCTCTATGTAACATCAAATTAGATGATCCAACAAAGATTTGGAATCAGTACCAAATAACCGGCTTTCAAGATGGGAGCAATTTACCAAGCGCGTGGGTGTTTCTGGAAACGCTACTCCCACGACTACCTTCATACATTGCAACAACGAAGTAAATGGCAACAAAAGCAGAGCAATCTACAAATAGATGACATTGTTTTTGGTGAAAGAGGAAAACCTACCTCCGCGCGAATGGTTAAAAGCACGGATTGTTGAAATTCATCCTGGCAAAGACGGCCTTGTTCGTGTAGTAACACTCCGTACATCAAAATCAACATTGAAAAGGCCAGTCAAATTACCTATTAATTGAAATCTATGATGTTCAATGGGCGGGAGAATGTCTGGAATAAAAAAAAAACTCGTCAAGATGTTTAAATATTAATTCAAAGTCAAGATCAGACCACATTTCTATGAAATTTTTAAGTAATGGCGGTGGTTTAGGTTTTAGAAAAAGAAGAAATCGTTCCTGTTCCTACTAAATATTTTCTTAAGACAGGCCCAACAATTTCTTCTTGGTTGCTGAAGGTGAATGTTTGAGTATCGAAATAAAAATGGCTTTAGGTTTTGACAGATATTTAGATTTAGGAGAAACTTTGCTAAATTTTCCAGTGAAAGGGTCTCAATTTTAAGCGGAAAAAGTGCAAATTTCTATTCGAAAAAATTTAATTCCTATGATATGTAATAGCAGACGGAAAAATTAACCCCTCAGAAATAAAAATTAAAGCTGTGAATTATCCTGAGCCGACAAATCCTAAGAAAGTACAAAGTTTCCTTGGACTTTCCGGGTATTTTCAGAAGTTAATTCCGCAATATTCAATTATCCCTCGACCTCTGACAGACCTCCTAAAAAAAGGCAATTTCATTGTCATATTACTTTTACAGCAGAAAGACCTCACCCGCAGCGGAAAAATACACCAGTTATGAGCTGTAAGAACTGGCCATTGTGTCAGCGCTTAAAAATAAGCCTTATATTTGTAAGGCATCCCTTTTAAAATAATAACGGACTGTGCAGCATTCTAGATGACAATAAATAAGACATAGATCTGCGGATTGCCCTAACTTTGGAGGAATTTAGATAATCATTAGAACATCGATTAAGCGAAAAGATGCAACGCATAATATGTATGGTAAGTTGACCCAAAATTCAACCCAAAAACACGCAGGGTTAACACTAAAATAAAATTTTTCTTCATGATTCAGTGTCGACTCTCAGCCCAAAAATAACACCATCATGGGAAAGGAAACATACTAGAACAACTAAGGAGAACTTTTAAATTTTCGCAATTCAACTGAGTATTTTCTCAAGTACTGTGTTGTTGCCACCAATCCCCTGATGATTTTTTATTAGGCCTATCAATTGTGAGTACTCTGGAACATTTTCAGAATTTTGTGATGGGGATTGCATGGTCGAATATGGCCGCAAAGCCTTGTGAGTCGTATTTAATTTGATTTTTCGGATCACGAGGCTTACAACTGATGTTTGTCGAAATCTGAACGATAAAGATATGTGTACTGGGGCAGTAATGATTGATATGGCGAAGGCTTTTGAGTTAGTGTGGTTTGACGGTTTAATGTTCAAGCTACATAAATTGAACTTTAGTGAAGACATCATTAAAATCCTAATAGATATGCTGTACGACAGACAGTTTATAACCACCACGGGAACCGAAACATCTAAAAATACGTTCCAACTATATAATGGTCTTCAGCAAGGGACAATAATTGCGCCTGTTTTATTTAACCTTTACACCATGGATCTCATCTCGAACCAACAGCTGAACTCAACAAAACTACAAACGATAGCTTATGCAGATGACATAGTAGTATATAGTGCCGCTTCTAGAATTATAGACATCCAAAATAATATTCAGTCCGCAATTAATTTCATCACAAATTTTTTTGAAGGCCTGGTGTATACAAATAAACGCCAATAAATGTGAATCGATTCTATTTAGACTCACGAATGGGGACACAAAGAAAAACTGGAAAGCTTTCAAACATAAAATTGGCGACGTAAACATCAACCAAAATAAAATTGTTAAGTACTTGAGCATCAATTTGGATCGTTTTTGCTACTTATCCGAACACATCAATATTCAGTTAACCAAGGGGCAAGAAGTGCAATATGTGAACACAAAAAAATTTTAAACTCTAAATATTTGAACCCAGCAGTGAAGAAAATTTGTTATCAGACTTTTATCCGACCCGTTATTACCTATGCCTGTCCTGTGTGGTATAATTGTTCAGCAAGTTACATGGAACGAATACGCAAGTTTGAGAGAGCTTGCATATAACGTTGTCAAGGAGAGTGGCGAAAAGCGGAGATACAGATTATCTGCACTACATATCAAACCAAACACAGTACAACAACTTCGGAATTGAGAGAAACGATGCCCATATGATAAGATTAACCAATAATCACATACTTCGCTCAACAGATACTGAACAAAGAAATTCCGGTATATTCGGTCCTTATTATACTGATTACAGCATAATAAGAAGATGTATACAACCAAATAAAATCCCAGGACCAGAAGCGTTCCTGTACTTGGACAAAATAGGTTACATATAGAATGATGACCAAATACCAATAATATACCATATAAAGAGGCAACCAAACGAAAAAGGTTTCGATCCCATCAAGTTCAGAAATACTGCAGATTATATGAGGTACAGCACCGCCATAAAAAAAACTGAGGAACACTCCATTGGTGGCTCCATTAATATTAGAATTAATTTCTTTACATTTAGGTTAAGTTTAAATTAGAATAAGTTGTAAATAAATGTAAATAGTAAATAAATTGATAATGGCGATTTTATTGTTAAGCAAATTTTACGCCAACTCAAAACCAAACAGGTCACAAGTATTAAACTAAAACTGTAATATAGTCAATTAATGTAATTAAAATCCAAATTAAAATAATAATAAGTCCTGAGAATCCATAAAGGAGCAGAAGATCTCAAAAATTGTAATATAATGAACGATTCATGTAATATTCTTACGTTAACCAAAAATTGTAAATGAATAAAGCTTTAAATAAAGAATGAATTTAGAAACAAAAAAGAAATCACAAAATTCTGAAAATGTTCCAGAGTACTCACAATTGATAGGCCTTATTAAAAATCATCAGGAGATTGGTGCCAACAACACAGTACTTGAGAAAATATTCAGTTGAATTTCGAAAATTTAAAAGTTCTTCTTAGTTATTCTAGTATGTTTCCTTCCCCATGATAGTTTTATCTTTGGGCTGAGAGTCTGTCGTGATAAATTTTGCTAGGGCTGACATTTTAAATTGGAATAATATTATTTTTTGTGTTTTTTTAATATAAATTCGAATAGGAAGCCGTGAAATAAAATAACTTAAGAATTTATGGTGCCATAATATGGAGCATTCTGTAAAATGTTTTTACCTATTCTTAGCTTTCATTGACATTTTTTCAACTCAACTAATAGTTGTGAAAGAAATTTATTATAGAAATGTATCGTGACATTACATAGTCTATTATTTTTCTCTCGTGATAGTTTACTTTGTTTCATAAAAATATGAGTGGTGTTGCCAACGTTAACTATCATAATTTTTCGGGATAGAATTTTGGGCAAACTTCACAAAGGCACGCATAATCCCATTATTATGTTAGTCGAAGATGAATTTTTTAATCAAGTTGCTGCTGCTCAAACTATTATATTTTATTTCAGATGGATAATTCTGGCCACCAGCTGTTATGCATACCTAAACTAGCCGCAAAACTTGTATCTAGCGTATATTAGGAGAAAGAAAACGTGGAAGGCAAAATGGTTTCATACAGGCTCTGGCAAAAGGGGATTATCCCCTATTTATACAACATATCTAACTATATCAGCAGAGGTGATTCAAAAATTAGAGGTACAATTTTCGGCAAACCTGTGCAGTTTGTAACAGGTCTTTGAAGAATACTGCGAAGCTCAATCTGTTTAACATTCGCTGATCATCACTGGAATTCCGAAAAGAAATGGGCAAATAGAAAGGATAAATGGCATTATTGTTCTGGCACTCACCAAATTATTAATGGCCAATCCAGATTCATGGTACAAATATGCTTCGAATTTAGAGAGATTCATGAATTGTACATTACAGCGTTAAATTAATAAAACACATTTTGAAATACTTTTGGGCATTCGGATGCAGAATCCTGAAGAATCGGTTATAATAGAAGAAGGAAAGAAGCCTCCAGACATGACACTTTAAAGGTTGAATTTATTTAAATTTTTTACATTTTGTATTTGGCTTTTCTAATGAAGCTTAAAATATAATTCGTATGGTAAACAGTGACAAACCAAAAAATTCGCCGTAAAATCACTTGATGAAAATTTCGGCAGAAATATGTCGGCTGTAAACTTCCGGCTAACTTTAATAGTATCAAAAATGATTGTAAGCAAATTGATGGAAATTCTTTCTACGGATAACAGTAATTATAGAAGAAGCAACAATACAAATTTATACGTATACATATATACACCAATCGAGAAATGTAGTAGCATATTTAAAGGTATAAGCATATAGGCAATACAATGAAATTCTAAATACATAACAAGTATTTACCGTAGAATTTCACTGTACTACAAAACCAATATATGTATGTATGTACTATAAATATTTAAAAATCATATGGCGTGACATACCTGACAACAATACTCGGACAGTACAGAATCCAAACAAATATCCGTAATAAAATAATCTACACACTTTTACAATTAAAAATTAAACACTAGTTATTATTTTAATTTAATACACTTTAATTAAATCATTTTTTCACTACCACAAACACTATAAAACACTCGAGTATAACGAACGGTCGAAAAAACAAACACGTCCGACCGGTATGAAAGACAAATCTAAACTGTCAGTAACGTTAAATTACTTGCCAAATAATTCGATATTAACGATTTTTTCGTAAGTTTTCCAAATTTTTACAGACCTTCCGAAATTATCCATTAATATCCAGATTTTTCGGTATCATCGAAATTGCTCGAAATAAATCGAGATTTATATTTTATAATGATTTTTCGAATTTTTCTAAGTTAATCGAGATTGTTCTGCGATTTGTCTATATATTTCTTAAGTTGTTCAACATTTCTATAGGATTATTCGAAATTTTTAAAGATTTTTCAAATTTATTCGAATTTTATACGAACTTGCAGAGTTACTCATATATGGTATATATGTATAGTTAATTTTTCGAGATTCCGATATTTCTCCAATTTCCTAGATTAATCGAAATTATTCAAGAATGCCCAGGTTATTTACATTTTACATGGTGGTGATTAACGCGTATAGGATTTCCGTTGATTTTACTTAAGGGTAATTTGATATTTGAGAATATTTTTGAGATTATTTCGAAATGTTTGCTGTTTTTCATATTATAATCGAAATTTGTATTGCATTGAACAGATTCTAGTGTTGTTTCTTACTCTCAAAATGTGAGGTTCAGCAATAAGCAGAAATAAGTTTTTATTAATATTTAGAATTGGAAAAATTCGAAAAGTACAGCACATCCAGTGTACGGCTCTTACAGCTCTTAGAAAAAAAAAAATTATTTGTAGGCGAATGAGGCGAATGAGTTTAACATAATTCCAATGGCAGTAAGTTCTGAAACTGAACATTTCAATGCAAATGCGGCACCAAAGCATGAGTTGACACCGGAAGAATCACCTGAGAAAAGTTTGGGAAAAACTAATATTTTAGCGCACAAAATTGATATAGGGGGCGCCAAACCAATCAAACAATGTCATTACCCCATTTATCCAGCTAAGCAGGCCTACTTGTACCGGGAACTGGACAGGATGCTCTCGATCGATGTAACGTGCGTGCAGAAGCCCAACGGTAAAGTTCGATTGTGCTTGGATGCCCGTAAACTGAAAGAGGTGACGATAAAAGATGCCTACCCATTACCGATCATCAACGGGCTCCTGAGCCGGTTGGAACACAACAAATATATTTCAAGCATCGACCTGAAAGATGCATTTTGGCCGGTTCCGCTGGCTCAGGAGTCACGTAGTTTGACGGCGTTTACAGTGGCAGGTTGTCCTTTGTATCAGTTTACGGCCGTTTGGGCTCTGCTACGCTCCACAGACCAAGTGCCGTCTAATGGTTAGGGTTATATCTCATCAGCTCCACGAAAAAGTTTTTGTTTACTTTGACGATTTGCTCTCACTATTGGAAAAGTGAGGTTTGACCATAAATCTCGAAAAGAGCCAGTTCCTTCTGAAGGAAATTCGCAATCTGGGCTATATGGTTGTCGATGGTTGCTTGATAGTTGACCAAAAATAATCAAAACCATAATAAATTTTCCGACACCCAACCCAATAAAAAATTACGTCGATGGGTGGTATAGGCGGTTTATATCATCGTACGCTTCAATTGCCTCTCCACTGACCGACTTGTTGAAGAAAAAACAGAAATTTCTGTGGAATAATGCAGCCCGTTTCGGGCATATATGGGAGGGGTGTTCGTTCACCATCATTAGGGACCAAGCTAGCCTTAAATGACTAATGGGGCAAAAGGACCTATCAGGAAGGCTCGCCAGATGGAGCTTGAAACTTCAAGATTTCCATTTTAGAATTGAGCATCGAAAAGGAGCGCAAAACGTAGTGCCTGACGCGTCAACGACAATCGCAGTAGTGATATTTTGCATATTGATTTAGATTCTCCTGAATTTCAGTGTGAAGATTATTTATCTTTATATCATCCAACTATTTAAACATGCGAGCTGAGAATGGTAAAATTTACATTAACCCCTCCCGAATTCAACCTAGTTTTAGTGATCTGCCTACATGGAAATTATATATCCCTACTAGCTTATCAAATGGCCTTATTAAACAAGCCCATGATCAACCGATGTCAGTCCGTCTAGGTATTGCAAAGACGTTAGAACGTCTTCAGTGGTTTTACTTCTGGCCTACCATGGCAGCTGATGTTCGGGGTTACATTAATAAATGCCATACCTGCAAAAAAGTTAAAGCTACAAATACATGTCTGCAGCCACCTATGGGTCAACCAATCCCGGTACTTTCTAAGCCCATTCCCTAGATCGAAGAAGGGGAATTCGTATCTTTTGGTTGTCTTAGATCTATACACGAAATATATATTTTTTTAATCACTTAGAAGTGCAATAGCTCCATTCGTCAGTGATTTTTTGGAAAAGGATGTATTTTTAACCTTTTCCTTACCTGAGTCGATCGTCACAGATAACGTTACACAATTTACCTCAATCTGCCTAAAACGGAGCCTTGATAAGTACGGCGTTACCCACGTTTTCACGCCAAAATACTCCCCTCAATGTTGCGTCAAAAAGAGTTAATCGGCCTATATTGGCATCCATCCATTTGTTGGGATCAACATATAGCTGAAATAGCCGCAGCTTTGCGGAACGTCGTTCACTCGTCAACCCAATTCTCTCCGCATTATCTTAGTTTGGGCTACACCAAATACAACACGGAAACGACTATAAACTCCTTCACGAATTAAGTCTTTTGGGTAATATGTAAGCACCTGTTAACTCAAAAGCAACTAAAGTTAGCCTGTGTCAGCAGTTAGTAATTTCCCATCTGAAGCAGGCGAAACCGAGAATTCTTAATTGGGCAAAAATTGTATGTTAAAAATTTTGTACAGAGTGATGCAAAAGAAAAATTTTCCGCTATACTAGCCCCAAAATTTGTGGAAGAAATCATACGGAGAGAAATCGGTAATACTGCAATGGAGATATCAGACACAACTGGCAAGAATATTGGAGTTTACCACTTAAAGGATATTAGGGTATAGATATAAACAAATAATAGAGTTCAGCGAGTTGTCCCCACGATCTGTAACGATGAATCGTCACTGAGGGTGTTAATTTGGAGAACTGGAGAAATATTGTCGTAATTTATAATTTAAATCTATTGTGAATTGTCCATTTTTTTTTTTTTTTTTGAAGGGGAACGATAACATAGCATTTGATAAATGCAAGAGTTTGCATGCGTCGACAATTCCCAACAGCCAAATGAGTCATAGCTCTGATTTATTATTATTGTAATTTGTGTTTTACCGCCGTTTTAAGAGAATAGGATGGATTACAGAACAAACTCGCTTATTGCAACACTCGTTAATCGTGACTTAGGTAGTGGCGTAACTAGATACCCGCAGCACCCGCAGTCGCTGGAGGGCCCATGTTCATTGGGGCCCATGAGATTTATTAAGCGTGTCTGGAATTTCATCAAAATAAAATTATATAAAAAAAAAAAAAATCATCAAGATAAATTTACCAAAACACCCGAGTAACAAATTTAAACTGTAGTTAAAATTTAATTTAATTTTTTTAACTATTTGGTTTTGAAAGGGTTAAAAAAGAGCTTTTAAAATGTTTAACCTATAAACAACGGTTTTTATTTATCTTGATTTAAACTTGCTTAAAATTAACCTAAGTTAAACTAGAATCTGATGGTAGGTAATTTTAAGGTAATTTGAAACATCATAATTACGTTAATTTTTAACTAATAGTAAATTACAGACTATTTGCGGTTAAAATTTAACCCTATTCTAATTCGGATCGACGTTGGTATGTTTTAAGTAATTTTTGAACTATTTTCTAACTTTCAGGGTTAGATTCTGACTATTTACCAACTTTTATTAAACCATGGTTTATTTTAAGTAATGTTCTAACTACTTTTTATGATTAGGTCAATGTTTAACCCATTATCAACTCTCGTTAATTTTAATTTAAATTAGTTTAACTTTAAGTAACTTTTAAACTATTTTTAATTATTGAAACTATAACCCTTGATTTATTTTATGTAATTTTGAAATTATTTTTTAACCATTTGGTTAAATTAGAACCGTTTACCTACATTGATATAACTATTGTTTATTTTACGAAATTTCTAAACGATGTTTTAACTATTTAGTTGAATTTTATCCTTTTATCAACTCGTATTAAACTCTGGTGTATTTTATGGAATTTTTAAACTATTTTGTAACCGTTGGGTTAAATTATTTCAGTATATAAACTTTAATATAACTGTCGCTTAGTTCACGTAACTTGTACACGATTTTTTCTCTGTTAAATTGAATTTTAACCTTTTTACCAACATTTAATAAACCTCGGTTTAGTTTAAGCAATTTTTAAACAATTTATCAACTTCTCTAAAACAATTGTTTATTTTAAGTAATTTTTAAATCATACTTAAACCATTTGGTTAAATTTTTACCGATCATCAACTTTTCTAAAACCATCCCGTTTTTTCTTTGTTCGATTTTAAGCACGATTCATAGTAAAGTTGTGAAAAAGGTAACAAATATTAATTGTGTAAAATTTAATTTTAAAATATAATTCATAAATTTTAATTTTTATTTAAATTAAAATGAAATATTATAAAAATATAAAAAATTTATCAGTTTAAGAACAAATAAAAGGCGTGTGAAAAAGTACCATAGTTTGAAAAACCAATAAAACATAATTGTGGAAAATAATATAGATTGTGAACTATCTGAAAGTGAAAGTGAAAACGGTTCAATTAAAACAGAAACGACATTTCTTCATAATTTATTCCAAAGTAATTCCAGTGTTCATAATTGTATCACAAAAAACAGTGACGATAATAGAGATAGTTTACTTGATGTTAATGGTGATAAACTGATAAACAATTAATTTCTTGGGATAGTGGCGTTAAATTATGGGCGTTAAAACATAAAATTTGTCACGTAGCTTTAAATGATTTATTAAGTTTCCTAATTAATCAAGAAATTAATGAATTACCGAGAAATACCGCACATTATTGCAAACACCGAAGAACAACGAAATTGTGCTAATGGAACCAGGTTACTACGTCCATTTCGGATTAAAGGATACACTAACATCCCTCATAAAAGCAACAACCTTCCGCAGCTTCCTATAAGTAGAAGTTCTAAGGCACAGTTTTGGCTTATTTTGTGCAGTGTCTTCAGAATTGAAATCAAACCATTTCCAGTTGGGATTTATTTTGGCTATAGCAAACCAGGAAACGTGAACGATTATTTAAGAGAATTTGTTTTAAAAGCTAAATTACTTATTAGTAGTGGAATAATAGTGCAAAATAAGAAAGTAGAAATCAAAATCAAAAATTTTATTTGTGATGCTCCGGCGGTAGTTTTTATTAAAGGCATTAAAAATCATAATGGATACTTTTCTTGTGGAAGATGTTACGTAGAAGCAGACTATAACTGTAAAAAAAGAAACAATGAACATTTTCGGAATACAGATCAAGAAGAACACCATACAAACTCCACAGTTTTGGAAGATCTCCCTATTGATATGATTACGTGTTTTCCTCATGATTACTTACATGAATATGCCTAGGAATAGTAAAAAAGTTAATAATAAAATGGACTAAAGGAACAAATCTATACAAAACAAAATTAAATGCTAAGAGTATTAAAGACATATCAGATCATTTATTGGAAACAAATAAAAATCAACCACAAGAATATAGAATCCATAAGAGGACTCAATGATTTAAGCTTCTGGAAAGGTACTGAATACAGGACGTTCTTTTGTTATATTTGGGACCAACTGTGCTACAAAAACGTTTATCTGAAATAGCATATTTAAATTATATGTTACTTCATTGTGCAATTACTATTTGCGTAACGGAATGTTGCCAAAAATACGAAGATATGGCTGACAAAATGCTCGAAGGATTTGTAAAATCGTTTGGTCAGCTATACGGGAATAATAATATTACTTATAATGTTCACAATTTAATACACTTGGTTGACGATGTTAAAAGAAATGGAGTTCTAGATAATTTCAGTGCTTTTAAATTTGAAAACGAGCTAGGAAAGATAAAATCATTACTTCGAACAGGTTCTTAACCATTACAACAAATTGCAAATCGATTAAATGAACGCCTTCAATGTGAAATTTCTAATCAAAACGGGAATAAAATTAAAGTTTTCCCGCTTCTAAAATCTTTCATAAAAACTGCCCATAACTCCAAACAGTTTTATAAAGAAGTGATTTTTGAAAATTTTTGTTTAAAAAATACAAGACGAGATGGTTGGTTCCTAACAAAAGATGAAAAATTCGTTCGAATGAAAACTGTTTGTTTAAATAAAACTATAACGAAATTTTAATAAATGGAGTTTTTATAAATGAAAAATGTGACTTATATAAATAACTGCTTTGTTCTAGTTATCTTGATATATTTAAATCTACAGGAGAATTTTAATCCGAATGTGATATTAAAATCGATCAAATCAAATGTAAACTTAATTGGATTCAAAATAACATTTTACACTGACCTAACAAGCAAACAGACATTATCAAAGGCCGGAAATTAGGAATTAATCCTGATGATAATTGGAACAAAATGAAATGCCGTATACTTAAATCAAATATTGGTAAGTACATATTATACTAAACTATTAAAAAAAACGCTAAATTAATTATAAATAAAAAAGCCGCCATACAGCGTTTTGGATTTATTTATTGATTGTTATATTTGTATTGTTTTAAGTTTTTTGCCTATTTTTAATTATTTAATTCAAATTTCGGAATTAAGCCGTTAGTCAATTGTGAAAAATTTACTGACTAATCAAAAATATGAAAGAACTCTAATGGAACCTCACTCTTATTTCATTTTTCCGCCCATCAGTCAATTATCCACAGTGGAATAGCGGCTTAATTGGCTCACGTCGAGTTCTCAGATAGAAAATTTAGACCGTGGTCAAAAATGTTCGAACAAAATTGGTCTAGTAGGTATAATACTAAATACAAACAGAAAATATTTAAAATTTGGTATGTGATTCTATGGAAACGATAATGAACAATAGTATATTGTGTAACGTGTAGGAAAAACGATATATTCCCGGACGAGTATGGAAGTTGCTGGGACGAGGCGTCAGCCGAGTTCCAGCAACCATAAGAGTCCGGAAATTATAGTTTTTCCACGAGTTGCACATACGATTTTTTCTCTAATCGGCAGTATATCAGATTATCCATTTTATTCATTATATTCTTTAAAATACGCAACATTTTCCAATTAATATTTTCAATAGATTTCACTATCAAAGTTACCTTAGAATTATAACAATCGCGTGCGCTGTCAATTTATTTAAAGGTCTGTCAGAGCAAACGATACCCGTCGTTAATTTGTGGTTTAGTTTAAATATAATGGACAGCAATTTTGATAATTCAATCCCAGGTACTCCGCCTGGCATCTTGGAGACAGCAAGATTGACTACACTAAATTTGTTGCCGCAGAAGTCGAGGGAGAAGTACGAAAATGCATACAAGCGTTTTATGGATTATCGCATAAATAACAAGGCCAATTCATTCTCCGAAAACGTTTTAATTGCATATTTTGCGGATTTATGTCAAAAGATGAAACCGTCAACCTTATGGTCCAACTATTCCATGGTGAGGCCGACGCTTAGCATTAACAATAATGTTGATATATCCAAATATGAAAAACTACGCGCATTACTGAAACGTCAGTCAGATGGATATAAGCCTAAAAAATCCAAAATCTTAACGAAACAACAAATAGAAACATTTATGGAACTTGCTCCAGATGATACATATTTAATGGCAAAAGTATGTTAAGATGTACGCGCTCATAATTTATTTACAAAAAATTTGTTTTCTAGGTTGCCTTAATTTTTGGAATTTCTGGCGCATGTCGTCAAGATGAACTATGCCGAATAAATTTGAATGACATTCAAGATTTGGGAAATAGGATATTGATTACCATTCCTGTTAACAAGACGAACAAGCCAAGATCATTTATTGTAAATGAAGCGTATATCAAAATATATCGTAGATACATAGCATTACGTCCCACTGATTTCGATAACCCTCGATTCTTTTTCAAATTAAAAAACGGTAGAGGTAACAGACAAGTAGTGGACATACATCAGTTTGGCAAATTGCCTCAAACTGTAGCTACTTATTTGAAGTTGCCAAATGCGATAGAATATACAGGGCACTGTTTTCGCAGATCATCTGCTACAATATTGGTAGATACAGGTCCAGATTTGACTTGCCTTAAGAGACATGGTGGTTGGAAATCGGCAACGGTTGCCGAAGGGTACATTGATGATTCTCTAAATAATAAAATTGAAGTTGCAAACAGAATTTTCAATACCACCGAACAAAATCCAGGTGTGGACCGTAACATGACCGAAATAAAAATTTTCAATACTACCGAACAAAATCCAGATGTGGACCATAACATGACCGAAATAAACGATAATAGTGCATCAGTGGCTACAACTAACCTTTATTGTAATGCATCTGCGCCAATTTTCAACACCTGTACAAATTGTACAATTCATGTAAATATAACCAATAATAAATAGTTGTTAAATATGTACTTTTACAATTATAATAATAAAAACTAAATAAATTAAAATTATATCATGTATTTCTTAAAAACAGATGATAATCAGTACTAGAAAGTATTCTCTGCCTAGGCAAGGAATACTTTCCAGTACTGTTTTTAGTAAGTTGCCTAGCAACGATGTAGTGTCGGGGAATACTTCATTTTGCTGACAGATAACAAACCAGAAAACTGACGTATTTTATCCGATTTGAGAAAAAATATTTTCTCATTGAATTAATATGAATAGAGCTTAATAAAAATTAAAATAATCCCCCTTGTAAAGGAAAATAGAAAAACTGGAATTAATATTTGGGTCATAAAAATAATAAAAAATTGAAAAATATTTACTTTTAATTAAAAAAGCTCCAATTTTAATCATATGTATATAATTTAATCTTTTTTTTAAATAGAATGACGGAAAACTGCTGAAAAACTTGTGTGGTCCCAAAATCAAAGCTATAAAAAATAAATATTTTTGACAAATGATTGATAGTAAAATTGTCGATATTCTCATTTTGTAGACGTGAATTTTGAATAAGTGTAGTCAGCGACCAAAGAGAGAACAGATCGAAATATTTTATCTTTTTGTCAAATTGCACGAACGAATTGAGAATAACGGCAATTTTTCCTTTCAACCATTAGTCAACAATTATTGTTTGCTTTGAATTTGGGATCACACAATTTTTTCGGAAATTTTTCGTACATGATTTTATGAAACAAAAAAAAAAACTAAATTATATTTGTATTATTAAAACTGAAGCCTTTTTAATTTAAAATAGGACATTTTATATATTTTCTGTTAGATAGGTAGACTAGACCAATTTTGATCGAGCTTTTCGACCGCGGGGTCTAAATTTTCTATTTGAGAACTCGCGGTATTAGGTGACGTAGAATAATTCACTATACAATTTATGTCATTATACGCTTCAACTATTAATTATTTTAAATGTAATTGATGCAAAAATCTTAATTAATAAAAATAATAATTGTTTCGATTTAGGCACATTTCAAAAAGCTTTAACCGCAGAAATGGAAGCAGAAATTGTTTCATCCGCATCTGAAAAAGAAAAACAATTGGAATTTTCATTGACATCGTCAAATAATATCTCTTTCGACTTCAATAAAGATATTCAGCATATCAATACGGATGCCAGCTATCAAGATTTAATCAGGGATTGTAACATAAACATCCAACAAATTCAACTTTATGAAACAGCGTTTATAGTCGGCGAACAAATTACAATCAATACAAATCCTGCTAACATTGGTTTAGAAAAAAAAAATAGAAACATGTAAGTTGATCATTTAAATTGTAATATACAGTGATGCAACATATTATTCGTATACCGTCAAACATTTTTATTCTTTTGATCACACAAATTTTAAAGGTGTTTTTATTTAATTAAAAGAATAAAAATGTTGATGGTATACGAATAATAAATTACATCACTGTGTACAAGTCCATACTCTTCTTTTAGTATCTCTACAATTATCGAATTTAGAAACTAAAATGGACAATTTTCAGGCTGAGGTAAAAACCACTTTAGATCTTATTTTAAGTAAATTGTCAAACCTACAGTCCCAAAGGGCGAACGATTTCGAAAAATCGAAGAAATCGTTTCTGTTGGCACTAAATATTTTCTTAAGACAGGCCCAAAAATTTCTTCTTGGTTGCTGAAGGTGAATGTTAGAGTATCGAAATAAAAATGGCTTTAGGTTCTGACAGATATTTAGATTTAGGAAAAACTTTGCTAAATTTTGCAGCGAAATGGTCTCAATTTTAGGCAGAAAAAGTGCAAATTTCTATTCGAAAAAATTAAATTCCTATGATACGTAATAGCAGACGGAATAATTAACCCCTCGGAAATAAAAGTTAAAGCTGTGAATTACCCTGAGCCGACAAATCTTAAGAAAGTGCAAGGTTTCCTTGGACTTTCCGGGTATTTTCAGAAATTAATTCCGCAATATTCAATTATCCCTCGACCTCTGACAGACCTCCTAAAAAAAGGCAATTTTATTGTCATATTATTTTTACCGCAGAAAGACCTCACCCGCAGCGGCAAAATACACCAGTTATGAGCTGTAAGTACTGGCCATTGTGTCAGCGCTCAGAAAATTAGCCATATATTTACTAGGCATCCCTTTTAAAATAATAACGGACTGCGGATTGCCCTAACTTTGGAGGAATTTAGATATTCATTAGAACATCGATTAAGCAAAAAGATGCAACACATAATCCCATTATTATGTTAGTCGAAGAGGAATTTCTTAATCAAGTTGCAGCTGCTCAAACTATTATATTTTATTTAAGATGGATGATTCCGGCCACCAGCTGTTATGCATACCTACACTAGCCGCAAAACTTGTATCTAGCGTGTATTAGGAGAAAGAAAACGTGGAAGGCTCTGACAAAAGGGGATTATCCCCTATTTATATACCATATAAACCATTAGGCTTACTAACTAACATATCTAACTTTGTATCAGCAGAAGTGATTCAAAACATTAGAAGTACAATTTTCGGCAAACCTGTACAGTTTGTATCACGTCGGGCCACCGCGTTTACATCAAAAGTTTTTGAAAAATACTGCGAAGCTCAATCTGTTTAACATTCGCTGATCGTCACTGGAAATCCGAAAAGAAATGGGCAAATAGAAAGGATAAATGGCATTATTGTTCTGGCACTAACCAAATTATTAATGGCCAATCCTGATTCATGGTACAAATATGCTTCGAATTTAGAGAGATTCATGAATTGTACGTGCGGCAGCGTTTAATTAATAAAACACATTTTGAACTACTTTTAGGCATTCGAATGCAGAATCCTGAAGAATCGGCTATAATAGAAGGAGTAAAGAAGCATCCAGACATGAAACTTTAAAGGTTGAATTTATTAAAATTTTTACATTTTGTATTTGGCTTTTCTAATGAAGCTTAAAGTATAATGCCTATGCTAAACAGTGACAAACCAAAAAATTCGCTGTAAAATCACTTGATGAAAATTTCGGCAGAAATATGTCGGCTGTAAACTTCCGGCTAAGTTTAATAGTATCAAAAATAATTGTAAGCAAATCGATGGAAATTCTTTCTACGCATAACAGTAATTATGGAAGAAGCAACACATTCCAAATATAAACTAGATTGTTATTCAATACAAATTTATACATATACATACATAAATACACCAATCGAGAAATGTTATTATATGCATTGCATTATATGCAATACAATGAAATTCTAAATACATAACAAGTATTTACCGTAGAATTTCACTGTACTACAAAACCAATATATGTATGTATGTAATATAAATGTTTAAAAATCATATGGCGTGACATACCTGACAACAATACTCGGACAGTACCGTTACATAAATTTTGAATATGAGTCCAATTCAAACAAATATCCATAATAAAATAACACTAATTATTATTTTAACTTAGTACACTATAATTAAATTCTTTTTTCACAACCACAAACACTATAAAACACTAGAGTATAACGAACGGTCGAAAAAACAAACACGTCCGACCGGTATGAAAGACAAATCTAAACTGTCAGTAACGTTAAATTACTTGCCAAATAATTCGATATTTACACGAATTTTTCGTAAGTTGCCCAAATTTTTACAGGCATTCCGAAATTATTCATTAATATCCAAATTTGTCGGTATCATTGAAATTACTCGAGATCAATCGAGATTTACATTATAAAATGATTTTTCGAACTTTTCTAGGTTAATCGAGATTGTTCTGCGATTTGTCTAGATTTCTTAAGTATTTCAACATTTCTATAGGATTATTCGAAATTTTTAAAGATTTTCAAATTTATTCGAATTTTATATGAACTTGCAGAGTTACTCATATATTTAGTTAACCTTTTGATTTGTGATTTATTTTAAATCGAGGAACAAAATGTTTCTCTCGGTTTTCCTATTAATTTTTGGGTAGTAAAGCTCAAAAATTAAACTTGGAGCACAATTCCACAAACAGCCAACAGTTGTAGATCACCATATATAAGCTTTCATGGGATCATTTTCGAAACAGTTGCATTATCAGCGCATAGTATCCCAAAAATTAGGTATAAGGTGTATGTACGCAATTGTGTACAGCACAAGTCAAAGGGTTAATTTTTCGTGATTCCGATATTTCTCTATTTTCCTAGATTATTCGAATTATTCAAGTATGTCCAGGTTATTTACATTTTCCATGGCGGTGATTAACGCATATAGGATTTCCGTTGATTTTACTTAAGGACATTTCGATATTTAAGAACTTTCTAGAATATTCAAAATACTTGGAAAGTTCGATAGTTTTCATATTATAATCGAAATTTGTGATGCTTTGCCGATACGTGTGTTTAGAAATTGTGATAGCATTGAGTTGATTGCAAGAAATTTCGTATGTTTGAGGCCATTGAACAGAATCACGGGTTGTTTCGTACTTTCAAAATAATTTTTAACTAAACGCTTTACTTTTTCATAGGTACAAGAAGCATTTTTAGGGGCCTCTCTAACGGTATTGCTAATTTTTGAGCTGTAAATCTGTAGATGTCACTTCAGCTGCTGAAAACACTTTTATCCTGGAATTGGTGTACAATAGGGCTTCAAACATAACAAAGCGTTGTAATTGAGTTTCCTGTCATTGATTCTGAAAAATATCTCGCTGGTTAATGGAACAGGTAAGCTTAGTTTAAAGTACTCTTAGGTTAAAGGAATCTGAACTTAGAATAATTTTAGGCCCTTTTGATTTTCCTCGAAATACATTTCTTGTATTTATTCAAATAAAATTTATTCCAACTTTCAATATGTTTAATGCTATTAAGCACTGCCTTCCAGTGATCAGTTGCTTATCTTATTTTACCTAGGTAATAATATAATAAAGTGAGGCCAATTTAAAGGATGACTACTTCTAAAGAACATTAATTAGTTTCTAGGACTATCCTATGAACTCCAATCAATACTGAAATTAGCCTAAAAAACCGGACGGACGAACTTATGTGAAGCCCTTTGTGAACTTGAAGGCGAATTCACGACAATGGATGCAGAACCAGGTACAGAAGAATAACACAGAATCATTCAAATTATTAATACAGCCGAGAAAGCAACCCACTATTTAGCATAATCCAAGTAATTGGTCTAAATTTTTGTCAGATATTTTAAATTGTTACTTGTGTTATAATTTTTCGGCAATAGAAAATATCAAAAATATTAGTTTGCCACCAAATTATTTACTAACGAAAATCTAACTTACCATTTAAATAAATTGAGACTTATGTCTTGAAAGCATCTTCGGTTAAAACCTAAATTTTCTATTTTAGAAACATGGACGATATTATTACGTCTATACCAAATTCGGAAGTTAACATTTTCAAAATGATGATTTGTTAAGCGCATAAAATTTACCTGCGAAATAGAAAAATAAAATTGGTTACCAAATTAGTACGCAATGAGAACGGAAGTTTGACCACTGATTGGTATCATAAAACAGCAAGGTTTCGGTACCTTAATTGTGATTCATAGCTAATATCGTTATACAAAATCAATTCGGTATTTTTATTAGCTGAAAGAAATTTTAATTTGTCAATTGAATGCTTGAAAATTTTACTGATAAAAAAGGATCCAAAAAACATATGATATTATCCAGGAACATAGAAGAAGCTATCGGTATGTTCTACGAATGTAACAGAACAAGAGGAATTCTTGAACACGAAGAATTCTGAAAGAGAAGTTCTGGAATATGGCATGATGGTATGTGTTGGTATGATGGTATGATGGCATGATCGTATGATGGTAGATGGTGGGACGGTATACCATCATACCATCATGGTACGATGGTATGATGATATGATGGTATGATGTTATTATGGTGCTGGTGTGATAATGTTGGTATGATGTTATGAAGTTATGCCGATATAATGGTATGATGGTAAGATGGTATATATGATGGTATGATTGTCTGATGTTATGATGAAACAGTTGTATGATGGATTGATATTATTGTGGTGTAATGGTATGACGGTTGTATGATGGTACGACGATATGATGGCATGGAAGGTGTGGTGGATTAATGGCAAGATAATGATGGTTTGGCGTTACTATAGTATGATGGTGTGATTTTATGATGGTTTAATGGTATAGTGTCATGATGGTATAATGGGATATTGGTATGCTGGAATGATTGTTTAAGGTTATGAGGGTAAATGCAGTACGTATGAAAATGAGTTGGATTTGAGAGAGAAAATCGATTAGGAATTAATTAGAGGTCAAATTTAGAGGAGATTAGAATGAGTTGAATTCATATATAGATGTAGCTTTCGAATCGATTTAATTTTTCGGATTGGGTTGGCCAATAAGAGTGGAGATGGGCGGAGGGTTGAGATTTGGTTCGAGCTAAGTTGAGTTAAAGTAGAGTTAGGATTAACTTGGATTGCATTGGGGTTAAGTGAGTTGTTTGGTTAGGGAATTACTTAAGGATTGATTTGGAGTTGATGGCTGGGTTGGTAGTTAATTTGGTGATTGTGCTTAGGATTGTATTGCGATTGAGATATAGTTTGTGTTGTAAATTTAGCTAGAGATTGACTTAAGAGGTTTATTTCGTGATTGATTTGGGAGTTGAATTAATCAAGACCGATGTTCTGATCACCCTATGAGGTTTTAGCCCTTTATATTTTTATTTAATAATTTCTGGAAAATGTGGAAAGCAACTAAGAGAATAAAAACAATTTATTTGATAAATTATAGCGCTAATGTCGATTGAGGAAAACCTACGAAAGCATAGTAGAAATTCGAAAATCTTGTTTGTTTTACTTAAAACCAAGCCATCTATAAACTCCTTTAATATGTTAGCATCGAACACCTTGCATTTTAGACTTTTCTACAAACTTTTTTATCAAGAGCGTAAAAACAGAAACTACAAAAATTCATACCTCTGACCATTTTAGTCATAAAAAAATTAAAAATTTAAATTCTAAAATGTTAATAATTTCAGTAGCTACACATTATATTTGAAGACATTTCTAGCTGTTTTTGATTTTTAGTTATATAGAAAAAAAAATATTTGTTGCTACCTTTAGCCCCGCACAGTTATCACTTAGGGTTTAAAGAACATGAGTGTCAAGTTTTAGAACTGTACTTGACTGAAAATCAGTTTTTTATTGTAATTCATCTAGATGATGATGGAATTAGACCGCCATTTAATTTAACTGACTTAACCCTAAATCAAACCCTTAAACTTATCCCAACTCAATCACCAACTTAACCCGTAATTCAAAGAAGGAAAAAGTGCAAAATAATTCCAATAGAAACGAAATCATACAGGATTGTATCAAACTAGTTAATGTTGGCATTTTAGAAATTATCCTACCTCTAAGTGTTGAGCGAAGCCTACAATCAAGGTTGGAAAAAATATTTTATCTCCTGACCGGTACACAGCACAAACTGAGAAATAGCTCAAATGGCGCAGAAAGTAGCACACTTCATTTGATTTTCTAGTTCGGTGTTTCATGAAAGTTTGGCTATTGTTTATTTTGCTCTTCTCCGCGTAGTTCGGATAACCAGCAAATACTACCGTTAACCATAATGCTTCAAAACATAGTAGCAAATAACCTCCATCTACAACATATCTGGAATTTGTTGGAAAATTGTTCCTGGTAATATTTGTATTTTAAACATGGATTTGATGCTTGATTTTTCCCCCTTTCGTTGAAGATGCTATAAAGAGATTCCGTTGAGTACCATCGTTAAATAAAGATGACGGTGTTGATGCCAAATAACAAACGTTTCGTTACTTATGTTTAATTTTTGAACCTTAGCTGCAATAGAAGGAACTTTCTATTTTCTTGGGTATCCACCGTCTCTTTTTCAGTATATTCGGCATCAGTATTTGCTGCAGCAAACCCTGTCGGTAAACTAACGAGATTACTAGCCCGATTACAAAATGGATTATGATTTTGAAGCCATGCAGTAAATTTGATTTTTTCCTGATTATCTCTTACTTTACTAGTGATATTTTCTTTTCTAGTAGATCCTGGTGAATTTTTATTACATTAGCAGAATTATTACCAGATGTCAGACATTCTGAAATATCCATCATTAAATTGGATAACGCTGAAACGGTCAAATATGTGCTCGTAGCATGTCCACGTGTCCTATGTTGAACTGTTGCCTATCCTTAAACTTCTACCCATAATTCTTTTGGTCGCTTCGTTTCATGAAATATTCAATTGGGCCAAAATATACAATATATAACCTGAGTAAATTAAATCCATCATGGTATCTTATTACTTTTGCCACCTAGAGAATGAAATGTGTCTATTCCATCCAAGGTACACTCATCTGCATTATCAAATATAAATTGCATAAATCAATTGTTTTTCGACTTGTATTTCATCCATGTAATGAAATTATTAGCCCTATTTTTTGATTTAGAATTTTGTGTGTCGTGCTGATGTTTTCCATTTCGAGAAGTTTGAACATACCTTCCAGAAACCAAAATGTCTGCTACAAGAGCACTGAAACGTGTTTTAGCTCATTGTTAAGACATCAAGACTTCTGCCATGAAATTCAATGAAGACATGAGTTTGGAAGAAGTAGACACTAATAATCAACAACTCGAAGAAGAATGAAAAGAGTACCGCGAGCAAGAGCAGCTGATTGGCGAGGAAGTTAAGTACGAAGTCCTGCAGGATTCAGTGGAAGAATCGATTTTTGCAATTAGAAAAGTGTATTTCGACCAAAATAGGCATAATTCGCAATATGCCTCGTTAATGGCGAATCAGCAATGATTTTTACAAAAAGTCTCGGTTTTAAATAGAATCATCGATTGACAACATTGCAAAAATATCTAAGATGTATAAATTTCACTACCTGCAAGGAATTGTGACGAATGAAGCTGCCGTATTGGTTTATTATGTTACAGTAACTGAAGCGAACTACACGGAGACAGAACACTTTCTGATGAAGTGCTTAGGAGACTAAAAGTGCTGAGTGCCGAAGCAAATAAAAGGGTGGCGAACCAGAGAAAACAAGCCTGAAAACAGAAACTGCGGAAGAAGATTTCGAAAAAGTTTTTAAATTTTTGAATTGGAGCAATGATTCTTTGGAGAAGACTGATTCAAATAAATCGCCACAGCTAATAGCACATAATCGCGTTAAAAATGTTCACTCTATTTTTGCTTATTCGGTGTATATCAAGTGTTCCAAGGATCATTACCTAAGCAAATGTGACGAATTTTCGTATGTCGGTGCCACAAGAAGCTTTGTTTAATTGTTTGTCTTCAACCTATCTGGCCGCTATATGTAGGTCCAAATATAGATGCGGTAAATGCCAATGGAAAAACCATGTAAGTACCAAGCGGCAACACGTTCAGAGGAGAGTGCCACTTCTAATACTCAAGCATATATCACAATATTATACAGTTTCAAATCATTAGTCCCAGCAGCAAAGGTTCAAGTCACTGACCGATTTGGAAATGCATTAAAGTGCAAGGCGTTACTTGACTTCGATTCTCAAGCGTCGTTAATATATCAGTAACTTGGTTGACTGCGGGAAGCATATCCACAAGTGAAGCAGCTTCAATCAACTTGGGATCTCCAAAAGGTTGTAATACAGCTAGGTGTCCTTGAAAAATTAAGAATTGTTCAACTAGGCTGTCCAGTTTTGGATTTAGTTTAAAAGACAGTACCATCTGATCAAATTTGTCCCAGACTGGTCCATTTAAACCACGCGCGTAAACCGAATCGGTAAATTTTTTTTTCTAGGTTGATACAACCTTCTTTGACATTCGTGTGACGTTTGAGCAGAGTACGTTCATTAGTGTGAGTTTGGCAGCCATTTCTTTACGACGCGAAAAGTTTGTCTGAAGATTTTTACTATGGAAAAAAATTGAACAACGAGTTTGCTAGAAATGTTGTGTTTCCAATGTAATTACCGCTACGTAATCATTGAAAATGTTGCAGAAGTGTTTTGGGTAGTCTACGCTATCAAGGCCGCAAGTATTTCAGTGGCAAAAAGCGTTAAGTGAGTGTCGTGATGTCGTAGAAAACTAGTCTCATGCGAGTCGTCCATCCACCTCTTAAAGTCTTAACGATGATAACATTGAAAAAGCTCAAAAATCGTTTTCTTATGGATCGACTCAACACATTTTGTTTGATGTTTAAGGTATAAAACGCGTTGCCGTGCGAATAATGCCAAAAGACCTGAATTTTTTTACAAAAAGAACGTTGAGTAGAGATCGCAAAAGGGATGCTTGCCAACGTAGCTGGTGGCACTACATTCATCAAACGAAATATTACTGGTGACGAAACGTGAGCTTATAATTGGGACGTCGAAACTGCCAACAAGGTAGGAAAAAGAAAATCAAGTTAAAGCTCATCGTTTTCTTTACCGTGGTGTAATTCGCCATGAATTCATTCCAGAGGATTAAACGGTCAATAAAGCATACTAAAGCAATTCATGGTTTTTTTCACCACAATAATGCGCCGTCACATTTCAGCCTGATTATGACTGAATTTTTGGCCAAACACGAAACAAAAATCATCGCTCAGCCACCGTACTCGCCAGATTTGGTTCCTCGTGACTTTTTCCTGTTTCCGAAACTCAAATATCCGCTCAGAAGAACGATCCATGAGTCGATTAAAGCCATAAAAAGAAATTCGCTGGAAGAAATAAAGGCCATCCAGGCCGAGGCCTATAATATGTGTATGGAAAAATGGATTAACCGTTGGCATGCTTGTATTGGCTCAAAAGGAACCTATTTTGAAGAAGATAATAAAGATTTGTATTAAAATACATAAAAATGTTGTTCTTTTTACCATAGTCCGGGTCAAATTTGATCAGATGGTATTTTTCTGAAGGCGCAATCCTAATCGAAGCGGACAGATTTTTTCATGGCATTGTACCATTATTGCCCAAAACACTATATTTGGTCGGGTTATCTCTGGGATTACCGATAGTAACAGTATAAGTGAAGTAGCTCAAGTTAATATGTGCACGATAAATCTGATTCTGCGAGCAAGAAGAGCTAAAGCTAATTGAAGGAGATGGATATGTGGTGGAAATTCCTTTTAAATAATCATCAGGCAGGAAGAATGGCTCAATAAAAGCGTCAAAATGAAGATTTTTGACATTAGAAGAAGGAAAGTTACAGCCTAATCCGTCAAGTCTTAGTGACACTGTTTTATGTTGTTTGATGAAGGAAACAATAATGCGTCCAGTAAAATGCTAAGCGTAGACATACTCCTTGATGTGGTTTTCCAGTCATCTAGTAAGATGGAAAAAGTTTGTGGGGAATCGTACGTCGGCGATTCTCGATAAATTTCCTAAGTTTATTAAAATTTAGAAATTCGGAAATTTCTCAATAAAAGCAGGGATTTGGAAATTTGGCGGAATTTAAATTTATTAAAATTGAACAGATTTAGTAATACAGACTGTTATACAAATAATTTCCAAAATGCATAAATTTCAAAATTCAAAATTTTTAAAATAGAAAATTCATGTTTGCGAATATTTAGAAATCAGACATTCGGAGTTGGGACAGGCAACCTTATACACAGTGACCCAAATATTATTTAATAAAAACTTTATAAGAAATCTAGAAACCTAGCGAATGGCGCTACAGTTTGGGGATTTAAGGCACGTCGCTCAAACGTAACAAAAGACAGCTAAAAGTGAAGATATGTGTCAAAATTTCGATTTAGGGATTTGGATTTCATAAAATTAGCATTTCCCATCTTTTTATTAAAAAAAATTGCGTAACAACAGGAATTCTCTTCATCTTGCGTCTTGCCCAGTTAGTTGTTTTTACCATGTCTTCCAAGAGCAGTATTGTAGTCTTTGAATTTTATGTAGTATTAAGGAAGCACCGGTTTGTTTTGTTCTTGGCCACCACTTGCTTGGTATTATTAGCGTATATTGATGAGAGTGAAATAAATTGCCACATAGTATATTGTCAACAAAGGAGTAAAGCGTACATATTTTGACCTTTTTCATATCAACATTTTATAGGACGGTGAACGGTCAAAAATATAACAAAACAAAAAAAAAATCGAATAACCATTTAGGATATCAGCTATCATAAAGCGTGAATGACATATTACTTTATAAAAGCTAAAGGTATCACATGTATTATAGATATAGGGCTAGATATGAATCTTCAGACAAATTAGATGATCATTAAAATAAAGAAAGAAATTCTTTAAATCAATCAAAAAGTAAAATAAAAATAGAAACGTTTTTATAGGAATGAATTTAAATTTTTAACATTTGTTGTTGTTGTTTTCTTTATCAAAATGCTACCCATAGTTTTTATGATTGATTGTCAGATAAGTTGAGAAGATATACAGGTAAGATATGTCGTTTACTATTATGCAATTCATTTTTATTGTATGGCTATATTACAACAGTACTCTTCTGAAATGTAAAACAAGTGATTATATTGTTAGTGTTCTTATTCAATGTGCAACGGTTTTCATTCAACGATGTAATATAAAGAAAAATCGTTTTATAATGTTCAGCTGGAATAAAATAATTACAATGGTGTCTAATTAAAAGCTTTTGTAAATTATTAAATATATTCAAACGATATATAATAGTGATTCTTGTTTAGTCAAGGTGCACGCACTACAAAAATAACAAAACATTTTTTTTGTATACGTATAGAATAAAGTGCAGCAATTATATTTGTAGCACACTTTTTATGACATTCGAATAATTATTATAAAGCATTTAGGGGTTTGAGTAGGTGCTCTGTCATGATGTTACTGGTTTATTAAAGTACGAGTGCTTTAATTAATTAGCACAATAAAGGTTTAGGTTATGTTCTCAATATATGGTATACCTATGCTTCGTGATTTACTAATTCATTGTTTTCGGCCAAATTATTACTTACCGGACAGGCTCTTAATATACTGGGATCTATTATGATTCAGATTTTAACTCATGAATTTTTAAATGAAGTGTTCGGTTAGGTAAAGGTAATAGGTTCGCTAAAGTTAGTAAAAAAATGCGGAAAACGGAGTGAACCACAACGGAACCAAAAGTATCAAGCGGTAACCAGAATGAAGACTAAATAATAAATTTTCGAAACTTCTACAGAATAATCATCGGAATGAATTTCAACCTTCTTGGTGGTCAGGCATGAAGTTGTTTGGGGTATTTAAGTTGGTAATCCATATTTGTAACTTCCGCAAGTGCCTGTGTTACCTTTACGAGGTGACCTACTTGTAACTGAACTATTGACCTAATCTTATCTAGCCTGAAATTTGGAGCTTAAGTAATCAACTTTAAACAAATCAATAGGCTGGGTTAAGGTGGTAATCGAACCGTGCCAATAATCGACTAAGAATAGATGGACAAATTTTCTTCTCTATTGTCCAACGGATGGTATAACGTGAAAAAGAAAAAACTAACAGAAAATGTCCGGCTCTCTAAAGAAATCCGGCAATTTTAGACAATCGTCGAGGCTAGTCCCTCCAGGTCAAAGAAGATTACAAACTAAAGTCGGAAGGTTTGTCTGAAACATGTCAGGTAAAATGAAATGGATCTCTGGAAGGAAGACCTGCGATCGCAAATAAGACAAATCTCCATTCTACAATTAGGAGGCCTTTTAATGAGGTGCTCAGGGATCAACTAATTCAGGCAGTGATTGGCCGATCCCATCACGATAATGGTATCACACCAACTACCTAAAAACCCTGACGGAAAATCCTAAACCTGCTCCGACTTGTCGAGATTCGGGTTGGCACAGGAATAAAGTCAAACTGACTATCTCTGCCGAAGAGAAATATCTGCTCGTTTATAAGAAGGCAGTATTGAGACTTAGCGAGGAATGGCCCGAAACCAGCCTTGGTATTATAGCCAAAGACCAATGTTACTATTAAACATAGGTCCAGTGCACTCAAACTCAAAGTCCACAAGTAAGAATATGAAAAGCCGGATGCGAGAGGTCGTCTTGATAAAAGAAGCTTGGATCGGTTGAGACCAGGTACTTGGATGCAAGGTTCGATTGGCATCTTTCCGTTTCCAAGATCTAAAATATGTTTGGCGAATCGAGCAGCGGATTCGCCTTGTTGCAGTTGGACACGCATGTTGGTAGTCAATATAATTTTCTGAACATTATGCCAAAGAACAGATGATTTGAGACATGCGTTTAGTTCATCGGTAGGCGTGGAACGTGATATAACTGTAATAAATAGCGTCTGACGAAAATCACCAGCCAGCAAAATGAGTGCACCTTCGAATGGCTCTGTATTACTTCTTAAATCTTGTAGCATCCGATTAAGTGTTTCCAATGATTTTTTGTGGGCCATTGTGCATTCATCCCATACTATTAGTTTACATGGTTGCAAAACTTTTCCCATTCCTGAATTCTTTTTTATGTTGCATGTGGGTGTCACATTAAATTGCATGTTCAATGGCAATTTGAATGCAGAATGCACTGTTCTACCTCCATCCGAAAGAGTTGCTGCAGTGCCAGAAGATGCGACGGCCAATGAAATGTTATTTTGTGAACGAATGGTCACCAAAATCAATGATAAGAGAAATGTTTTGCCTGTTCCACCGGGTTCATCGAGGAAAAACAAACCGCCGATTTGCTGCTAATTGGATGAACGTTTTGTTGACGATTGATAAACATTTGTCCTCAATCATGATTAGCGCTTCGTTATATATTTCCGGTGAGAATTGTATGCTTGCATTGTTGCTGGCTTGGCGCACTCGATGTGAAATACCTTCACTCATTTGATCTATGTAAATATTATGCGAATCTGGTGCGGTGGGCAAGTGAGTGATGCGTCCGCTAATGATGTATCCCAATGTGTATCATTTCCCAGTAATTTTAATTTCTGGCATGCTTCACGATAAGTTTGGCATAATTGTGCATCAACTGTTCTCAATTGTTGAAACAATGCGGGTCCGCGTACATTAACTAACAATAATCGCGAGTAAAAGCATTCTGCATTGTGGGGATGAACGGTATACAATCTACTTAATGCATCGGTTGAATATAAATTGTTGTATCCTTCTTCAGTTTTTGCTTGTTTGCGTCTTAGAAATTTTCTTTTGATGTAGCATTCCATGTGAAGTATGTTGGCACGTCTAAGTATAGTAAGGTCCTAGCGAATTCATCTTCATGGTTTAATGTGAAGAATGTTGTCGAAGTTGTGGCTGATGGTGTATCTGCTCGATGTCGTGCATTCTCTGCAGTGAAATACGCACGATCTCTATTTTCCAGATGAACAGCCAAATGAACAACTATTGGATGCAGTTCATATATGGGGAAGGCCATAATTCGCCAAATTGTCTCATTACTATTTATATAGCGCCCCATTTGGTATCTCGCTATTTCATCGTTTCTGTTGGTCACTGCAAAGATAGCCATGCCCGATCCTTTGTTGACATATTTGCAGATATATTTAATCGATTTGACCGAATTGCAATATTCCACATTAATATGTGCTTTATATATTTTGGAGAGCAATGGCGAATACGGTACCACCCTGCGATTATCGATGTCGATGTCGTTGTTTCGCACTTTTATTATTAACGAATGTTCGCCGTCATCAATTGAGCGAAGTCGATAGAGTCGATAACCATCGTTGCCAGTGATGGTTTCTTTAAATATTTCCTTTGGCTATTTTTTGCTGCATTTACCATCTACCATGTACGGAGACGTTGGATTGATGATTCCGTATGGTCCATCGATCATATTTTTGGTGACAACTTCAAATAAGTCTGGATTGAGTTGTTGATCGGGTATTTCAGCTACAATAACTTGATCTATTTGATTTGGTGTTATTTTGTGCATTAACCAAATCAAAATGTGTGCATGTGATATTCTGTCGGCTCTAATTACAATGGTGTGGTCGGCTCTAATTACAATTTTTGAATATAAAAGGTTAATACTTTTTCAAAATAAACCAATTTTACACGTACAACCCAGGGGCCCGACCACTTCAAAAATATTACGAAACCCTGCTCATTGTTATACCAATCAGTATCCAAAGTTTGAAATCTATTGGTTGAATGATGTGGAAACTTAAGGAGGGTTCCCTTGATCCAGGGGACAGACCCCTCGGATTCAAGCATGTTACTAATTTCATCAAAGCTATTTCCTAAACTCATCCCCGTTAAAGAATTTAAAAAAAAAATTAATTTTAGGTAAATTTGTACCGGGGCCTGTAGACCCTGGGGTCGGACCCCTTCAAAAATATCATAAGTTTGGTTCTGGACATGTAACTTATGTATGGTAAAATTTTATGACGATCGGTTGAGCGGTTCGCGAGATTTGGTAGTGTGACTCGTGCGCCATCTATTGTAAAAAAATCGCACTATGCTCACGACCTTCCTCTTGCCGAGATACACATTGCGTGAAAGTTTCATGTCTATCGGCCGTATAGTCTTTGAGATTTTTGGGAACAAACATACTGACAGAAATTGACTCAAACAGACTCAAAAGCGCACGGTTCGAGTTATGTCGCGAAGTGCCGTGAACTCTAACCACGCAAATTGGGGAAGTACGGATACAAATGAGCGAGGTTAGTTACTCTTTGATTACATTCTAAATAGTAACCTTTTTATGTGCAAGATGGGCAATATGCCGACTTATATAACTAAGAACAGGAAGGAGGTATTAGTCCGTTAGAGCTATTCTTGGTAATACACTTCCAGTTCTGGCGCCAAAATTTTCAGAAAGGACATTTGATGCTTTAGTAAACAAGCTGTCTGATGCTTTTAATAAAGCAATGGTAGCCATTAGTCCTTTTAGTAAGCTTAGTGGTTAATCCCGTCCACCACAGAGGTCCATGAAGATCTAACAGTCTCAGAGGCTCAAAAGAAAACAAAACAGGAGTCTCCAGAGATGCACTGCGCAAAGAACTATCTACTGGTCTTTCTATTCCAAGTTATTTTCAACGACCGGAAGGGATATGAGCCTCTACTAATGGAGAATTATTAGAACATAGCAGCCTCAAAGACCTTAGCCTTGCGTTATTCATATTAAAGGTGGGATTGTGCTTATGGAAAACTGTAAAAATTTAAGCATGCCTATTATAAGGGGAAAACTGTAAAGGCAGCTTTTTGTTCTCTTATATTATTCATCGAAAAATCTACAGGACCTGGTAAGGGCCTGGTAAACGGGGGCAATGACTCGCGTACTTTCGAATTTTGGAATGGGTGGATCATCAATGCCAGTTGGGTGAGTCGCAATCTAGAAGATTTGTAACTAAAGGCACATCGCGAGGTAGCGTACTTTTGCCTTTACTGTGGAACCTGGACATGAGGATCATATTGCTATTGAGACCGGTTTGTAAATATCATAGTACTCTATATATCCCAGTATCACAGTACTGATGTGTTGTTGTAAATGCAAATATACACAAAATTGAATTGACCGCTTCTCGTATAAGCTTGGCCGTTAGAGGTAAATTGAAAAGCAAAATTTATCAGTAGAGTGCAAATTAAATTGGAAGGCTAATTTTTTTGAAAAAGTAAAGAAGGAGTCAGCAATTAAACGATGTTGAAGAAAGTTCAGAGAACTTTTACTGACGAGCACTTCCACTCAGGCACTGGAGATTGACGCACATTTAACTCCTTTAGACATATTCTCAATGTGAACCCAGAACAATGAAAGGCACTCATCTATTCTGTGTACAGAGAGGACTAGCTGATGTATGCCGTTCTGAATCAAGGAGTTACAAACTTCTTCACGAATGATTCCTCCTGTTGGATTCATCCTGTGGATCTGTATATATTTAGCCAACTTTCATTTAGATTGCTCGAATATTTCAAAACGTTTCATTGCAAATTCGATTTTATTGAAAATCAACTGGGCTATAGCCCACAGATTTTAGACGGCAAATATCTAAAATGCTCCGATTACGTTGGTCAATAGCTCTATCAATAGGCTTCAGGATCTGTATTTATTTAGCCAACTTGCATTTGGATTGCTCGAATATTTCTAAACATTTCATAGAAAATTCGATTTTATTGAAAATCAACTGGGCTATAGCCCACAGATTTTGGACGGCAAAAATCGAAAATGCTCCGATTACGTTGGTCAATAGCTCTATCAATATGCTGCAGGATCTGTATATATTTAGCCTACTTTCATTTGGATTGCTCGAATATTTCTAAAATTTCATAGAAAATTCGATTTTATTGAAAATCAACTGGGCTATAGCCCACAGATTTTAGGCGGCAAAAATCGAAAATGCTCCGATTACGTTGGTCAATAGCTCTATCAATAGGCTTCAGGATCTGTATTTATTTAGCCAACTTGCATTTGGATTGCTCGAATATTTCTAAACTTTTCATAGAAAATTCGATTTAATTGAAAATCAACTGGGCTATAGCCCACAGATTTTAGACGGCAAAAATCTAAAATGTTCCGATTACGTTGGTCAATAGCTCTATCAATATGCTGCAGGATCTGTATATATTTAGCCTACTTTCATTTGGATTGCTCGAATATTTCTAAACATTTCATAGAAAATTCGATTTAATTGAAAATCAACTGGGCTATAGCCCACAGATTTTAGACGGCAAAAATCTAAAATGCTCCGATTACGTTGGTCAATAGCTCTATCAATAGGCTTCAGGATCTGTATTTATTTAGCCAACTTGCATTTGGATTGCTCGAATATTTCAAAACATTTCATAGCAAATTCGATTTTATTGAAAATCAACTGTGCTATAGCCCACAGATTTTAGACGGCAAAAAACGAAAATGCTCCGATTACGTTGGTCAATAGCTCTATCAATAGGCTTCAGGATCTGTATTTATTTAGCCAACTTGCATTTGGATTGCTCGAATATTTCTAAACTTTTCATGGAAAATTCGATTTAATTGAAAATCAACTGGGCTATAGCCCACAGATTTTAGACGGCAAAAATCTAAAATGCTCCGATTACGTTGGTCAATAGCTCAATCAATAGGCTTCAGGATCTGTATTTATTCAGCCAACTTGCATTTGGATTGCTCGAATATTTCTAAACATTTCATAGAAAATTCGATTTAATTGAAAATCAACTGGGCTATAGCCCACAGATTTTAGACGGCAAAAATCTAAAATGCTCCGATTACGTTGGTCAATAGCTCTATCAATAGGCTTCAGGATCTGTATTTATTTAGCAAACTTGCATTTGGATTGCTCGAATATTTCTAAACATTTCATAGCAAATTTTATTGTATTGAAAATCAACTGGGCTATAGCCCACAGATTCTAGACGGCAAAAATCTAAAATGCTCCGATTACTAGACGGCAAAAATCTAAAATGCTCCGGTTGGTCAATAGCTCTATCAATAGGCTTCAGGACCTGTATTTATTTAGCCAACTTGCATTTGGATTGCTAGAATATTTCTAAACATTTCATTGAAAATTCGATTGTAATGAAAATCAACTGGGGTATAGCCCACAGATTTTAGACGGCAAAAATCTAAAATGCTCCGATTATGTTGGTCAATAGCTCTATCAATAGGCTTCAGGATCTGTATTTATTTGGATGGGATCCATATTTCGTGTCCACGAAATATTTACAGATCCACAACAAGGCATGGGAAAATCGGTGGCAGTGGTAGTGTAGCGTATTTCGAACTGAAGTAACTGCAACAAAGAGTATTTTACTCACACTTCCTTACGTCGATAAAGAAGTTCAGAAGTTCAGTCCGACATCCATTCTGGGTACCAAGCCATACCAATACTACAAGGAAAATTATAGCCGACGAGCTTGCTCGACATGGCACAAAGGACCAAATAATTCTTGCGTCATGTAAGCTACTGTTTAGGAATAGCTCGCATATTGACCGACGTCAGATCGTAAATAGTACCTCCTGTGTAATAACTCAGCAAGTCATACCTTCATAAGGCACCGTTACTCCATCTCCTTTGCAACTGATTCGTCTGGCCTGAAAAAAATCAATATTTCTAGGACGCTTTTTAAATGACCTGAAGGACCTCAATAGGATTCGCTTCAGGAGTATCCAGCGCTTTGTCGATGACTAAAGATCCTAATTTTTTAAGTTTTAAACTTTGCAGCTTGATCCCTTTAACTCTATTATGCCAAATATATTTAAACCTCTGTTCTGTTTCTAAATTTTCTAAATTTATAACTTTTAAAATTCTCGAAACCTAAAAATCAAAAACTTTCAAATTTTCTTAATTCTTCAAAAATTTGTTACTTAAACCTTATATGTGTAGAAAAATACGTGAAATCACAAATCCTTTATATGAGACCGGAAGTCATGTTTTAATTTTATGATTTTTTTTTTTTTTTTTTTGAATGTGTAGCACTGAGTAAGACAAGTTGTAGTGAAATGCAGCAATGAGGAATCAGATTTTTCAGATGAATTAAGAAACTATCCAGAAAGATATCTAGTGGTTTCGAATATTTTTCTAACAATTTTAATACTATCATTAACATTTCTTCAGTTTTTTGAACAGTTTAATTCAAGAAACAGCTTACAACACTTTTTACGACGAGTTCGACAGGAGTACGGTAGTAAGAATTACAAAACCGAGTGACACTTCTGATGCTGAATTAAATGTAGGGGTAAACATTTCTAGTGATTTTTGAAGTAACGTATAGTTGATCCACTTTAACAAAGACTTGCAGAGAAATATGCGTCCGAGTATTGTGGCTAACATTTTAAGTAAGAAACCAATCTATTAAAAAAACACTAAATCAACATGGCTGGTGATTATTTTAATACAATCAACTAAAAATATCTGCACCAGCATCAAGCACATTTACGATTATACCGGATGCATTCCAAAGTTAAATGTATGCTGTTCAACTCGCGTTAGCCACCCATCGAACAACAAAATATACTTTGACACTTTCGAGACACTTTGTTTTTTGTTGTTTTGTTAAACAAAAATTGAAAGGATTTAATTTCTTGGTTTATTAATATTTTATTTAAAAATAAGAAATCGGCAAAAATGATATTTATGATATCCTCATATCGGCATTGTATTAAAGGATTTGTATTTAAAATATTATGAACTACAACAACAAAACAAAAAAACTTAAATATTTTTTATATGCAAATTTATTTATAAATAAAATAAAATCTGATTTCAAAGATAATTTTTTCGATTTTTTTTTTGTATAAATATAAATATTATTATTATTCAGTTTGTAATCAAAAAAAAAAAAAAGGCAAAAAAAATTGTCTACCAAGTCATCGTCGGATAAATACAATTTATATAAATAAACAAGGCAGTTTGTTGTCGTTTTTTTTTTATCAATGATAAGAATTTTAATTGAAATAGAAAATTTTCTTATTTCAATAAAATATAAATTCTGATTATTTATTTTTTATTTTGCAATTATTATAATTTTACTTAGAAAAATCTCTATATACTCGTATTTATATCTAGCTTAAAGTGATTAGTCATGTGTCGTAATCAAGATTATCAAGAATGTCATCATCGCATTCATATACATACCTACATACATAGTTAGAGTTGTGAATGTTTTGTGAAACGTTGGCTATCGAGACCGACATCATTACGTTTGACAAACAGGTTTGTATTTAGCATATTTAAAGTTATATAGTTGTACGTGAGGATTTGCAATATTTCTTAGAAGATTGAGTTTAACTTTTTGTATATTAGGGTGGTATTTAAAATTACCCCTCTCTACAGTAGTACACACGCAAAAAACAAACTAATTTTTTGAAGTTTTCAGAACTGTTTTTGTGCCTACGGCATTTTACTTATAGATGATATGATGTTTTGACTTAACATCTTAAATATTTTTGATTCAATCAAAATTTTCTAAATCATCAAACTCAAGTTCAGATTTTAAAACTTAAGAATTGATGTCAAATTTGTCTAAAATAATTTTTAACGGAAAAAATAAATTTCGATTTCGGTGTCTCAAAAACAGTTTATTTTATCAAAATTATTAAGATAATAACTGGAGTACAGGCAGCTACCGAAAACGATTTTCACAAAATGACGAAACAGGTAATAATTCTTAAGCAGCACCGATCAACTTGTCAAATTTAGGTTAACACCTTTAAGTCCACTACAATTGTGTTCCAACCCACATTTCAAATGTTCAAAACACTGGATAAATGGATTAAAATGGAAATTAGCAATTTATGGCCAATAATGTTAGAAATTCCAATAAATTCATATTCAAAAACACATGGCGAAAAATACGCCAAATCACATTTTTTTTGGAAGTCATGTTTTAACTTTATGATTTTTATGTTTTGATAGTGTAGCAATAATTAAAAAAAATAAAAAATTGAGGGACATGATTTTTATTACTGTTGCTGTTTTTTAAGGTAAGTAGTACTTTACAAATTTCACAAAGTAGGTGTTATATTTATTCCTATAGAAGGAAAGCTACTTATCTGAAAATTATAAAATTAATCCCATTTTAAAGATAAATGAATAGGAATTACGAAATAGTTATTAAAATAGGCGTTCATCATTTTTTTTAATCGTTTACCCCATTTAGTTCTATTAGACCTACTAAAAATCAGCATATCTTCTCGTTTCGTTAACTTACCAAATATGTTTAAGTGATCTGCCCATTTTTGGGTATAAGAATCAAATTTAAATGATTAGTTTTTTCAATTTTCTGAAAGCCTTAGGAGTGTTTACAAGTGAGTGTTAAAAAAAACAATGGGTACATAGGGAATTTAATACTGGTAACCGGTTAACCGATAACCCGGTAAATTATGTTAAAAATGTATTACCTTATTATCGGTAATTGCATTTTATTTACCAATAAATTTCTACTTTTGCTCGTTATCCAGTACACTTGCGTTCAGTGTGGCTTAACTGGCCATAATTTCAGTTTGTTTCAGACCGAAACATCCTTCTAAGAGATCCTGGCGATTACAATATCTTCAATAGGTACTACGGCTAATTTATTGATTATAAAATTTATAATTAGTTTTTATTCTAAAAATTGCAAGAGATTTCGTGCTCAAAAGCTTTCAATTATGGAAAATCAATCCACTCAACGAGCCGTGGTATTTGGGGACAAGTTCGCGAAGACTGGTCCAATTTGTGTTACGAATTTCGTTTGTTGTTCGTTAAGTGGCAATTTCCTGTCGACAACAATTTACTTCATGACACATTGATGTAGCAATAAAAACGTGTCGAAATACCAAATTATTATAACTAAACGACGATATAGTTGTGCCGATTTTTGGTCGACTCATCAATCATGACACTGGCCGATAATTCTCTGAGAATTATGAGAATATCAACTTCAAAAATTATTGAAAATTAAAAATACAATATTAATTTCTTACTCTTCTTAATAACGATCATAAACCATCACTTTTCGAGCTCGTTAATTTCTCGGTCTCTATCTAAAATAAACATGCTCATTGTTAGTTTAATGGTACCATAAACCATCTTGTTTGATCACCAAAATCTGCGTTCAGCTATTATTTTTGATAATGTTTCAACTTAACCAATGAAACTCGGCATCCATATGGCTTTTCTTGGCCGCTGATTACGAATTTATGATCCAAATTTTATAATTCAAGATGGCGGACCCAATATGCCCTTTGTAACTTTCAATTAAGAACTGTTTCATGATTTTTCAAAAAATGTACAAAACCACATAGAAAAATACTTTTGAGGTTGTTGATAACAAATCTGAGGTCAAAAGAATTAAATTAAAAATGGTGGAGCCAATATTACCTCTTTAAAGTAACAGATTTTTCAGGTTAATTTTATTCAAATGAGCATTTTGCACATTCCAGCATTCTGGGTATATTTTTATTAAACAAGTAAAAAATTACAAGAAATGTCATTTTTAATTAAAAGCTTAACTTGCAATGTTTTTTTGTTAACAGTTATTCCTAGCCGATTGAGCTGAAATTTTGCATACACATTTAGTTTGGATGACATTCCATGGTTAGCTAAGTGACGTCATCCTAAATCCAATGTGGCGGACTCCCAAAGATGGCGCACTAGTTACTTTTTTGCACCCCCATGATATGAGTATCAATTAAAAGGGTTTGCTGAGAAGAATAGACGCCACACTAAATTCAATTTGGCGGACAAAATTTTCTTATATACCATCATGATATGGGCATCAAATGAAAGGGTTGGCTGATAAGAAAAATAAAATGGCGTTATTCTAAATTCGTACCTGTACGCGTACCTGTATATAACAACAATATGGCGTAGCTACTGCCCTAAGGGTTGGATTCCGAGTGACGAAGGAACCGTTCAAATAATATCTGGTATAACGGATAGTACACAAAGTCAAAGACAGTTGCGAGTGGACAAGACTAAGAAATGCATGAAAAAGTTCTTCAATATATGTCTGAAATACGAGGAGCCGGATCTACTGAACAGCGAGAAGCTCGTTTGGAAACGACACGCAAACATACAACAGCAAGAGGTTCATTTAAGCACTGTTCGAGAGTATACCTCTCAAGTACGAACAGCAGAAAAGTCGGAAATAAAAACTTTTAACAAAACCATAAATATGGTATATTCTGTGACCAGGTGTGCGAGGTCTATACAAAATGGTGTTATTCAAATCAAGTTACGAATCACAAAATAAATTTAAGTCGTGCTTCGTACCTAACTGAAGTATTAACAAGCAAAACAACTATATTGCTATGTCATCGTTACAATGAACACATTGCTAGTAAGAAAATTTCAGGGCCAGCCAAAGCTTTTTTTTTTTTTTTTTTTTTTTTTTTTTTCGTCCCTGCCCAAAAGCGGCTAGCACTACGACCTAAAAGATCTTTATTGCTATTGGGTACTGTTACTCCAGGAGCTTCTCCACCTCTCTAATAAAGGCGAGAATGCTGTTTATAGAGGCCAATTTACATTTCTCCGGGGTCAGATACCTCTCTTCAAAATGAATCCACCTCCGTGTGCACAGAGCAACACACTCACATAGTATGTGTTCTGCGGTTTCTGTCTCTTCCAAACAGAGTCGGCACTCCGTCTCTGTGGACAGGTTCATTTTGTTCAAATGATATCTCAGGTTACAGTGACCTGAGAGAAAACTCACAAGTTTCCTAATATTTCCTTTGCTGAAATTGATCGCCAAATTTTTGTGGTGAAATGGTCTGATCAAAGATTTGGCTTGTCTAAGGCCGGGAATACAGTTCCAATAAGTCAAGCACTGTATTTTTTCCCATTTACTGATTGTGTAGGTTGCAGAAGCCCACGGGATACCACAAAAAGGCTCAGGGCCAATGAGTGTAGTCGACGAGCCTGCCCGTGCAAGTTCGTCGGCTATCTCATTTCCAGTGATGCCCATGTGACCAGGCACCCACCACAACCTTACTTTGTTTTGACAAGAGAGAGATTGTAGCAGTTTATAACAACTTTGAACCGACTTGGAAACCAAGCAGTTAGAAGCCAATGCTTTCAGTGCTGCTTGGCTGTCAGACAAAATGTGAATGGATGCGCCTTTAAGACCTTTGGTCATAATAATAGAGGCGCAGATTTCGATGGCGTGAATTTCGGCTAGAAAAACACTGGGGTAAGTACCCAGTGATTTCGATATTTTGTGATTGGGTCCAAAGACACCAATGCCGACTCCACTATCCATTTTTGATCCATCAGTGTACCAGACTAGGCTGTTAGGTTCCATCTGCGGTAACCCAGTATCCCAGTCTGTTCTATCGGGGATTGTTACCACGAAATTCCTGCCAAAGCAGAGTTCTTTCGGCATAACGTCCGGGACAATAAAGAACATATTCAGGTCTGGAAGTTCATTCAAAATGTCCAGGTGACCCATATGGTCATCATGACTGTATTGATTCGCGAGCTTCAATCTAGCTGCACAGGTAGCAGCTGATTTTTTGACGTGGATATGAAGTGGAGTGAGCCCGATGAGAGCTTCCATTGCCGCCGTAGGGCAGGTGCGCATAGCACCTGTAATTCCGAGACATGCTAGTCTAGCCAAAGCTTACTGGAATAATTTAGATCCTGGTGAAGTACTTGATGTAATAGAGCAATTGACATAACCCGAACGACGCTTAATATCAAGAATAATACCATTTGTAAAAATTGTTAAATATGATGAACTATTTGGGCAATATGGTTTTAGAGGGCTAGTTGTACTTTTTCCACAAGACATTTGAATTTACTGAAAGTCTGCCTAATATTTTACCTAGATCTACTGACAATATAAGTATGCTTGTCATTACAAAACATCTGGAAAATTTAAATATATCGAGGAGTGGCGGGGGAGGAGGGGGTATACTATATCACGTCCACGTGTATATGAGGCACTTAGGTGGCTATATTTATAGACTCTCTTTTTGTAAAGTTTGGTTAACTTAATTCGTTGGGTTATTATAGAATCGATGAATGTATTGTAGCGTTTTGCGAATTTGTGTTAAATAACTTTGTATGCACAGATCAAAGGAATTGCATAGGTCTTATCGCTTCTACTGATAGTTGTATCACAAATATTTTAAGTTGAAAAGAGCCTATGAATACAAATTAAAATGACTAAACTTAAATAATTACGTAATACATTTTTTATGCATTTTTGTGAGTTAATTTTTGAAGTAGGACCGTGAATTAAAAAATATTGGCTATAAATTCATAATTTGTGCCTTACGAAATTCCTGTTTACAAAGTTTGGCCCGAAATTTTAAAATATTTTCAACCAACCCACTTTCATGAATTTCTCTATACAATTAAGCTCGACATCTCAAAAAATTGAAACAAATTAGCTAGTTTTTACTGTTAGGCGACGATATTGGATCCGTCATTATGAAATTTTTTTTTTCCTCAGTTACCGTTGAACTCCTAAAATTCTATGTTCTATGAGGTTTGGATTTTTTGGCATACTTATGAATGAGTCCCAATCTGTTAATAAAATATTAACAAAACATACGCAAGCCTTTTCAGGTAATAAAATTTATTCTAACGTGTCATTAAAAGCCATGTAGAAGTTTCGAAGTCTGATGTTTTACCATCATTTTCATTATATGAACTAGACCATAATAGAGGGCAGACAAAAGTGTTTTGCTGTTCCGTGTATTAACTTTAAAAAATTATCATACGGAAAATTAGTTGGTCTCACGTTGCTAAAGCATACTTTTGACGACATAGTCAATAATGCAGAAAATAGAAGTTTTAGGGAAAACCACCTACATTTCACAATATTCATAGGAAAACGAAATTTTGCTGACCGAGTCCCAGATTTTTTCAGAAAATTCATTGCAGAAATTCATTTTACAAGATCATTTCTTCTTTACAGGCTTCCTCATTATCATCAAAATTTGTATCTGGACCCATAGGTGTTCGACTGAGAGCGTCTGCATTGCTGTGAAGGTCAGAATTGCGATATCGAACTATTATTGGTAACACATAAGGATGATCGCCCATCTCGCTAATCGATTTGCAGTTACCACAGAAAGTTTGCTGCTCGGCCCAAATAGATTCACTAATGGTTTGTGGTCCATGATCAGTATAAATTTTCGCCCGTAGAGATATTGGTGGAACTTTCGTACACCAAATATTATGGACAAAGCCTCTTTCTCAATTTGGCCATACCTTTTTTGTGCATCAGTCATCGTCTATGACGCAAATGCTATACAGGATGCTCGGTGCCATCGGGGTAAATATGCGAAATTACCGCACCGGCACCGTAATAAGATGCATCTGTTGCTAGCACCACTGGATAATCATTACGGAAATGAACTAGCTTCGTCGTCTCAATTATTCTGGTTTTTAGTGTGTCGAAAGCATTTTGCTGAATAGAACTTCACGTGAATTCAGCATCTTTTTCCCTCAAGCCATTTAAAGGTGCAGAAACTTCTGAAATTTTTTTAATGAATTTATGGTAATAATTACCTTACCCATAAATAACTGAAGTTCAACGATATTGCCGTCCAATCCAGACTCTGATGGTCTGATACCTTTTTCGTCTATAATATAGCCTAAGTAATCCACTTCTGTTCTTGCAAATTTACACTTATCCAATTTGACAGTCAGACCGTGTTCTTGAAGTCGCTGGAATACCGATTCAAGTACTCACAAGTGTTTATATAAATTGCTCCCTGCCACGATTATGTCATCCAAATAGTTTGCACAGCCTGGCAAATCAGCTAACACCTGCTCGTATGCATTGGATAGGTCAATCTTTCAAAAATAACGACCTCCACGTAACTTGTGGAAAAGTTCCTCCGCCCGAGGTATATAATACTGTTCGACCTGTATATGAGGGTTCAATGTGAACTTAAAATCAACCTCGATACGAATTTATTCGTCCTTCTTCGCCACGGGTAGAATGGGTATTGCCCAATCAGACGTAGAAATCGCCTTCCAGATTCCATCGTTCACCATTCGGTCTACCTCTTTCTTCACGGTTTCCATTTGTGCAAACGGGATCGGGTGGGCCTTGCAAAACTTAGGCTCGGTATTCGCCTTCAACTTTAAACTAGCTTTATAAGTTATAAAACATCCGATTTTATTTACAAATATATTCGGATATTTTAACGTTAACTGGACTGCTCTTTTCTTCACCTCTGAATTAGACTCAAGTGCTCGACCCTCCTCGATATTTTTTTGCTGTAATCTGGAGTCTAAACGATCAAAAGCATCCATGCCCAATATGTTGACTCCAGAATCCGAACAAGTAACGAGCAAATTTAAGTTTGTACTGACTTCGCCAAACTTAATTTCAAAATTAAATACCCCTCGAACGGAACTCTCTGTACCTCCATATGCTCGCAGAACTTGGTTGGTGGGTTGACAGGATAGTTTCCCCAATTATTTGTAGCCGATCGTGCCAATAATAGAACAAGGAGCACCTGTATCTACCAGAAATGACATGATTTTCCATTCATTGTTACGTCTATCAGCACTTTCCTGCTAAGGTTCTGATGTACTCTGATTTTTTTTTTCTAAGCCTCGTCTTGCCCTTTATTCCTAAAACGAGATAGGTAAACAGATTCCATATGCCTTACCTTACCACACTGATGACATTCAGCTTGTCTAAACCAACAAGATTCCCTTTTGTATTTGCTTCCACAATCTTGGCACGATTTGCGATTTTGGAACGATGACTGTTATCGATTGCATGATTGCTCTTGTCGCCGTCTGGAATATCGATTAAAAGTAATAATATCCGATAATGTCGGATTCTTCTTCTGGAGAGCAGCGGTCCTAACTGAATCGTGAGGTGTCTTTAGGATAATCGCATCCCTTATCATTTCATCTACATATGTTTGATTACAACCCTCCTTTTTGCAGAAGAACTCGCAGTCACCTGTGATCCCTCGTAATTCCGCTATTCACTCCTAGTACCGCTGGCCTTCCCTCAATGTTGTTCGCTCAAATTTTCAGCAAGCAGCCAACACATGAGTACCCGATTTGAAATGATCAATTACTTTAATTAGTAACTCTTTATATGTTTGGTTACCGATATTCTCGTCGTTGAATGTCATCCAACACGTGGTACGCTGCAAAATGTTGTTCTAATGGTCCACAGTAAATACTCTACGTAGAGTGTCGACAATCAAATTGTCGAAAAGGTAGTACTGACATCTCTGATAAGTTGTCTTTATGTGTGGTAACCTCTAGTAACTCTTTATGTTTGTCCATTAACTCGCGCACTAGTTTTGCTTGATCATCCATGAGCTTGGTGATAAGCTTTTCTACCGTAGCCGCATCCATTTTTACTCGTCGCCACAGTTGTATTTATGATATAAATACAAGTATAAGTAGCAGATATAACTATGCTAAACCCCCACTTACAACAAGTATAATCTTAGTAGGTATAAAATAGTGTCAACATTGATTTTCAAGGTGCACATTTTATTGTAATGAGCCAATGCTCAAAATAGAGTGTAGCATACCATTATCAAAGAAACAAAGTACATATTGCGGGCATAGCAACTGTAAGAAATACAAATTAAAAAATAAACATTTAAGAATCGGTAACTTTGAAATTTTCAGCCACCCATTTTGTTACGAATTTCTAAAAACAAGACAGATTAGAACTGAAAGTGAAGCGTTAAAATATAAACTTACCTCTACAGGGCATTTCTCCATAAATTCAAGACCACTAAGATATTCATTTAACACAATAATAGCAAACCAAAAAATGTATTGCTAGGTCTTGTCACATTTAAAAAGTGTCAGTTATGTCATTTATATACGAAAAACAAAATCTGCCAAATAACCACCTTTTGCACTGCAACAGATGTCCACTCTTTTGTTAAAATATTTAATAACATGTTGTCATAATTGTGGTTCGATCATACGAATCGATTGTGGATTGTTTTTGTGAAATCGACTTTCTACGTAACCCCAAAGAAAATAGTCCAACGTTGTCAAATCACAGTTGCAGCTTCACCAGCAGCATTTTCAAAGAAATACGCACCAATTACACCACCATACCGTAATCCACACCAAACACTATCTCGCTTTGCATGTACGCAGAATTTTTATGGATTATTCGTAGAGCTTCCTCACCCCAAAAACCACAATTTTATTTGTTTTTGGTTATTCTTTGATCCAATTTAGAAATGCACATCATTTTCAATAATCCAATGGCTTTAATTCCTGTGTTATTTGAATATTATAGGTTTTCAGAGGTAAATCCTTGCCATTTTTGTATATCCACTAAGCCCAACTTGTTGTGAACGTCGACTAATGTACATTTCAGGGTCTTCAGCAACACTATCAGGAAACAAATCAAAATGTTATTGCGAACGACCACTGTACGACTATATTTTTCTACTCTGTTATCTTCCACCGAACCAGGTTGTTGAACTCTTTGAACACTTCGATTAATAATGCTTTCAGATGGACGATTATATCAACTGTAAATATCACGTAATTTTCTATAAACATTTTCACTGAACACATGAATAATGGATTATTCAATAACTTCGAATAGCTCTGCTAGAATTATCTTTTTATACATATTAGATAGGCTGGCTGCCACCCCTGAGAGGCTGCTAATAAAGGAATAGAAGGAGTCTCTGACATGGGCAAAGGTTACCTTCCTAGGCGACCATTCGGGGAGGGTACCAGCAGAGTCGAAAGATAGCGGTCCCAAGACGAATTGGAAGCTGGGGATAGTAAGCGACGTAGAATGCAGCAGGGAGCTCAAGGAGATACTAGAACGCACGGGGCAAGATTGTTCAGTGACGTCCTTAAAGAGCATCCAGGGACACTAGCCGTCACTGACAGGAGTCAAGAAGATGGGAGTATCACTCTCTATAATTGGAGGCTAGTGTATAACGCACTAAACTACGTTTTCCTAACGATCCTCGGAAAAATCCGGGGCCACCTCCATCTTGTAGGGATACAGGATGGCACCAAGAGCTTATTAAGCTAACGGCGTGCGCAGATCAAAGATCGGCAAACCTATATCGTCTGGCCGTAGCTAAGGTAGAAGAAGTGTGGCGAGGCGCGAAGCTGGCAGTGGTTGACAGGGACGAGATCTCTAGCAGACCAAGGGCATGCGTCTGGCTGCCAATCAAGCCATCCTGTCCGGATGAAATATTGCGCATAATTCGGGCAAGCAACATTGATCTTCCGACGAACAATTGGAAGATCATTAAACAATAGGAGGCGAAGGGAGGATCTAGGTTGTCCATTTTAGTGGGAGTAAGGGAAGGGAGTAATTGGCTTCGGTTCCGGGTCAATTACCTTAAAGGTGTTTAAAAAGGATGAGGTCGAAGCGATTGTAGAAGACCTACCAGCGAAAGAGCAGAGAGAAGGTGCTAACACGCGGGACGTTGGGAGCTCAGCGATGGAGCGATTGACTGCTATCCCTGAACTCGAACGAGGAAGATCGGGTCGAGTCGATGGGAGAGGAGGGTGGCATAAAAAGCCAACACGGAGCACCGAAAGGGAGCGTCAGGATTGATGACGTCCCCCTAGGACCGAGAGATTAAACCTTGCCCCGACAGCGGAGGGTATATAAAAGAAGGTATGTTGATCTGTTTATGCTGAGCACGGTTCAGATTAATCTTCACCATTCTAAGGCTGCTTCGGCAGCAATATTTATTGGGTACTAACCTTAGAGTGTGTAATCTGGGGCAAGAGACCACTTTTATTATAAGTAACAGGCCGGAGGTACTGGATGCACCTTTGCATCAGACTCCATTACACATATGGTCAAAGAATGGAGGGTGGCGAAGGAACACTCCTTCTCGGACCATCGGTACATGACGTTTAATATTGAAATTCACCCTGTTACCCGGAAAGCCTTTAGAAATCCTAGAAGGACTAACTGGAACAAATACGGGGAAGTGTTAGTAGGACTCTTATCGACCGATGCTCCGAAGCCCCAGCCATAGAGAAGGATCTGGATATCCTAGTGGGGGAAATCACAAGCGCCTGCAACTTGTCCTTGGACACTGCTTGCCCCAAGAGAATACCTAAAGGAAAGCAGAAACCGGTATGGTGGTCCAGGGAGTTGGGAATCCTTCGTTCAGGGTGTAGGAAATAATTCAATAGAGCAAAGGGCTCTAGGGAAGCTCAGGACTGGGGCTCCTATAAGGAGCACCTTAAAAAGTATAAAAAGGAAATAAGGAAAGCGCGAAGGAGGTCTTGGAGACTATTCTGTGATAAAATAGAAGGTATTTCGGAGACTTCGCGCCTCAGGAAAATCTTAACTAGGAGTCCAACGAGCCTTAGTTACTTAAATAAACCAGATGAGCTGTGGACAATGTCTAGTGGGGAATCATTGGCGCTTCTGTTGGATACCCATTTCCCAGGTAGTGTGAGTGCGTCGACGGAGCTTGGTAGGAATAGGTAAAAATGATCGTCGGGGTGCCTGGAGGAAATCGTGTGCAAAACCCAGACCCTATGGCACTAAACAGCTTTAAACCCTATAAATCGGCAGGCCCGGACGGTATCATCCCAGCGGAATTGCAAAAACACTTGTCGATCATTCTCGCATGGCTGGAGGTAATCTTCAGGGGGTGTCTAAAACTGAATTATATTCCTAGAAAATAGACGGAGGTTAGGGTGATTTTCATCCCGAAAACGGGGAAGAATTCACAGGCCTACCCAAAAAATCTAAGACCTATAACTCTATCATCCTTTCTGTTGAAAACATTGGAAAGACTGGTCGACGTGTACATACGTGCAAAAATGAAACCTAGTAATTGGGCGACTTCTCAGCATGCGTACTGGAAAGGGAGATCTGTGGGCACGGCTCTGCATTTCCTGGTGCGAACAATTGAGAAATCAATCCACTCGAAAGAGTACTGTATGGCAGCCTTCCTCGATATAGAGCGCGCCTTTAACAATGTCAGGACGGAGGCAGTTCGGGAAGGACTGTCTTTTTTAGATGTGGACTACCCCTTAGGGAGGTTGATAAATCAGATGCTAGAATGCAGGATTATTAACGCGGATATGGGGGAATCTACCATTAGGAGGCGAATAGTTAGAGAAACTCCGCAAGGTGGTGTCCTATCACCTCTTCTCTGGAACAAAGTTATCAATGGATTACTTTTGGAACTGGAGAGGGAGGGAATAGGAGTGATAGCGTATGCAAATGACAAATGTGGGCTGGGTATAAATCCATCCAAAACAGAGCTGGTACTCTTCACCAAGAAATATAAAATTTCGGTAGTCGCCCCTCCTACCTTAAATGGTACGGCACTGGCCTTTACCGATAAGGTAAGATTTCTGAACGCCGTCGGTAGGAGATGGGGTCTAAAACCAGAGCTGGTACACTGGCTCGTCACCGCTGTAGTCAGACCGATTCTAATGTACGGGGTGAGTGTGTGGTGGCCAGCACTAAACAAGAAAACTTATAAGAATAAGATAGAGAAGGTAAGAGAACGGCCTGCTTGCTTATAAGCGGGGCACTGAGGACAACCCCTACACGTGCTCTGGAGGCTATGTTCTACCTTCTTCCTGTCGGCATCTTTGGTAAGCAGAGAGCGGATACATTAGCGGAAACTACGGCTGCACGACTCTCTGCCGTGTTTCAGTGGAAATGTCTTTAGACGGGCCACTCGACGATTGGCAGTTCGCTAAAGGCAGATGTGGAGAATAGTGACTACACGATACCGACTGTATGCTTTGAACAAGGTTTCCGGACTCTTCTCCCCACAAGGGAATCCTAGGGGAACAGGTCAATAACAGAAACTGGAAGTATACAATTCTTTACTAACGGCTCCAAGCTATATTCATATATTTGTTATCGATGAATTTGAGCTCGAAATATGTGAAAAGCGATAGAGGGAAACTGGGAACACGAGCTTATGAAAATGCGATGAATAACATTGCAATCCATAGTTAATGTTAAAAATAGAAGTAATATTATTTATTACAAAGGGCCTCAACCTACTATTAAACTTCTAAAACCCACTGGTTCTACTATTTATAAAAAATACTGTCGACAATTTGTAATCACTGAATTTGTGTTTACGCATAGTTTTTAATTAAAACTGTGACAATGAGTTTTTTGTGGTGGTAAAACGAGAACTGCAAGAACGCCAAATAATGGCTTGCATATAATTTATTAAATAGAGTTTCCCACTATAGGTATTAAGTGGTATACATTTCGTGTTTTGCTGACAATTGTAATAAAGGAAAATCGTTTAGCTATTTGGACCTAATTCACATTACATTTTTGGAGATTTAATTTTGCTTTACCCAAAACCAAATTATATAGAAGGACAATTTAATCAATTTTTATTTCCACCACTTATTTTCCATATTAAATCTTAAACACATAATCCTACTATCTTTATGTTATTTCAATTGGCTTGTTAAGATGAACCCCATTTTTTTAAATAAATACCTTTCCGAAAAATATACTGATCATGTTTACAATATAACATAAATAATATGATTATTGATTTCTTATATCTAAAAATTTAAAGTAGTAATTTGAGATAAGATATATAAGATAACGTAATTGATACCACAGAAAAACAAATATCGGTACAAGATTTATCAGTAAAAAAATAAAAAAAATTAGTTTTTTGTTACTTCTCAATTTTCTAATGTTGTTGTACATAATGCACGTTCCTACTTTACTCATAATATAGTACTATACGCCTGTACATAAATTAAAATAAAAAAATAACACAATAAATTAAATTATAATTTATATTCAATATCAGAATAATAAATAAAAAAATTAACAAGTGTCTAACCAATAATTTTCTAATTCTATTAATGTCAATTTTGTCTATCGTAAAAAAAAATCTGAAATACTTAAGATAAAATAAACCCAAAAACACTGTGCCTCTTCTCTACATACTCGCATAATAATAAGTCTATGCTCTGCTATATATATATACATATGTATATATACATATATGGTTTGGTATTTGTAATATAAAAATTTCTTAAGGCGGGCAATCAATTTGTTATTTTTTTTTTATATTTTTTTCATCATGCTGTGCAGATAAGTTGAGTACATAAATTACAAATAAAAAAAAAATTGAAATGAAAATAAGAGAAATATTATTATTTATATAAAAAATATTTAAGAAGTCATAAATAATAAAATTATTTATTGGAATAGTTTATAGAAATATTGTAATCGGTAGTTAATGCCGCATTTTTTATATCGGCTTTGTAAATTTGCATATCAAATTGATTTTTCTGCAAACGTTTTTTTTGCCAAATGGAGCACTAAAGCTTTTTTTTTATTTTCGCTGGTGTGGCTCAATAAGACGTTTTGGTAATTATTGGTTGATTTAATTAGTTAGCTTTTAGCAGATTAAAAATTGGTGTTATAAGTAATACTTAAAAATTTTAAAATTTACGGCTTATATCATTCACTGCATTTACAATACAAGTGGGACCTCTAATCTCTATGCAATAACATTCCATTTAATGATTAAGCTTTCTCTGATTTTCTCTATGCTACAAAATACGGACCAAAGATCTATGAATTATAAGGATCGGTTTTCCCTTGGCGTACTGCAACTAATGGTCACAGGTGGTGGATAGTGAACGGCCTATCGAAAGGTAGGTTAGCGGTGAGTAAAATAAGCCGCCCTCAACCGCAGTCCAGCTGGTGAGAGAGTCTCCGGGAACGAAGGAGTGGTTAACCTCAGTTCATTAAATTCTGAGTGCCTATGATGCCTAGCATGAAAAGGCGAACGGATGGCGCTAGAAAACCACCGACTAATAACCACGGCGGACTGTGCGTCACGTCCTCTCTGCACCTTCGGAGTCTCGGCGGGTGGTCAGTGGGGTACGCATCCCATAAACATGTTATTAGGTGAATGAGAGAGAGAATGTGGAGCGGAGGGAAGGGGTGCTGGGAGGACGAGGTGCTAGCGAGCCGAATGAGCTAGACTAAGGTGTTAAGCGACCCGTGCTGATGATCAACTAGGCTGGGGCCCATTTAACAAAGCCCAGTCGCTAACGGAGCCCCTGGATACCTGGCGACCTCCAGTTGTATTTAGCCTTACCTGTGTATACGGATCTCTGCACAGGTGGACCCATGTTTCTCCGATACTCGTCGAAATAGCATGAACGATACAAAAATAAAAGAAATAGGGGCCGGTACTCTTCAAAAACCGGGAAGCAACAAGGAAGGGAGTAGCTTGAACCTTAAAGGTGGGGCTCCCTCCTTAGCGGCGGGGGAAGCAATACCGTGACATTAAATCCAGGTAGAAGCGGAACCGGAACCAAACAAAAAATCAGGGGATCGGAAGGGGTCCCACCACGAAGCGACGATATCGTGAAAAACGGTCGGCGCACAGAATTTTGGAAAGGCTGACTACGACCGCAGAGGGGCAGTTAATATCAGAACAAAAGGAATCTGTGGCATGGGCGAGGAAAGATGTCGGCAGCGGCACTTTGAATAAGGATCTTGGTTAGAAAAGAATGAGGTCACTTGATGAGGAAGTACCGGGCAACGCTAAACGAGCCAAGGTGACCACAGGAGCCCAAAATGACCAAAAGATGAAGCTGTTCAGCGAAATCTTGAAGAAGCATGCCTTGATGTTAGCCGTCATTGACGGGGGTCTGGCAAACGGGAGCATTACGGCTGAAAAATGGAAGTTGGTTTACAACGAACTGAACTCCGTATTTTTGGAAGTCCTGAGAGATAATCCGGGACCCCCACCATTCTGTAGGGATACGGGGTGGTTTAAGGGGCGCGTTAAGTTGACTGCGTGCTCAGATAAAAGATCAGTGGATCTGTACAGAATGGCAGTGGCCAAAGTAGGCGAGGTATGGCAGGGCGCGAAGCTGGAGGCGGTCAGTAAGGAGGAAATTCCGAGCATGCTGAAGGCGCGCGTCTGGTTGCTAACCAAGCCAGAGAAGCCGGAGGAGGTCATTGAGAGCATCCAGGCCAGTAACCACATCTTCCGGCAAAAAACTGCAAGATAGTGAACAAGATGAGGCCAAAGCGGCTATAGGTTAACTGTTATGCTGTTAAACAGGCAGTCCCTAACTCTCCTCGCGGAAACAAAGGGAGTGATAAGCTTCGGGTTTGGGTCGATCACTCTCAATAATTATAAGAAGGATGAGGTGGACATGCAAGTGGGAAACAGGGCTGGGGTTAACGTCGAGAAGGAAGGTGTTTATCTTCCGGAGACGGATAGGGATGCCGAAATGATGGTTGTTCAAGCCTGCTCCCTTTCTCTGGACTCTGATGCGGCAAACCTGTTAAAGTTTCCGCGAGAGGGGCATGGCAACGGCGACCAAATCACTATCAATGTGTATGAGGTGGACACGCAAGTGGAAAACCTGGCTGGGGTCTACGTCGCGAAGGAAGGTGTTGATCTTCCAAAGACAAATACGGATGCCGAAATGATGGTAGTTCAAGTCTGCTCCCTTTCTCTGGACTTTGATTGGGAAAACCTGTTGAAGTCTCTGCGAGAGGGGCATGGCAACGGCGACCACATAAAACGATCAAAAGAGAAGATGGGCGGCGAGACGACGGATAGCGACGGTTGTCCAGGGGTTACTTTTCCGATACGGGAAGTAGAGGAAGAGAAGAATAAGGTAGGTCCCAATGGTTAACATTGTACAAACAAACCTGCATCACACGAAAGCTGCCTCGACAGCTCTCGTTCTTAGACTGACTAAGTCAGGTGAGGATTTGGTGCTAATCCAAGAACCTTGGATTAACAATAACAGGATCTGTAGCCTCAGAACGAAATGGTATAAATTATTATACTCAGCCAACTCTGAGAAGATCAGATCGTGTATTTTGGCGAAAAATAATTTGAATATTTTTCTTCTTCCTCAATTTAGTAGTGGGGATGTTACCACGGCGAGCGTTGAAGTTGACTGTGTAAAATTATAGCTAGCCTCAGCCTATATGGATCAGGAGAAGGAGGTTCCACCGGATAACCCGGAGGAACTGATCCGGGAAGCAGCTCAAAGAAAGGTAGGTGTCATACTTGGATGTGATGCAAACGCGCATCACACAATCTGGGAAAGCACAGACATTAATGAAGGGGGTGAGTTATTTTTTGAATACTTATTAAATACTAACCTTTTAGTTTGCAATATTGGGCGAGAACCAACATTTATTGTCAGGAATCGACAGGAGGTCCTGGATGTCACATTTGCGTCAGATACTATTTCTCATATGATCAGGGGATGGAGAGTGGAGAATGAGCACACATTCTCTGATCACCGGTATGTAATATGTAACCTCAACGGCAACCCTGTTACCTGGAAAGCCTTCAGGAATCCTAGAAGGACAAACTGGAACAAATATGGGGAGGTGTTAGAGGAGGTATTGCCGCAAGAGGTTCCAGAACTTCCGGCGACAGTAGAAGAACTGGATTGCATGGTTGATATTGTCACAAAGGCATGCAACCTTGCATTTAATGCTGCGTGCCCCTGATAAAACCTAGAGGCAAACAGAAGCCGACATGTTGGTCCGCTGGGTTGGAGACCTATCAAAAGGCTTGTAGGGTAGCCTTTAATAGGGCCAAGAATACCAGGGAAGCTCGGCATTGCGAGTCATATAAGGAGGACCTGAGAAATTATAAAAGAGAGTTGAGGAAGGCACAAAGGGGTTCCTGGAGACTCTTCTGTGGTAAAATGGAAGAGGTATCTGAGACTTCCCGCCTAAGGAAGATTCTTTCTACCAACCCAACAGGTCTAGTTATTTAATTAGGCCGGATGGGTCATGGACAGCTTCTAATATGGAATCTCTGGAGCTTCTAATAAATACGGAATTTGCGGGAAGCCTCGATGACCCGACGAAGCCGGGGGCTCATCAAAAAATACCTTCAATGGAAATGGAGGGCATCGTGGATAGGGAACGGATCGCGTAGGCAATGAACGGGTTTACGCCTTATAAATCGGCTAGCCCACATCGGATTATACCAGCAGAGATCCAGAGGAACTTGGCAGTCAACCTTCCCTGGCTGGAGATGATCTTCAGAGGATGTCTGAAATTTGTCTATATTCCTAGGGAAAAGCTCGCATGTTTATCCGAAGGACCTGAGGCCTATAACTCTATCATCCTTTCTGCTGAAAACATTGTAAAGGATGGTGGATGTATTTATACGATTAAAAATTGAACCCAGCAATTGGGCAATGTCACAGCATGTGTATTGTAAAGGGAGGTCGGTGGACACAGCCTTGCACGCTTTGGAACGCACAATTGAGAAGTCAATTTACTCGCAGGAGTTCTGTATGGTCTCATTCCTCGATATTGAAGGTGCCTTTAATAACGTAAAGACGGAGGCGATCATGGAAGGATTGTTACTTTTAAAGGTGGAATACTCTATAAGTAGGTTGATTAATCATATGCTGTTAAGCAGGGTTATTACCTCGCAACTGGGGGAGTCCACAATTAGAAGGCGGGTGGTTAAAGGAACCCCGCAGGGAGTTGTAATGTCCCCTTCTCTCTGGAGTATAGTGATTAACGAATTGCTGTTGGAACTGGAGAGAGAGGGAATTAGTTGTAAGGTACGCAGATGATGTAGCAATAGCGGTATCAGGTAAATATTTGGACACGATTGGAGATGTTATGCAGAATGTACTATTGATCGTTACCAAATGGGCCAGCAAATGTGGATTAGGGATCAACCCGTCCAAGACAGAGCTGGTACTTTTTACCAGGAAGTATAAAATTTTGGTAGTTTGCTCGCCTACGATAAACGGCACTAGACTGACTTTTTCTGACAGAGCGAGATGTTTGGGCATAATCTTGGACAGTAAACTCAGCTGGATGTCTAACACATTAAAGAAGGTAAATAAGGCCACTGTAGCCATTTACTCGTGCAGGAACGCCATAGGTAAGAAATGAGGTTTGATACCGGAGCTGGTACACTTGTTGTACACTGCCGTAGTGAGACCTGTACTTATGTACCGAGTGGGCGTGTGGTGGCCAGCTCTGAACAAGGTAACATACAGGAGTAGAATGGAAAGGGTGCAAAGAACGGCCTGCATACTTATAAGCGTGGCGCTTAGGACGACACCTACTCGCGCTTCGGAGGTTATGTTCCACCTTATTCCTGTAGAGGTTTTTGGTAAGCAGAAGGCAGCCGAGGTGGCTATGCAACTTACGGCTGTCTCTCAGTGGAAGTGTCTGCAGGTGGGGCACCCGGCGATTGTTGGATCACTAAGGGATGAACTGGTGAATCTAGATTATGTTATACCAACCTTGTGCTTCGATAAAGAGTTCCGGACCGTCTGTCCTTCAAGGGAATCCTGAAGGGACGGACCAATGCTGGCAAACGAGGCAGTGCAATTTTCACGGACGGTTCTAAGCTAGATGGTAAGGTAGGAGCCGGAGTCTTTTGTGAGAAGCTTAATGTTAATATTTCTGTTCGTCTTCCTGACTACTGCAGCATGTACTAAGCTAAAGTGGTGGCGATCGCGGAAGTCGTGACATGGTTGAAGAACAATGTGGTATCAGTAAGGGATATCGCAATTTATGAAAACAGTCAGGCGGCGGTCAGGCCACTAGAGGCGGTTTGCCTGAGGTCACGGGTGGCGCTGGATTGCCGATCATCTCTTAATGAAATGAGCGAGTATTTCAGTATCCAGATAATCTGGGTCCCTGGTCACTCGGACATCACGGGGAACCGCAGGGCGGACGAACTAGCTAGGTACGGTACGACTCTCCAGATGCAGACGGAAAGAGCAGGTCTGGGGAGGCCTATAGCAGCGCTCAAATTGGCGCTCAGTAGAAAGTCAATCGTCTTGACAAACGAGAGATGGACTAACACTCTCACGTGCAGGGTAGCAAAACAGGTTTGGCCAAACCTGGACTTGCGGCGCTCCAAGGCACTGATACCCCTGGGAAGACGAGAGTTAGGATTGGTCTTTTTGGGGAACACGCGAGAAGGCTGTGTCTTCAGACAAATGACTTTTGTAGAAGTTGCACGGACGAGGAGGAGGAAGAGACTTTAGATCACTTCCTATGCTCGTGTCCGGCACTACCATACAAAATACTTGGGTGTGTACGGTATGGACAGCCTTTCGGAACTCGCGAACTGTGGAGTACGAGATATTTAACGCTACATAACTAGCACTGCATGGTTTCAGTGGTAAATGGGAGATAAAATCCTGTGGTATCACAATGGGCCACTATTGGCCTAAGTGTGCGATAGCAGCCACTCTAACCTAACCTAACCTAACCTAAGGATCGGTTTGTACGATCAATAAAACTGCAATATTTCGGTGGAAAGTCTCTGCAAAAATTAGAAAAGTATCATAAAACAAAATGAGGTTTGAAAGCTATGCGTTTCAGGCTATGCAATTCGCTAATTTTCTTTCTATAAACTATTCTTTGCCCTGTTGACCTCAACACTTTCTATGTTCATCAATAATGTATACTAAGTTTAAACCATTTAGTGTTCTCTGGGATTAAATTAGCAAAAAATACGGATTAAAAATATCAGCATATGAACTCAAGGTCATGAGCATGGATGTGTAATAAATTCCGATTGTACCTATTGGGCCTAACATTTATTATTGTCAAATTGAGCGAATCGTAGTGAAGAAAAGTTGGGTGAAGAAAAAAGTTTGCTATCTGTCAAAACATACGTTCGATGTTGAAAGGCCGAATGTCGGAAGGCCGAATTTTGAAAGATCGAACGCCGAAAGGGCGAATGGGTCGGAAGACCGAATGTCGAAAGGCATATGATCAAATTTTGTCGGAAAAAAAATTTATAAATATACAATATAATTAATTAATTTTTAATTATATGGCAAAAAAATGTAAGAAGATTTTAATATTTAAGGCGATTTACTATTAAACATTTTAATACAAAAATTTTGATAAAAAATAAATTTTGGTTTTCATAAAAATTGTATATTTTGAAAATTTTCATTCATAAAGAGATAAAAAATTAAAATCAATTTCGACACAAACGGCCTTTCGACATTCGCCCTTTCGACCTGTTCAGCCTTTCGACACATTCGACCTTTTAAAATTCGGTTTTTCAATATTCGGTCTTTCGACACTCGGCCTTTTGACACATTCGGCCTTTCGGCATTCGGACTTTCGACGTTCGACCTTACGAAATTCGGCCTTACGACATTCGGCCTTTGGGCCTTATTCCAAAATATGGAGGGAAAATTTTCAGTTCAGAAGCTGACGTGCGTAAATGAACAGTTGGCGATAGTTCGTCGAAGAGGATAGACGTGTTTTTTCTATCCTCTTCAAAAATTTAATTTTGTTTTATTTTATTTTCTCTTTATTTTTTGTTTCTTATGTAGTGATATGTATATACTTTATATACATAATTCTAATTAAATTCAATTTTAGTGTAATAATAATCAAAGTGTAGTGAAAATAATTAAAGTGTAATTTTGGAAAATGCAATCCACATTTGTCAGGTAATGTTTTTATGTTTTGTAGATAGAAAAATTAAAATTGTATGATTTGATATTTTGTGTGATTGTACATAAAATCAAAATTCAATTTTTAATTACTGAAGTCTGATAATTGGATAGTATTGAAATAGATTTTAACTTAAATAGAAATATGGCGTAGTAAATTTTATATTAGAATTTATTTTGACGCCCACTTATTTGTATTCTTATGTTTGATTTTGGGTACAATCGACACTAATACATATTTAAAATATGGTATATAACAGGGCGAACAATATTGTTTAGACAGCTACATATGTTCCGTTCGCTGTTTGCACGAATTCTGTGAAGGAAATTTACTATGTTTTGTTGGTTTTTGTATTATAATATACATACAACAACAAAAAAGAGAATCTTTTTCGTTGGTTTTGATATAAGTTTTTGTTACTTGTATGCTGTTGTTGTTTTTCTCTTTCTGTTTCTCTGTATTCATGAAGCAACTATGGTATTCTTGAAATCATGAATTGTGTGAGCACAATGAGATTTTGTATATTCGACTCTTACAGAATTCTTATACTTTGTATAATCGAATGGGGTTTGAGTTGAATTGGAATTGGGAGCTGTCTTATAAATATCATTTAAAATGGTTTATTAAGATAAGATTAATAATTTTTTACAGGTATTACAAACTGCATCAAATTAATTTTAAATTGATTTTAATTTAATTAATGTTATAAATTATAATTTGACTAAATATATAAATAAAATGCGAATTTGGAAATGTTGGTTTAAGTTGAGTTTAAATTTGATTTTTAACACAAAATGACGTGTTCATTTATGTGAACAAAGTGGAATTATGTTAAAATATTTTGGAAGGTTAAATGTTTTTTAGTTTAATTGTTGACTTAATGGATTTATTGTAAATTTAGATGGCGGGTTTGACACACAATCGTCCTAATTACGTATATGGTACATCGATAAATTTTTAAGAAAGGAATGTTTCATTTTCATTGTATTGATTTATTATTTTATTTGCTTTGGATGCTTGATTTGGCAGGGAAAGAGGTCCGTGAACTGAGTTAAAAGATCAAATTTTTAAATTATTGATTAGGTGCATGATTTTGGTGGCAGAGATCTCTTCAACAGGTGAATGATGCTAATTGGATTTTTATTTAGGTAGTCTACTGTTTTATAAGTTTTATTTTTGAATTGCGAAAATGACTAAGGTGAAGGTTCTTTTTCCGTTATTTCTAACAACTTTATATAATGCAAATCAAAGAATTTATGTTAAAAAAATATGATGAGTTCAATAACTCAATTTATATTACGCATTACATGTTACGCACATTTATTAATTTCTTTTTTATGCATATTGCATTTATTATGCATATTCGGTATTGCTATTATCGTCAACAATGAGGTTTTTGCTGCGTTAGCTGTATATCGATGGTATGAACGACCTGCGCGTATGTATGGTTGGAATGTGGATAGGTGAATGTAACTCATCCCTCCGAAGATTGATGTCGTCCTCGACGTCATTGGTCTGAACGTTCACTTGGATGGTTGGATAAATCCTTTGATGGTTTTTAAAATTTTTGAAGATGATAGTTGGTTTTTTCTATAAAGATAAAAAATAATTATGCTGATCGTAGCGATCAGTATTAGTGTTGAAGTTGCTATCGAATAGTCGCGAATTCTTGTTGAAGTTTGATGGTGTTCCAACATTTTGATATTTTTGATTGTTTGTTGCCATTGATGTATTTAAAGTAATTCCGTCAAATGGCTGTATTATCATTATTTTGTGGGTTTTTCTCTTGTTTTCGTTTGAGTATGTTTGTTCATTGTTTGTTACTGAACAATTTTTGAAGTTTAACAGTTTCTTTCATTTAACGACTGGATTGTTGATATTGCAATTTGTTGTTAGTTTCACTATTGCTTCCGATGAAACGTATAGATATTCGCCTTCTAAGAAATCTATTTCGTCATGTGGTTCGACTTTCCATTCATCATTATGTCATTCAATCTAACTTGCTCATTCTGTAGCTGTACTACTTTATAATCTCCTCACAATGTTTTCTAATTTTGTTACGGCATTTTGTATCTGTATTAAATCGTCGTTGTCTAGATTACCTGAAATGCTTTTTATTAATGAACCTAATGGGTTGATTAATCCTCGTCGGTTTCTCGTGATTGGTATTATTTTTTTGAGTTTATCATATTTCCTGTATGCTGTTTTAACTTTATAGTTTGGTAATACTCTGTTTAATTCTAAATTAATTTTCAAATCCTCTAATTCTATTATGTGAATTAGTTTTGTATAGCCTACTGTGACTATGCGTGCTTTTCCTAAGTTTAATCCGATGATTCCTTTAGTACTACTTACGTCGAAAGTTTCTACCGATTGTTGTGAGGTCATCTGGAGTATACTGTAATTCAGATATTATATTGTTTGGGTCAATATATCTATTAATATTCCTCTTAATTTTATTTTTGTGTACGTTACGTTTATTACTATTTATGCTAATCTCGTTATCTTTTACTACATACTATATGTTTTATATGTTTAGCTGCTAACTTATCTCTAGTCAATTGCTTTTCGTATACTACGTCACCTGCTTGGAATGTTCCGGGTTCTTGACGATTTTTATTTAACTTTTTCCTATAATTTTCCGAAATTGTTTCAGATAATTTTTTGATTTTTTATTCTAATAGCTTCAAGATACTCGTCGGTTTGTTCTTTGTAGTCTTTAACAGAAATTTTAGTAATAATATGCCCTCGATGTAATTCGAATTGGGTTAATTTTGTTGCAGAATATATGGAATTATTGTACGCTAAAATTGCTTCGTCCATCAAATCTCGAATTGTTATGTTTTCGTTTTTTTAATATATTATCCGTATTAACTCTGTTAGAGTGTTGTGTAGTCTTTCTACAATTGCGTTTCCAGTTGAAGATTTCGCGGTGATTGTGTGTAATTCTATATCAAACATTAACGTAAAGTTTTTAAATAATTCGGATGTGAATTCTGTTGCACTATCCAATACGTGTTTATTTGGTAATCCTTCTACCGAGAAACATTTTGTGAATTTATTTATCATAATTGTTATAATGGTGTATATCCATTTTGTTTGTGTATATTTTGTCACTTATAAATTTATAATAAGACAACTTAAGTTATTTTTAAATAATTTTAATTAAAAAAAAAACATTTTCCTTGTACTAACAATATTTTATACAATAAAATATTGTTACTATAAGGAAAAATTTTTTCAACTAAAATTATTTAAAAATAACTTAAGTTACTACTGAACTCCTCTAGTTTAAGTCACCAGTGCACAATTTTGGATGTTGAATCTTTGGCGTTGAAAAGCCAGACCAAAGGTTTATGATCCGTTATAATGTTAAATTTTTTTCCATATAAATATGGTCGAAAATATTTTGTGCTCCAAACATCTTTTTCAATTGTTGAATAATTGGAATCTGTTTTGGAGAGAGGGGAGATAGGTAAATCTTTGCCTATGTCTCCTTGGGATAATATGACACCTAATGCATAGTTTGATGCATCGGTTGTAAAATTAAATTCCTGTGTAAAATCGGGATAGAGGGGGATCGGGATTAGTAGTTCTTTACATTTGTCAAAACATTTTCGATAATCTTCGTTTATTATAATTTTGGTATTCTTAGATAGACAGAACGGTTAAGGTTTTGTTATATGCGCAAAATATTTAATAAATTGCCTGTAATAACCAATGAGACCTAAACAATTTTTTATTTCTTTAGAGGTTCTTGGTATTTTAAAATTCTTAATCGCTTCAATTTTAAAAGGATTTGGTTTGACACCGTCTTTTGTAACGGTGGCAACAATATGCTGGAATGTGCTTGGGGCATTCTTTAGGCCAAATGGCATTCGAGTAAACTCGTAATGGCCAGATTCGATTGAAAAGCCTGTTTTGAGAATATCTTTCAAATGGATTTCAATTTGGTGAAACCCTGCAGCTAGATCTATAGTTGAGAAATAGATAGATCTACCTAATTTATCTAATATACTATTGATATATTAGGTAATGGATATTTATCGTCTATCGTTTGCTTATTTAATTGACGATAATCGATAACAAATCTCCATTGTTTGTTACCGTTGGAGTCAGGTTTTTTTGGCACTATCCATATAGGTGACGACCAAGCGATCTGGGACGTTCTTTTTCCGGAGTTTATTTAAAGGTGCTGCCAACTGCGAAAAATTCGGAATAAATCTATTATAATAGTTTACTTTACCAATGAATGCTTGCAGTTCCTTTAAATCTCTTGGACGAGGCATCTGCTCGATTGCCTGAAGGCCCTTTGTGGTGGGACGAATTCCCGCAGCATTTATTATATGCCCAACATATTCGACCTCGGTCTGAAAAAATTTACATTTTTGCAGATTAACCCTCAAATTTGCCGCATTCATTCGCCGAAGAATTTCCTCTAAATTCTTTAAGTGTTCGTCTTCCGTTGCTCCCGTAATTAATATGTCATCCAGATAGCTGGATACATGCGCCATACCGCATGTGAGTTGCTCGATGAATTTTTGAAAAATTGCTGGTGCGCTGGCAACCCCAAACGGCAATCGCTGATATTGGTAAAGTCCAAAAGGCGTTGTAATGACCATCAGCTGTTTGGACTCGTCATCCAACTCGAGTTGCAAATAAGCATCGCTTAAATAAATCTTGGAAAACTGCTTACCTCCTTCAAGACGATGAAATAATTTTTCCACTCGAGGTATCGGGTACTGTTCGATACATAACTGAGGGTTCACTGTAACCTTGAAATCTCCACAAATACGAATATTGTTATTTGCCTTCTGTACTACAACAATGGGAGAGGCCCATTGACTGAACTGAACAGGCCGGATGACATCTAAGAACTCCAATCTTTCGATCTCTTTCTTCACGACTGGCATCTGCTCGAAGGGAATCGGACGCGTTTTGAAGAATTTAGGCATAAAGTTCGGTTTCAGAAGCAGGTGAGCTTTAAATACCGAACAATGACCTAAGGTTGGCTCGAACACTTTTGTAAATTTCTGTCACAGAACATCTATTTTGTCTTGCCATTCGACCGCGCCAACAAAATCTTCTTCTAACTGAAAATTTCCTTTAGAAAATTTGAATCCAAATTGGTTGAACCAATTCATTCCGAAAATGTTCGCCCCATTTGTATCAGTAACCAGGATTCTAAGTTTTAGGCTAAGATCTTGGTATTTAGCCACAACATCTCCACGAACTGGAATGTCAACATTGCCGTACGCTTTCACGACTGTATTGACTGAACTAAGCTCTGGTTTAAGTAGCTGATTGTAGCCGTCCTTTCCAATCATAGACACCGAGGCACCCGTATCTACCAAAAATTGTAAAATCCTTCCATTTATCTCAATTGGAATGAACATTTTCTTTCCGAGTTGCCGCAGCTGGAGCGCTGCATCTTAATCCAAGCTGGACATCTGTTCTCGAACCATCTCCAAAGAGTCTATTGAACCGTTAGATAATTTTTCATTATCATTCGACTGGACTGACAACAGCTCCAACGATGACGTATTCATATTATTCTCTTCAGGACCTAACGAATACACATATCCATTTGATGGTCTACTCCGTGTTCTGTTTCTTGATCTGGAACTGTTTCTTCTTCCCCTACCTGTCACACAAACAGATGCTATGTGACCGTATTTATGACACTTGCGACATTCCTTCAAAAATCTACACTCGTTCCGCTGGTGGTTAACTCCCCATCCAGGACAGGAACGAACTCGGCTGTTCGAACGAATTTGTTCGGATTGTGACTGGCTCCGCGATTTATATTTTGGATGAGCATTAAAAGAATTTACTTCCGGGATTGACTCATTCTCTAACTACAATATGCTCACTGCCGCTAGTGTCTGCTCATATGCGTTCGCTAATAGTAGCACATCGCCCAACGTAGGGTTACCTTTCTGCAGCCCCCTGTTCGCACCGGCTCATGTATTGTGTGTAGTATAACCATATTCCGTATTGCATAATCGGTGTATGAAATATTGCAACTCGCGCATTTGAATGCGCACGACTTAGCCGTTTTTCTCAAATCAGCAATCCATGTAGCATATGTATCGGTTGGCCGCATTTTTAGTTGCATAAATTTGAATCTTCCAGCTAGTACATGTACCGTACTACTATAAAACTCGGTTAGCTTCGTAACAATATCCCTCAGCTTTTCGTCGTCCATCTTTGTTTCCCCATACAATTTTATCAAAACGTGGTAAGTGTCGGACCCTATCCACGATAAAAAACACGATTTCCGTTTACCGTCATCCTTCACCACATTTGCGATGAAATGTTGCTCCATCGTTACTCACCACGCCAAAAAAATGAAAATACTAGTTTTCATTGTGCCGGGAATTGAAGATCAGGCAATCTCGAAAGCCAATCTCCAAAGCGTTTTTTTGAATTTTCGATTGTTCTTTTTCACAAATTTATTATATTTCTGCGCTTGCCTCTGATGGGGGCTATGCCCAGAAATATATGTTAAAATTTTAGTTATATGTCTAACATCCTCAAAACAAACCTATAAAAATTTCTAATTGAATCGCTTAATCAAACTTAATTCAACCCCCCCCCCCCCCCAACAAAACGGTTTTTTTGCACACAATATGATTAGCAGTTTTTGGCAGGATTTCAATAATTTTCGTCTTTTAAGCGTGTATGTAGCCGATTTTGCTGTACATACGCAACTATCAAAATAGAATTCTGGAAAACGTTAGAATCACTCCCGAAAAAAAATCGATTTTAATCTACTTATTATAATAATTCTATGAGCATGCGGCTCCTTTGGGCTGGAACCCATAGTAACTAAAGTTTATAAAATAATTACTTGTCAGAAAAATCGAAAAAAAAATCATCAACTCCTGTTTTTGGTACAAACGGTGAGCCATTTTATGATTACCTCTTATGACCGTCAAAATTTATACAAAATGCTGCGGTGTTGTTAACTAAATTATCTTTTGCTAAAAAATCCTTGTAAATATTTTGTATATTTAGGTAATTTTGAAAGCAACTAAATGCTAAACTCAAAAAATGTCGAATAAAACTTGAAATCTGGAGCGTATATGATAAAGTCTCTGTAGTAAGTGCTAAGTAACTCAAATATCTTTAAAAGCCTCGAATAATTTCAGAATTTTAATAATCGGCTAATTAAGGTATAATCCCATGTATACACTACAGCGGGCAACTATAAAATAGTTTTCGAAAGCTTAAATTTTTTTTTTTTCAATTTGCCAATTTTTTAAATTTTTATTACATGAATGAATATTTTTCTGTTAAACTACCACAAAATTTAGATATTTCAATATTACCTACATATCTAAAATTTGTAAATATCCTAAATGTAATATTTTTTAATTAAATTTAAAATGTTGGATTGTTGCAACAGTAAAATATATTGTTCCACTCACAACTATCGATATACAAAGATTCAAGAGGTGGTCACTGTAACTTGTTCCATTTATCACTTTGTTAGCAGCGATGACAAGCTTACAGCACCATGAGACGTGCGTCTATTTATGTATTGTTCTTCTGCCTGTTGGTCCTCCAAGGATGGAAAAAAATTATGTAGCGCAAACTCTAAGCTGTCAAATTGCATTTTGTCAGGGTTGCTAACAATTTACTGCACAAATGGCGGCAAATTCAAATCTTGCGTTAATTTTGGGACACCTTTCTTTAGTACAGCAGATGAAATTGGTCTCGATTTTAGCTTTCTTAAACGGAAATATATCTATTTCGCCATATTGCTAATCTTACTATCCCAAGTGAGAGTAATGTTAATCATAATCCCCAGGTCTTTTACAACAACAGAATATTTTACAATAACCCAATCGATATTAATCAATGGAATACTAAAATGTAAATTTTATTTCTGTATATCATCAGTGATTGCGTTTTATTTACATTAGAGTATTAGACCGTTTCGAAATCCTACGTACGTTATCATTTATTTTACTTATACACTCAACAAAGCTTCCATTGGAAGAATCTAAATAATTTTGGAAATCATCTGCAAAAATATGATATTTACACTAGTATAATGATGATGATATATCATCGCAAATAATAGAGGCCCTAACACCGATCCTTGAGGCACTCCAAAATACAAAAAACGTTAATCCGAAAATGAGTTATACAAAGAACCACGACTTCCCTCCCTATCAAATAAGATTGAATCATCTTTGAAGCAGTTACTGAATCAAATGATTGAATCAAAAGCCCTACTTAAGTGCAACAGGCATCGGCACTTCTGCTTATATTGTCAATTATAACCAGCACAGCAGTTTGCTTACTAATTGACTCACACTAGGCGCCTTTAATAACTTAGGAACCGAAATTAATTTTGCTCTTTTCCAATCTTGGGGAAAACTAGATGACATATGATAATGTAATTGAAAATGCTTGAAAGGTAACCAACATAAAGAAACAAAATTTTTATAAATTTTAAATAGTTCATCCATACCAACGGTATCAGAAGAAATGGAATTTAGGGCATGAAATAATTCATAGAGTTCAATAGCAATCCTCCAGTTCAGCATAACACAACAGCATATCTGTAAAATTAAAATTATCACAGCATGTTTTCGGTGATTTAGAAATACCTAACTTATTCATGGACTACCAGGATTATTTAGTTGACTATGCAGGACTAAATATTTTATTAAAATATCTTGATTTAATCCCTCTGATCAACTTAGCAACATTATTTCTAATTTTGCAAAAAGTCATCCTGTACCTTATGTCTTTTAACAGGAACCTATTTATCAAACAACTTATGAACGAAACCGTTGAAAAAATTGATTTTGACATCTATACACCTATAGTATAGTTCTACTGTTCTAGTCATTTCCCATTCAAATCAATATTATTAAAATCACGATAGGTTAACTTAATTTTAGTTTTATTAAATTTTACATCATAAGTCCAATACAGAAAATCGTGATCTATCTTCCTTGTTGTGGTGTCTAAATAAAAATAAAGCGTCGTATAATCAGTCTTTTTATGACTTACTTGCTCTAGCATGTAACTGAAATATCCATCTGAAACAAGAAAGGATACCAACTTATGTCAAATAGCTTATAGTTGCACATCATCACAATGGCTTGATTTTGGAAAAATTGATAAATGACCGATTTTTGATCAAATTTTATATTTATAATTGGATATGTATGTATTAGAAATACTTAAAACAAAATTCTTATTGGAATGAACTTAGTGATTTCTTTCCGTTAAGTTTCTAACAAATAATTAAAACGAAATTATTAGATTCCAAACAAAACAAATCCAAACTCAAAAAATGGTTTTAAATTCCCATTAAAACGTAATTGAATGAGTGTTTCCATATACACCTTAGAAGAAAAAGTTTTTGCGAAACAGAGGATTTGGAATCTTGTTAATGGCAGTTTTGCACTTGAAATATTGAGTATTTTCTATTGATGGACCATTAACAAGCACTGCCAGAGATTTCGGCAAGGTTCGGCAATAAATATCATATAAGCCAAGGTATGGGGCACATTATCCAGAAGAAGTTTTTTCGAAACGGAGGATTTGGAGTCTTGTTAATGACTGTTTTACACTTAAAATATTGAGTGTTTTCTATTGGGAACTCATTAACAAGCACTGCTAGAAACTTGGGCAAGGTTCGGCTATTTAGATCATATAAGCCAAGGTATGGGGCATACTCTGGCAGTGCTTGTTAATGAACCCCCGATAGAAAATCCTCAATATTTTAAGTGAAAAATGGCCATCAATTCTTCTGGATAATGTGTCCCATACTTTGGCTTATATGACCTTTATGGCCGAATCTTGCCCAAACGCTCTGGCAGTGCTTGTTAATGGGCCCTAATAGAAAATACCCAAAATTTCAAATGCAAAACTGTCATTAGCAAAATTCCGAATACTTCGTTTGGAAAAACCTTCTTCTGGATGATGTGCCATATACCTCGGCTCACATGACCTAAAAAGCCGAACTTTTGACAAATCTATGGAAGTGATTGTTATTTTGCTCATAATAGAAAATATTCAAAAGTTTTATTGAAAATTACTAAAGCATTTACATTTTAATTGGAATCTTATACGTATACGTTATCATTTTTTGTCAGAAACTTCACGGGCTCAAAATTTCAGGTATTCAATATTTTTAAATCGAGATTCTTGTTTTCGAGGGTCTTGGAATAAAATAATGAATAACTGCTCGAACACAAATGGCCTGCTTAATAGCACTTAATACCAATGGTTGAAGAATCAACGGAGTACTAAATTTAGATCTTTCAAAATTAAAATATACGCGGTATCCCTTTTTTAATACTGGCACGCATAATTTACGATTGTTGGCTGCAACAGAAAAAGACCATGCTGTTTTGCATAGAATTACAAAACTTGAACACGAAAGATTTTTAACGGGTAATTGTTTATAATTCTTATAACAACCTCATATAAATTAAAGTCGTGTAAGTAATTAGGTGAAGGAACACATAAGCAAATACAATTTTATTGCCACCGTAATATTAATCGTAACAACTCATATAAATGATTTTTAAAAGAGTTATCAAAAAGCAGTAAATCTATTTTTAAAAAAAAAATCTTGTTTCCCAAACGAAAATCTAACCATTTTGGGAGCTATTGATTATAACTCTACACATCGGTATACACATTAAGACGAGTAAATTCCGGACCAGAAATCAAAAAAAAAAAAAAAAAAATTATTTCTTATTGTTAACAATAACAACACAATAAAAAATAAAAATATAATAAGTTTAATTTTTATTGGTAAAATGAATTACAGTAACAAGTTTTAATGAAAGAAATTCAACCCTTAATCAAAAATATACTTACCTTCTTGTATTATTTTTCCTGCTTCTTGTGCTATCAACTTATTTATTTATTGTATTCTGTTATCCGTATATTTTTGTTGTTATTTTTTATTTATCCCTTCTTAATTTCTTATTCTTTATTTCAATTCGACAATAAGAAATGTACGTACATATATAGATCGTCGTATCATATTGTGTACTCTACTACCCTCTGTACAGGGTATGAGAGCAACAAAAAAATAGGCGAATTGTCTAAATCAACAAAAATGCGATACAATTGGAATTCAATTCCATGCTTTTTATTCATTTTTTATCCTGGCTGGTATGTACATACTCGTATATACGAAAATTAATGAAAAAGAGGAAAATTTTTGTTTCGTATAAAATTAGCACACAAAAAAAAAATTAAATAAAACAGGAGAACTGTGTTGTGTGCGGAGAAGGTATGTATGTCCTTGTTGTAAAGTTATAAAACGTGGTAACAGATTACAAAAAAAAAAAAAAAATTGGAATATAATTTATGTAGAAATTCAATATTTTGTCTTATACATAAGACCGAAAAACCATTTTAACTTACCCTTAAATTTATGCGTACTGTTTTCTAGTCAATTTCTACAGAAAGATCATTCAATTTTCATCGAGGACATTTAAGGATGCTATAAACATGGTCGATTACCCCTATATATATACGTACACAGTATTTATGTATTATTTAGGATTTTTATAAATGAAAGTTTATTTCTCGTTTTCTAATAAATACTTGATTCTTACATTTTTTGTACACAAACAATTTAGAATATTTTGTAAATTGATTTTAAAGGAATTTGTTTGAAAATTTATGTTTGCTGTTTGAAAGTAATTTTATTATTGTTTTCAAGTGTTATGACCACTGGAATTATTTGAAGATGTATTTTAAATTGTTTGGGAACTAAAATTGTTATTACGTGTGTAACAAAAATTTGTTAAATTTACATTTAAAAAGAAAAACGTTTGGCTTTCTACTGAAACAAAAACAAAATAAGGATGTTGGTTTCTGATAATCTAAAACAGGTTTTAGCATATTATTGTTTGAGTACAATATGTGAAATAAATAAAGTCACGGCCCAACTTAGAAATATTGTATTCATTAAAGTAAAATCTTATACACTCTCGAAAACAAGAATTTCGATTTAAAAATATTGAATAATTGAAATTTTATTTCAATAATTTTATATTTTACAATCAGGCGTCCAATATCCAATTATTAATATAAATATTTGTCAAAAATCGATTATATGCAACTATAAGCTATTTGACATAATTTGGTAGTAATGGAAATTTCTTTAGTATAAAAGATAGTTTTTTCAAAGTCTTATATAATCCTTTCTTATTTCAAATGGATATTACAGTTACATGCTAGAGCAAATAAGTCATAAAAAACTGATTATGTAACGCTTTATTTTTATTTAGGCACCACAACAAGGAAGACGGATCACGATTTTCTGTATTGGACATATTGATTGATCAAGCATTAAGCAAGTCTCCCGTATTATAAATGCGAATACCACACCACTATACCCATGTTACAACACGACAACATAACACTTCCTCACCAAGGAAATATGTACCATCATACTCAGCTTTCATGAAGCCAACCATAGCAATATTCACCCCGTAAAGAAAGGCGCCACATCGATAACCACATAAATCTAATAGTGTGATATCCGCCCTTGACCAGGCAGCCATCGTACACCTTTTTACATATAACAAAATCGAGGAATGGATAAGGAATGTTAGTGAGACAGACTCGGCCCGGTTACATAGACACCAAATAAAGCCGATAGTTAGTGTTTTATGACAGCACAATGACAACATTTTTTTCGATCGAGTTTTCCAAGTGATCAGACGTTTGTTTATTTTTCTCTGATTTGAAAATTTTAAAAAATAATTTGAATTCGATTTTGTGAAATAAATATTATAATTTAATATTTAATATTATTAACTATGTACTATGTGTTGTGTAAATATTAGTGTTTGGTGAATAAGTTTTTAAACAGTGTAAATATTAATTTGACATTGTTATTTCTATTTCTTTCTCTTGTTCTGTTATTGTGTTAATATCATAATATGGAATGCGGTAAATGCAGCTTGGCGTTTACTAATAATCAAATGATTAGCTGCTCTGGATTTTGTAGTAACACTTTCCACTATGGATGCGCTGATGTTGATCGTGTTGCATATAATCTAACTTTGAAATGCCCAAATATCATGTGGTTCTGCTGCGATTGCCGTGACCTTTTAAGAAATAAAGCATTTCTTAAATTAATTAAACATAATTTGAGTGATGATAATGCTCAGCATTCCTTCATTGAAAAGTTGCTTGATGAAGTTTCCTCGCTTAAACAAAAGATCGGCATGATTTTGGATTGTTTACCTCAGTTGAGATCAACTAATGTTATTACATCTATGTCTTTAAATTCCTCTGTAGGTGTGAATGAAGATTTAACTGTGGTTACATCCCCTTTAACTAATGACGACGATCAAAATCCAGTATTTTCCAGTCCTACTAATTTCGGTGCTTCTTGTACGACATTTGCTGAAGTGGTAAAAAATCCTGTAGGTGTGCCTGTTGCAGCATCGAATGCACTTGCTTCTCGCAGTGGTGCTCCGGATCAACCAAGCAAATGTATGAATGCTAGTGAAGTTGGAGTTAAAACTCCACAGCGCGTTGTCACTAAATCTATTTGTGGTACTAAAAATGTTCCGAATAATTTTGGTATAGGTTAATCCAATGTTTTGGATACATATTTCAAGATTTGCTTCTAATACTCCTGAGGACGACATCCTGGCTATGGCAAAAACTTATTTAGATACAGATAACTGTAAAATTTCTAAATTAGTCCCAAAGAATCACAATCTGAATGATTTGGAATATGTGTGCTTCAAATTGGGGTTTAAGGAAGAATTGCGTGGTAAGGCTCTGGATCCTGCTACTTGGCCAATTGGTATTTTGGTTAGAAAATTTGACAAAAAAAATTTTCGGGCATCTCTAACTCCACGTGTGAAATTTCGGATACCGCAGCTGTAATATTAGATGTATACATATTAGATGACAACATTTTTTTACATAATTATAATATGTATACAGGCTCAATCGATGAAGCTAATCAAGCTGTTCCAGGTGATAATTTGCAGGTACATAACAATTCTTGTTTAAAGTTTGGTCATTTGAATGTGCGCAGCTTGGTAAAACATTTTGATGACATAACTATTATTTTACAAACATATCAATTTGATATTCTTGCCTTGACTGAGACTTTGCTTAGTAGTAAGATTTCTAACAAGTCGCTTCAAATTAATAATTATATAAACTGCTACGATCTGATCGAATAAATAATAATTGGGGTGGAGTTGGTCTTTATTTTTGGGCCACTTTTAAGGTTAAAAAAATATTCTCTGGTTCTTTGGGTAAAGTAGAATATCTAGCATCTGAACTTACTGGGAGTTTTGGTAAAATTTTAATTTTGGTTATTTACAACCCACCTCCTGCTTGTAGTAATGATATTAACAGTTTACAAACAATTTTTGCTGAATACCTAATAAGCTATGAAAAGATTTTCTGCTGTGGTGATTTTAACTTCAATATGATGGTTAATAATCAACTGGAAGCTTGTTTGAATTTGCATAATTTATGTTATTTACCTTATAGACCCACTAGGATCAACAGTCTTTTGGATCTGATAATTTTGTACGTACCTGACAGACATAATATTATTTCATTTGGCCAGGCTGCTGTTCCTGCTATTTCTGATCATGATTTGATTTTTGCATCTTATAAGTTTTCTCGTACTAGGGATCAAATTTCTTATACTGTTGTTCCTGATTATAAAGCTATCAATCACGAGCATTTTGTAAATAATTTCTTTTCGTTAGATTGGTTTAATATGTACAACTATTCCGATGTGAATGACATCCTTGATATATTTAATTCAAATTTCTTACATTTAGATTTAGCTTGTGTACCCCGGAAAAGTATCATTAATAAATGCCCTACTGCACCGTGGTTAAATTCATATATGTATATTAAATTTAATGAAATGTAGGGATTTGGCTCATAAAAAATATAAATTGTATGGGTTGGATGCTGATTTGACAGCTTTTAAATTTTTTAGGAATAAAACTGTTAAAGGATCAATCAAGCTAAACAAAAATTTTATTTTGAGAATGCTCATAACTCTAAGACAACGTGGAATAATTTAAAAAAACTAGGTGTTTCAAGCTCTACAGGTGATGCAGCCATTGAATTTTCTGCGGAACAAATCTTGTCTGGGGTTTGTAATATTTGTGATTCTACTGGGGTTTTGCCTTTACCTGATATTGATTTCTGTAGTTCATGAAAATGATGCCTTTGTATTTGATTGCGTTGATGAACTTATAGTGTTGAATGCGATTCGTGCAATTAAATCAGATTCGAAAGCTTATGATATAGTAGACTTCAAGGTACTAAAATTATTTATTGATCTGTTCCTGCCTCTTATAACATTCATTATAAATCAATGTTTGACAAAGTCTGTGTTTCCTGATTTATGGAAGATAGCTTCTATCACACCACTACCTAAAAAGGATGTTATTTCTGGTATTGGTGATATACGTCCAATTAGTATTTTGTCTGCTCTATCTAAGGTCTTGGAAAAAGTTATGCAATTGCTGATCCAGGAGCACCTTAATAAATTTGATTTTCTTTGTAAATATCAATCCGGGTACAAATCCGGCTGTAGCACTACTACAGCTCTTGTACATATTGTTGATGATCTGTCGTCTACCTTAGACAGTAGAAATTCGATGGCTATTTTGGTGCTCTTGGATTTTTCTAAGGCATTTGATTGTGTTAATCATATCCAGTTGTTACAGAAGCTATATTTGTATTATAAGTTTTCCAATTCTGCTATTATGTTGATGCATTCGTATTTATGTAATCGTAAGCAGTTTGTGAGGTGTGGTGATGATCATTTATATAAATGATCTATCATGGCGAATCCTAAATTGTCGGTTTCATCTGTATGCCGACGATTTGCAACTGTATATTGGTGGTAACTTATCAGAATTGAATGAAATTGTTTTGCGACTTAATTCTGACCTTAGAAATATTTCTTTATGGGCCAAGAATAATTCACTTTCAATTAATCCAGGTAAAAGTAAAGCATTGTTTCTTTCTAGAAATACTTCTCTTAATATTAGACCTGTGCTTTATTTGGACAGTGATATCATCTCATTTGTTCCAACATTAAACAATATAGGGCTTATACTGAACTCAAATCTTACTTGGAACGACCATGTGCGCTCCTTGTGCCAGCGTATTAATTATAGCTTGTACACGCTTAGGTTGATAAAAAAGTTTTTCTCTGTTAACTTAAGGATTTATTTAATTAAAAGCTTGGTTGTACCCATTTTCAGCTATTGTGATGTAATTTATAACAAATGTGATAGTTCCTCAAGACGTATACTTGAGGTTACATTTAATAATTGTACTCGATATATTTATGATCTTTGAAAGTTTGATCATATCTCTGAGTATAAAGATATAATTCTTGGATGCGACTTGTTTCAATTTTACTGCTATAGGACTGCCGTTTTTATGTTTCGTATAGTTAATTCGGGCATGCCATTGTATTTTCATGAAAAATTAAATTTTTCCCAGTCACTGCGCACAAAGAATGTTAACTTGCCTGTTAACAGAACTAATGTTAGGAATAATTCAGCATTGATAAAGGCAATTATCACCTGGAACAGCTTGCCTTTGGAGCTAAAATTCATCAGCTCTCTAGGCTTATTTAAAAAGGGTCTGTTTAAATTGATAACTGAACATCGATAATGTAAATAGTTTGTATATATTCTTATTTCTATTATATTATGTTAATTTTTCTTTTGTTCTGTTATTTTAGATTTGTAAATATGATTGTTATTCAAAAGCTTCGGCTTATTTAACATTTTAATAAAATATTACTATTACTATTACTACTATTACAACACAATTAAAATATTAATAATAAAACGTTGGAACCTGATCGATCTGAAATAATATCTTAAATTAGAATTTATATTTATATAATACTCCAAACTTTCGATTAACAAAATTGATGATAAAATATATTTCGATGTTCTTCTGAAACCAAAAAAACAAATTAGTTATTTATTTCTACTCTCGCTTAGTCCAACCGCTCTATAATTTCAAATAATAAAGTATTAGCTTTCAACAATTAAGAGAACTATTAAAACAGCAATAAATATAATATAATCTAAATTCAAATGTAAAAATGTTCCTATCCCTAAAAATAACATTTCCATTTATTAATCATAATTCAATTCTAAGCCGTAAGGGATTAATTACATTAAGGATCAATTATATTAAATTCTTCTACCTCCAGCATACCCCACCTGAAATAAAATTTTGAACCATAAGTACACTACAACTAGTTCTAATAGCACCGCTCATTATTGATGAAATTTGTTAGTTGTTATACCTATCATCAAAAATCTTAAACAGTAAATATTTGCTATATAAGCCCTAGTTCATTCACAACCTCACCATTTGCTTTAATCGAACTTTGTGAAAAAACCAAAATTACTCGTGACATTTGATAAATAAAGTTTAAATTTAAAAGTAGTGAAGTGAATTTAATAAAATTGGAAATATAGTGCAGTGCCAGTGATAATACAATAAATGAATAAATAAATACTAGTGTAACCATAAACAATACAAAAACAATTGAAAACGTGTAAGTGAGAACCGTTGTAACGATAGGTAGCAACTTCTGGTGTCCTATATTAAATTATTTTATTAATTATTCCAATATTAACATCTTATCATATTCAGACCTAAATCCATATAATTTCCACCTGCTAATGTAATTAATTAAATAATTAGTTAACCACACCCATACTCCTAAAATAAAAATTTGTTGTCCCAACCACAATAATTTCAATCAACGTTCAATAACATAAAAGTCGATAGCTGACCATATTTAAATCATTCCAATGTGCCCTCCCTAATTCTACATGCTGAGAAAAATTGTGGAACGCTTCACGATTTTGCGTGTCATCCTTGCGCAGATGATGAAGAAAATATTTCAAAATTAAAAAATGTTTTAAATTTTCCAGCGAAATGGTCTCAATTTTTTAGCGGAAAAAGTTCAAATTTCTATTCGAAAAAATTGAATTCCTATATGATATGTAATAGCAGACGGAAAAATTAACCCCTCAGAAATAAAAATTAAAGCTGTGAATTACCCTGACCCGACAAATCTTAAAAAAGTGCAAAGTTTCCTTGGACTTTCTGGGTATTTTCAGAAGTTGATTCCGCAATATTCAATTATCCTTCGACCTCTGACAGATCTCCTAAAAAAAGGTAATTTCATTGCCATCTTACTTTTACAGCAGAAAGACCTCACCCGCAGCGGAAAAATACACCAGTTATGAGCTGTCAGCGCTCAGAAAACTAGCCATATATTTGCTAGGCATTCCTTTTTAAAATAATAACGGACTGTGCAGCATTTTAGATGACAATGAATTAGAAAGACATAGATCTGCGAATTGTCCTAACTTTGGAGGAATTTAGATATTCATTAGAACATCGATTAAGCAAAAAGATGCAACACATAATCCCATTATTATGTTAGTCGAAGATGAATTTCTTAATCAAGCTGCAGCTGCTCAAACTATTATATTTTATTTAAGATGGATGATTCTGGTCTCCAGCTATTATGCATACTAAAACTAGCCACAAAACATGTATTAGGAGACAGAAAACGTGGAAGGCAAAAGGGTTTCTTACAGGCTCTGACAAAAAGGGATTATCCCCTATTTACGAGTATATACCATAAAGACCATTTTGGCTTACTAACTAACATATCTATCAGATGTTATTCAAAAATTATAGGTACAATTTTCGGCAAACCTGTGCAGTTTGTAACAGGTCAGGCCACCGCGTTTACATCAAAAGTTTTTGAAAAATACTGCGAAGCTCAATCTGTTTAACATTCGCTGACCGATACTGGAAATTCGAAAAGAAATGGACAAATAGAAAGGATAAATGACATTATTGTTCTGGCACTCACCAATTTATCAATGGCCAATCCAGATTCATGGTACAAATATGCTTTGAATTTAGAGAGATTCATGAATCGTATACTTGGCAGCGTTCAACTAATAAAACACATTTTGAACTATTTTTGGGCATTCGAATGCAGAATCCTGAAGAATCGGCTCTAATAGAAGAAGGAAAGAAGCATCCAGACATGACACTTTAAAGGTTGATTTATTTAAATTTTTACATTTTGTATGTGGCTTTTCTAATGAAGCTTAAAGTATAATTCCTATGGTAAACATTAACAATCCAAAAAATTCGCCGTAAAATCACTTGATGAATTTCGGCAGAAATGTGTCGGCTGTAAACTTCCGGCTAACTTTAATAGCATCAAAAATAATTGTAAGCAAATCGATGGAAATTATTTCTATACGGATAACAGTAATTATGGAAGAAGCAACACATTCCAAATACAAACTGGATTCTTCAACAATTGAAATTTATACATATACATACATACATATATACACCAATCGAGAAATGTAGTAGTATATTATAAGGTATATAGCTAAGCATTCATTATATGCAATACAATGAAATTCTAAATACATAACAAGTATTTACCGTATAATTTCACTGTACTACAAAACCAATATATGTATGTACTATAAATGTTTCAAAATCATATGGCGTGACGTACCTGACAACAATACTCGGACAGTACCGTTATATATATTTTGAATATGAGTCCAATCCAAACAAATATCCGTAATAAAATAATCTACACACTCTTTACAATTAAAAATAAAACACTAGTAATTATTTTAATTTAATACAATTTAATTAAATTTTTTTTTCACAACCACAAACACTATAAAACACCCGAGTATAATGAACGGTCGAAAAAAACAAACACGTCCGACTGGTATGAAAGACAAATCCCAACCACGATTTTCTGTATTAGACATATGATATAAAATTGAATAGAACCAAAATTGAGCTAACCGGACTCTTCTCGAAATGTGTTGATTTTGATTGGGAAATGACTAGAACTATAGTTTATGTAGATGTCAAAATTCATTTGTTCAACGGTTTCGTTCATAAGTTGTTTGATAAATAGGTCTCTGCTAAAAGACAAAAACCTAAAAGAGGGAAGCCACAGAACGTTAGGTACAGATTGACTTTCTGCAAAATTAGAAATGATGTTGTTAAGTTGATCAGAGAGAGAGAGAGAGAGAGAGTAAACATATGTATTTCAATAAAATATTTAGTCCTGCACGGTCAACTAAACAATTCTGGTAGTCCGTGAATGAGTTAGGTATTTCTAAGTCTCCAAAAATATGCTGTGATAATTTTACTCCAAATGAATTCGTTGGTCCGTCCAATCAATGCCGTTGGTATGGATGGTATCTATTTTTAATTTATAAAAATTTTTGTTTGCTAATGTTGGGACGTACATTTTGAGTATTTTCAATTACATTATCATGTCATCTATTTTTCCCTAAAAAATTTGTGCATAGCGTACTTTAGGAAACAGAATGGGATTACTTACATGCTTATCACGCCAGAAATTCTAAATATTCCGATAACGTAATAAAAATACTTTTCGGTTTCTAATGTTAGTGCAACATTGTACATTACTATACTTACCTTAAAAATACAATAGTTTAAATTGACCAGAATCAGCCATAAAAAACCCACAATTTATCAAAATCGGGGTTTTTCGGTAATCGATTTTTTTTTTAATTTTTAAGATTACATAAATTTTAAATTTTTAGAATTGTAAACTGTTTAAGTATTTTAATTATACCTAAATTTTAAAAACGTTTTGCTTGTATTTTTTTAACCGTTAAAAAATCGTAAAAGCATAGTAGGTACATAATTGGAGATTTTTAATTAAAAAAAAAAAACAAACGAAATTCAGTTTCTTAAATTTCTCGCAATTCTTTAAATTTGCAAATTTTTTGACAAATTTAAATTCTAAAATTTTAAATAGTTAATGCCTCTGAAATTTTTATAACCAATTTAAAATTTGTACCATATATTTATTGAACTTTCTAAAATTTTCATTTGTTTAAAATTCGTAGATTTTTAAAATTTTTAAATTTGTTAATTTGATACGTCTAAAATTAATGAAACTCTGATCTTATAATTCTTAAAAATTGTTAAAAATTTTGTGTTCTTATAATTAGTCGACAGTTTTGAAATTTGTTAATTAATTAATTTATTTATATATTTATTATTATTATTGATTTAATAGAAGCTTTTGGCACATTCTATTTAGAGCATGAGCTCATTCATAACAGAGATGCACTAAAACAGTTGGATAACATAATATGAAAATCACACAGTCAGGCAGTTCACATCTTCATCTCGAATTATTGCATCAGAGTTGCCCACATTTGAATCTGTGCATTTTTCAAATAGACCGCAATTCCCGAGTCTTGCTGGGTTTTCCTTAACGATAAACCATAACGGCGGTTGCAAATTAGAATTAAAAAAATATACAATAAATTTACAAAAATTAATTTTACAAAAAAAACAGATTCCAGTTGACATTTAAAGCCAACGAGTTAACATTTTGACTCAGTAATTCTTTAAATTCATAAATAACTTCAGACTTTAAAAGTTCGCACTTTTAAAAATTATTTAAATTATTTAAAATTGTAACCTAAAATTATTACAACGTTAAAGTTAAAAGTATTAAATTTTATGAAAACTACACAGAAAGAAATGAACTTACTTAGAATAGAAAATCCCATTTTTTAATTCAAGAAATTTATAAAATTTAAAAATAAATTAGTTTTTGCTCAATATAAACTAAAAATATTTTATTTAACTATATTTATCTTAAAATAACAATCTAAAATAATTATAGAATCAAGAATTTAATATTTAAATTAAGAAATGTAATAATTGATTATCATTAAAAAAACCTGACTTAATACAAGAAAGCGGTTTAATCAAGTTTACAATTTAAATTAAGAAATGTAATAATTGATTATAATTAAACTAACCTTACTTAATACAAGAAAGCGACTTAATTGGCAGTACAATATTAAACAAAATAGTGGTTAAAATTAGCATGCGTTTTGTACTAGTATTTCTATGCAGAAAGATTTTGCTTAAATCAGATCACTATTTTTAATATGGTTTTAAAAATATAACTTGTATTTTTTTTAGCTTTTTTTTTAAATAATGAAGCAAAACTTAAATTCAACATAATTATTCAGTTACATGCAAAACTTTTGCATATTCATGCATACAGAAAAAAATAGATTTCGTTATCTATTCTATAAAACAAATCCTATATTTACTAGTTTATACCCTTTGATTTTCAGCTAATCAAGCCCCTTTATTAAATGAAGTGTTGGGTCGAATAGGGTATATTACATTTTGGTGTTTCATTCAATAGAAAATATCAATTCTTAAATCTACAATTATTTTCCTAAATGTATCATTTGTTTTTAAATGATTATTGTTTATGCGGAGAAAGTGGCTCCTGCTTAAGCGAAGTACAACCTCGATTAAATTTAATACGTTTTCATCTAAAATCAAATTTTAATTTTACTTGAATTATGAAAAACTCTTCTTTTTATAAGAATTTTCTATTAAATTTACATCGGAATACTTGCTTTATTTGAGAAAAGGTAAGATTAATTCGATATCATTCTTGCTTGAATGTAGATTATTACTAAATTCATTATATTATAAATGTAATAAATAAAAATGCAAGGTTGAGCTTATCAGTAATTGTCATAAGTTTAATCAGATACATATTTGATAGTTCATTAGAAAAATTTCCATTAAAAGAAAATGTTAATTTTTTAAAATGAAAATTTTTCTAGTAAAATTATAAAATTGGTTTTGTAAAAAAATCCTTATATTTATTCTCAAACTATCGTTTATATTCAAGGCACGCCGCAGCCGCTTGCTGTGATATGTATATCCTTAAGTTGCTTCACATAAGCATTGCTTAGTTAAATTAAAAGAAAACATAATAAAATATAAAAACATATTTTAATAAACGAGAAGGGCCTAGTAAATTCTAGCAAAACTTTCTTAACTAATAACATATAGTTGCTAATATTTAGCAAGCTCTATTTAAAATTATTTTTTAATTTAGCAATATTTCTGAGTTACAGCGACCATTTTTGCAATAAACACACACGCGCTTAATTCTATAACGTAATGCTTTTAATAAGCAAGCCTTGCTAAACTTACGCATGTGCATCAATATTTTAAAACGGTTTTAAAATCGAAAATATTTATGATTTCAGACCTTCTTGTTCTGTTGAGTTGAGAACGTCCTAAGTGCTAGTTTTATTTTTGTGTTTTAATACATTTTTAAAGTTTCTTATTGTGGAAAAAGTGAGAATATATTTATGTAAGTGTAAATTGTTTAATAAATTGTGTGTCTAAAATCTCTTTAGAATTCTCGGCGTTTCTGTTTTTTTAACCAACCGGATTATTTTTAATGTAAATCTGCAACATCAATTATGTTGTAGAAAAACGCCGTGTGCATCACCATCTTTGTGTCCTTCTTTTTGTTGAGTAGTGCGTAATTTTTTTGTTGTGTGTAAGATGAAATAGTGGGGGTTTCCGAAATGCGATTTTAAATGCACATTTTGTAGAATACGAATTTTTTTGATAAATTACGTTTCATTAAAATCATAAAAATTTTTAAATTCGGACCATTCAAACAATACGTATTAAAAATGCAAGCAAGAACTACGTCGCATGCAGCTTTTCAAATGTCACTTCGCTAAATGTGCATTTGGCATTTCGGAAGCATCCAGTGTCTATTTAATTTATAGTTTTATTTGTTAAAATTGTAATGATTCAAATATAAATATTTAATTATTTCAATACGTAGTTTGAAATGTGATGTTTTATATTTGATTAATCTGGAACAGCTTCGTCATTTTGAATAACATAAATTTGTACTTAAAATTGCAAAAATTTGGTAATAAACTAGTGACACTAAAATCATAACTATTTTTAATATATTAACATTTAGCCTGTATTAAAACACTGAAAAACACTGCAAAAGGCCGCCTCAAAGAATTCAAAGATTCATCAAATCCGTTAAAGGCAAACCAGATAATTAATAGGTGATCTCTTTTAAAATCAGCGAATGGCAGTAGATTAGTAAGTCATTTAAAACTAAAACGAAATTTATTTATTACAATTATTACAATTATTATATATTTCCAGATCGATATTGATTTCCAAATTTTTATCCGGGCTCAAATTTTTTCCTATTTAAAAAATGGGAAAATTTTAGTAAAAAAGCTCCCCTTACTCTTACCTAAGAAAATTAAATTTAAGGGAGTGTTTGAAGAGCTGAAGTCTCTCCCTTTCAGTCTCCGTTGGGCACAGTTGAAATCAAATTTAACAACACTGCAAAAGGGCGCCTTAAATAATTTAAAGATTCATCAAAAAATACCTTAAAAGCAAACGAGATGATTAACAGATGACATCTTTTGAAATGTATTTATTACTTAAACACAATTATTATAAATTTTCAGATCGATATTGGTTTTCAAATTTTGTAACCGGACTCAAAATTTTTACTTTTTCAAAAATGGAAAAATTTAAGTGAAAAATTCCCCTAATCTTATTTAAAAAAGTATAATAAGGGAGTGTTTGAAGTAGTTTACTTAAATAACTTAATATTTTATATTATATTTCTCCATACTTCCTAAGTCAAACTATATTTTGAGCTCCTAATTAATCTAATTAATTAACATTAATTCTCTCCCTATTTCCAGACTACAAAAATATCAAACTTACAACATTTATCCACTACATTTGAAAGCCTGGTAGAAGAATAACCAGCAAGAAAACATAATTTTTTAACTTTTTTAACATAATGCGCCACCTTACAGCTTTTATTCGGGATTATTGCTAACGGTAATCCGTTATATATATATATATATATATATATATATATATATATATATATATATACATTGAGTTCCTGTTATCTAATTAACATATTTTCTCTCTCTAGTTGTAGACTACTTCAAAATTAAAGCCTGTTAAAAAAATAACTAACAAATTCAATATTTGGAAACCGTAGTACACAATTCAGCAATATTGTAATCATGTTGAATTGTTTCATGTTTTCAGTCATTTCAAACAACCAATATTTATGTATGACATTTAAAATATACGCATTTTATAAAGATGTCAATCTAGTTGTCCATCAGTGTTTAAAAATATATCATCATTCAAGCGACATTTAATCAAGAACCACGAGAATGAAAATAATACCTTTCCGACAAATTCGACAATACCATTGATGTCTGAATCCAAAAATAACTGTGAGCTTACTGAGTTGCACAACCTTAATAATTCCAAAAAGGTTTTACAAGAAAATAATATTAACATAGAGCAATTTAAAAAAAATTAAAAGACTCAGTGTTGGCTTTTGTTACAAAAATGTCTAGTAATAGTAATTTTACAAATACGCAACTTGAAACTATACTAAACCATCTGACAAAAGACGTCTTTAAAGTGATATTTACTGGATGGCACAAAGTGTAAACAACCAGCGCTCATTTTAAAAAAAACTTTATTATAATTGAGGCTTTATTACTATAATATAATATTACTATAACTATTATTATAATTAGATTTATTTTATATTTATATTATTATAACATTATATTACCAAATATTTTATTATTATTAATATTATAGTTATGTCTATTGATTTTATATTAATTATTATTTTATATAAATTGAATTTGAATTAAAAACGAAATATACTATATTGTTTTAAAAATTATATTATGTATTTTTATTACTACATAATTCTCATACTACAAAATACTCATTTCCCAAAAATAAATATTTTCTTAGTACATATTTGACATATCAAGCTGCAGTTAAAATAAATGTTGGTAAAATTTAAAGCGTCTTAGTTCACATCCCAATTTCTATGCAATAATTAAAAATTTGTATCAAAAGCTAATTACGATATTTCTTAATTCAATTATAATTGAATTAAGAAAAAGTTTGCTTTTGACAATAATTTGCTATTAAATTTAAATCGGAATATTTGCTTTATTTGAGAAAGTGTAAGATTAATTTAATACACCTTCATCTAAAATCTAATTTTAATTTTACTTGAATTAAGAAATAAATTGCTTTTGATAAGGATTCCTGTTAAATTTAAATCAGAATACTTGTTTTATTTGAGAAAGGACAAGATTAATTTAATATCATTTTTGCTTGAATATAGATAACCCATATTCTATATTCAAGCAAGAATGATATCGAATTAGTCCTACCATTTATCAAATAAAGCAAGTATTCCGATGTAAATTTAATAGAAAATTCTTATAAAAAGCAAATTATTTCTTAATTCAAGTAAAATTAAAATTTTATTTTATATGAGGATGTATTAAATTTAATCGAAATTGTACTTCGCTTAAGCAAGAGCCACATTCTTGGCATAAACAATAACCATTTAAAAATAAATGATAAATTAGCAAAATAATTGTAGATTTAAGAATTGATATCTTCCATTGAATTTAACATGAGTTTCTTAAAAGAAGAAAAACGAAAATGTATTATATTATTCGACCCATTTTTCCATTTAATCAAGGGGCTTGATTAGCTGAAAATCAAGGGGTAAAAATTATTAAATATAGCAAGTTTTGTTTAATAATAGCAATCTTTTTTTTCTGTGTAGTATTCCTGGTATTACATTGCGCATGCCGCATCCTGTCTCTCTCTCATTTTAATACGTCACTCACATCGTAAAAATATTTCATTTCTTTAATGTTGCTTCAACAAGTGGATGAAAAAATTATTCTTTTTAATTAATAATAAACAAAAGTGGCTAAAATGGTGATTTGTGCAGTGTTTAAGTGCAACAGCAACAACGATAAAAGATTAAAACGCAATGCAAATGGATCCACTTGTGAAAAAATTAAATTTTTTGGATTTCCAAAAGATCCTACCTATAGAGAAATTTGGCGCCATTAATGTGGTCGTAAAGACATTTTCAATATTAAAACTTCATATTTATGTGCAAAACACTTTACAGCCGCTCAATTTTCAAGAAATTTGAAGCAAGAGTTTCTAAATTATTCACCGAAAAATAGCCGGAATTTAAAATTAGATACCGTTCCAACAGAAAATATTCCCAGCTCAATAAGAAACAAAGAGTCATCATCAAAGCGCCAAAAGCGGCAAGAACGTCGGTAATCAAAACGAATTATTACAGAAATTTTAAATGTCACATCAACGATTCCGGAATTGAACAATATCGCAATATTGCCTGTAATTTATGAAAGCGTTCCTCATAACCTAAAAAAAGCCACGAGTACGTCAGATTTAAACGAAGAGTTGTCAGAAGCGAGGTAAATATGTCATAAATTGTAGTTTTTGTAATAATATAATAATAATATAATTTTGTTTAAGCGGCCGAAATTTGTTGAACGAAAATGTTAAACTAACGAAAGAATATAATCGATTGAAGCAAGAGTGTAACGTTCTGAAACAAGAAAATGAATTTATAAAAGAAATATTTACTCATGGCCAACGAAGAAAAATGCAAAATAAAGGCAAACGAGTAAAATGGGAAGTTAATGACATATCACAAGCCATTGCTATATATGCTAGTGGCCCAAAGGCGTACCGTATGTTATTGAAAAAACAACCATTTCCAACCGTATCAACTCTCAGAACATGGCCTGGAAAAATTGATATAAATCCTGGATATTTAGGTGTTGTTTTTAGTTTGATGGAAAATGCCGATCTAACTAATTACCAAAGAGTTTGCGTATTAATGGCAGACGAGATGAAAATACAAAAATCCTACGAATATGATCAAAACAGTGATACGGTACTCCCTCCTGCAAATTATGTACAAGTGATAATGGCTCGTGGAATTTTCGAAAACTGGAAGGAACCTGTGTTCTACGGTTTTGATAGTAAACTAACTAAAATTATGATTGAAAAAATTATTACAAAGCTAAATTCTATTGATTTTCATGTTGTGGGTATAGTTACTGATTTAGGAGGGGGCAACAGGGGATTATGGAACAAAATGGGGGTAACAGAAAACAAACCATACTTTGTGAACCCTTGCAATGACCAGAAGAAAATTTATATATTTAGTGACACCCCTCATTTAATTAAACTCTTCCGCAATCATTTTTTAGATTCTGGTATTTTACTAAACGACAAGTTTTTAACTAAAGATCCTCTAGTAGAGTTATTAAAGCATCAATCTAAATTAGACTTAAAAATTGCTAGCCGATTAACAGATAGTCATTTGAATGTTAAGTGCGGTAAACGACAAAAAGTAAAATTAGCTACGCAATTATTTTCTCACACTAACTCATCAGCATTAAACAGATTGGGTTGTTTGGGTATAACAAAATCTGAAAACTGGAATGAATTAGCAATTCTTCTGAAACAAGTAAATTTGAATTATAAAATACAGTTTTATATAATTATGTACTTATTTATATTTATAATAATGATTTATTTTTTATTTTTAATTAGGTGAACGACTGGTTTGTTCTTTTTAATTCTAAAGTACCTCGAATTGATTCTCGTCCAAGAATGGCAGCTTTTGGTTTGGCAAGAAATGAACATGATACGATATTAAATGATATGGAACATATTTTAGTCAAAAACATGCGAATTGGTAAAAATAAGTCAATGTTACCATTTCAAAAAGGGATAATCGGTAGCATTAATGCATTAAAGTTATTGTTCAATGACCTACAAAACGAATATGAAACTAAATATTTATTAACTTACCGTATAAACCAGGATCCATTAGAAATGTTTTTTGGGGTTATGAGAGCTAAAGGCGGTCTGTATGATCATCCGACCGGATTGCAATTTAAATATCGTCTAGTCGGAAGAATTAACTGAAAACGTCTTAACATCGAATTTATTGGCATACCTCACAGAAGATAGCTTAATAACATCGGCTGAGTCGACGCACGGCTTGATTGATTTAGAATACGACGGTCTAGAATATTTAGCGGGTTATATTATTCATCGACTAAAGTACAAAACTCCTACTATAATTGAAAAATACTGTGAAATAGAGCCTAGTGGCAGCTTCACATGGACAGGTCAAATAAGTGAAGGCTTCTTAAGTAAACCAAATTTAAATTTTATGCAAAAAATCCAGCAATTAGAAGAAGTATTCAGCGAATAAAGTGGTTAGAAATTATATTAAAACATTAATTTCTATTTGTTGATTTGGAAAACAAAATTAAACAATTATTTTTTCGTTGTAAAATGTTTTTTAAAATTCGTAAATTAAAATGCAATTTAATTCAAAATGTAAATTCGAGAAAAAGGAAACTTAATAAAACAATAAATTAAAACTATGAAATATTTTTGTTTTTCAAAATTTATTAGATCTGCAACAAAAATATTATTTCAATGTTAATTCGTATACCATAAAAAAATTTGCCATGTGAATGACGTATATGCGCAAAGGAAGACGAATATTAAACACGGGAATGTCATAGCATTATTTCTATATACCTTGAGTATTCTTTAGATTACTAAAGCTTTTTATCTGAAAGTTAAAAATTTTGTGATGTTCCTAAAAATCTACCGAAATTATATTAATCTGTAATTACTTAAAAGAGTCATAACAATTATGATTATGTCATTTTGGCAAGTATTTATTTTTCGAATTTCGACTTTAAAAAATACATTATAGTTGGCTCTGACGAATTAAAATAATTCTTGCTAAATTTATCTTTAGTTTTACTATTGTGTGTCAGATGTCTAAAAAAAAAAAAATTATTACACGTTCTTAATATTTTGTGAATTTCCCACAATTTTTGAACTTGAAATTTTCCCAGGTGGTGATTTTTGGTACGATTTCACCAAATGTTTACTGCCATTACTGCCACCTATGTAATGTATATTGACTTAATGACCACACGATTTGTACTAAGCTTTTGTTTAAATTTGTCAAGAAAGCTGTTGTTATGAAATTGTTTTTTTAAAGTTTGGTGTAACTAAATCAATTATTACAAGAAAATGAAAACGATTTAAATAAAAGACATTCATATATGTTGAAATTCAAACATTTAAGAAAGTATTTCAGAAATCATAATTAAGAATTTGTAGAGTTTTCATTTAAAAATTTGTCGTATGAAACAAAGTGATTTCCCTTATGTTTTGTGTGTTTTACTATGAAAAGTTTGGTTTTTTCCTATTTTCCAATTCCCCTATAAAAGCTTCGTTTTATAGATTAAGGTTTGTACAGTCTAAGTTGCTTTGCCACAAACCGTCGTAAGAAATGTTAGACTTAATAATTTAAAAAAAAAATCCACAGATCTAGGTCGGTATCAATTCATCATCAGTCGCCAATCGCGGTTTACATTATTTTCAGAAAACCGCTTGCTGCCCCTGTTAGGGCTCTATTTATTTATATGATATCATGCAGCTTGGGCAGCATTGCATTGGGGGGACATTTGGTACACAAATAGTATAAAAAAAAAATATTATACCATTTAAAAAATATTATACCATTTAGAAAAAAAATATACCATTTAAAAAAAATTCAATTAAGCACAATAGCTGAAAAATTATTGCGGGGAGACCATTTGATTTTGAGCGATTTATCAGTTATCATTTCACATTTGTAGGTCGGCCTAAGTATGCTTTGGAATCTACTGTGAATTTTCCATGGGAAACTTGATGTCTCTACAAATCACATCAAACCAACCACTTCCCACACATAACACTAGTGGGTATGTTATACCAATTTTAAACGTAAAATTATTGACAAACATTTTCAATCCATCCATATTAATTTTTGACTAAACACTATCGGCTGACAAAGACTTTATTTCAAATTTTCTCATATAATAATCCATCTATAAACTTAACACTTGATTTTACAAAGTTTCTTATGATTTTTGATAAATCGAATTTCCCCCGATCACTATTGACAAATCACATAAATACAATCCATCTATAGATATACACTCTAGATAGAGGATGATTTTATTCCAGTTTTAAATATTTGTCAAATTGTCTCAAAAATATCAAAACATTTTAAATGTAATAATTAACCAAGGAAAAATTATGTTGTTTGGCTAGACCAAAAATATTTAATCGTGTGCTATCAAAATGAATCAATAAAAACGATGTTCAATTAGATAGTTCTGCATTTATCACATACCTGAAAGAATTATAAATTTCAAATCAATTATGGTATTCTAAATATAAATATTTTTTATCTTTTATTTAAAATAAGGTTCTGTGTAGTAAGATGTTATGATATGTCAGATATGGTCTCTTAATCTTTGTCGAAAATACTAAATGTATGTATATGTACGTACCAAAATAAATGGAACATCGTAATGCTAGGTTGGTTAATTTGACATAGGAAGCTTAGGTATACAAATATTGAACGTAGGTCTCCAAAGTCGTATACTTCGTAAAAACTGATATTTGACAAGTTTTAATTTTTTTTCTATTACTTCTAAACAAATTGTAAGAATAACATCATATTGCACTAATTAGCACATCTACATACTGTTCACTTGAAAATAAGTTGCGGCAAACAAGTGATTTGAAACGACTTCAGGCGTAAAATATCAATTAATACAACAAGACCGTTTTTATCGTATCCGCATCTATGTTTTTGGAATATTAAAACTTGACTGGAGGATTGGGCTGACTTATATGCGAAGCACAGCTGCATTATTTTAGAATCACAATACCTAAATTGGAAGAGACATAATATGAAAAGATAACAGAATTGGATTAACGTGCATTTTTCAATTGGGCATATTCCTAAACATTTCATGGGCATTACATCCTTCAAAAGGAGACATCACCCCAGAAAAACTGGGCATTTTGTTCACTCGGCTATATTTTTATCTGTTTCTTTAAAAAATATTTCGATTAATTAATTTTAATAATAAGCTAGCTGTAAATAATTTGTGTTGTCTAATGAATATTAAAAATAATTTTATTTAATTAAGTAAAATTTAATTTACTTTATTCAATACAAAAAAAAATCTAGTTTTTTGTTGTTTTGATTCGTTTTGGAAATTCATTACATTGTATTAAAAAAATTAACAAAATACAGACGAGGTCAAAAATTTGCGCCAGTTTTAATTGCAGATAACTCAAATAATGTTCAAGCTACAGGAAAACATCGTCACCAAATTAATTCTTCCTCTTAAAAATAATTAACAGATGCATTGTGTAGCAAGAGCGAAGTTGGAGTATTACTGTTTACGTTCGGTTTTAGCATTAAAACTCCAACAGTGAATTCACCAGAAAAATGCTTATGACTTTAGCCGTATTTCAATGAGGAAAATGGAACAAGAATTATCTTGAATTTACTTTTTGCACTACGGCAGCAAACAGAGAGTATTTTTCATTTTTTTAAATAATTTTTCTCTTAAGAGTTGGTAGCAAAACTAATTTTTAATTGTTGTCAAAAATGAATGGAAACAATTTAGTAATATTAAAAATTAGATTATTCGTGAATAAATAAAAAAATTCAACTAGGTAATGCAACCAAAAAAATTCAACCAAATTTTAATTGATTTGACCAAAAAGTTTAATATTTCTATTCCTTGTAGTATTGGGTTAAGTTCCTAAAATCAAATTTTATTGTTGGAAAGTTGTAGTCTCGGATTAAAAGCTATGCTTAGAAAATTAAAATTTTTAGATAGATAGTGTATAATTTGAACTCAACTAAAAATTGTAGCTTGTGAGTTCAGAAAATAAAATTTGTAGTCTAAACTTAGCAAAAAAAGAATTCTAGTTTGGGAAATTGGGAAGCAGAAGTCTAAAATACTAAACATTGTGTGGATTGAAATTTGAAGTATCTTAGTTCTTTGACTGATAATTAAATTTCGAAGTTACAATACATTCGTTAGACCCTGTGCTTTCCCAATACGCTAAGTATTAAATTTATATTTATGCTTGAAGGTCGATCAAACCCGGAACTAATTTAATTAATTAATCAAACTGGTTAATTTAAATCCTGCATTTAAAACATATTTCGAAACTAAATGCGATAATTTTAAGACAAAATTATAAAAACCAAATTTAGTATATTGTTGCTGTGTATTGCTGTGGTAGAAAATTTCATTTTGCTTGCTCGTCGATACCAATTGTGAATGCAAAGTTCTGTAATAATTCGTCTAATATTAAATTTATTTTTAACGATTGCGTAAACATTCACTGTAGTCATCAACAATAATTACAATCTCTGATGATCCAACTAAATGAGATTGGCAACTGGTTGGCAAAAATGCTGGATGAGTTTCAGCTAGTGTTAACACCACCGCTTTAGGAAATGTTCATTCAGGGATATTGGATGGTCTGCAAACTGTGATTGCTGGTACCGATGTCCAACAGTCCGAGTTGGAGATGGTGAAGCCCATAAAGTACTTGCACGTCTCTAACTTCAAACCAACTACTACGTGCGATGATATAAAAAAACAAATTTATTCCAAATAACAAATTCCTCTTCGTTTGAACTTTATCTCTTTTGAAATTGGCCTGAATTCTGATAGTTTTGATAAAGTTTTTGATGGGAGCATTTGGCCTTTAGAATATACGATTTAACCATTCATCAACTTTCGCCGCTCAGGAAAGGGTCCAATTACGGCATCATTACCAGCATAATAATAATAATAATAATAGCAATAATAATAATAATCGTAATAACTACCTACATAATAACCACTTTTGCAACAGTATTACTCCGTCGAATATCTAACAAGAATTCAATTTTGACAACCGCAACAGTATTATATTTATTACCACAATGCATCCAGCATTCGAGGCAAAGCTAAAGCCTTTCGGCTTGGGGTTCTTGACAATGATTACGACATTATAACTATTGGTGAGACCTGGCTTACAGCCAGTTTTAATTCCGAGCAATATTTTCCATCCAACTATGTCGTCCATAGGAAAGACCGTTAAAACTTTCTAGCCAGCATGAAAGGTGGAGGAGTGCTGATTGCTGTGAAGTGTTCGATTTTGAACGAGATGATCGCTTGTCATTCTCAACTAGATATTATGGCAGTCCGTGTAAAGGTCGCCCATTCCTCCGTGATCGTGGTCGCTGTATATATTCCTTGTGGCTCACACTTGGATTATTATGTGGAGATTACTAATTTTGTTGATTCAATTGTGTTACCTTTGGTAGGAGCTGGCGAACACCTTATGTTTGTTGGCGACTTTAATCTTCGTGATGCTATTTGGTTCGATGGTGATGGAGTTTTTACTTCGTCTTCTACAGACGAAAGGGTGTTATATACGATAGAATGTTTTGCGGGCATTGCTACCACTCAACAGAACAGAGTGTCCAACAGCTGCATCAAGTTTTTGGACCTGGTTTTCGCTACTGATGTTTTACATTCGGAGATTTCATCTTGTGAGAATTTCACTAGCTGTGCGAGCATTTACCATACTCCAATTTTGATAAATATATTTCATGAAAAGTATGTTACTAATTTTACTTACAATAATGGTTCTCATTTTAATTTTAGATGTGTAGATTATGTCTCTTTAAACGAATTTCTAGCCAATTCGGACTGGAGCTTTCTTCAACGAGGAGTGGACTTCGCTGGACCAGCGGATCATGGCTGGCATCGAAATGTTTGTTCCGAAGGTAAAAGACAAATCGCAATTTCGTGAGCCATGGTATAATGATAAACTTGTGCTACTCGAGAAGCGTCGTAATAAACTTCATTCATTATATAGGGTACATGGGGATAAGTTTCACTCTGCGTTCAATGCAGCCCGTATGGAGTTTCGAATTTTAAACCGGTTCCTTTATAATAATTATATTTTGCAGATTGAAGAAGATCTTACTACTAATCCTAAAAATTTCTGGAATTTCATCAACAGCAAAAGAAATGTTGTTGGATTTCCGTCACCTATGATTTATCAGAACTCATCTGCAAGTCGGCCCTCGGATATTTGTAATTCATTTGCCAACTATTTTAAGTCGGTCTATGAGCAATCTCATACCACTATTACTAAATCTAGTGACTGTTCGGAATTTAGTCTGTTGAGGTTTTCTGTAGATGAGATATCCGATAGTTTGGCGCGACTTGACGTGAATAAGGGCTCAGGACATGACGGCATTTCACCCATCCTTATGAAAAACTGTGCGGATGGTTTAGCTGTTCCACTCGCGTTTATTTTTAACGAAAACCCCCGCATAGGATTTTTCCCGGAGCCTTGGAATATTTCCTTCATTCGCCCGATTTTCAAATCGGGCAAAAGGTGTAAAATCAGCAATTACCTATACCGAAACTATTCGAAGCATTGGTACAAAAATTTCAATTTTTTTATTTGAAAACGTTAATTTTCCTGCTCAACACGGCTTTTATCCTGGAAGATCCACAGTGACCAACCTGATTTCTTTTTATGGTCACTTACATAGCAGTATTGCAATCTGGCAACAACTGGATGTCGTGTACACGAACTTCTCAAAGGCTTTTGATAAGATTGATCATTCGATACTTATCAATAAGCTTGGGAAATTGAACTGCCAAATTCATTCCAACTAAGTGGCTTCAATCTTATCTTTCGGATCGATGGCAGTATGTTAAGATCTATGACTCGTCCTCAGTTTTATTTCGAGTTACCTCTGGTGTCCCACAGGGAAGTCATATTGGACCTCTTCTTTTTTAACTATTTATTATTGATGTTGTTCAGTGCTTTGAGTTTGCGTATCGCCTGCTGTATGCAGACGATTTGAAAATATTTGCACCAATTTGTAGTGTATCTGACTGTCCTGATTTAGACACATTTTGTGTCGGCTAACAACAAATTTTCCCTGAATATAGCTAAATGTAAAACTATTTCTTTCTATCGTATTCGCTCTGCGGTATTTCATGGTATTCGCTGTTTAATGGAGTCGTGGAAAGGGTAGAGTATATGTCCGATCTTGGGGTAGTATTTTCTTCCGATCTGACGTTTGTGAGACACATTGATTCTGTTATAGCAAAGCCTTATATGATGTTGGGTTTCATAAAGCGTAACTGCAGAGACTTTTGTGATCCGCTTACATTAAATCGTTGTATGTTGCCTTTGCCCGTTCTCCGCTATAGTACGCCTCGCAGGTTTGGTCTCCTTTTTATAAGTGCCATTCTGATAGAATTAAAAGCGTTCAGAAGCAATTTGTTTTATACGCACTTCGCAGTACACTATCAATGAATAATTATGCTATTCCACATTATCATGAGCGCTGCAACCTTTTGGGATTTCAGAGTTTAGAACAGCGTCGATTGGCGGCTTGTATTGATTGTGCTGAATTACTCGCACGACTCAATATTTATGCTCCCGAACGTTGTCTGCGTCGTCGTGATGGTTTTTTACTAATCGATTCTGGCTCAACAAATTATCAACTTTCGGAGCCAGCCTTGACCACGTCTTGACTTTTCAATTATTCATACGATGTTTTTGATTTTAATTTGACCAGAGATTCGTTTAGACGTGAGGTTTTTAAGGCCTTATGGGAATTTTATTGTTTTTATTTTGTTATGTACATGCTTTTCATTTTTGATTTAAATTTTTGTTGCCGATTGTATACCACTGCAGGTAATATATTAAATAAATAAATAAATAAATAGTAGACATATAGCTATGATTTTATGCAACAAAATGTGTTACACAAAATCTGTAGCGGAATCTCCTACTTGGTTTTAATTATTCGAGCTCCAAAACCAATCTGGAAAAGGATTTATGAGAAAATCTGGGATTTTCTTTGATTTCGAGGCAGTTATAGGATTAATTGTGAAAGTGACAAAAATTTCATATTTTCCATAAATGAATGCTAGAATTAAGAGAAAATAGTAATCGGCCTTGTTATTCTAGTCTGTGCTTACTGAATAGACTTTATGTTATCTTTTCATCGGGTGGAATCCTAATTTAATTTTCATATCAGGATTGCGGTCCTCTAAGCTCAGCTAGAGCAGTTGCATATAGCTTCATCGGAGAATTATTCTCTAATATTTTATTCGAATTTTATGAACTTAGATTCTTTGCTAATTATAAATATTTCTAAAAAATTATTCTAAAGATTTGTTTGTTCTATAAAAATTTTTCTAACGACATTTTTGTATTAAAGCAATATTTTTGCAATTCTGCATTTCATATCAGTTATTCAAAAAAAAAAAAAAAAAATTATTTCTGCGATATCGGTACCCACATGTTAAAAAAAAATGCGAGACAAATAAAATTTATAATTTCCTTAACATTTTCCATTCGTTTACACGATAATGTGACACTGCTGAAAATTTGCAACGATATCAGTTCATTAAAAAAACATTTTTCAGTCACCTCGTTTATTTTCTACTATCTGTTGTGTTACACGTATACTTATACAATACTAACTGGTCGGTTTCTAACATAAAAAAAAAAAAAAAAAAATAATTCTGCTTACACAAGTAAAAGTAATTTTCCCTCAATTATTATGACGGTTCGTCTTTTTAGTTCCCCTCGGTTCTGTCGCTGCTACAAAAACAAAATAAAAAATCATAAATATAAAAAATGTCATCATCATCATAAAAATCATTCATTTATATCTTACCAAAAAAAAAAAATATTTACTCTCCAACTATTTAAAATAAAATAAATTTAAAAATACAACAACAAGATAGTTCGTTCCTTAACAACATCAAAACAACAAAAAATCGTCCTTAATAAATTACGATTTTGACTTTAAAAAAAATTGTCTCAACATTTTTTTTTTTGTAAAGTTTAAGTTTTATAGTTTTTTAATATTACTTAAAATGGAGTGATAAAAAATAATAAAATAAATATAAAAATGACACAATAATGTTAATTTTAGTTGTTAGTCGCAAGAAAATTAAGAAGATATAATTTTAATTTAAAAAAAATTTGTATTTTTATCGGGGGCATTTTTATCATTTATTTTTTTTTTGTAAATGGGTAGTCAAACTGAGTTTTATAGGTTGTTAAGTGTGTGAATATTTTTTTTTCTCTTGTCTGACTGGTGATATATGGATGGCGTAAATTATGTTTTGCAGGCAAAACTCCAGAATAAAATTGCCAAACACTTGAGTAAAAAAAGTTAATTCCAGTGCTCCAATGTTCAGTAGCTCGACATGGCCTGCAACTTTTTTTTTTTCTTGATTCTAACGTTTACATTTTGGTAATGGCCCTCGCTTACTATTTATTTTTTGACTTTTAAAATAAAATATTTAACGAAAAATGTCATCCTCCATATCCTAAAAACTCAGTGAAAACAAAAAACCGCCACGAATATCACAAAAAAATATCGTAATATTTTGATTTGATTTTCCAGCATCACAACAACTATACAGCAACAACGCCAAATGAATATGTATATAAATTTATCTATTTTTTATGGATATATGTACATAAATGAAAATGGTATGTATCTTTAGATTTTTCATGTATGTATATATCTACATAATACTCGTATACATATTTATATATGGTGATGTTACAGTAAAATAGATAAATGTTTTAATTAAACTTGTCTACTGGTAGTTTGTATTTTTTGTATTTTTTTTTATTAGATTTGATTTATAAATATTGAGTGTTATTATCATAAAGTGGTTTTATTGATCATTTTAATTAACTGAACATGTAGGAGAATCAATTTATGACTATTAAAACAGAAAAAAAAAAAAAAAAAAAAATTGGAATAATAAATTTGATACAAATTTAGAAGAAGTGTGGCAAAGTATTTTTTGATGCAATGCTGGAAGGAAATTTAAAACTTAGGAAGTAGCTTGATTTTAACAGTAGAAGTTCAAGGCAAGAGATTCGCGCTATATGTTGCAGCAATTCATAGCGTAATTCGTTCAATTATGCAGTGGCGACAATGGACGAGTGAGCCTTTTTATGCCCAAATATTATTGTATAGCGTACCATTTGCGTTTCGTTTTCGTCTGAAATTTTTACCATTTTAACAACCTCTGAAATTTTCATTTGGTGATCGGCCAACGTGCGATATCTTGTATTTTGTTCAGCAATTGCTCAATAGTGATCTTGGTTTGACCAAATTCAATTTCAGTCAAGCAGAGACATTCAGTAAGCAGAGCCGTCTTAAAATTGTTTTTAACCTTTCTTTTGTTTGCATAATAGTTTCTCCACGTCAAGCAGCAGTTGTTAATCAAAAATAGAAATTCGTATTTTTCCAAGGAAGCAACCTCGTTGGTTTTCAATGGTTGTTGAAACAAAAATAAATTTCACATCGACTTGAAATTTGAGAGGAAAAATCTTGGAAAATTTTGATTTTTCGGAAATGCATTACTTGTTGCGATCGGAAGGCGGTGAAGTCGGTATATAAAAAAGTTGCTAATTTTTCGCTCTACCTATTTCGGATTACTTAAAAGAACCAAATTTTAAGCTGGATTACACTTTTTTACGAATTCTGGTCAACTATTTTAATTTTTTCCAATGGATTTAAAGGAAAAGATGGTAAGACTAATCGAAACCGGGATTCACAAGTCACCAAGCAATGTACTTACAATAATTTCTATTGTCCGAAGATCTACTTACATATACCCTGTCAAAGTTAGCCGAAAGTTTCCAGCCGAAAGTGAAAAGTCGATAATGCAGATTATGTTATTGACATTCCAGCCGAAAATAAATCAGCCTCTAGAGTGTTATGTCTGGAGATAGATTGCATTAATGTGACTTGTCAATAGCTATCGCCGGAAAAAAATTAAGTTCAAGTTTCCCGTGGAAAATCTCGGAAAATTCGATTTTCCAAAAATTATTAGAAAATTGTATAAAATCAGCCTCTAGAGTGATATGTCTGGAGATGGATTGCATTCATGTGACTTGTCAATAGCTAACACAAGAAAAAAATTCAGTTTAAGTTTCCCGTGGGAAGTCTCGGAAAATTCGATTTTCCAAAAATTATTAGAAAATTGTATAAAATCAGCCTCTAGAGTGTTATGTCTGGAAATGGATTGCATTCATGTGACTTGTCAAGAGCTATCGCAGGAAAAAAATTATGTTTTAATTTCCCGTGGGAAATCTCGGAAAATTCAAAAAAGTTTCCAGCTGAAAGTAAGGAAATGGATGAATAAAATCAGCCTCTAGAGTGTTTTGTCTGGAGATGGATTGCATTCATGTGACTTGTCAATAGCTATCGCAGGAAAAAAATTCATCTAAATTCACGAAATTTAATTGCGGTTTAAATCGTTATAGTCATCTATTAAAATTAACGGAATATTTGGAATACGGACTGTTCAAACTAATTGGATCATATCGCGTTGACCCAATCCAGTTAAAAAATAAAAAAAATAACAAAATAAAAATTGAAAATATTGACATCACTCAATAGAAATATTGTCGTGAACTTCATGGTTGTGTGTATAGATGGCGCGAATACTTTATAACAATTTTTCGACCTTAATTCGGCCAGTCTTATGGTTCGAACAGTTTGTGTAGTTCATAATTGTTTTAAATATTTGACAGCACTAACGTTAACAAGAAAAATTGGGTTGTTCTTGCGAATGAACAACAAACAAATAAAAACATTAAATTTGTAAGTAAAATTGAATCTATAGTGAGATATTTAACCATTTTTGATCATTTTCTTTCCTTTTTAGTGTACGTATTAACTGGTGTTGCGGATCAATTTATTTAAAGTTAAGGATTGGTGGCATCAGATAAGTATTTGATTTTTAAAGATTTGTTTCTTTGTGTTGATCCTGTTTTCTTCTCTTTTAGGTGGACTGATGAATGCCAGATTTTTGGTCTCTATTTTAGGGAGAGACTGGTCTTAAAGGTACGTCACACAACTGGAGTGGGTCAACGCGATATGATCCAATTAGTTTGAACATACCTCCGCCGTTGACTCGATAGAGTTAAAATTAGGTAATAATGTTATCTTGGTTATTGGACGTTTCAAAATGGATCCCCCGGGCAACTTCAGGGAGACTACTCGGACGAACGTATCCTTTCCAGGATGAACTTCACAGATTCGAGCAATGGGCCGTTTTGTTTATGGTAAATTTTGATCGCGTAAGATTACTAGATCTCCTGATGTGAATTGGCGATTCTTCTTGTGCCACTTGTAAAACTTATTCAATGACGTGACGTATTCCTGTGACCACTGCTTCCAAAATCCTTGTATCATCTGCTGAATCAACAGCCATCGGTTTAGGTGAGATATTTTAATTGATTGTAGATTTGGCTCCGGCAGCAAAGTCAGTTAAGGGGTTCCATTCATCATCTGGGCTCTCTTTCAATGGCCTTAAGTTTAGCAGAGCTTCAATTTCCTTGATTAGTGTTAAAAATTCCTCATATGTCAAATGAGTATCTCCAAGGACTCGTCGTAGGTGATATTTACACGACTTTACGGCGGCCTCCTATAATCCGCCGAACGTTGGAGTAGCCGGTGGTATGAAATGCCAATTAATGTGATGGTCGGAACACCAAGCCTGGATTTTCCTCTCATGGACATCATTGAGATATTGTGTATAAAATTCTTGTAATCCTACAAGGTTGGTGCCACTATCACAATGGATCTGGTTTGGTACTCCTCTCACTGCGCAAAATCTTTTCAATGCCGCAAGAAAAGTGTCACTACTCATGTCTGTGGCTATCTCGATAGAAGTGGCTTTAGTGGCCATATGCATACGAAAATAACGATGTGATATTTGTACAGCTTCGCTCCACGCGAACGGTTTGTCTTCAACATAAAGGGTCCTGCCAAATCGACACAGACTTCTATAAAAGCTCGTATTGGTGAATTGACTCGGCATAAAGGCAGTTGTCCCATTACTTGTTGTTGTTGTTGAGCCTTGTAACGGCGACACACAATGCATAAATGGATGGTGCGGCGAATCAGGTTCTTGCTTCTGGGAATAGCATACCTTTGCTTCAGAATAGTGTTCATCAATCTAGGTCCGGCATGCAAATTGTTATGGTGCGTTTCTCGAACTATCATCTCAGGTATCAAGTGGTTGGCTGGTAGTATTATCGGGTGTTTAGTGTCGTGGCTCATTGTGGCATGTTTCAAGCGTCCTTCCACTCGAAGAACGCCGTGGTCATCAATATACGGACGAAATAGTAGAATTTTTGAATCTTTTGGTAACTGTTTGTTATTTAATAGTAAATTTACTTCTTTACGGTAAGCTTCATGTTGTACGAAGCGGTAAATTATATATTCGGCATTTAATACTTCTGTTAGCGTTAAAGTTTTACTCGTTATTCGGTTTGACCTTTCCGATAATACAGGGTGGCTGAGACCAAGTGTTACCAAATGAAAACGCTGTAATTTTTTTAATTTTGATTATTTTTTATTGAAATTTCGTGGAATATGTTGAAAACATATTACATTTTATGAAAAACATGTTACTGCTCGATATGACCTCCTTTGGCTTTGATTATTTGATTCAGTCTTCCATAGAAAGCATTGCATGCTGACCGAACGTGGGCTTGCGGAATTTTATTCCATTCTCGAACAAGAGCTGACTTCAATGCATCAACACTTTCGTATTTTTTAGTGGACACCTTACTCTCCAAAATGGACCATATGGAGAAATCCATGGGATTCAAGTCTGGTGAATATGGTGGCCATTCTTTCGACGAAATCAGCCGCGGAACGCAATTTTGTAAAAATTGCTGTGTCGCTCGAGCTTTGTGTGACGGTGCCGAGTCCTGTTGGAATGTCCAACGGTTCGTACCAAAGTGTTTACGTGCCCAAGGTAGCAAAGCATCGTTTAGGATCTTTTGGCGGTACATCTCTTGGTTTACCTTGACTCCATGTTCGATGAAAACCAGAGGAGTGCGTCCATCTGCAGTAACTGCAGCCCAAACCATAACATAAGCTGGTGATTGCTTGCGCATGGCAACTCTTGTGTCCAAATTATCGTTGGACTTGTCCTCTAACCAAACACGATCATTTTGTTTATTCACATGCTGTTGAATGGTGAAATTTTCTCATCAGAAAAGACAATTTTTGGAATCTCATCACGTTCGGCCAAGGCCTTCAATGCTCGTGTTCTTTCAAGCCTAACTTTTTTTTGTGCCTCCGTAAGATCTTGAACTTTTTGTATCTTGTAGGGCTTCAAGTGTAGTTCATTTTTCAATATGGTTTGAATGCTGTATCGTGAAACATGTAGATGTGCGGCTAATTGATTGGCACTTTGACGAGGATTTCGTTGGATTCGTTTCTTCACCTTTCGTATCATTTCTTTTGATGTTGCTGTCTTTTTAGGACCGCCTCTGTTGCGTTTAGCGATGCTACCAGTTTCGTTGTATCGAGTTATGGTTCGATACACAAACATTTTATTCACATTCAAATGCTGGAGCTGACGAACTATTGCTGTTTGTGAATTTCCACCCAAATACAGTGCAATTACACTATTACGTTTGAATTCCATTACGATTTTTTTTATTAAGATATTAATTTAGAACAATTATTTATTGACCACATATAAACAACTAACCAAACTTCAATCTTTAAAAAAATTAATGCGCGAAAATGACAACTACACAAATGACAGCAGAGTGAAGTTAGTAACATTTGGTCTCAGCCACCCTGTAGATTAGATTTGTACCGAAGGACGTACGCCAAAACGTGTGTCATTGTTCGAAACTTTGAGTACTTGGCAATCAGGGTATTCATAATGATACCATTTGGTTGAACAGTGACAAAATTGATTATCGGTTCTTTGGCATTGCTGACCACGGCAATCTTAGCTGTTTTCTCTTCGATATGTTGGACTACATCAAAATTTGACTGCACCGGCCAGTATTGATTTGATTGGCTTAGGAAACTGGGTCCAGTCCACCATAACGGATGACTCGTCAATTCATTTAAGGATATGCCACGACTCGCGCAATCCGCTGGGTTGAGCTGCGAAGGAATGTGACGCCAGAGACTTCTTTTGAATATGCTTGTGATTTTGCCAACTCTATTGGCGACGAACGTTGCCCATCTCCTTGGTTCGCTGGACAGCCAGTCCAGAACTATTTTGGGATCAGTCCAAAGTGTAATCCGTGATATTTTGAGCTTGCTTTCATTGATGATCGTCTGTAAATGACTAGCAAGAAGTTCAGCACCAAGAAGTTCCACCAGTTCAACGGTGCAACCATAGTTTTTGAACTTATTATGCGACACTCAATTTGGTTGATTTTGTTAACACGCAGGAACACTACTGCTGAGTAGGCTATCTCACTCGCGTCGCTAAAGCCATGCAGTTCAAGTTCCTCGACTCCGTCAGCTGTGCTGCCCAACCATCTGAGCCATTCATTGAGTATGTCATCTCGTAGATTGTCATCTCAATCTACATTACTACGCCACAAATTTTGTAAAATGATTTTTGATCGAATTAGCAGCGGAGAAAGCCAGCCAAACGGGTCGAACACTTGACTAGCTTCAGCAAGGATTGTGATGGATCATGAAGTTCTGGGTGATTGCTTACAAATTTCCTTAAATGAAATTTACCTGTTTGCAGGATGGCGCAAATATCCCTTTTGAGCGTAGTCAGCTCTTCGACGGTATTGGCACCTTTGAGGACGTCATCCACGTAAACAACTTCTTGTATGGCTTTCGCAGCCTGTGGATATGCTTGCGAAAAGTTTGAAGCCAACTCGTTCAACGTGTTTGTAGCGACGAAAGGGGCAGATGATGTGCCGTAGGTAACCGTAGTAAGTTGATACGCTCCCAGATTGTTCTCATCGTCCCGCCACAGGATCAATTAGTATTGCTGATCCATCTCGTGTACAGCTACCTGACGGTACATCTTCTCAATGTCTGCTGAGAACACGTACTTATATAGGCGAAAACGAAGAAGAATGGCACAGTGTAGATTGGACGGTTCGTCCTGTCATCAGCAAATTGTTGAGCGACGGATTCTGACCAACTTTTGAAGACGCATTGAACACCACCCACAATTTGGTCGTGGTATTTTGTCCTTTAAAACCCCGTGATGTGGCATAAAATTGAGCATTGAACACCACCCACAATTTGGTCGTGGTATTTTGTCCTTTAAAACCCCGTGATGTGGCATAAAATATGCATTGGGATCAACCGGACCATCAACCTTTTTCATATGGCCAAGCTGGCAATATTCAGCTAGAAACTCATTGTATAGACGATGAAGTTCTGGATCGCGTCTGAATCGTCTATATAGCGCGTTCAGCTGAGAAATGGCTATCTAGTAGTTGCTTGGGAGACTGGCTGGATCGAATTTGAATGGTAATCGCGTAATGAAACGTCCATCGGCGGAACGCGTTATGTTTTCCTTGTAGTGCTTGATACAGGCTGCTTCTTCTGTGCTTAATACATTTTGCTTGTGGTCCCCAACATCCTTTATCTCCCAGAAATGCCGCAACGTATTGTCTATATCGAGGAGCGTGCAGCGTGTTTGAATTTCTTGGGGTTTGGTGATTGCACTTCCTCCTACTATCTACCCAAACTTAGTATTTTGTGCAACCAGTTTGCTGTTGGGTGATTTGAGTCGACCTTCTTCCAAGATTTCAAAAAATATCTCAGCCCCCAACAATATGTCGAGGCTTCTGGTCTGATAGCATCTCGGATCTGCGAGCTGCACGGTAGATAGCCACTTTAAATCATCACGGTTCATCATCTCAGGGAGCTTAGCTGCGATTTTCGGAATAACCAGTGTGTTAATGATCATTTCATCAGTGTGGTTTGATAACTTAGGTATTATGCGGATTGTGACGATACCTCGAGAGGTATCCGCTGCTGTATTACCAATGCCGGAAATATTTATTCGACCGTTGGATCGCTTTAAGCCTATGAACGAGACTTGTGACCCGGAATCGAGTAACGCTCTGAATTCTCGCTCGATTCCATGATTGTCGACTACCCTAACCATAGCTGTCGGTAGAACTGCTATGACCTTTGAAGCAGCGTGGAGAGCTTGTATCTTCGGCTGAGTCAAAACTGATGTGACGGTTTCAGGTTTTGAGTCAGCGGCGGTGAGGTGTTCATCAGTATGTAGTGACTTATGATGTCTCCGGTGACAAATAGCACATCTTGACTTTGAGTTGCAAAACTAAACGCGGTGCCCAGCGAAAAGACAGTTAAAGCTACGGTTGTGTGAGAGAATGTGTTCTTGGCGTTCTTTAACTTCTAGAGCGTTGTATTTTGAACAATCGATTAAACGGTGAGCTTCCTTCATACAAAGTGGACAAGAGCTGGATTTTGAAACAACAGGTTTCGCAGCTATGGTGAGCGCCGTAGACTTGAATGAAGAATGTGTGGTTTTCTTCGTAACAGTAGGAGCTGCGGATATGTTTGGTACGCGAACTGCATCAAGAGCTTCTGCTCGTTCATCCAAAAACTTCAGAAAATCACCAAATTCAAGTTTGTCTTTGCTGAATGTTGGTTGCGCCCACAACGACTTCGTTTCATCATCCATCTTTTCCGTTAACTGGTAGGTTAACCACCAATCTCCAACATCGGCGTTGTCATCCAATGCATTTAGACCCCGCAGAACTTCATCTGCCGTATCATGCGCTAATCTTATATTTGATGCCGTTGCTCTGGATAATTTCGGTATGGTTAGGAACTTTCGAATGAATGCGAAAATCTTCGGCTTTCTGCGATCATATCGATGATTTAAACGCTGCATGGCTGTTGCATAGTTTGCATCAGTGATTGTGAGATGACGTACTAGCGCAGCGGCTTCACCAGACAAATATCGCTTCAGCAATTGAAATTATTGAGACTGTGTATAGGTTTAAATATTATGAACAGCAGCGTTAAACAGGTCAATAAAGCTTTGGAACTTGGTTGGCTCGCCTGAGAATATTGGAATATCGACTTTAGCATATTTGACGATATTGATTGATTGTTGCATGGTGCAATCCAGTGTGTCATCATTGTGAAATGCGGTTGATTCTTGACGTGGCAATGCTTGACGTTTGCGTAACTCGGCACTTAATTTTGATATTACTAGTAGATAGTCGTCTTCGAATTCACCAATTTGGGGTTCCTCAGATTCAGTTTGGAGTATGGTTGATTCTAGCTTGAGAAACCTTTCAAGCAACTCCTCCGACACATTAGAACCATCTGTTAGCTCATTAGCAAATTTCACAATTTTTGTTAAACCACCCTTACAGGCAGAGCGTTGTCTCTTTAAACTTTTAGTCATATTATAATTCACTGCACTCTTGACTTAAATAAACAGGTCAACTGCAATCCTGTATAACTGAATCTGCGACTATTGTTCCGAATAGCGGTACAATACAAAGTAGCGGTATTGTAATGTACCAATATCGTTGATCGCGTGTTCCAGAATAGAAATTTCTCGAAGGTGTTGGATTTTCCTATTGTGGCCCCCATCCGGCTCGAAGGACCAAATGTAGGCGTGTGCACTCGTTTATTAGGCTGAATTATGTATTAGGCACCACAAGGTATGTACTCGGGACAAATCCAACTTGGTTTTCTCAATTTAAAAAAACACGCAAAACAATTTTCTTATAAATACACTTTATTTTCTTTTATGTTGTCATTTCGACTCATTGATTGCAATTAATCAATAAAAATTGAAAATATTGACATCACTCAATAGAAATATTGTCGTGAAACTTCATGGTTGTGTGTATAAATGGCGCGAATACTTTATAACAATTTTTCGACCTTAATTCAGCCAGTTTTATGGTTCGAACAGTTTGTGTAGTTTATAATTGTTTTGAATATTTGACAGCACTAACGTAAACAAGAAAAATTGGGTTGTTCTTGCGAATGAATAAAAAATGAGTGAATGAATGAATAAAGGAGTGCACACGCCTCCACGGACAAGTATCTCATAACTTAATTGTGTAGGAATCATTTCATGTTTCTTGTTGGATTTCATTTAAGTTTCAGTTGTTTCATTCATCGTTTCCTAATAATTTTTGGAAAATCAAATTTTCCGAGATTTCCCACGGGAAACTTAAACAGAATATTTTCATTCGATAGCTATTGACAAATCACATCAATGCCATCCATCACCAGACATAACACTCTAGAGGCTGATTTTATTCATCCATTTCCTTATTTTCGGCTGGAAACTTTTTTTAATTTTCCGAGATTTCCCACGGGAAACTTGAACTTAATTTTGTAACAAATGATTTATTCCAAAAATAGTACAAATTTTTTGAGTGTACCCAGCCAAGCGATTAAAGATGCACTGGAGTTTCACATGCCTTAGTAATGCCCCTTGTTAAACGCTATTTAGATATTGGGGCGAACATTACCATGGATAACTTTTTTACAAGTTATCCATTGGAAAAAGATTTGTGGGCCTGCAATACAATATACTACTCGTATACCCTGACTGTTCGCGTCGGTCGGAGAAGCTCAAAAAAAGAGGTCCATTGACTTCAGTTTTCAGTTTCTCGTGAGGGGTGTCGCTCGTGAGCTATACTACTGATTAAAAAAAAAATGAGTTACTAATGTCGACTGCAAATGCAACCGAGGAGATGAATGAATTAACAAAAAAAAAAAACAATTATCATCCATGATTACAACGAACACAAAGGCGGCGGCGCAAAGGAAAAGTAACCGACGTCCAATGGTCATATTTTATAATTCGCTTGACGTGGCTGGACTTGCTGCTTACTGATTGTTCGAACTATGTCATCAATAACAAATTCGAGAAAAGAAAAAAAATTCTAAAAGAATTGGCGCTCGAATTAGTTCAGAAAAATCTAGACAAGCGTAGCAAACTTCCACTGAAACCATCTGTGAAAACTGCTATGATCTTGATGGGCTACAAATTTAAATCCATTCCTATGCGACCGTTCCCACAAATACAGGTAACTAATCAATCAAATTTTCATTAAAATTTTACTTATACATACATACATATATCACTCTCTCGTCAGAGACACGAAAACAACTGTCATCTGTGATTTATGCTTCAGGCCAAAGTGCGGCAAGCACTAAGTTCGAAAAAAAAGTAACTGTTATTATTGGTAAGCGATGCTTCGCTTACACACTTTGCTGTGTGAAGGACAGCATTTTGAAAATTTTTCACATTTTTATTTAATTTGTTCGAATTTAAATTATTTTAAAATTTAAAACAACGAAAATGAACCAAGTTGGAATTCAATTTAAACATTTCTAATATATAAATGTATATAAAACATAATGAGTTCGGTCATTGACGATCGAAGAGGAAGGACGTGTTTTCGTCGTCCTCTTCGAAAGCTTTTATTAATTTTTTACTTTGTGCAAAGTTTGTATTTTGTGAACCTACTTTGTGGGTGAAAATTTAAATTAAATTAATCGCGTCGGATTTGTATATGTATTGTATGTATTTAATTAGATTTCTGTGTATGTGTATTTTGCTTATTTTGCCTCTTAAAGACTACAAACGTAGCAAAGGTAAAAAGAGTGTTGTAATAACGTGCACGCTCGCGAGTTACAGTGAAAGTGAATAGTGTGTGATAGTATCAATTACAGTGTGTAGTGAACGTGATTATCGCGTATATATTGTTTAGTAATGCAGTGTTGCTGGCCATACTGTTTGTGGATACATAAATTAACGGTGTGATTGTATATGGTATGTACATATGTATAAATTTTAGATCAACAATACTTGTTTATGTTTGTATGGGTGTATTTATAAATTAAACAACAAAAATAACTGCAACGTGCAAGCGCCTATACAAGCTTCGTTTTATGCCGTAATTTCAATATATATCCATCTCGTTCTAATCAAATTGTAAAATTAAAAATCGATATGAAAATAAAAAAATGTTAGAGAAAAATCAATTTTGTGATTTATAAACGTAATAAAAATGGTCCCGTTATTTAACCCTTTTTTGTTGTTGTTGTGGTTTGTGTACTACGGAACCTGTTTATGTGATTCATGTTTTGAGAAAATATCGATTGATTTCGTTTGTTTTTTAAGGGGGGATGATTTTGAACACGATATTACAGCTTTAGATTTACGACACAGCATCACCGTGGATGATATTGAGTCTTAATATCTATGCTCAGGCTTCTGCAGAACACGAAATACACAGTCACAAATAATCATTTTTATATATGGAGTAGGATTGTGTTGCTTCCTGCTTTTTTGTTGTATTTTCCTCACTCGTATACATACTATATACAACACACAAGAAGAACATCGGTTGTCATTGTATTTGTTAAATTCGATTGTGACAACCTAATGAATAAGTAAGACTAAACGATATCAAGTACTAGCAACTTCATTGAACATTGAAACAATCTAATTTATTAGCAACAGCAACTATAAATAAGTTACAGCAACCCGTTAATCTGGTAACTCAAGTCTGAAAAAGATTGTGATGATCACTAATTTGATCTGATTCACTAACTGTCAATTGTAACGATCGGGTAATTTATTATCATAACTGGCCATTCAGTTTGCACAAACGGCTGCTTTAATCAGAAACATTGTTATCATGAATAAATAATTAAAATTTTGAGGGAATCGCGATTATATTATTTGCGATTGGATGATAATCGGGTTTATCACAAATTTCTTTGTAGTTCAAGATTATATTTACAATTTGGAATTGATTTTCGTGTGTAATGTTTTCAAAATATTGATGCGGTTACCCTGTTAAAGTTAGCCGAAAGTTTCCAGCCGAAAGTGAAAAGTCGATAATGCATAATGCCAGTTTCCCGTTTGAAATCTCGGAAAATTCGATTTTCCAAAAATTATTCGAAAATTTGTATAAAATCAGCCTCTAGAGTGTTATGTCTGGAGATGGATTGCATTGATGTGACTTGTCAATAGCTATCGCAGGAAAAAAATTCAGTTCAAGTTTCCCGTGGGAAATCTCGGAAAATTCAAAAAAGTTTCCAGCCGAAAGTAAGAAATGGATGAATAAAATCAGCCTCTAGAGTGTTATGTCTGGAGATAAATTAGATTGATGTGATTTATCAATAGCTATCGCAGGAAAAAAAAATCAGTACAAGTTTCCCGTGGGAAATCTCGGAAAATTCAATTTTCCAAAAATTATTAGAAAATTTGTATAAAATCAGCCTCTAGAGTGTTATGTCTGGAGATGGATTCAATTGATGTCATTACTCAATAGCTATCGCAGGAAAAAAAATCAGTTCAAGTTTCCTTTATTGAAATGGAAGATCCTTGATCAGTCTAATAATGGTTTAACTGAATTTTTGTTCATAGAAGTTTTTATTAATTATTTGGTCATTGTAGTTGGTGGGATATATAATACTAGAAGACATTCTATTATCACTTTCTAATTATGATGATATTTTAATAGCTGGTGACTTCAATATATGTAGATATGCTTAAAAATGGTAATCCTGCGGAATAGTTCAAAAATGTTCTCGTCAGTCAAAATCTAAGTTACCTTCCGAATAACCAACCTACATATTTTTCGGATACTTATCAAAGTGCATCGTTGCTAGATCTAATCATTACTAAGGATAGTTCTAAAATTGAAAGACTTGTGCAACTGGATGTGTCGATTTTTGATCATGATTTTATCTATTTATCATACTCTTTGCCAGTGGTTAAAGCTCCAATTTCTACATTTCAATATAGATCTTATAAAAACATTAATTATGAAGCGTTGGCTTATGACTGCCTTAATATAAATTGGGAATCCTTATTTTAAGCTGAAACCATTGACCAGAAATTTTCGTTACCTAATAAATACGCCCCAATTAAAACTTTTATTGCTCCTAAACGAATAACGCCCTTATGGTTCAGTGCGGAGATTGAAATTGCGGTAATTGATAAGGAAATATGCTATAGGCTTTGGAAATAGTATAATAAAACGAGTGAGAACCGTATAGCCTTTTGTAAAAGTAGAATCAATGTCAAAAAGCTCATTAGATCAGCGAAATCCAAATTCCTGAATAGAATGCTTCACTACAATTTGCCGCCCAGAAATTTGTGGTATAATATCTGTAACCTTGGTCTTTGTAGAGATGTAACTGTAACAGCTCCTCATTTTTCAGCTAATGAATTCAACACTTGGTTTGCAAAGATTACATCAAATAGTGATGATATTGATAATATAAGTATTACTAAAGTTGATCATTATGTAGAACATAAATTTAATTTCTGTACAGGTGATGAAACTGCAGTAAAACATGCCGTATTGCGAATTAAGTCCAACTCAATTGGTGACGACGGAATTTCATTAAAATTTATTAAATTGATTTTAGAATATATCTCACCAGTTCTTTGCTATTTGATTAATAGTTGTTTAAGTGAATCACGATTTCCTTCTCAATGGAAAATTTCGAAAGTTGTGCCGGTTGCCAAGTGTTCAAATCCTAAAGATATTAAGGACTTAAGACCCATTAGCATATTACCTATGTTATCCAAAGTTCTTGAAAGAGTTATGTGTGATTAACAAATTTCAATCTGGTTTCAGGGTTAAATACAGTACGGCAACAGCGCTACTTAAAATAACGGACGACATTTTTGCTGCTCTAGATAAGGGTCATGTTGCACTACGCGATTAAAATAATTAAAAACTATCTAAGTGGTCGTTCCCAGTACGTCAGTTTTGGTGATGAAAAATCATGCTGTGTCAATGTAGTGCGCGGGGTGCCGCAAGGAACGATACTTGGGCCTATATTGTTTATGCTTTTTATCAATGATATCGCATCCGTAATTAAATATTGCATGATATACAAGTCAATACATGTAACAAGGTTGATTGTATTGAGCGTATCACCACGTTTGTTAATGCTGATATCGAGGCTGTTTCTGTGTGGGCTAAAATTAATGAACTTTAGTTAAATTATTCTAAGTCACATGTTTTGCCTATAAACACTATAGTAATGAAAATATTAAATACCAACCTGTGTTTATTGATAAAGACACTGTACCATTTGTCGATAAGGCACGTAATTTGGGATTCATTATGAACTCAACCCTTAAATATGATTCACACGTAAGTCATATTTGTTCTAATATTTATGGCGGGTTGAAAAGACTATCCAAATTTAAAAAATCTACCCCTATTAAAACAAAAAAAGCATTAGCCCATTCTTTACTTATTACTCATCTAACATACGCTGATCTAGTAATGGGAGTCCTAAGTTACGAACATCGTAGAACACTCAATGTTGCCTTTAATTCCATTACAAGATAAGTTTATAATTTGTTCAGATATAATCACATTACACCATTTTCAAAAAACTTATTAGGATGTACCTTCAAGAATTATCTGAAATTTAGACAATGTTTATTCTTGTTTAACGTAATGCATGGTAAATCCGCGGATTATTTAATTGATAAAGTGCAAGTTGGAAAATTTCTATGAAATCCATCTATTATATTGCCTCGTTTTAAAACAACACTTAGAGCGAAATCGTTTTTTATTAATAGAGCTCAAACTTGGAATAGCCTACCACTAGGCCTGAAACGCATTGCACATCTACACCTGTTTAAAAAAGAATGCCTAAAATACTTTTCCTCTCTCTAATTTACTAGGAGATGAGCCTTATTTTATTTCTGACGGTAGCGACGAAGTACACAGTTTTACATATTTTAAGGGCTATAAAAGCCTGTTGCGAAGAAACAGCTTCAAAGGACTATTTTCATAATTATCCCTTATGTCTATGCATCCTTTTTCTTATGTTAATTAATTAAGGCTTATACCCTAAGGGTAACCCTTAGGTAACTGTTACAATTAAATGATTTTGGCATTTCTAGGCCCTAGAGCCAAAATTCCATTGATAAAATAGAAATTTTATCGATTAAAGTTGAAAAGGTTACCCTGGTAACCCAAAATAGACATAAGGGTTATGTATTTGATATTATGTCCACAGATCGCTATAAACACTTGAAATAATGTAAGTAGATCGGACAAGCGAAAATTCTAACGCAGAGTGAGTATTTAGATTAACAAAAATATACCGCTAGCACCCAGTTAGTCTCTAGTAATTTTACAATAAATCATTCGGGTTTGGCATATAATCAAAAAAATTCGAAAAAAAAAAAAATTTGAAATAAATTATTTATAACCATTTAACCCTTCCACTGTACCTACACACATATATTTTATTTATGCAACATAACAAAAAGTAAACAAAATTAATTTTTATTTAAAACAATTCTCGTGACATTTTTTCGTAAAGTGCGTGTAAACAAAACACAAGAAGCAAAAAAGTTTTGTGATTTGTGACAAAATTTTAAGATTTTTTTGTTTTGTCTCTGTGTAAATATTTGAATATTTTTATATTACAGTCCTATAAAATTGTAGATCAATTCCCGGCCACTCTCTATTATAGCTATACGGATGTATACATATACGTATTTGTAAGGATGCGGGAAGTGTTTGCACGCACACAATAAATTTTACTCACATGTTATTGTTGCTGCGCCTGCTACTTGTGTGTTGTACGGAAAAATTTCTTGGTATGCCTGAATATTGAGTTTTGATTTATTGCTTGATCATTTCCCATTATTTTTATCCCTTTCAGCGGTGAATTTATTTTTTTTTTCTATTTATTTTTGTTGCTTTTTTGATATATAGATAAATAAAATTTAGGAACGAAATTGATGCCAACGAAATGTATAATATTAGAACGCGTCTATAGAAGCAGTGTTTCCTATTTTATTTCTTATATACCTACATACAGACGAGTATGTATGAATATTTCGCTACATTTTATGTTAAATACAAAAAATGTTCATCTCATCTGTGTGGAAATCACTATACGAAGAAAAAAGAAATTTGTCAAAATATAAAAAGGAAATATCGCGCGTTCCTCTCTATTTGCTATTTATATTAAATATTTTTCATTTTTTTTTTGTTGCTGCTTTCTATTTGATAAATGGGAATTGCTTGTTTTTGAAAGAAATCAAAATTCGATTTCAAAATAAATTTGTTACACTTCGACAAAAAAAAATAAAATAAAATAAAATATTTGTTTTGGTGTGGTTTGAAATTGGATACTTGAAAAAAACCCTTGGAAATTATTCTCTTCTCAGATCGTATCAATTTAAATTAGTTTCAAATTTAAAGTGTGTTTTTGAAGTGATTTACAATCGTACGGGAGAATTAATAAAAATGTAAGTGTGGATTACACATTTTGGATCTTTATTGGCTAAACATACGTGGTTAGTGGTTACTGTGATCCGTGACAGTAACATTAATTAATCACCCTATTAAAGATAGGCGAATGTTTTCAGCCGAAAGTAAAGAAAATATCGATAATGCAGGTAGTCTCTTGGCTGCTGAGCCGAAAGTTACAAAGCCGACATATTTCAGCCGAATTATGTTTCATTTAAAATATCACTGCTTACGATAGGAATTACACGTTAAGTTTCAAGAATGAAGTATAGAATAAAATTTAAAAATTTGTATAAATTCAGCCCTTAAATTGTTATGTCTGAATAGTCCTAGCCAACAGTTATCCCTAGAAAAATGATCACCTAATCGGCATAACTTACGAATCGATCTCTTCAATATGTTGGATGCTGTCTTGACTATCACAAGGATGTATTTCTATTATATTACCAAGTTTTCATTGGTAATCATCTGCAACTAACACTACATCACCAATTGCCATATTTGCTGTTTTATGGTACCATCGATCACGGCCTTGTAAGCTGATCAAGTACTCGCGCTGCCTATACGTTTTTTTGAATGTTGCTCTAGCTAGCTAAAGGTGATAGTTTTTCTGCCAATTAAGAAATGTCCAAGGGTTGAAATATTCAACTCATCTTTACCAAATGCAAATCTGGGTGTAGAATTCATAATGACCTCAGTTTGACACAATAAAGTGGTAAACTCTTTGAAGGTAACTATAGCGTCACCTACAGTGTTGTTTGAATGGGCTTTTACGCGATTAACAGCTGATTGATAAAGACCACCAATATGTGGACTTGAAGCGGGAATGTAACACTATTGGATCGAGATCTTGCTTAACTCGTTCGTGATATAGTTTTCAGTTATCCTTTATTCGCGCCTTCGAAGTTTGAGCAAATGGCACTGTAGATTCTTCGGCACATTCCACGTCGTGCAACGATTCTTTTTAAAACGCCTAAAAAAGATTTTGACAATATATCACTGGCAAATTCAATTTTAACAGCTTCAGTACTGAGGCACAAATATGCCGATGTACATTTTTGTTGGATCCTGACCACGACGTTTTCCATATTGAACCTTCAATAGTACACAGTAATCAACTCCAGTATTGACAAATGCATTCGTGTATCTCATTCGATCTAATAGTAAATCGCCCATAAGTTGCTGTTTGAGCTTCAGTTTATACTTTATGTACCGAATACATTTATATACCAGCGACCGTGTGACATCTCTTGCACATATAATCCAGAATCGCTGACAGAATAGCTTTGAAAATCGGCTCGCCACAAGGTAAAACAGCAGAACATTTGATGTTATAATTTATTACAGAGTGGTTTATTCATCCTCCTACTCGGATAGCTCCATGTCTCCATAAACAATTTGAATTTAAAATTTCGTTATATGATATTCCCATTGAAACAGAGTCGGCTGCATTCTGCTGGAAGGGGCATGACGCCAAGATTCGCATGAGAATTGGTCGATGATGCCGAAAACTCTGTTGGCTACGAAAGCATTCCATTTCCTAAAGTGCGCGATAGGCTACTCCATAATATTATTCTGTTGTTCTTGACATCTACCGAGAAACCCTTTACGGTATTTACCAGTTCCGTCGGATTTTTCTGCAATTAGATGAATAACGTTATTCGTTTTAGAATATAACACTGCACTCTATACAAATTCAATGCCATCGTCAAATTTAAGCCATCTAGGGATACCCAATTTCTCAACTCCCTGCAATTGTTTGAGTAGTGCACATCATTTGCCACATACATCGTTTAGCAGCTGGTCATTCCATTTTAGAATTTTAACTCGTATAGGCAGGGACGACAACCTTTGCGACGAAGAATTCAGCAGAGCACGACATAACTTGAATACGCTAGTGAAGTCATACAGCATACTTGTTTGGTAACAGGTAGCTTCCGGCTCATAATTATTGACGGCCTAGATTCCTGTTTCTCATCCTGCTCATTTTATTGGAGGCAGATGTAATTTTGCAAATATTAGGCTATGACAGAATTCCAAATAATAAGGGTCAAATGATCGTTGAACGCCAAGGTGATAGTTGAACTATCGCTGGAGGAGATTCCAGAGCCATCCAAATAGACGAATGATGAACAGAAAAGTGAAATCAATTTTGTTGTTATTACGAGGTTGCCGTTTGAGGAACCCAAGCCAACCCTAGGAACATCGCTCCGTTTAACAATTAGCAAGTTGCACGTCAGGAAGAGAAAATTTGTCAACAGCGAAGAATATCAAAAGATATATAAATCGTTCATGTAGGAATATATTGAACTCGAACATTTGGTGAAAATTAGCACAGAAAGGGTTACCTAAGATACTTGCGTATTTTTACCACATCACGGTGTTTTAAAAGAATATAGCTTCAGCACAATGTTAATATAAGTAGATGACAATGTTAATATAAGATCGACCGCTTCGCTCAATAATGAACTCCTAGTTGGGCCAACAATACAATCAAGTATCTTCGAAATGATTTCGCTGTTTCGGGAATATGGCTTTCTCACGAATTCAGATATTGTCAAGATGTACAGGCAAATTTAATTGAATGATGAAGATCAGGAAAACCAATGTACATACAGAACCTGGTCACTTATAATACTGCATCTTCCCCGTTCTTAGCGTTAAAGGGTTATGAAGGAACTAGTAAGACTAATCCAAAATAACTGGCTGCCGCAACTTTACTTAATGCTAAAACTTAATGAAGCAATAACTACCCATTTAATTTAGCCGAAAGTGAATAGTCGATAATGCAGATTATGTAACTGATATTCCAGCCGAAAATAAATCAGCCTCTGAACTGTTATGTCTGGGAATAGATTGCATTAATGTGACTTATCAATGGCTATTGCAGGAAAAAAATTCAGTTCAAGTTTCCCGCGGGAAATCTCGGAAAATTCAAAAAAGTTTCCAGCCGAAAGTAAGAAATGGATAAATAAAATCAGCCTCTAGAGTGTTATATCTCGAGATGAATTGCATTGATGTGATTACTCATTAGCTATCGCAGGAAAATAATTCAGTTCAAGTTTCGCGTGGGAAATCTCGGAAAATTCGATTTTCTAAAAATTATTAGAAAATTTGTATAAAATCAGCTTCTAGAGTGCTGTGTTTGGGGGCGGATTCAATTGATGTGATTACTCAATAGCTATCGCAGGAAAAAAATTGAGTTCAAGTTTTCCGTGGGAAATCTCGGGATTTAAAATTTTGGAAAATCGAATTTTTCGAGATTTCCCACGGGAAACTTCAACAGATTTTTTTCATTCGATAGATATTGACAAATCACATAAAAACGATTTAGCTTCAGATATATACTCTAGAGGCTGATTTTATTCCAAATTTGTATATTCTTCTGATTTTCCGATATTCTCTACGAAGCAAAGTTTTACACTTAAATTTATTCATAAAATTTTTTATTTAAATCTATGTATCCTATTTACTTTCGGCTGATAACTACTAAATTTTTTATTTTCGTCTGGAATTTTATATCATAATCTGCATTATCAACTTTTTACTTTCGGCTGGTATTAGGCAATCTGCATTACCATTTTTTTTCCGCTGGACTAACTCAATCTGCAATATCGACTTTTCACTTTCGGCTGGCAACTTTCGGCTAACTTTAACAGTATGCAATTACTTTGAAAGATGATATAATTAAAACCGTGTAGGCTGCGGGAATGCACTAAAATGACAGAGTCGCTCAAGTGAGCAAAGTTAAAAAACAGAAAAAATTTAATGAATTTTAAAAGAGTGAACTATCAAAAGTTGTATTTTTCTTGGAAAAAAGGCGCTAGTGAAACCTATGAAGCATACCAATATCGACCATCGAAAGTTATCTGGCTTCAACAGTGATTTTTAATGAAAACTTTTACACATAAATACAACACGTACACGACATCTCTTTCTAATGCAACGGACTAATAGTCGGGTTAATAGTTCTTTTACCTACTTTTTAACAGTGTAGAGGATAAATTTAAATATTATACTGAAAAGTAGGGTAAAATATGAAAAAACATTGTTTGAACTTTTTTCATGTTTCACTGATTTTTGTTAAAATTTTAGGGTTTCCATTATATGTATTAAATGTATGTACAGGTAATAAACGAATGAAAAGCAGTGATTTCAACCCTTCAAATCATAATTTGTGCCCATCAAACAATTTTTACTGCTAGAGAATTGGTATGCCAATTGTGGCAAATTTGTACTAAAATTAAAATGTACTGTGCTAAATGATTTACCCGGCTATTGGCCCGCAGCCTAGGTTGTGAAAAATTAGCTCAAATACGTTTTGAGACATTTAGGTTTTTCTGATATCTTTATGCTAACGAACGATCGTATGGTTGTAGAATGTAAAGCAATTGAGACAACCATGAAATAATGCTAAGCTGAATGAAGATAATTTTATGCAGTGTAATATTTCATAGAGAAATAATCAAACGTTATATTTTGATTCAATTAGTTTTTTACATTTAGAGCGGGTAAATAGTTTCTTTTTTTTTTTAAAAACGATTTTGTTCACTCTCCAGCCAATATGAAAATTTTAAAGATCATGTAATGAAGCATATTGGCATTTTGAGTTAGAATTATAGGTAAGCAGTGCTTCCCTTGTTTCCAAAGAGGTGTCGCCCCTTGTCACTGTACGTATGCTGGTCACGGTGCCCCTGAACCAAGTATAAATGGGCCAAAAAACCACTCTCGATTTTCCTTCGGCCACTCTCGATTTTCCTTCATTGAAAGTTTCACCTTCGAGAAGTTCAAAAACGCAAAAATCAGCCAAATCCCTGGAGCCGTTTTCAAAAAAACACAATTTTAAGATTTTTTGCGCCATAAATGAGAAAATTCGTAAAATTCGTTTTTTTTTCTTTGGAATCCCTTAATCTACGTGCCCCTAATTCCTTTGAAGTTTTCTCCAATGTTGAAAATACATTTGAAATCGCGCCTAAAATTTTGCGTGTATAATCGAATGAAATCATTGGTTGCTTGATCACACATAAAGTATGTGTACGTAAAGCGCGTATTTTCAAATCATTATTTCAAAAATACACAGGAACCTAGAGGGGGTGTCAGGCAGTAATCGACCAGTCAATTTCAAAATAAAACATTAGCTGCGAATCGTTTACTAATAAAGTTCAGGTACGGAGTATCGTCCGAGCTATAATCTTTGTGTGGTGTATGTACATTAATTTGTTGCTTATGTGAAAAAATTCAAAATGCCGCGAAAGTCAAAAGACCATGCGCGAACTCATGAAGAGAACCGATCCGTAATCTGTTTGTTCTGTTTAAAGAAAAAGGACAAGATGTGGAATATTGTAGGCATATTGAAGAGTAGAATAAAAAATGTGGTAAATATTAATGTTGACGATAGTCGATATCCATCCGTTGTTTGTAGTTCTTGCAAAATCGTTCTTTACAAATCCGCAGTAAATAAAGTTTCGGAGATCAACCCACGTTGTCTTTGCCGGACTATTCTGATTTCCCGGCACTTCCATGTGCAACCAGATCTCAGGATAACATACTTTGGGAGTGCAATTTGTGTAAACTTGTGCGAGCTCAACCACGGAACATGATTCTCGGGAAAATGATGGAAAATAAAGTTGTTCATAGGAAATGTAAGAAATGCGGAGGAGAACTGGATACCAAGAATTTCTGCACTTCTTCAAAATGCGTTTAAACTCTGACTGACCTAATTAAAAATAATTTATCGTTAAATAAAACAAACAATTGACATCGTCAATATTGAAAGACATTTTAGTTGCACCAGAAAACTCAACAAAACCAGGACAATTGTGTTTATCACAGAAAAGAGGGAAAAAACTACCAGTGTTAGTGAATACAAACAATATTGCCAGCAGTTCGGGAACACAATCACTCGCAGCAACCGATATTTTAAAAATCAGTACAGATTTAGGTCTGTCGACAAGGAAAACCAATTCGCTGACTGCTTCGTTGCGAATTGGTGCTGGGCAGAGGAAATTATTCCAACCCAACTTAAGACAAGACTTGTTTTTGTTAAATCATCGTCTTGATTCCTTTTTCGAGTCTCGATTTTGCAAAGTGGTGAATACCAAAAATTCCCGAGCGATAAAAAGATCTGAATGTTTTGTGTGTTGCAATGATGTGCCAGGATTGGTTGACTAGTATATTAAAGAAAAAAGAGCATTGCAGGAAGAGGACTTGAAATTCGGTCTTGACGGTGGCGGCGGATTTTTGAAAATTTGTTTATCTATTCAATTCAAATGTGATGAAGCTAATGGTAATTCGGATACCAAGAAAGCGAGACAGCAATATCAAGATGGAGTACAAGCCAGGAAATTTAAGGATTCGGGTGTGAGGAAATTGATCATTCTTGGAATTATGGCTGATATGCAAGCAAACTACAAGAATATTCGTACTCTTTGGTCTTGTCTGAATTTGCAATGCATTAACACAACCATTGCTACGGATCTGAAACTAGCCAACATCATGACTGGTGTTATGGTGCGTTCTTGCCATTTTCGGTGTACGTGGTATACCGCATCGAAAGACAATTTAAATATGTGCGGAAATTACCGAACCATCGGTACCTGCCGTGGAAATTCAGAGGCCTTCAAAAATACCGGCAGTAAAAAAACTAATTCCAAGAATTTCCACAGTAACATCCACGGGCCTATATTTACAGGAAACCCAGACACGCTGATCATCGAAATAATCCCTCCACCTGAACTTCATCTTCTGTTGATGTTGGGAGTTGTAAACACCCTGTATAACCACATGCTGAAAGAATTCCAGCACGATGCCGAAGAATGGGCTAAGTCCTGCAATGTGTCCAAAGATTTCGTACATGGGGCTTCCGTTTTTGCTGGGAATGACTGCAAAATTTTGTTAAACAGAATAGATATTTTTCGGGCAAAATGTACCATCCATTGTTTGAAGTATGTCAAATGTTTTAGTGACTTTTCAAATGTCGTGAATTCGTGTTTTTCAACTTTTCTTGACAAAAAATTTGAGGTTTATGTTTCGCAATTCAAAACAAGTTATCTAGACAAGGGAATCTCAACCACTCCGAAAGTTCATGCCGTTTTTTTTTCACGTGCCATATTTTTGCCGCAAAATGGACTGTGGACTCGGTTACTATAGCGAACAAGCGATGGAGTTCGTTCATCACGACTTCAAAAATACCTGGATGAATTACAAAGTAAATCGCACACATCCAGATTATTATACTAAACTACCGAGAGCTGTATGGGAATATAACTCCCGTCATGTTTGAAGAATGACTTTTTTTCCAATTTTTGAGTAATTCAAACAAAAAAACTTCAAATAAAATCTGTCATTTGATTTCGATATACATCTTATATTTTTCTATTCAATGGTCATTTTTTTAATAGATTTCATAATGAAGTTTCATCGATTTGTTGTTAATTTTTTACAAGCTTATCATATGATTTTTTAATATTTCCAAAAGGCCAACACTTATTAGTATTCCAGTAGATGGCGTTTTACAAACAATTCAAGGCATTCATTCCAATATCGATCACGAAAAAAAACTTGATTTTTATTGAAATTTAGTTCAAGCTGAGTGCTTTTTTTGTATTCCTAGAATTTTTTGTTCGTAATCTTGCATTCAAAGCAAAATTTTTTTCGAATTTTTTCATTTTTGGCGCAAAAAATCTTAAAATTGTGTTTTTTTGAAAACGGCTGCGGGGATTTGGCTGATTTTTGCGTTTTTGAACTTCTCGAAGGTGAAACTTTCATTGGCCGAAGGGAAATCGAAAGTGGTTTTTTGGCCCATTTAAACTTGGTTCATGGACACCGTGTGGTATGATGGTATGGTTGTACGATGATATGCTATTATGACGGTATGATGGCACGATAATATTATGGAATAGTAGTACGATGATATGATCATATGATTTTATAATGGTATGATTTTAAGATGGCTTATTGGTACAATGACATTATGGTATGATGGTGATGGTATTATGGTATGATGATAAGACGTAGCATTCGTATAAGCCGCCATAAGAGGTGTGTTAATCAAAGTTCAACGATAAACCGATGAAAACGACATTTAACCCTGTTTAGTATTACGTCAAGTTCGACACCTCTGCCATATATGGAATTTTTATAAATGTGTTTAGAATTACGTCAAAGTTTAACTGAATATGTTGGTTGTGTGGTCTACCAGCGAACAAATTTTTGTGTTTGTATGGGTGAAGGAAATATTATTTTAAATATCTTAGTCCCCCCCCCCCCATTTATATACTTCATTTCAGTACATGTAAAAGAATTGCAAAATTTTCTGATTACCTACTCATGTTCAAATCACATGTAATAATGAGTGTATCCACCGTTCTGAAAGCATGGGTGGAAAAAACAAATTTCATTTTTAGGTGAAAATTTCGATATATTTTTTAAATATTATTTTAATAAACATACACCCAGAGCGTCATACGCTGTATATTTGGAATTTCAACCTTTAAAAGTACATAAAACAAAAATCTGTAATTTTGGTAAAACAAGAGTACAGCAACAAAAAAAAATGTTGACAACATTCAGTAAAGTAGCTAACAGGCATATTATTATTTTTGACATCTCAACATCCCTTTTTTTGTTTTTGTTTACTTGTTGTTTAATAAAACAAAAAGTTTCGGTGTTTGTTATTGTGTACATATCCCCAACATAATTTATAATATTTTTTAAATTTATTATTTATTTAAGAATATTGTATGTATGTATTGTACACATGCGGATCTTTATGAGGTATAGCTACACGAATATTATTCGGTGCATAACTCTAATGAGGCGATCGGGTCCATATATCCAAAAACATATAATTATGCCAATTATTATTAACTCCTCCACGCCGTCATCACAAAAAATGTATTGCCGCTAAATAAAAATCAAAAAAATCTGAACATTATGAATATTTAATCGATTTTATGTTGTATGGTTTTTAAAAATATTTTTAATTTTTGTTTTTTTTTTTGTTCGTTGGAATTTTCACTGATGTGAAAATATAATTTTAGAGTTATAAAATTTATATGTGCTTTTTTTTGGTTCATTTGTAATAAAAATATAAAAAAAAATCAGTCTACATAAAACATATACACAAAAAAAAAAATTATAGATGGGATTTTACGATATAATAATCAAATATGTAAAAAATAAAATAAAAATACATAAAATTATCGAACTCAATTGATATGATATCATGCCACATTTATTACGTACATTCCATTGTACCATAAACATGTTTACAAAAAATTCTGCAAACGAGATATTCTGCACTGATGATTATTTTTTATGATAAATAGATGATTGGTGGTGTTTTTCTGTTTGTAAACTATGAATACATGACACATAATATAAAAAATCATAACATTCAAAGTGTTGTACGAGTAATTTAAATTAAAAAATTTTTTTTTTGGCATTTAATAGCCCCAACAAAAAAATACTTAGCTATACCCAAAATGTACCTGTCACACTAATCGAAATTAAATACATAAAAAAAAAATTCTGTTATAAACAAAATTAATAATATTTTTAAAATGCAATAAATAATGACCTTTTAAGGACATACATATATATAAATAATAATTTGCGAAATATTTTAAAATATTTATAATAAAAATTAAATAACAACAACAACAAAATAACAGTGAGACATATTTAAAAATAAATAAATTAATATTTATTTAAACAAAACAAAAAATAAAAAATCATGAAATATGTTTAATTGCATTTTAATAATTAATAAAAATTATTTTTATTTTTGTAAATTCGTTTATCACAAATTTTAAATTATTCATGAATTTTTAAATAATTTTAAAGTTTATTTTTTTCTTTGTAATTATTGTTTTTGGTCAAAATAATAACCAATTAATTTACTAAAGTTTTACATTACTAAATGTAATAATTCGTGGTTTATAATAATTAATCGTGGATATTCAGGCTATTTACCAATATCGTTCTTTTTTCTAATATAAAGTAATTCAGAAAAATATCAGAATGAAACCTTTAAAGTTTAAAAAAAAGCACCTGAGAAATATCTGCTGAACTTTGCTAAATTAAATATGGTATTAAAAGTAATTAGAACTCCAAAAAGAACTCCAACAAATATAAAAGAAGTTTACCTGATAAATAGTAAAATAGTTTCCAGTGACATCGACTTTTCTAGTTCAGATAGAGTCCTCTCAGTAAACTATATGATTAGCATTTAGAGAATCAGAGGATAATGGTTCCATATCCTCGAAAACCTAGATGGGCAATATTAAGTTTAAACTTGATATTCATCGCTTTGTAAAATTTTCCCCTATTGTATGTCATTGGCCTCGTCAACATTTTTAATTCAGAAGGAATTCTCTCAGTTGGAGAACCAGGGTAGAAGACCACATTTCACTGTAAAGTTATAAGACTATACTATGGTTTTCACTAATATTACATTCATTACTTTTTAAAATTGGGCTAACTTCAGGCTAAATGATTTGTCATTGTTCTGGCCAACCTTCGCAGAAAACAGATGACCATTTGTGATTTTTGGTATAAACTTGATATTCATCACTTTGTAAAATTCACCCAGATGTTTATTTATTATTGGTCTAGGCAAATCGTTTTTTTTATTTACAATAATAATCTACAGGATTTGTTCCCTAATGACTATGAACATTTACAGTTACAAATATATGTATAATAAAATAAATATATATGACGAATCAAAAGGCAATAATATATTTACAAAATAATAGAAATAAGTATCTTAGAATTAAATGCATATCATTTAACTAATATCTCAAATTATGTTTATACCTTCTTCGTCATTCCGAAATCAAAGATATCTTCGAAATGATTAAAGTTTACAATCATAAAATTAATTGACTCGTTAACTGTTAGAACGTCGGAAATTAGAAAACAATAAAGATCTAGTTCTAAGTTGTCTTACAGGGGCATACAGATTTAAACGCGAAAGTATAAAAAAGCTATCAATTCTAGCATTTAAAACGTCAGCTGTAAATAAAGCTACAGCAAAACATCGTCTGGTCGCCAAGGACTCAAGATTCATAACAATACATCTTAAATTGTAACGTGGCATATTAATTAAGTTTTCCTAATACATAAGCCTTCTATTAATATTAAAAAGATTAAATTATTCGTTCAATGTGCGTCGAATAGTTAAGAGCCCATACAACTATGGCATATTCTAAGTTAGATCGAACTAATGATGAATATAAAATCTGAAGAGTCTTAAACTCTTTAGAAAGACGTTGTATTAACCCCAACAAAGAAGACGACTTTGCGATTATCTTATCAATGTGTGTTCTAAAACTCAACTTAGAGTTAAATGTCACTCCCAAGTCTTTAATTTGGGTAACCCGATTCAATATTTCATTAAAAATATGGTATAATAATCATAACCTATTTGCGATTGTTTCTTGGAGAAAGACATAACCGCACATTTTTTAATATTCAAATCTAAATGATTCAGACAACACTAATTAAAAAATGAATCAAGGTCGGATTGTAATCTAGCAGCATCAAAAGCATCAGAAATTTGACGGAATAGTTTAAGATCGTCGGCATACATAAGTCCTATTGAGCAATGTAACATGTCCAGCACATCGTTTACCAATATCAAAAATAATTGAGGACCCAGGTGTGAGCCCTGAGGCACTCCCGAAAGAACGTACGGCCAGTTAAATACGATTCCACCCAAGCAACGAATTTTCGAGAAAATCCAAAATTATTTAGTTTTTTTAAGATGATTTGATGCTGAACTGAGTCAAACGCTTTTGTGAAGTCAGTATAGACAACATCCAGTTGACTATAAGAGTCAAATGCATTAATAGTTTCCCGTTGAAACTCAACGAGATTCGTTGTAGTTGATCTGCCTTTGAAAAAACCATGCTGACTAATTGATAATCTATTCTTGATGTTCAAAAAAATGTATTTGGACCAAATCGCATCAAAGAGTTTAGGAATTGCTGACAAAATTGAAATGCCTCTGTAATTCGCTACATTAGAACGATCACCTGATTTATTAATGGGAGTTATTGAGGATGTTTTCCATCTCACCGGAAAAACTGAAGAATTTAAATATTTCTAAAATAATGATTTCAAAGGATAACAAAGTTCAAACTTAAATAATTTCAAAATTGAGAAAGATATACCATCCGGACCACAGCCATTCTTAAAGGCATCCAGTTGATCCATAATATCAGTCCCGGAAACCTTCAAAACGTCAAATTGAACCGGAGGATTTACAAATTCTTCATTTAAACCTGAGCTAACGTTGCAACAATTTACGAATCAATATGTACTCTGAAAAAATTTCCTAAAATACTCAACAATTTCGGTGGGATCAGAACTGTTGCCTTGCTCAAAATCCATAGTCATCGGCAACTCAGGCGAATTCTGTTTCGAATTAACAAATTTTCAAAATAATTTTTGATCCTTACTTATTTTAAATTCAATAACCCTCATATACTCATTATAAGCGTCACTATTTTTATTCAAAAAAAGTTTCTGCGATTCCAACTTTTTAGTTTTATTGTAAAAACCATGTAATTGATTGCGTAACTTAATCAATACTTTGGTGAAATGAGGTGGATAATTCGCCACTGACTTCATAGTTTTTTTAGGAATAAATTCATTAAAACCTGCGAACAAAATTTCATAAAATTTATCAACATTAATATTAACATCTACATCATGGTTTGCTAAGAATTCACTCAAACCGGAAAAATTGCCATTTCTAAAATCATAAAAAGAAATTTCTTCAGATATACGAGTATCAGAAACAGAATAACTTTTAAATGAAATCTCTATAGCTTTATGATTAACATTATTATCCACAAATGGTATACAATACTCCGTTACAAAAATATTATCTTGAAAATTTGAAAAAATTAAATCCAGATACCTATTTCTATCATTTGTTACACCATTAATTTGATTCAACCCACAAATAGACACAGTGTCCAAAAAATATTGATCAACCACTGAAGTTACGTAAGTTGGTAATAAAAAATCATACTCATCATCAGGAACCAAGTGAATATTTGGTAGGTTAAAATCACAAATAATAATAGAGCTTGTTCTATCATTATCAAATTCACTCATTAAATTAGGAATAAATTCAATAAAAAATTGAGGTGTGGCCAACACACGACTTTCTTTTACGAACAGAGAATTTTGAGAAATTTTATTTTTTTCTTAATTTTTATTTTTCTTATTTTTATTTGTTTTTAATTTTTGGAAACATTTTGTATTAAATAGTTTTTTGTAAACCTTATACTTTTTAAGATATTTGCAAAACCAATATTCTGGACCAAGGGAGTGGCCACTTCCGGTTAGCCGATTTGGATTAAAATTCACTGGGACCTCCTAATTTATCAAAAAAGCTTAAATCTGAAGTTTCAGTTCGATTGAATAAACCATATGGGTGTCCTCTCACTGACAGACTGACAGACTGACAGACAGACAGACAGACAGACAGACACCATTTCGACACCCACTTTTTCGGACTCAGGGGACCTTAAAACAAATAAATCTCTAAAAATCTCAAGGTCCAAAATTTTCATGATTACTATACTTAATTTTACTAGAGTAAAAGAAAGTAAATAACCCTAATCCATACAAATCGTTCGTTTAGTAAAAGTTCTGAAAAATTATTTTTTGGAAATCGCACTCAACACCCAAGGGCCAATATCGGCCATTGCCAACAATGATGACAAATGTTGGGCTAGCACATAGAATAGGTCCCTCAAATACCTAGTTAGAAAACCCTAATCCATACGAATCGTTCGTTTAGTAAAAGTTTAGCACATGGAATAGGTCCCTTAATTACCTAGTTAAAAAACCCTAGTCCAACCGAGCAAACGGCGCAGTGGTTAAAGCTGCGGCGGTTGGCTCGGGAGGTACCGGGTTCGAATCCGTTTAGGGGCGGGATTCAAAAGGGATTTTTCATTATCTGATTACGATCGGTGATGAAGATGAACATATCTATGACTCCCTTTTGAGAGTGCAGAATCCATGGACCGACCCACCCTTCATGTCAGCACTACAGGTTGGCATGAAGCAATGCAATGTGCAGGAGGTTTTCAAAGACCAGAACCAAAGAGAAAGATCAGTAGCCGCCCGTCCTCGATTTGGCTACTCCAGGCGTAAAGTAGGACGGTAAAACATGAACAAACAACAACAACAACAACCCTACTCCATACGAATCGTTCGTTTAGTAAAAGTTCTGCAAAATTATTTTTATGGAAATCGCACTCAACCCCCAAGGGCCAATATCGGCCATTGCCAACAATGATGACAAAGGTTTGGCTAGCACATAGAATAGGTTGCTCAATTACGTAGTGAGAAAACCCTAATACATACGGATCGTTCGTTTAATAAAAGTTCTACGAAATTATTTTTTGGAAATCGCACTTAACAATGATGATAAAGGTTTCGCTAGCACATGGAATAGGTCCCTTTATTATCTAGTTAGAAAACCCTAATCCATACGAATCGTTCGTTTAGTAAAAGTTCTGCAAAATTATATTTTGGAAATCGTACTCAACTCCCAAGGGCCAATATCGGCCATTGCCAACAATGATGACAAAGGTTTCTCTAGCACATGAAATAGGTCCCTCAAATACCTAGTTAGAAAACCCTAATCCATACGAATCGTTCGTTTAGTAAACGTTCTGCAAAATTATATTTTGGAAATCGCACTCAACACCCATAAGGGCCAATATCTGCCATTGCCAACAATGATGACAAAGGTTTGGCTAGCACATGGAATAGGTTCCTCAAATATCTAGTTAGAAAACCCTAATCGTGACGGAAGCTTAAATCTGAAGTTTCAGTTCGATTGATTAAACCATATGGGCTGTAGAGAGGACACAGGCAGACTGACAGACTGACAGACTGACAGACTGACAGACTGACAGATTGACAGACTGACAGACTGACAGACTGACAGACTGACAGACTGACAGACTGACAGACTGACAGACTGACAGACTGACAGACTGACAGACTGACAGACTGACAGACTGACAGACTGACAGACTGACAGACTGACAGACTGACAGACTGAGAGACTGACAGACTGACAGACTGACAGACTGACAGACTGACAGACTGACAGACTGACAGACTGACAGACTGACAGACTGACAGACTGACAGACTGACAGACTGACAGACTGACAGACTGACAGACTGACAGACTGACAGACTGACAGACTGACAGACTGACAGACTGACAGACTGACAGACTGACAGACTGACAGACTGACAGACTGACAGACTGACAGACTGACAGACTGACAGACTGACAGACTGACAGACTGACAGACTGACAGACTGACAGACTGACAGACTGACAGACTGACAGACTGACAGACTGACAGACTGACAGACAGACAGACACCATTTCGAAACCCACTTTTTCGGACTTAGGGGACCTCTAAACAAATAAATCTCTAAAAATCTCAAGGTCCAAAATTTTCATGATTACTATACTTTATTTTACTAGAGTAAAAGAAAGTAAAACGTAGATACCTCCAGAGTAGCATACGGTGGTTTATAAATTGTTACGATCACAATAGTTTGGACGATCATATCCAACTGTACCGCAACACATTCTAATGATAGTGGGGTTCGTAACATTTGGCTAGTAATCCTGTTATTAACTGCAATTAAAACGCCTCCTCCAGATGATTTTAGACTATTGACGGATGAACGGTCGCAGCGATGCACAATAAAATTTGAAGAAAAAAATTTCAGTACCAATAATTGATTTATGAAAATTGGTTTCCGCAATTGTGTATATATCATATTCAGTACTAATAACTTAATTAAAAAATCTAGATGATTTAGATGACATGCCACCAACATTATGATAATAAATAGTTAGCGTTTTATCTCGTCGAGGTGTTGAAGTCGTGGTGGTGCAAAAATCCCGAAATCGGGTTAGGTTTCGTTGACGAAAATTTCCACGATGATTCCTTAACAAGAATATTTAGTGGCCACGATGACGGTAAAAGCAAACTATCCAATATAGAGGCGTCCACGGCTATTTTATACGAAACATAATCTCTACCTTTATGTCTCGGTTCATTCTTTTGGCAGTTGGAACCGGAGATTTGAAATATCCGTTTCACAAAGTTTTAAATTGTTCATCAGTAGTCGAAGATGAAATTCTGGATACAAACAACCATTTTTTAGGAATCACAGCAGATATAGTTTCTAAAGAATCAGGGTCGGCAGCAGCAGTTTCAATTACAACTTCAGACTCAACGGATCCAGATAGCGGGCCGTTGGAAGGTTCGGGTGGCGGATCTTGGCCATTATTAATTGTAACCGTATTCATTTGGAATTTTTTAGCTAAGAGCATTATTGCTACACACATATCATCAGAAACTAAATAGTGGTCCCCACAAAAAGATGTAAATGAAATATTATATCGCAAGAACAAAAATTATATCGTTCATAATTTAGATCGTTCATATTAATTGATTAGACCATTTTTTGTTTATTATAGTTTTCCTTTATTATACTTCCGTTTTCTCATACAAGGAGTTGGAGACTAAACTAATAGCCCCTTTTGAACACTCGTTTAGTTAAATTTTTTTCGAGAGCTTCGTTGCACACAAAATGGTGCATCACTTATATTTTTCATTAAAAGACCTGTATTTCCCTCGAGATTTACTACAAATCGGCTTATTTTAAAATGGAGATCACTAAAGTAAATATTTTTTACCGAGTTGAACCAATTTTCTGCAAAAGCGTTTGATGTCAGTTTATTGCTTCAATTTTTTTTTTAAAAGGACGGTTCTAACAAAAAATTCACAAATTCTGGATGACACAATTCGTTTTAATCGTTGGAGCTCTTTTCGTCGACATTTAAAGAAGTTACACATTTTAATCGAATAATGGTGTGATCATCAGATTTTATGATGGTACTATACAACTGATGTGCGATTATATCATGCATATTGAAATTGAATACCAGCTCATGAGTCTTATACTCCGAACAAAAAATATTGTAAAATATAGTAAACAACAACTCCACGCTAATGAGATCATCGGAATCGAGTTTAAAATTTACCAGCACTAAATTCAGATATTTACAGTCCGGCCCTTACGAAATTTCATAAGTTTGCTTTTTATTTGACGAACAATTATCGCAGTAAAATGGGAGGAACAAATTAATATACCTCCTAAATATCTGTGGATGTCCATTAAATTAAATTGGAATGGAATACATTTAATTTTTGGTACTGTCTCTGAAATCTGGGAAATGACTTGTAGAAAAAATGACTAAGTGAAGAGACATCATGTTGACTCGTTATAATGGACAATTTAAAAGGATTAAAAAGTTTAGGTTTCAATTTGAACCGTGTAAGTCCAATAAACCGCAGTCCTGGCGTGTTTTACTTGTTTTCGTTCAGAACGCATTTTCTTAAAATTACTTGCATGCACGAAATTCAGAGGGTTAACTTTTTTTAGCAACTTGCTATCTAAACAGCTATAGGACTTTATTAAAACGTCTGCAACATTGTAAATTTTTAAAATGTTACGAGAATTAGGTTTCAGATTAATTAATTTACACAATGTAATCAGTTAAGGTGTTAAATGACTGGGAGCTGATAATATTGATTTCTGAGGCATCATCGATTTTAAAACTACTTTTCATAACCTTTACAAGGTTTTCTTTAAATTGGTTTGATACAAGTTAACTCCTTTGAAAATCACTGATTCGCCACAAAGTACCAACAAAATATAAATTTAAGGGAAACAGTAGGTTTTTTAAATATCATAAATAAATTTATTAAAATTCAAAATTGGAAAGTGGACCATCAACCAAAATTGAGATTTTATTGAAAGCTAAGTTTTTCTATTAAGTTCAGATAATCAAAATTCTCAAATTCTTACAGTTTCAGAGTGGAGAGGTTACCAAATTATTGTTTCATGCAACCTTACGTAATTTCATGGTTTCTAAGTTCTTGTTTACAGGACCAATTCAAAATTTGAAAAGACATTCGTTTCTGGGTTTCTCCGGCAGAATTTAATTGTGGGCCACAATTAGAAAGTAAAATTTGAATTCTTGGGCGATATTTCATATTTTAGGATATTTTAAAAATATACTAAAAAGTTACAAGATAGGTTTTTAAAAAGCTGAGAAGAGAATAATAAATATTTGGCATATCGCAAAATACTTACATATATGTTTTAGAAATAAATTCTGTGCTCAAGAATTAAAAGGGCGTAGGTCGACCTATGCCCTAATCAACTTGTGCGAATTTTCTGTTTAATTTTCTATTAAAACATTCCATTTTTCCAATCGACTTTCGCCCTTTTAAGTTCAGAGCACAGAATTGACAGTTATTGTAATGTTTTAGCTAATTAAGAAAATCTAAAGGTCAAGCAACTCATTACCAAGTAAAATTAATGGTTTTGTGCTCTTAATTTTCTCCTGCGAATCTTTCAGTTTGGCAAGTAATTGCTCACTTACGAGTAGCCACAGTACAGGTGACCGGAATTCCTCTTGGAGACATCCTCAATAGAAGCCGCAATGCTAAGGGTCTCCTTGCTTCAGGAGGCTTCGATCCTTTGATGGAGAACTGCGACTACATGTTTAACGAGAGATTTATTAATCATAGAATTTATGAAATGTTGTCCCAATTGACTACTTTGTCTAACAAATAAAATTAGTCAATAAACTAGCTATCTCGAGCTCGAAATCTCCAGCAAAAAAAATCTCGTTTTAATGAAAAGCCGCCTTAGCACAAAGAACTAATCATCTATTATGTTATATAGGATTCGATTCTACTTACTGTAGAGATTATTCCTGAATTGCTTCGAATTTAGTGCTATCAAGAGCGCCTTGAATGACAGTAAAAAAATGCATTAGTTTCACTTTGTTTTGGGATGCATCTTCGGGTTCTCGAGTCAGTTCGTATGTGAATAGGTTCAATATATTCTCCATGGTTTTAAGTATATTTGTAGTGAGGCAATGAAGTCAGTCGGACCTAGGGCCTGATGTCTTTAGGGGATCTTTTAAAAAGTTTGGGTGAAAACCACTCTCTTCTCCGCCCCTGCTGCCCCCGCCGCCCATTAACATTTATTTTTTTAACCGATCTCAAAGGAATTTGTTGTAATAAGAATTGTGCTATATGGAGTCGATAAGATACGGGTAGCATTTTGTCGCAGAAATCTTTACAGCTTTCCCTTTTGCTTTTCTTTACACCTTTAATTACTTTCATTTCTTTAAATTTTTTTCAAAAAATTTACATAAATTCTCGAGCTACACCGATATCATCCCATAAACGAAAAGAAAGGTTGTTATCAGAAAAAGCCGTCGTTCAAAATTTATTTATATAAGGTTTTGGTGAAGTTTGCATTTCGAGTGCAATGATCCTGTGAAACCAATAGAAACTGAGACATACTTTTTTCTAGCGAAGATTTAATCTGAATTGGTGATTAGCGAGGTTTCTGGGTGGTAATGGGGTTTTGTTTTTTAAAGTTATCCAGCAATTTTGGTACACAAGCTTGTTTCTGTGCTTTAACAAAGAGATCTTTTTCAAAATTATAAGTTCCTTCCAAACGTTTTGGTAGGTGCAAAATAAACCAATTTTAAGAGAGGTAATAGCCAAGCTGAACCGAAGAACTATAATTATTGAATAAAATTTTACATTTTACATTTTACATTTTACATTTTACATTTTACATTTTACATTTTACATTTTACATTTTACATTTTACATTTTACATTTTACATTTTACATTTTACATTTTACATTTTACATTTTACATTTTACATTTTACATTTTACATTTTACATTTTACATTTTACATTTTACATTTTACATTTTACATTTTACATTTTACATTTTACATTTTACATTTTACATTTTACATTTTACATTTTACATTTTACATTTTACATTTTACATTTTACATTTTACATTTTACATTTTACATTTTACATTTTACATTTTACATTTTAAATTTTACATTTTACATTTTACATTTTACATTTTACATTTTACATTTTACATTTTACATTTTACATTTTACATTTTACATTTTACATTTTACATTTTACATTTTACATTTTACATTTTACATTTTACATTTTACATTTTACATTTTACATTTTACATTTTACATTTTACATTTTACATTTTACATTTTACATTTTACATTTTACATTTTACATTTTACATTTTACATTTTACATTTTACATTTTACATTTTACATTTTACATTTTACATTTTACATTTTACATTTTACATTTTACATTTTACATTTTACATTTTACATTTTACATTTTACATTTTACATTTTACATTTTACATTTTACATTTTACATTTTACATTTTACATTTTACATTTTACATTTTACATTTTACATTTTACATTTTACATTTTACATTTTACATTTTACATTTTACATTTTACATTTTACATTTTACATTTTACATTTTACATTTTACATTTTACATTTTACATTTTACATTTTACATTTTACATTTTACATTTTACATTTTACATTTTACATTTTACATTTTACATTTTACATTTTACATTTTACATTTTACATTTTACATTTTACATTTTACATTTTACATTTTACATTTTACATTTTACATTTTACATTTTACATTTTACATTTTACATTTTACATTTTACATTTTACATTTTACATTTTACATTTTACATTTTACATTTTACATTTTACATTTTACATTTTACATTTTACATTTTACATTTTACATTTTACATTTTACATTTTACATTTTACATTTTACATTTTACATTTTACATTTTACATTTTACATTTTACATTTTACATTTTACATTTTACATTTTACATTTTACATTTTACATTTTACATTTTACATTTTACATTTTACATTTTACATTTTACATTTTACATTTTACATTTTACATTTTACATTTTACATTTTACATTTTACATTTTACATTTTACATTTTACATTTTACATTTTACATTTTACATTTTACATTTTACATTTTACATTTTACATAGTAACACAATGCAATATTATGTTGGAATGATCAGAAAACAACTATTTCGACATGAACCGAAATTCTGACAAAAGAGTACGACAAAGGAAAACTGTTGGCCATTTAATTTTGGTTCGTGATTTCCTTTTATGTCACTTGTATCTAAAGCATAAGGTCAAACGTTTCGACCTACACTTTTTCTTTTTAATTATAGATCTGTGGCAAAGGAAAAACCATCTCATACAATAATCTTGGAACAAAGCCGGAAATTGGACACTTTCATGATTTGTTACATTAATTTGCCACGTAAAAGGTCGTTAATATATCTAAAGGTTTTGTAAATAATAAAAATGCGAATATAACTTTATTCTATAAACTATTAATCTCTTCATTCACGATTTCACGAAAACATTTTTTTGTTGTCGGTTGATTCTGTTTATTTGTTTGTGACTTGGTTTCTTCGAAATTAATTTTGGTGCAAAACAAAATATCATCAAATTAAATTATTTTTTGGACTAACGTATTAAACATAATAGTAGATTAAGTAAGTAGTTTTGGTGAACGAAATTTAATACTTTGGCTGGTTTGGACTTTCAAGCGTCATTCATCTTAATTTTATGTAATATCATAAAAAAACATTTAACACTTTCAATTTTATTTTATTTTTTATTTTTTTATTATTTGACATTTGAGTTTATCATTGAAGTGACGAACCGGTTTGAAATGGCCTACCGCAAAAGTGTTTGAATTATTGATCATTATGTCGAAATGGTAATCCTTACTTTAGGAATTAACACTTACCTTAAAATTGGTTCAAAACACATTACTACTAATAGACTGGTATTATAGTTAACAATACAATGACGTTTGCAGTTTTTGCATTACATATTTGTATTAAATATCTCTTCAAATCCACAGCTTATCTACGAATCTCTAGACTTCTTGACTCGTACTTACATACTCGTAAACATTTTCTACCCAATTTAATATTAAAATAATCTCTCTCGAAATTTAGATGAATCATATTATTATACATCCTGCAGAAAAAAACTATTTCAATTGAATCATGATACAAACCTATCAAGAACCTAACTTCTATCAAAACCATTAATCAAAAACAACGACCAAAAAAAAAAAATTGAACCAAAAATTCGAATTTTTACATTTTCATTCCATTAGAATCATCAAAGTGTTAAGCGAAATCAAGAATCCAACCAACAAACAAAAAAAAATAAAATTTGATTGATCAGACAAATGATAAAAAGCCACACCGTGTACACCGTTCCATTGATTATAATATTTGTTTCTCTCTATATACATAAATGTAAAGTCAACTCGGGTAGCCTATACCTTAGACGAACCAAAAAAAAAAAAAAAAAATCGTTCAAATGGATCATGACTGTGCAGTATCTGATAACACAAACAAATTTTTTGTGTTGTTTTGTTTTAATTTAGGTGGAAATATATAACTGATCTTTAATTTAAGTATCAAACTTAAGTATTTTTTTTTAGATTGTGTGTAAAACGGTTAGCAATCAATACCAAAAAAAAAAAAATTTTTTGATGTGCTTTTGGTGGAGTTAGCGCGCGCGGTGGTGAAAATTTCTAATGACGAAGTTATTTTTCATTCTCAAAACAATGACTCGGTTTATTTAATTAATTTTGATTTTCGTTTGTTTCAGTTTTCTTCAATAAAATAAAACAATTGTTGCGACAAATTTTTCACCAACAACACAAAAAAATAACACAACAACAACAATCTTTTAACAACTTTGAGTGATTGATAGTTGCACAAAACGGAAGTGTGTTCAACAAAGTTTTTCGGTAAATATTTGAGGTGAGATTTCATTTTTTTTTTGTTTCTTGGGTGACAGTTGACTGCATGCGTGAATAAATTGGAATTTTGTAAACACGCTTGTCGATATTTTGGAAATAGTTTGAAGTTGGGAAAGCTTAACATCGATTACCGTTAATAAAAAATTACTAAATAATTGATTAGCCAACTGACTATATTATACAGGTTTATTTAATTAACACTAATGAGTGGAAAACTAAAACCCCCCATTTCCATGTGCACAATAAATGATTTATTTTAAAATAATTAGATAAAATAATAATAATTTAAATATTTAATGTTTAATCAAAAGTGGAAATAATAATGCAAAATATACATTCGCGCGCGGCGCACACATAATTAAATGTAATAATTAATTATTAATTTTATTAAAAATGGCATTAATATAATGCATTTGTTTTAATATTATACATATATGGAGAGGCAAGTAATGGAAATTGAATTAATGTACAGTGTTTGGGTGTTATTCATATACATATATATGTGGGAGCAACCAGTATTGGATAGATTATGTTTATTACATTTCCGGTCTGGCTGGACTTACTTTGTATATACGGGGTTGATTAACATTATATTACTGCAAGGTAAATGTTAATTTTATTGCAATTTTTAGCTGAAAGTACACAACGTGCAAACGCAAAACTTGAGAGCGTTTGAACTTTACCGTTGACCATGTTGAAATTTCGGAAAAATGTAAATCAATATTTATAAAATCTTTAATATTTGGCTTTTGGTTTTTCTTTAATATTTGGCGGAACTCCCGTACGAAAATATTAACAACAAAGATACAATTTTCTTGCCAAGATTCATTCACTCGCCATCCAAAATTTAATGTCTGTAATTTTAGAATGAAAACTCAATTTTTTGATAGTAATATCTCTGTTGGTTTTATTACACGGAAATTGGAATATGTTGGAAACTGTTGCCAACAAAAATCTTTGCCTAATCATTTCTAAATACCACCATTCTTACGTCAAGACGGTTACGAGACGATTTAATGTTCATATTATTTTATCTATTTTAGAATATGATAAAAAATCGCTAACATTCGCACATTTTAGAAATCTTAATGAATTGTGGTCAATGATCACAATGGGCACAATTTTGCTTCTGTAACGCATTTAGCAGGATATACAATATGCGCGTAGGCATGTATACACGAACTTCACAGTATAATTGAACAAATTGAGATATGTGTTCGTTTGTAAATAAAACGTACGTAATATTGAATTGTATAAAAGGTCATCTCGTTCATGATCACATACAGATACAGTGTCATATATATATACATATTTGTACGAGTACAGCAAGCATGATACTTTGAAAAACGAGACGATGAACAATCTTAAAGCTGCGCGAATAATAAAAAATAAAAAATAAAAATATTCAAAAATCATATCAGAATATACATAGTATGCCTAATTCCCAGAATTTATTTGAATTTAAGGTGTTCGCTTGTATTATTCTGTATTTGGCTGTTTATTTTTTTGTTTAACAATTATATATGTTTTTGATTGTGTTTTATGGACATAATCAAAGATCGCCCCCGCTATGTTTTTATTAGTATACTTTATTTTTATAACAAAAACAAAATCGAAAATAAAAAATAATTTTTAAATAAATAAATAACCAACATACCAAAAAAATACAACAATTTACCGAATTTTGTTTAAAAATGTTTTGTTGTTATTTCAAAATTTATTTATTACATGGATTTATTTTTTTTTTTTGTCTTAAAAGTCAATAAAACATTTAATTTGAAGAGAGAAAATACAAACAACATCTTACAGAACAGAAATGGGATCAGTCTTTGAGATGTTAACTTTTTTTTTTTTTTTTGTTACGACGAGATTCATTAATACATAATTTAATTTTTTTTTTTTTTTACTATGTAGGTAAGATAAAATTAAATTAAAGATTTATATCGGTTTTGGAATGTTCTGAATAAAATAATAAAGCAAATTATCAATCATTTAAACTTTTGGGTTTCTTCTCTGATTTGGTGATATTGATATGTTGAGAGTAATATTGGTTTGCCGTTGTTATGATTCATAATTCTTCACGGTCTTAACGTGCTATTCATAATTATCATGAGTACAAAATAATAGCAATGCAAGCATATTTTTAACTAAAACTTAGATAAAAGTAATTAAAATAAATGTAATAATATGCCTTAACCATTTAAAGATATTGCGCCCCAATAAAATTTTTTTATCGTGCTTCCCCCTTCTTCTCTCGGTATTTGACCAAGAATATTGTTTGAATGGTTAGTTTTTTTGTGCGGTGTACGAGCGAGCAGTGAATCAAATATGTCTTTTTTAAGTTTTAATTGAACAGCAATATCTAGCTCTTTCGTAGTCCCAGAGAAAAACCTCCCAACACGACCGTAAATTAGCCGTCTGAAAAATGCTGTCTCGGGTAACTATGAGTCTGTAGCAGAGTTCTGGTTCATTCTTGTAATGTAGTTAGAAAATTGCTACAGGCTCTAAAATATTTTTTATTATAATAAATTTCTATGGAACCATTTGGAAGCTGCCCGATTGTGCAAATTACAAAGAACAATATGTCCGGCCCTCTAAGATCTTAGGAAGAGGCTCTAAAATATTTAAATTTATGATAAATATTTTGGAACTATTTGGAAGCTGGCCGATTGTGCAAATTTTAATAAATGGCTGTTGCTGCTATTGTAACAGTATCCGTACTACATTGCTCATAAAGTGCGCGAAGTCTGTTGCACACTCTCTTGCGATTGACCCCGACAGCATTTTTGAGCAGGCTAGGTAATAGTTTTTGGGGAGTTCTTTACGGGAACCGCAAGAGAGCTTGATTTTGCTGATGAAATATTTTCACACAAAAAAAAAAGGGGGAAAAAATTAGAAAAATGAAAATTTACATTAATTTGGGGCATTGTATGTTTCTAATACCGCTGAGTTCTACAGTATGTATTTTGTTGATTTTTCGGCATTCTTTGTGGACGGGTGTATTGGTTGTTCATGGCAATCCCAATACTTTTTTTCAGTAGATATGTTATGAGGGATTGGCCTCTTTATTTTTCTGATTTACCAAATCGAAAATATTCACGCCAAGGATATTCGATCTTGCTATCTGATCCACAAAGTTCATAAGCCACATTTCCTATCTTTCTAACAGCGGTTGCCTTAACAAATTTCGATACTAAGTTAGTGCCAGCATTATATTGCACGAAATTTTTGGCAAACACTGTTTGACCTGGTTCGAACACACGAGGCTTACTTCGCAAATTATACCTGGTAACATTATGACGATATGCGGACTTGAGATGGGATAAAATTAATTCTTGGGCTAAGGAAAGCCAAGTGCAAGCATCCATTACTGAAGCTTGTCTATCCTCCAATGTAGTTCTTTCTCGTATTAGCTGGTAAAATGGCCCATGTCCCCTCATATGTTGACCGAACGCTAAAAAATAAGGGGAAAATCCTGTAGAGTTGTGAATGGCATTCCTCAAAGCTGAACCAATTTCATCCAACTGAACATCCCATTGTTTGTGGTCATCCTTTATATAAGCGCGGATAGCAGATATAATGGTTCGGTTAACCCTCTCCGAAGCATTCGACTTAGTACTTCGGTGTGAATATTTGTTTAACGCCGTAAGGTTTGAGAAAATCGGAAAAATGTGCGCTTAGTCCAATAAAACTGTCGTCTCAAAATGTCCAACGTCTGCAAACCCAAGATGTGCACTAGAAGGTGCATTATGAGCTTTTTGTAGAAGTGACGGAACAAGCTGGATAGGTACTACTAATTTCCATGCAGACAAATCAATGTTTACGTTTTGAGTGGCACTAGGCATTATGTATAATTTGCCATTGAACTCTCGAAAATTTGTTTTAATGCCAGATCTCCAAACGCTCCATCATTAAGGTCTACCTGAAGAGGAGGCATTCGTTCATCATCATCAGGCGAATCCGTGCTTGCCAAAGCTTCGAGGTGTTTACGAGATAGAGTATCCGGAACAACGTTTTGGGATCCTTTTCTATATTCGATTTTGAAATTGTACCCCGGCAATTTCAAGCTTCACCTTGCAAGCCGTCTTGATAAATCTCGTTGATCCATTAGCTATTTAAGACTTGAATGGTCCGTGATGATGGTGAACGAACACCCCTCCACATAAGGCCTAAACTTTTTCACGCTCATAACTACAGGTAAGCATTCCAGCTCCGTGATACTATATGAGCTGAATTCAGCTTATGAGAATAGTAGGCAATCCGGTATTCTTCTTCTTCATCGGTTTTTTGAAACAAAACAATTCCTATCCCACACGAGCTGGCATGACATTGGATAAAAAAGTGCTTGAAGTAATTGGCGTTTCGAAGAACGGGGGCTGTCTTCAAAGCAGATTTGAGCTCCTTAAATGCACAATCTGCTTGTTCATTCCAGGATAAATTCTGGTTCCCTTTTAATAGGTCGGTAAGTGGAGAACTGATGGTTGCAAAATTAGCAATAAAACGATGGTACCACCCTGCCATTCTGAGGAATCGACGAAACTGGCGTGTTGTCTTGGGAGTTGGATAATCCGCTATTAATTTATTGGTGCATCCATTTGGCCCGAATAATATGCCTGGAAATGGATGGTTTCGGGCATTTTTACAGAGGCACCCATCGATATCTTTAAGAAAGCCAGATTCTGTAACGGCAGCTAGTGCCACTGTGGTGGCAAATGATATTCAAGTTTGGGTTTCAATCAAAATCAAATTTTTGAAGTTTTAAATGACCTAACTAGGGTCTTAAATGGCGATGAGACCAATTTTTTTGTCATGACCAAAAACTATGACTGTCTTAGCAGCTAAAGGGGCCAGAAATATTTACGAAGTCGACGGGAGAATGGCTAAAACTAACCTTACAGTAAGGTTTTCATTTGCTGTTTCAGGTGTCTTATTTCCTCCTATGGTCATGTACCCTTATAAAATGGTACATGAAGACATTAGACAATCGCTGCCTAAAGGTTGGGGATTGGCAGTTAGCGACAACGAGTGGATGACAAAGCAAGTATTTTACGAATACATTTCTAAAGTTCTTCATCCACACCTTGATAGTATTGGTACTCAATTCCCAGTAATTTTTATTTGTAGATGGCCATAGCAGCCATCAAACTCTTCAAGTTAGCAAACTAGGTGTCCAGTTAGGCAGCCTTAACTTGAACAGGTAATCAATAAATGTATTGGACCTGAAACAATTAAACACGGGTTTCGCGCATGTGGAATATTTCCATGGGACAAGACTTCGACAGATTTTTCTAAATGCCTGATAAAATCATCAACGTTATCAACCGAAAAACCAAACAATACTAAAAAAGACATCCAGATGTCTTATGAAAAATTCGAAGAACTGGTAAGTGGTCCCACGCTACATGAATTTAAGCTTGCTTTTAATGGTAAATGCAACACATCAATTTGGACAGAGGAAAAACAGAAACTTTACAAAATTTTTCTGTATTTTAATTCAAACTGTTTACCAATACCCCAAACCACTACCCAACATTTAAATAATTCAAGCAACATAGTCGATATCGATGGACTCGACGAATATTTTTTCGTAAACGGGGATATAATCGTCGAGGAATATATGGAAAACGCTAATGCAGGAGAAATTACTGATTCAATAATTCCACAAATAACTCCACTTAAAGTAGTTCCTGCAATAAATCGGTTTCTGAAAATTAAAATTTCAGCTACGATAGCCAACCCAAAGGTTCCAGGCAACTATTAGAGTAGCAATAGAATTATTATTGTTTTATGCTTTAATTCGTTATTTAATTTTTAGATCTAATGAGAATCGATGAATCTGTTGGTGTATTACAATCGGATCAACATTTTAAAAATTTGCAAAACACTTTGCCTTACTCGACTCCTTTGGGTAATTCTTACAAGAGCATTGAAAGTCGAATGCTACTAAGTTTAGTTA